>CM055123.1:117992049-118674549 GCA_029206835.1 Rana muscosa | reverse complement strand
AATCACTGTTATTTATTAATTAGGTTGTTGAAGGGGGATGCATTTTAATCAAACTTATTCTCTTAAAAATAATGTTTTAGTATAAATGTACATATGTTAATGGTTTAGATGGAGGAGAGCCATCCCCATTTCCATGGTTTTATTGACAGTGAACCCTTATTGCAGATCACTTGGGATATTGTAGTAACTTTGTAGCATGGAGCCATGCCCCCTTTATACCCTGCTACTCCACCTGAAGGCAATAGAAAGGCTCTCTGACTTCTGCTATCTGTATTCCATTGATCCCAGGACACTAATGATAAATCGATGTTACTTCCACTTCGGGGAATTCATCATTTGCCTTTTCAATGCTTTTTCAGAATCTATTTCTTTTTAATGTGATCTTATTTAGATTTCGTCCCTAGTGTAGCAGCAGAAGCAGCAGCATGGCAGAGAGATGGAGTTGTGTGTTGATGTGCTGCAGACAGTGAAGTGTTAAGCAATAGAAAGTCTATAATCAGTGTTAAACAAATAGCCTGGATGGTAGGTGAATCTCCATTTGTCATAACGTGGCTGTACTTTTATCTAAGGCTTATGTGATGATGTGCTGTATGTGTGTGTGGTGTGTGTGTGGTGTGCTGTGCCATCCTCCCCTCACCCCTCCACAGTGACAGGGTAATGCCAGGGACCTCCTCACTACAGCTCCAGTATTTTTTTTGCGTTGGCGAATCACCGAGTGCTGGAATCTATTCCCTTTGTCTGACAAGTCATCCATCTCCCAGCTAAAGGGGGAGGGCAGTGTGTGTGTATGTGTGTGTATGTGTGTGTGTGTGTAGGGGGGGGGGGGGATCTGAGGGGCTTTGCAGCTTTTAGAGAGACACACACAGGGAGAGGAGGCTCCATTCTCCAGCCAAACCTCCTAGCACACACATCCCATCTTAAAGTGACAACTTCAGCCAGTGTCTCCATTTTCCAGAGATCGCTGTGTCTACCTATCCCAGACATTGTACACACTCCACACACTCCTGGATATTTTTTTTTTATTCCTTGTTTAACTTTGCTTTGAAGTCAGAAAACTCCAGCCGAAGACTTGGAGGGGAACAAACTCTTACTTGACCGCGTTCGGCTTCCATCCTCCCGCAGCTCACAAGTGTCTGGTGAGGTCCAGCAGCCATGAGAAGAGCTCCTTGCTGGCCCAACATCTCCTCTTCTTCTTCCTCCCAGGAAATCTGAAGGACTTTACCCCAGCCAAAGCTGTCACCAGATCTCAAACCCATCCTGCAGCCTTCATTCCGGGGCCAGTGGGGACCCCTCATCGAGCCTGGAAACCAGCCTAGCCTATTTTCTTCAAGTCTTGAAGTTCAGTCCAAAGGCGAAACGGCGACTACAGCCGAATACCTCCCTTTCATTTGCCTCCCCATGGATATGCATTGCAAGGCAGATCCCTTCTCGGCTATGCACCGTGAGTACTATCCATTCCATTACAGCCTAAATTCTGCTCTCAGGGTCCAAATCCCAGTGCCTGGAGCCCAGCTCAGCCCCACTGGCAGCATCTCTTTTCCATCTAAAATACCATTTTCTAACACGATCCTTCTTTTACCCTGACCGATGCCTTTAATTAATAGCATTTAATAACACAGCATCGGCATTTCCCGAATAATATTCTCTAGTACATTGTAATAATGATAAAAATCATAACGCTGTAATAAAATGACCTCTGATCTAGCATGAAATAAGGAGCAAACATGCCTGAAATTAAATTACACGCCAAGGGAAAAAAGAAATATATTTTTAAAAGTCAATTTGTAGGGAAAAAAAAAAAAAAAAAAGCTTATTAGCCGGCACTTAATATTTTTTATAATAGGCAGCATTACAGGAAAAATAAACTGATATAAAAAATAGGATGCTAGTGTCCACTTATAAATAGACAAAAAGCACATGGAAGTATCGATAATATCTGGGTTAATCCATAGATTAAATAAAAATAATATCTCTGAGATATATGTACAAGACCAGTGTCGGTGCCATTTAAAAGCTGAAATGATTATATATATATATATATATATATATCTGAATAAAGGGATATATTGTGAACTCTCCTAACCCAATATTGCAGGTACACCTGTGCGGGTTATTCTAAATAAAAAAAATAACATAAAGAAAAATGCTACACTTAAAAAAAGCTACAACATGTATGATAGTAATATAGAAAATACTACACTTAAAATGCTACAATAAGCAATTACACAAGCAATAGTACATATTTATATATACATATATATATATATATATATATATATATATATATATATATATATATATATATATTATATGTGTGTGTGTGTTATTATTCATTTGTAATCTTTTCTTTTCTCTTTTGCATCTGTTGCCTTTTAATAATATGTAATAGGAGTTATCAGAGGTATGATGAATAATTTATCACAGAGGTGCTGAGAAAATTGCAGCTTGGTAACTGTATAGCTATAACGTGTCCACAAGCTGCCGGGCACCATTGAGGGGGGGATACATGGCCAGCCCAGGCCACAACAACGTGACACTGTAGGTGCCAGGTCTAGGAGGAGGGCAGGAAGGGGGTGTCACTGGACAGGAAGGACCTTCTTGGGGGGAAAACTATATTTGTGCACGGTGCTGGATCGATTTAAGGGCAATGAGAGTTTCCTCAAGTTCACAGTCTATAAGTCACTGTCAGAAGCACGGGGGATAAACTCACCAATATAAATACATCATTTTTCAGAAAAGTGGAAAGCCTGCTGAATTCCAATTTAATAGAGCATTAACACTCTTTATACAGAAACACCTGCTTTCCCTGTACATAAGATAGATACGTGTTCTCTAAAAAGGCTTACCGAAAAAATAAAATAAAAAATTATATATATATATATATATATATATATATATATATATATATATATATATATATATATATATTACAGTAACATCTGCCTTCCCTGTACATATAGATAATACATGTTCTCTAAAAAGGTTATAATAGAGGTTAAAATAAAATAAAAAATTATATATATGTATATATATATATATATATATATATATATATATATATATATATTACAGTAACATCTGCTTTCCCTGTACATATAGATAATACATGTTTTCTAAAAAGGTTATATATATATATATATATATATATATATATATATGTATATATACATATATATAATGTATTCAGTGCTTTATACCTCAAATAATTATATATTTTATGAAATAAATAAACTCCTCTCTCTCTCTCTCTCTCTCTGTCTATCTATCTATCTATCTATCTATCTATCTATCTATCTATCTATCTATCTATCTATCTATCTAGATAGATAGATAGATAGATCGATAGATAGATAGATATTTTTTTAACACAAAAACTGCTTTGTGGGTCTTTCCCTTATAACATAGAATTATCTACTTTTTATATACTTTCTCTTTTAGCACAGCCTTTCAAGCAATTGTATGATTAAATGAAGTGGGCAGAGCGCATGCCTGGCGCTAATGCTGGCTGTCACCCGGCTAGTCACGTGTTGTTGTGTGATCTCTCCTTGATCGGAGTAAAATTGTTGGTGTAGAATAATCATGATTCCATTGTGAGGAGCCCTGATTATTCTGCCTGGATTGGGGTCACAGTTGGTCAGTGGCAGGGAGTCAACATGTGTGTTGTGTGGATCTCATTACACTGCACTGACCTAGCATGGAGCCCATCCTAGGTGTAGCCTTTAGAGGTGACACATTCTAATCTAGGCAGATATCACATAGGGACAATCACCTGTAAAGGATGACCAGACTGGACCAGAACTGAACAAACTTGGGTTTGGAGAGCTCTACCAGCAGATAAAGGTGCTCCCAGCAGCAAAAGGTGCTCTAATTCTGCAGACCACCTTCCTATCCTTTAACTGACAGGGATACAGGAAAAAAACAACCGATCGTACACGATTATAGATCAGTTATGTATGTCATCGAATGTTTTATGGTTTATCATTTGCTTTTGTGATCTCATCCTACTATTTGTTGTCTAATTAATTGTTATGTGCTCTCTCTCTTTCTCTCTCTCTTTGTGTCTCTTTTTTTCGTTCTCTCTTCCCCAGCAGGGCATGGGGGTGTCAACCAGCTCGGGGGGGTATTTGTCAATGGCAGACCTCTACCTGATGTGGTGAGGCAGAGGATAGTAGAGCTGGCCCACCAGGGTGTCAGACCCTGTGACATCTCCAGGCAGCTAAGGGTCAGCCACGGCTGTGTGAGCAAGATACTGGGCAGGTAAGGACCTCTCCTCTACATAATGCAATAATCAAATATATATATATATATTCTTAAGTGTTTTATATATATAAAATATATATACATTTGATATATATAGATATATATATCTATATCTATATCGATATATATCTATATCTATATATATAGATAGATAGATAGATAGGTAGATAGATATATATATATCTATATCGATATATATCTATATCTATATATATAGATAGATAGATAGATAGGTAGATATATATATATATATATATATATATATAGATATAGATATATAGATATAGATATAGATATAGATATAGCTATATCTATATACACTCAATAATCCCCCAACCTATTTTTCGGGGCTGTACTTGTGCCTGACGAGCCAAGGTTAGCTGGCACTTATATAGTGGATGGATCCCTCAGGAGAGTCTGCATTATATGGGTGACACAGAGGTGACACCAGAGATGTTAGCCGTCATCAACTAACGGTTAATGAATGCGCACCTTAATAATAATCTAATGGAAGAACAATTTCTGATTTTACATATGTCCTTTGCAGCTCTTCCAATTTGCTACACAGTTCTGATTAAAATGACATTACAAGGCTTTAATAGCGCCTGTGTATTGATTTGTAATTCAGCTCGCAAACACATAAGTAATTATAAAACCTAAGTGACTATTAGTATCATTATTATATTTACATCAAATTGGGAACAGGGAGCTCCCAATGCACACCGATTTCCGATGCCAACGTTGGGATAAACTCTAGAGAACGTCCAATAAACCTGGAGGTAGCTGTCACACTTGCACAGACATTCCTTGTATTCTTCTTTTCTCTATGGAGAAATGTGCTGATTGCAAGTGATAACGCCTGTTTATTGATGCCATTATACGTGGGTCGGATAATGGACGGATGTGCAGTTCATATATATCTCGATCTATATCATTATATTTATAAATTATATGAGGGTCGGGAAATGAATGCATTTGCATTTGATGCAGCTAATATACATTTGGATCTATATATTAACAGCTATAACATTTATATATATATATATATATATATATATATATATATATATATATATATATATATATATATATACTTTTTTTTTCAAATGCACTGTAATAAATATGTGTATATAAATGTATGCTACAATATATCCACGAATGATAAGTGTGCTTGTGCCTTATTTGCGCTATAATATAGGAATGCATGCATGTGTGTATGAGCCAAGAGTGCCAGCTCCGGGGCTCACTGACTTGCTCTGTCCTTCTTGTACAGATACTATGAAACGGGCAGCATCAAGCCGGGAGTAATTGGGGGATCCAAGCCTAAAGTAGCCACCCCAAAAGTAGTAGATAAAATCGCAGAGTACAAAAGACAAAACCCCACGATGTTTGCGTGGGAGATCCGGGACAGACTGCTGGCAGAAGGGATCTGTGACAATGACACTGTGCCCAGCGTGTCTTCTATAAACAGGTAGGAGCTGACTTCTTTCTGTACCTTGCTGAGCATTGTTATAGCCGCTGTCATCAATTGTCCCCTCCATGTCACCACCAACTCAACTCCACATCCCAATTTGTATCTTCGCAGCCTGCATAGTAGAATATTGTAGTAATCGTCTGCTGATTTAAGGGATTACTAGAAATAAGTCCCCTTTAATACTTTGTAAAAACTGTTTCTTTTGTCTGTTTACACTATTGATGGAAAATGTCACTTTTGTTGTCTTCGTTTGGTTTATGAGTATTACAGCTAATGTCTCCAGTCATTTTAGTGTTCTCAGTAATTAAGAATTTAACAGCTCCCAAATTTACAGACAATCACAAAAGCTTAGCTAGTGAACCATTAAGATACCAGAGTTTATTTATCTTAACCAAACAAAATGGAAATACTCAGCACACGTGTGGAATGGGTCGGGATTACAAAGGACAGAGCATGTAACCAAAACTTTTTTTTTCTTTCTCCCAAGTGTTTTTCTGGTGATGCTTGCACTTTGCAGAGCTTACAGGAATCAATGGTATTACAGGATTACACCTGTATACAGCCCTTCGCAGTTCCATTAACTATTGTTTGTCTTATAATTTAAAAGACTAGATTTTTTGGTAACTTTAGAGGGAGGGGGGAGCTAAAGAATCCTGACCCCCCTTTCTTCCCTTAGAATAGGAACACTAAAATAAAAAAATAAAAAAATGCTATTCCACCATGGCTTTTTACAATTGTAAATTGCTATAATGAACTGTATGTGCTATGTTTACTATATATTGAACATTTCTCTATCCTAACAAGAATATTATTTCTTACTTATTGTGCATTTGAGTATAAATATTTTAGTGGGATATTTGAGGTGATTGTAGCTGTATTAGTGCAATTGTGACAGAGAAAATTGATAGTGGGATATTTAAAATGTATCCATGTAGAAATTCTACAGCAATCCCAGAGATTTTAGAATTTAGCAAAAAAAATAATATATATATATATATATATATATATATATATATATATATATTTATGTGTATGTTTTCTTAATAATACTATACTTGTACTTATCCATATGCATACACGTGGTACTTTCCATCTTGTGACATAGGCACTATACAGAAAAAAAAGTCGTATTCTTCTATCCTTTCATAAGATCAGTGACATGTTATTATTTATTCAGGATAAATAAGGAAACAGCACAGCTATAATTACAAAATGCCATGCAGAAAGCCAGCAGAAAATACAATTTAGATATTATCTGTTGCAATTGCTCTGGCATCCTACGTAAATGTTTTTAATATTTCACAAATGACATGGAATTATCCCAAGTCATCTTGCAAGCAGCAGGTAAAATTAACTGCTGGAATGTACCTTGGCTCACAGAGAGTCCCTGAGACACACATGCGCTGTTATATACTGCTGGGCGACTTGATGAAATTATTCCTGTGTGTACCATCTGTATTAAAATGGGTATTAAGATATGAATAGGGTAACATAATACTGATTGACTAATTATACACCTTCCTATAAACTTCCCATATTCATTTTTTCCCTCTTGTTTCAGTTAGGTATAGAAGGGAGATGAAATACATTGGCATTCATATATGCCATGAGGCAAGGAAGCATACACACACATGAAATTGATTCTCACAGTATAGAAATCATGTTGGTTTACACCAAAATGTATTTTCTTTGCTTGGAGAAAGCTTATGACTTCATTACATAGCAAGCTGAGACTTTAAAGGCACATCAGTAGCATGTTTTAGAAATATAACAATTAAGAATGCAGTTGTTATATTAATGTTAATTATGGAAGCGTAGCTTTCTGTAGATAACAGCACTAGTCAATCAGCTCCCTTTTAAGCCCTGATGTTTATTTCTGATATAAAAGAGCTTCAACCAAACCACACCACCACTCTAGACTAGATATGTCAACTGGTGGTGGTTTCTATAAGGGGTGAGAGAGGGCCATTCATGCTCCACTCTATTTCTCTGCAGCCCTCAGCCAGTTTACGAATTTTAACTGAATTGGGCCCAGGACTGTTTTATAGTTTCAACACATTGTACTTCCTTACATAATGTTGTAGCTAAATACTGAAGGTAATCCTCTGGCACTTTTATGGTAACATACTGTAGTAAATATTCCAGTTATTATCAATGTAAGGTGCTTCAGTATTTTTTGGAATTAGGTGTGGTCTTTGGCAGGTCTACTGTGGTTCCTTGTAGCTAATGTCAATTTGGCCAATTTGGCCCCCTGTTCGATTTGAATTTGACATGGTTGTTTTAGATCGTGAGAACTATGAACCTGTGAAATACAATATATTATTAATAGCATTTTTAACCTTTTGCTGTATAATAGCGTTAATGTATTTTTTATCTAACATTAAAGGGTTGGTCTTGTAGACTCTGAGCAGCCTAGAAAAACAATGTTTGCTTCAAATGGATTGGACGTTTAAGACAAACACAATTAGCCTTACTTCTAATAGGATCTGGCAAAGGGGCATTGGTGGAGTCATAAGAAAACTTTTATCCGTTTCTTTACCTCATTAACTAAAAGTTAGGTAGCAAAAATAATTGTAATCCTAAATCCCTTCCAGACAATGAGGCCTACTTTCTAAAGTAGTTGAAAACATAACTGGCACCCTGAGAATTGTAAACTGGTACATGAAAGCGTTTTTAACCTCTGACTTTAAGTGAACATTGAACTGAAAGTCAGCAAGCAAAAAATTGTTAAGTGCATAGTATGAAATCACACATAGAGGCCTGTATTTAGAGAACACAGAGGACTGTGTATATTAAGTAGTAGGAAAAATAACGCTAAAAACATATTGGGCCTAATTTATGCGAAAACAATTTAAAAAGATTTAATATTAACCTTGATTCCACTGTTGCTGCCTATTACTTATACAGAAAGGTATTTTTTAGACTTACAAATTGGTGATGTTTTTTAAATGAAATTTCGTGCTTTTTGATATTGTCATTTTTTTACTTTTAGGCTAAAAAAAAAAAAAAAAAAAATAGATTTGAAAACTCTACTTGAGTTGATAGAGTTCAATAACACTTATAAAAACAATGCAGATTTGGAGAAATGCAATATAATTGCTATTTTGCCATATGTTGTAATATGTTGGCCGATTTATGTGTACATATATATAATAATATAATATCCTACATAAATCGGCCAACATATTACAACATATACACTACTACATCATACACTACTACATCACTACATATGTGACATTGTACACCAAGAAAACAACCTTAAAATAATTTCTTAAACTTGTGATTTTTTTTTCATTTCTTTGCTAAATATCTTTCTGTGGATATTCATTAAAACAAGCACCTACATTAGCAGTATTTTAGCTTTCCATTTTAAAATTCATTTTATGACTAAAAGTGAATTACTATAAAATATACATTAGTGTCAGTTATGACCATAAAAATCAATACTTAATGATAAATGTATTGCCATCACAAAGATTAATTACTATATTCTGTGTGTTGGAAATTGATTTTTACAGTTCTTATATGCATTTTAATTTTTACAAAAGAGTGTTTCAAAGAATATGTGCTGCCCAATAGATACAGTTTAGAATATGACTTAAAATGGATTTTTGTATGGCTTTTTTTTTTTTTAAGCTGGAAAGCTGAGAAGTTGAAAAAATCTATTTTTTAAGATTTTTTCATGCTTTATTTTATATTTGATGTAAAATGCATTGAGCTTTTAATTTTGTTCAATGACTGATTAACTATGGGTACATTATTTCTGTCAGTGGCAAGGATTGTCATTGTGTATTTATGTTTTTTTTTTTTTCTAACTCTAGGGATAGCCATAGCAATGACTATTATAGTTGTTGTAGTAACTAAATATTTCTAGCAGAATGAATTAATTGTTGGTCCTTCAATTTAATGACTCTGCTTTGGAATGTACCCCTGAGCTATACATTACAGGGGCATTTAAATTATTATTATTTAAAAGAAATGTATGCATTCACAGACTGGCTGTGATAATAAAGCATACAGCATTTCTTTATCAATGTTCATTTTACTGTTCATATTAATTAAGAACTTCTAATTGTTTAATAGGTTGTTTTAGCTCTATGAACTGCTTTGGTGTATCTGCTTATTGCATAGAGTTGCCATACTTCTGTAAAAGAAAGCAAAGATATTTGTGCTCAGTCAGTTAAAACCGCCTTGGTTTTCCTTAGGGTGCCTAGAGCAGGAGTATTTCCTTATACCAAAGCTTGCTATATCTGTTGATCTACATGCATGGGAAGAATGAACGCTGGGAGTAGGCCCATTACAGCTTTCCAAAAGCAGGGACTGGCTATTTGGGCAAAGCAGTGACATGTGGGGACATTGTTGGGGTATATGTTGAATGTTTGGCCAGGATTGGTTTAATCCACTTAATTGGTTTTAGCTACTATTACTATTTGATGTCATGGCTTAACATTTATTGCTCATGCGAAAACTTTATTCTACTGTATGGCAATTTGGAGGACATGGGGAGATGTAGTGATTGAAATTTAAAGTGCTTTTTCTGACTGTGGTATCTTCCTACATTATGCCTTTGCAGTATTATTATTGAAAGACGATGAGTTGTTCAGTTGCATCCTTCTGTAGAATAATTTTGTATTTTTATTTTGAAATGCAGTGACAAGAGAAATTTTGTTTTATGGTGGCTTGCCAGGGCTAGACACTTTCAGTGCGATTTCCTCTTCATAAAGCAAAGTGTCCAGGGACAAATACCCTGTTGTAGTCTTGTGTATCACTGCTTTATATGATATTGTATATTCTATATAATAGACGGAGCGGCTTCCTTGCTCATAATGACTTTACATAATACACATATTGACATAAAATACCCCAACATATGTGAGATTCCCCTATATGTATAGTATATCAATGCGCGCGTCAAAGCCTATAGATTGGATGGTTGATAAAATTATCACTGTAAATATAAAATGCTATAAATCCATAAAGTGCTTGGTAACCTCTCCAATCTGTTTACTTTCACACTAGCTAAATATATTTGTTAATGTCCACTCAGGGAGGTACGGTTCATTGAGGGTGGTCTGCACTGAAATTGTAGCTGCAACAATCATCCCACAGAGAGGCAGATTTAGATCAGAGACCAACACAGGGCCCTCTGTTTGTATGAAAACCAATCAATAATCTGGTAACCAGACCCACTCACTCTGGGAAATAGACATCAAAATAGTTCAATACTGGAATCATACAATGACATTGCGGATGGGTGGGGAATAGATTCCAATGAAAATGTGGAAACCACACAATATGACACAGACCATGCAGAGAAGTCTGGTTAAATGGGCCTTTGCATTGTATAGAATCAGCAAAAAGATGTACCTTTCTTTATATGTCAGTAGTAACAGACTCTAATAGAAAAAATGGATAGGGCTTGGAAACAACAGAAAAAAGTATTATACCCCAAGAGACACATTTTCAAATGGTCACCTTTTGGTCTGGGTGAATTTTTAAAGTTCCATTGTGTACTGTAGCTTAAATCAGACAGTTTTTCCTGTACCCAGCCTAGCACTGGTGTTATAATATGGACTGGTAAAAAAAAAAACACATATGACCCAATCAATTTATCTTCAAGGCATTGACACAGGAAGGCTCACAAAAAATAGCCAAACCTTGTAGGGTGCTTAAAGTGAAACCAGGTTTGCTGACATGATGTAAAATAGTGCCTTTGATAAAACATATTCATTGGCTTTAACAGGGCTAACAACCACGCTGCACCTTATTATACCAGCCCCAACTTAGTGCTGGACACATGTTATGCAGAAAAGAACATTCTAATGAACATATTTCACTGTATTTCACCATTTTTAAAACATCCATTGGGTGCACAATTAGAGTAATAAAAATGTAAGCAATGCCTCCATGCTTTTAACTAATCATGTTGGTGCTTACAATTAAGTGAGGTATCTTTTTAGTACAGACAATGTAAATATGTTGTTAAATCTGTAACAATTATGTATGTTGCAACATATTGGAGTAAGGCCTACTTGCATTGAGCTAGTTTGTGCTTCCTCTGAGAGTTCCATATTCCCTCTACACTCTATAAATATTCTGGTGATTTGTGATGGTGGTAGGGACAATGGATTGTGAGTAGGAAAAGGACTGTTTCCAAGTGGTTGATTTACTAAAGGCAAATACTAAAAGCTGTGCACCACTAGTGGATTTTTTTCTTACCTTAGTGAATGAGGTGAAAATCCCCCTTGCATAGAATACCCAATCACTAGCAAATAAAATTAAAACACAATTGGATGATGGAGGTCTGCAGAGCATCACCTAATGCACTAAGCTAAGGGAAAATTCCCTTGCAAAGTCAACAGCCTATTTACCTTTAGTAAATCAACTCTCAACAGTCAAATGATTATTTGCCTATTGGCATTATTCAATAAAGATTACTGAGAAAGCTAATTTATGTTCTAAGAAAAACTAGTGCAGTATCCCATAGTAACCAATTGGCATGCGATCTACTTAGGTCAAAAGACATATTCTTTTTCATTCCAACGAGTTGTGAACTTAATAATTACCAAGTCTCTACTGAATAGGACATATATGTTTTAAGGATTTTTTTTTTATTATTTTCTAGAAGACACAGATACACAGTTTATACTGACACTATGTATATGATTTTGGCAAAGCTTCCCTATCTCTTGCAGCAGTGCTGGCAGAGGGGGTGGAGAATTAAGGAGTCAGGTGCAAATCCCACCCATCTGTGCAGAGCTTTAATGAACTTTGCACTGTAACTAGGGGTCACTCTTCCGTTACACTGGCATCAGCATAACATTTTAATGAGATGTTTAGAGAGCGCAGGCTGCCTCACAAGAGACAAGCACACACACATGCACATTCACACACAAAAAGTGAAGAAAAATTCATTTCATGCACTGTGGCTGCTTAAGAAAGGGCAATTTGAGCAGGACCCAGCATATGTATGTGATAAACGTTAACTCCGCATTAATCGTATTAAAGAGGCACCCATAAACTTTTCATTTCTAATTAAATTCTGATTGGTGATTTTTTTTTTTTTTAGCTTCCAATAAGCCAGCATACTATAGAACTATTGTTTATGTGGAAAATTAAAATGCAAATACAATAGGATTTATTCCCATTACTGGTATGATATGCTAGAATTCTCTGTTTAACAGCCAACAATTATTTAAAACCAGGGTATTTTTTTCTAGGGCTTTGCTAGAGCTTTGTTCCTTTTCACAAGGTCATATGCCCATTATGCCCCCAAAATCCTTTGCAAATGGGCAGTCACAGCTGTATTGCAATGCAATATGTGATAGGCTTTGAAATGCTGGTTGTTAAGTGACTGAGTTTAGCTTTCAAACATACTGCAGGACAAAAGCTCGATGAAACAGACATTACTGCAAATTACAAAACTTACTTGCCTGCTAACACTGTGTATCAGTAATAATAATAACAATATGAAATTGGATAATTCTAATAATGACTATACTTACATTTTTTATGAGGCTGGGCTTAAACTGAAAACTAGCACTGCTGAATGAACACATCCTCTATTTGTCTTAAACAGATTCGAGAGACTGCTGCTGTCCGCATAATGACCTCAAAAAGGATTTTCTTGCCAATATGATATTAAATTGACATAGAGCAATGAACCATAAAAAAGGCATGGAGGTGTATATATATTATAAAACAGACATTGAACCTATATGCAGAGCAGTAAGCTATATTCTTCCAGACCCTCGCTTTTTATCTTTCTAAAGCACCCACCCATGCGTTACGCCACTAAAATATGGAAATGGGTGCCAGGTTAATTTTGCAGTGGCAAAATGCTGTTTGCATATAATGAGACTTGCTTGTGCCTTTTCAGCAGAAAGCCCTGCACAGTAAAGAAGCATAGGGTCAGCACTGTGTTTATGGATCTCTACAATAATATCTTCTGCACAAGCATTCCAAAAAAAGGTACCAGCTCCAATTATGGATGGCATCCAGCTACACCCATGCCACTAGATTATGAATAAACACATGAATATAACGGTGGTAATAATAATAATATAGCATTGGCAGTGCAATGGGGATCTGGCCACAATGGCATATGAGTCAAAACAAATCCTTTCTAAAAAAAAAAAAAAAAAAAAACATTTTCATTTATTGATAATTCTCCTCTGCAAAATGCTTCCCCAGGAGCATCCATAAAGGCCATTACTGAGGCAAATGCATTAGGTGAGGAAACAGGCTGTAACCAAGCAGTATGGCACACTTTATTCTTTGAGTGACTACCCCGCGCTACACAGTGGATGTTATGGATATAGTAGAACAAAAAGCACTTGTTGGTATAACACACTGCCAACTATTGTTTTACTATCTAAGATTTTACCTAAGTAGATGAAAAGCGATATACAAAGGACCAGAAATGGATAATAAAATTCTCTATACTTCATGTATGTCCTTGGACCTACTTTTGGGGAAGCCCATTTTAAAGCTCCATCAAATAGTTATATATACTGATGGATCACCAGGCAAGAAAACAGTATTTAGGCTTCTGTGTTTAAAGATGCCAGACTGGTACTAGCCACAGAATACTGTGTGTGGTGTATTGGTCTTAATAATGTCCCCACTAAATGCAAAATAATAAAAGCATTGAAATTCGCATACCTGTCACTTTATGATTTATACAAAATTTTATCGGAACATTAAACACTTGTTAGGATTACCTCATGAATGTAAGCTTAAGTGGAACCTTCATGCTAGATGACAGCTGCAATGTACAATTTTAGCCAAACAATTAAACTGCTGATCAGTTGCTGTGGTTTAAGTGTAATTAATATGCTTATACCAATACATCCGCTATTCACTATACGTTGGAAGATTCCTCATTGCTGTCTATTGGGGGAAACCCTTACAAAGGACTTATCCCTTTTCATCTCTGCTGTAACATGAGAAATTAATCAGCCGAAATAGCTTGTTGGAACTTCAATAACACTGAAACCCGGTCTTTCAAGCTGTCTACTGTGACTGCACACCATAGACATGCAGATTTCACAGGTTAGGACTCTATTGCTTCATGTTTGGTAAACTTTATTGAACTCACACCAATAGTCAAATATTTCTGACTGCACATTTCTGTGTGGATTGTAAAAAAAAGCCCATATGAATGAATGACTTGTATAGCGCTACAAATGCAAACTGAATCGCCTCAAGGCGCTTTTTTACAGCCAGTGTCTTGCTGGCTGGTGCGGTCATTTACCCCGTAGGATTTTGACACGCGTGGGACACACATTCGTACACATATATATGTACACATATATATTGTTTGTAAATATAGAACATAGCAAATAGGTAAATGTATGGTATATGAAAGAAAACAAAATCTTGGAGAAAAGACTTTGCTTTCATTGCGTTTCAGAGCACAGACTGTAGTGCCACACCTGTGTCATTATTTATGTCAAACACATAGAAAATGTTAAATGTCACTGAGGCATAATGAAAAATGGAACATTCACTGCGCAAATTAATTAAATAGTAACCTAGCCCATGAAATGTTAACAGTAATGATCAAGCATTCAGCAACAAACAAGCAAACACTACAGAGATAAATATAGTTTATATGCAGCATAGTAAGGAGTTGAGGCATGTGACTAGATTTTGTTTGTTGTGAATTATATACATCAGGTTGTTACTAAGTCAGTTGTCTAGCAAACTCTACATCTTGACACCCAAAGACTAAGGACTCATACCCTTCATTGTAAGTGATGTTATAATAGCTGACATGTTGATTTTTATTGTCATGCATTAGATACTTTTTCTCTACTGTGTAACAATAGGTATGTTATTTTGTTGTGGTAATTGAAAAATATAGGTCTAGTTATTTCCAATAAATTCCTGTATGTTTGGCTGGGTGCCTATTGGTTACCCACTGCACCTATGCATTTCAGTTTTATATACGGTGACTCTGAGAAGGCATGAAAAATGGTGCTATACATAAAATATTTGCATTTGATATGTCAGATCAGGGCTGGGGAATATAGGCTGGCTGCTTATTTTCATTGATTTTGCTTTGCCATGTACTTTGGCCATGATCATGAAAGCTACAATGTTGTTTTGCCTTTGAGATGAATGACCCTGAACATACATGTAAAGATCCTCCATTCAGCTAATAAAACATAACGGACATGAAAAAAAATGATCAAAATATTAGTGTACATGTCCTTGAATACTCTAATGTATTCTGAGTTATCATTAAATTACTATTTGGAGTACGAAGATGGAGGTTTGCTGGACTGACAAAAATTTACTCCATTTAATTAGGCTAATGGTCAGACATGAGAACACAATGCAACGCTTTTATACATTTATTTTTCTTATTCCAGATATTTATATAGTGCTGACATATTACGCAGCGCCTTACATACATTGTACATTCACATCGGTTCCTTCCCTCAAAGAGCTAACAGTATAAGGTCCCTACCTCACATTCATACAAATACTAGGACCAATTTTGACAGTCAACAAGCCTACCAGCATGTCTTTGCAGTGTAGGAGAAAACCAGAGTACCCAGAGGAAATCTACACAGGCAAAGGGAGAACATGCAAACTAATGCCTATTTGTATAAAACTGCTCATACTTATTGAGTGTGCATTTCTAAAGGAGTCCATACACCTAACTAGGATCATCCAGTCTGCATCTATGGAGGATCATTTAATGTTTTAAAAAACCTTAACTGATGTGTTAGTCTAATGGCTAACATATTGGTTGTCACTACTATTGTCCTTTTATGATAGAAATATTTGTTGAATGACATTAGTGTGGGAGTTGTGGAAGTAAGCAGAAACATGGCTGTTAGCACATATGAATGCACAATCTGTAGCATAGTACAGCAATCTATGATAGACTTAATGCAACAAACCGACCTGAATATAACATTCTATTGACTTGGGGACACATTCACCTCAGGATGTCACAAGTGACATCGGTACTTAGTGCATCTCACAGTACAACTCATATTGACAGTACTAGTGATTTCAGTAGCTTCAGCCTTCGCTTTCCATTATTATTTAGAGATGGCCTTTATGTTGTGGGCACTGAACCTCTAGTAATAGGGCAGGAACACGATAAACATCTGTTGATGTGTTTTATCTAATCGGCTCTGTGCGCTTGGTTTCAGAATAATCAACAGAAAGAGCAGGAGACACACAGAGAAAAAAACACAGACACTTATTTTTTTTCTCATTGGAGATCAGCTGTTATTAAAATTGACAAACAGAGGGCAAGGTGGTTTGTGTGTGCATGTGTGTGTGTAGAGGAATCCCCCTTTATCTGGCAAATGGTTTTGCGCTTATCCATTATAGAGAGAAACCAAGGCCACTCACACTGGGTGTTCAGTGAGTATTGATTTGGTCTGCCAGCAATTTTAATATTTCTTCAGGGACTTTCTAGCAACAGCAGTTAATTCACCCTCCCAAATTGCTTATTCAATAGAACGAACATGACTCCTGAATAAAGTCCCTGAATTTATGTGAATGCCACAAGGCAAACGGTCAATCAATTCTTATGGAGCCAAGTTAAAAATATAAATAAAATATTGTCATTTGTTTTGTTTTTTTACCTAGCTTGAACAGGGGAGGGGGGAGAGACACACACTTCTTTTGAACACCTTTGATGTTTACAATTAGATAAAATGGTACACTGCAGTTATATATGTGTCCTTGTTACAATGATAAGACTTTGAACTCTTCCGTCAAACTGGAGTTATGTTTCCATTTCTCCTTACTTAGTGCGCACAAAAATAAGCCCTGTCCCTACTGACATCTGTTATATTGGTTCTGAAGACCTAAACCAGATTGCCAGTGAATGGTAAAGTCATATTTAGCACTAGAAGTCTGTGGAAGCCATTGTTAAACTCCATTGATGAGAACACCTTAAGGGAAAGTTCTCAACAATGGTTTCTGCTCTCCTGGTTACAATATTTGTTCTCCATTCTTTTATAACAGTTTTAGGAAAATGTGTAGTAAAGGTATACAGCAGTATATGCTGACTCTCTAGCCTAAAGTGGATCTGAAAGAATAAGGCAGAGTGAAACAAATGAACTTTTTAAATTTATGATGCCGTTGCTGATAAGTCATCTGAGGAAGCTGAGTAGTTTTAGCACCTTAGATTTTTAATTCCATAGCAAAAAGTTGCACGCAGCTGAGAGATGTCAACACTGCTCTGTGTTTGGAAACCTTTGAGAGTTTTCAATATGGCCAAGCCTAGAATACATTTTGTACCACTCTCTAACTAAAATGCTATATGTTCAAGCTTTCCTTTGTTAGTGACGAATCCTATTTAAGCTGCCTAAGGAAGAACTCTCTGTGCTTGGATTTTGTTGATAACTGCAATCTGTCCACAACGCCTTATGCGCTGTATTCAGTTCCATAAACCAAAATTACAAATAATAAAACATGAACAGGTTCAATGTGGAATGTTTAGGTTCGTGGAGTTTTTGTTTTTTGAGAATTTTAACAATCTCTTTGTGGTCACATAACTTAATCTTATTTTCATCTGAGAATCTAGATATTCAGAAAGGATAGATGATATTCACCAGCAACTTCAAATGTTTTTGTAAAAGTATTTGAGCGGTTATTTTATCAAATTAAATGTATATTGTATATAATGTTTTATGCTTCCATTTTTAATGTGGCGGTTGTGTATGAATATAAAAGTGTATTTAATGACCCACAGCAAACCTAGGAATTTTTTGTTTGTGTAGGGTGGAAAAAAAGAAAGTAGTTGCTTATGCACATAACCTTCCCTCTGGTTTTCATAAATACGCCTTGTATATTAGCAATAATTTGCAGAGCTTTACTTTACAAACCGCTCTGTACCCAGAATTAATAATTTCTCAATTAACATATACCGCTCATTTTAAAATATAGTGTAACTCCCGATGACATCACAAAGAAAGACTTGGCCGTCATTGCCGGTTACTCCCTGTTTTCCTAATTACCTACTGAGCATGTACTCCGAGGTATGAGGAAATCTTTGTATATTTTAGTTTACAGGTCAATCAACCATAACACACAAATCCATACGAAAACAGACTTCATTAGTTCAGGTGCTTGACTCACTGAATTTCTTGTTTACATGGAATGTATAATAGGGTATTTCCACAGACAAATAAGGAAGCCAAAAAGTATTTTCAATACTGAAACTGAATTAACAAAAACCTTGGGAAACTCAGCTAAATTACAATATAATATTAGACATGTAATTTTCATTTAAATTAGATAATTATTAGGCAAATACAAAAAACCCTTTACATAATAAGTAAATGTAAAACATTAAAAAATTGTTTTCTGAATTAACCCTTTTATTGTTTTCATGACAATCTCTTTGAGGTAATCGATAACAAAATGTAGAACTAACCTAATAAGTGACAGAATCACTCAAACACACAAAAGAGTAAACTGTGGTTCAGGAATAAGAATGCCATTGTCCAATGCAAGTTGTCCTTACCTCCTTTCCTAAAGTGCTGTAAAAAAATGGTTTCTATAGACCAGTCAACTGCTTTACTGTCACTAAATGAGCCCATTTATTAAATGTGCAACCTTTTGAATTGTGGCTGACTCTGAAATCAATGTAAGCTGCAGTACCACACAACGTTTCATGAAACCTTCTATTGCAATCTGATCAGCATTGTTAGGCCTGCTACAATATAAATGCCATATACATTAGATTAAACAGTCACCATGAAAAATAGATATCAGGAGAATTTATTTTAATTAAAATAAGAAAAGTATAAATATATATATATATATATACATGCGCATTTGTGTCTGTCAAAGTGTTGGAATTCTCTAAAAATTTTAAGATTTATGGATTGCAAGCCAGAATCAATAATAAGATGAATAGAAGTATCCCCAAGCACTGATATAGCTGGCTACTATCTCTTGTTCTGCTGCTGGGATCCTTTACCCTCTGAGGTATATGGTTCCATCAGACATTTAACCTTTACTATAGTGTCATCGGGCTAAGAGGAGTCTAATAGTGACACAGGACTTCTGCTCAGCTCTCTGACAGTATTGCTTTACTGTCAAAAATAATTTATATTTTCTATTTAAATGGCTTTGCCTGCACCCTATCCCCAACCTCTGGCTTCACAGTTCTGGTAAAATCAATGAGGACAGCCTATGGCACTTCAGGGCACCTTAAGGAAAAAGATTAAAGACCATTGCACAAGAATGAAGAAAGATGACACTGAACAGAAAGGATAGCCACGATAACCAGTATTTAAATTTTTCTGATTTATTTCCGAATTTTATCATGCATGTATCCCAGACACCAATCTTAGGGTGATAGCGTAAATAGTTTTTATGGCCATTATCTTCATAACACTTTAATAAAATGGCCTGCATATTGTTGCTATCAAAAAGCTTCTCCTTAACTGCTTTCGGACCGCCCATTGCACATTTAGGGCGGTAGGGTGGACCCGGTCGCGAAACAAAGTACCTGTACGTTGTTTCCCCCTTGGAGTCTGCGGCACATGCGCCCGCCGCCGGCATTCAGCTCCCGCTGTGTCCAATCACAGGGTCCAGCGGCCACGATGGACCCGCTGATCGTTCGATGGAGAGGCAGAACGGCGGTCTGCCTATGTAAACAAGGCAGACCGTCGTTCTGTCTGAGAGGAAGAGAGAGATCCTGTGTTCCTGCTAATCAGGAACACAGATGTCTCTTTTCCTCCAGTCAGTCCATCCCCGACACAGTTAGAAATCACTCCCTAGGAACACTTTTAACCCTTTGATCACCCCTGGTGCTAACCTCTTCCCTGCCAGTGTCATTTATACAGTGACAGTGCATTTTTTTAGCACTGATCACTGTATTAGTGTCGCTGGTCCCCAAAAAGTGTCACTTAGTGTCAAATATATCCGGCGCAATGTCACAGTCCAGCTAAAAATCGCTGATCGGCACCATTATTAGAAAAAAAAATGCCATAAATCAATCCCATAGTTTGTAGACGCAATAACTTTTGCGTAAACCAATCAATATACGCTTATTGAGATATTTTTAACCAAAATATGTAGAAGAATACATATTGGACTAAATTGATGAAGAAATTAGATTTTTTACATTTGTACTTACAGAGGAGTCTAAAGCCACATAATTAATTATACTTTAGAATAAAAACTATAAAAGGGAGCATTCAGTAAACCTGCATCTCCACTTCCCAAAAACGACTTATTATACATTCTAAGCAACTCACTTGGTTTGATTTACTAAAGGCAAACAGGTTTGTTCACTTTGCAAGGGAAGTTGCACTTTGGAAGGGAATTTACGTCAAAGCTTAGTAAATGAAGTGAAGCTCTACTGTCTTCCATCATCCAATCAAGTGCAACAAAAATGCTGTTTTTTTTTTTCTAGCACGTGATTGGGCATTCTTTGCAAAATTAATTTGCCTCAGACCTTAGTGAATGTGTTGAAGTTTCACTTTCCAAACAATACCTAATAATGTGCAAGGAAAGTAAAAAAAAAAACTGCGTTTTTGCTTACACATGCAAGCATGATGCAAGTCAGCAGATCTTCACCTTATTCACTAAGCTCATGCAAAGTGCAACTTCCCTAGTAAAGTAAACAGCCTATTTGACTTTAGTAAATCAACGCCACTGTCTAAAGCCTTGTATATATACACTACTATTTTTTTTCCATTCAGCCCAGCGGGTTGAACGGAGAAAAACTGACAGCTCAGGTCGGAGCCGCTGTGCTTTTGTACTATTGTGTTCTGACAGGGGGACAGCCCCCACCAGAACACTCCGGTCAGCCATTGGCTGAGAGTGATGATCGGGAGCTGATCTGCTGACCTTTTTGGTCATGGCCCTTCGACAAAAGCCAGCCACTTCTGTCAGACTGGCTAACACACACACGGGCAAACGTCGGCCCATTTCTAATTAACCAGCCGATGCTGCCCAACATTCGACCCATGTGTACTAGGCTTTAAGAGCAGCAAACTATGTGCTCTGTAGCAAACCATGGGGATAATAGTGACATGCTAAACGAAATGACGACCAGCTTCTGTCGGACCAGCTGCAGTACACACAGGCACGAATGTCGGCCGGTTTCTATTGAACCAGCCGATGCCACCTGACAGTCGGCCGTGTGTACTTGGCTTAGGCAAAGAACATGCCAACCCAGATTTGACAAATATTTAGTACTCAATGCATGTATTCAGACAGGTACCCCTACATGTAATAATTTATGTTGGAATACACTATACCTTGGTGATTCTTGAATTGTAATTTGAAGATTGGTTTAAGCTGGGTTGCCCCAGAAATGTGGTATTTATATTAGTGGGAATACACAAGTACAGTAAATATTTTTGTGGTCAACAGTTTTGAGTTGCAAGTGAATATTCATTTAAGGGCTAGAGTATATAAAGTGGTTATATAAACTTAAAACAGTTGCAGTTTTTAATTAACCAGATGTTACATTATTGTGACAGAAACTAAAATGCCAAAACTTGGTGTGTGCATTGTAAGAACAGCTAAGCAAATGATAAGTAGAGTTTATGGGGCACTGTGTTAAAGCTTTTTCTACCACAGCTATTTAGGTGTGTATGTTTGTGTGTTTGTGTCAACGCAAGTCACAGATCATTAACTAAACAATGGTATTACATCAAAGGAATACACTGAGGAAACACTGAGAATACTACGCACACAACTAAATTGTAGGCTGGACCAATATAGAGCTCAATTACTATAGAGAGGTTTCACACACTAATTATTCATGTAAAACAAAACATTGTAGGTTAAAAGCAAAAGTAATCTTTCCTTACAAAGTTTAAAATAGTAGGGATTAGTTCAAGTTGCTCAAAAGAGTCATATGAATTAAAGCCTAACATACAATACCACTGTGCATGTAAAACCTCAAATGAAAAATCAAAGGTGCTGGGTAGAAGATTGTTGGCCAAACAGTGACTGCAACCAAGAGCTGCAGATGCCTGCTCTCTGAATATAACAGTAGGCATGGGAGATTACTCCATTAATGTTGTTTAGCGTGGATGGAGGAATCTATTCGATTTCGTTTGGCCAGGCATGAGAAATCTATTTGTGTTTTCCTAGCTTAAGGCTTAAAACCTTGCAGTGGGTTTCACCTTACCTATTACATGTGGTATTTTAAATACATTTTCTTAAAACTCGAAATGGAGTTCACTACATGTAACCCTTCTGGTTTACATAAAAGCAGGAACAAGGAGACATGGGGTTGATTTAATAAAGGATCAGAGACTTTTCTCAGTGAATATTCACTAAGCTTAGTAAGTAAGGTAAAGCTGCATTCATTTCATCCAGCCAATTACGAGATAACAAAAGTCCTGTTTTTTTTTTCATTTCCCTGGCATATGGTTGGATGTTAAATGTGAACACAGGTTAGTTACTAACATTCACTTTACTAAGTGAACATAAACTTTGCTAAATTAAAAGTCTCTACCCCTTTATAAAATCAATTCCATTATTTTGCAGGGGCCATTGGCCTCAGTCTTATATGTCTCTGATATCATGGATTATCTATTCATAAAGATTAGTTATCTGTGTTCATTACTACAGGTCCTTCTCAAAAAATTAACATATTGTGATAAAGTTCATTATTTTCTGTAATGTACTGATAAACATTAGACTTTCATATATTTTAGATTCATTACACACAACTGAAGTAGTTCAAGCCTTTTCTTGTTTTAATATTGATGATTTTGGCATACAGCTCATGACAACCCAAAATTCCTATCTCAAAAAATTAGCATATCATGAAAAGGTTCTCTAAACGAGCTATTAACCTAATCATCTGAATCAACTAATTAACTCTAAACACCTGCAAAAGATTCCTGAGGCTTTTAAAAACTCCCAGCCTGGTTCATTACTCAAAACCGCAATCATGGGTAAGACTGCCGACCTGACTGCTGTCCAGAAGGCCATCATTGACACCCTCAAGCAAGAGGGTAAGACACAGAAAGAAATTTCTGAACGAATAGGCTGTTCCCAGAGTTCTGTATCAAGGCACCTCAGTGGGAAGTCTGTGGGAAGGAAAAAGTGTGGCAGAAAACGCTGCACAACGAGAAGAGGTGACCGGACCCTGAAGAAGATTGTGGAGAAGGACCGATTCCAGACCTTGGAGGACCTGCGGAAGCAGTGGACTGAGTCTGGAGTAGAAACATCCAGAGCCACCGTGAACAGGCATGTGCAGGAAATGGGCTACAGGTGCCGCATTCCCCAGGTCAAGCCACTTTTGAACCAGAAACAGCGGCAGAAGCGCCTGACCTGGGCTACAGAGAAGCAGCACTGGACTGTTGCTCAGTGGTCCAAAGTACTTTTTTCGGATGAAAGCAAATTTTGCATGTCATTCGGAAATCAAGGTGCCAGAGTCTGGAGGAAGACTGGGGAGAGGGAAATGCCAAAATGCCTGAAGTCCAGTGTCAAGTACCCACAGTCAGTGATGGTCTGGGGTGCCATGTCAGCTGCTGGTGTTGGTCCACTGTGTTTTATCAAGGGCAAGGTCAATGCAGCTAGCTATCAGGAGATTTTGGAGCACTTCATGCTTCCATCTGCTGAAAAGCTTTATGGAGATGAAGATTTCATTTTTCAGCACGACCTGGCACCTGCTCACAGTGCCAAAACCACTGGTAAATGGTTTACTGACCATGGTATTACTGTGCTCAATTGGCCTGCCAACTCTCCTGACCAGAACCCCATAGAGAATCTGTGGGATATTGGGAAGAGAAAGTTGAGAGACGCAAGACCCAACACTCTGGATGAGCTTAAGGCCGCTATCGAAGCATCCTGGGCCTCCATAACACCTCAGCAGTGCCACAGGCTGGTTGCCTCCATGCCACGCCGCATTGAAGCAGTCATTTCTGCAAAAGGATTCCCGACCAAGTATTGAGTGCATAACTGAACATAATTATTTAAAGGTTGACTTTTTTTGTATTAAAAACACTTTTCTTTTATTGGTCGGATGAAATATGCTAATTTTTTGAGATAGGATTTTGGGGTTTTCATGAGCTGTATGCCAAAATCATCAATATTAAAACAAGAAAAGGCTTGAACTACTTCAGTTGTGTGTAATGAATCTAAAATATATGAAAGTCTAATGTTTATCAGTACATTACAGAAAATAATGAACTTTATCACAATATGCTAATTTTTTGAGAAGGACCTGTATGTTTGAGTGGACTGCCTCGACCCATCAGAACAAAGTCAACTGTGTTATTCTATATGAAGGGAGATTGGAAAGTGAGGAACTATCTACTTTTTACACTAAGGGGTCTGATTCCGAGATGTTTTGTTTGCTTCATATTTTATTACATTGCATATTACGTATGGTAGAAAAATAATGCAGCCTGTAGCAAGTTATCATTTTTGTATGCAAAGCTGGAAGCAGCATGCATTTCCATAAGTTTAAGAGTTCAGAATCAGAACATTTATCCGTTTGATATCATTCTATGGAAAGGAATAAAAGGAAAATCTTGTGCATTTTGGATTTCCATAATGATTATCAATTAGCTATGTTTTTCACACATGTAGGCTTCTATATACTATACAGACTGTTAACAATGCACAAGTTAGCTTAATTTTCACAGCTTGTTTTACAGCTTCATTGTCTACAAAACCTTGTTATGGCTTAAAAAGAATTGGCAACATTAATCTGCTTGCGCTGTAATCATGTCCCAAGTCATTAGTAATGTTTTAAAGACCAACACTTGTCACCGGTATTCATTTTCAAAGAATTCAAAATCTGTTGCGTAATAATCTATTCAAAATCTTTTGGCGGGTACAAGAGTTACGCAGGCTTTTTAGTCATGTAGGGCAAGTCTTGTATAGTGTGTTTTTACATTTCCTGAAAGAAGGCATAATAAAATCTTGCTTGTTTACCTTCTCTTCTAGAATTATCCGGACAAAAGTACAGCAACCGTTTCACCCGACACCAGATGGATCTGGAACGCCAGTAAGCGCACCAGGGCACACTATCGGTAATTCAGTCACCATATCTCACTCATTTCTATCACCACACTATTTATATTTAAATCATGATTAAGTACACTTTCTAGAAGGCAAAAACTAAATATATAAAATTGGCAAACTTTTTGAAATACACTTACTGTATAAGATATACTGTTTCTTAATATAATACATACCACATCTGATTGTGATTTTTAGATAATATTTGGAAAATAACATGCTCCAATTGTATTTATCAGCTTTCTATTTTACATTAATAATGTATAGCATACAAAAATGGTACAGAAAAAATAGGCATTCTACTCGACTCTTTAATAGCTACTCAACTGCTTTCTCTTGTTTTTCTTGTTTTCCCAATTCAAGGTAAAAACAAAGACATACATGCATAGTTGATTGGTTGCCATGGAGAACAGTACCTTTTTTCTTACCAAATGTCTACCAGATGGTAGATCTGGTTCAGTTGCCCCATATATACTAGGAATTTGACCAATTTTTTGGTCGTAGAAAAGACTTGCTGTTAATAACTAGCAATTGTTATAATTCTATTCTAAGCTTCTTCCAATCCTAAATTTTTTTCTTTGAGGTTTATACTAACACTTTAACTATCTAAATTTATATCATTCTATCCAGTTAGTCCCTAGGGAGTTGCAAAAGTGTTTTGTCAGTTTTGAAGTATGTCTGGTAAAAAGATAGGGAAAAAAGGTTATAATTAACCTACCACTGAACAACCATTGATTACTATAAAGGTGTTATAGAAGCTGACTTGTAGATTGATGTTTTGTTAGCTAGATCTGAAAATCGTGTAGTAGTTTCTATGAACTATGTAGGAGCTAAGATAATCCTCCCTGAAAACAATTATATGGTTTTAGCTCAAGGGATACCACTTGCTTTGCATCTTTTGTTAGACGATTTAACAGCAAAATACAATATTGCATAGACAATTACAAAAGAATGTTCTAGTTTTAAAATAACAGCAAATACTAATGTAAGCTGGTATACAGTGTTACGTTATTGTTATGTAATGATTAGCTATATTCAAATCTATCTTTGAAAATCAAATTATTTTATTCATACTTCTGACAATAAGTAAGTAAGGGCCAAACGCTGTGTAGATGGAAAGATAGATAGATAGACAGACAGACACATACTTATAGAGTCTCTCAAATTCTCCAATAATTTTGGTCTTAGTTAAAGCTTTTGTCAAAGCAATGTAAGATAATAAAAAAAAACATTTGCAGTGGATATCTGCAATACATGCACATTTCCCATGTCTTATCCCTCTAAAGGCCCTGCAAGTGCACAAACATATCTGTTGATCTGTCAGAAATAAACTCCTTTCTGGGCTGACAACACACAGCATTATTGTGAACTGTGTGGCCTGCCCAGTTTATTTTGCTAAACTTCTCAAACACTTCCAGATCTTTGCTAAAATACTCAACTACTTCCAGATCTTTGCAAAACTACTCGACCACTCCCAGAACTCTACAATATAAATGCCAATTATTCTGTAATCCAAGATGAAAACTAGGGGTCTCTTGATATAACACAAAAATGTGCAGGGGTCACAAGGCAGCTCTGAATTTCTGACACGATCAACAGTTTTTTTCTGCCCTTATGAAAAAGAGTTAACAAAATACTTGCACTGGTATAATAAACCGATCAAAGGGAACAAATAAGAAAAGCAAATTATTAGGGTTTACATATACTTTAGTATGTTAGCACAATGATCGTGGTTGATTTGAAAAGTGCAGCAACCAAATAAAATGGATTTTAGCTTACTAAAGTTGTCAATTTCATGAATGCACTTTAATGTTGAAAAGTCCCACTTTTATCTGTTCCATAAATGCATTTAAACAATTAAAAGACGACATTATGTTATGTTTGAATACATACTTGTGCTATCTATATGTAACCTAGTACAAGCAAACATGTTTTTAAATGAGCCACTAGGTAATGCTGTCATCAATAAGACATCATATCAACGAGGCCATTTTGTAGTAACCTGGGTGTTCAGGTTATCAGTGGCACAATGTCAGCCACATGGTAAATGTAGGCTGATGTCCTATGACGGTTGACGCCTCCTCTGAGTAGGCTTACATCTACACTTTAGCATGGTGTTAGTAACTCCTATAGGGGTTTCACAGAAGATTTTTCCTTACATTTTGATTAATAAGGAGGAATCCACAGTAGATATCTCCTCACAAGCTTACATTTCCTTTCTCATTTTGTTCAGTTCCCAGTACAGCATCTCCACCTGTGTCCAGCGCCTCCAATGATCCCGTAGGCTCTTATTCCATAAATGGGATCCTGGGTATACCTCGTTCAAATGGTGAAAAAAGGAAACGCGATGAAGGTAGGGAAAAAGAGAGATCTTTATTCTGTATCTCTTACAAATAGGGTCTAATTTCATGCCCATGCATACCAGCTGCTCTAATAACAAACAGATCAGTTGTAGCCTTTATACACTGCCCTTCTGCTCCTAAAGCACAGCCAGTTATGCTAGAGAAAGCACTGTTACCACCACAAATTTATACTTATATATATATATATATATACTTTTCAATATTAAAACAAAATCTGAGTTATTTTGTAAATCAAACCCTATTTTACAACAACAGTATTTGCAGTTTATAGCATAGTAATGTCTGTGTTTTTAAAAAGCATTTAGAGACCAGCCTAGTAGATGGTCAAAGATCAGAGAACGTTGTAGAGGTTTAACCTTAAGTTCTTTTTTTTTATTTGTTTGCAAAGACAGTCAACTTTTTGCATGCCAATGTAGTCCCGGTGATTTTTCTGGAAGTTATGTAGATTGTGCATAGTGTAAATGAGTGGTAGATGTTATTTTATGGATCAGACTACATTAATTTGAGGTCATTTATAAGAAGCCAACAGTTTCTGATATATATATGCATACCTATATTGCCTTTATATTAGCCTTATATCCAAAAGTACTTACTCAAATTTAGGAGTGTTCTGAGGATGCTTTTATACTGAGCTGCTCTTGACCATTATAAATGACCTCCATTCAGAAGTCATCTACAAACCAGTATGCTGTTTTAACAGATTTTCAGAGGCATTGGGGCTTTTATGCATTATGTTGTTGAATATTCATGCTTTTTCACACTATTGTTTTACTGACAATTTCAAAATGTTACAATATGCAAGGTGCAGTTTGCTCAGGCTGCAGGAATAGAGGCAAGAAGAAAGGTGAACTAGAGAAAGAAGATAGGGAGTGTGACATGATACAGAAAAAGAGCCTCCTGAAAGTCATCATAAATGATGTAATGAGCCGGCAGAAGTTGTATCCATAACTAAAGATATATGTTTTTCATTATGCATTGTGTAGGTAATTTGGATGTTACAGCTCTAAGCGAAAGATTGGGTTTTTTTCTGCACACAGGCAATATGGATACAAGCCATCGTGCACACATGTTGCACAGGGACAGACATGGAATACTAAAAAGCAGCCAAGGTACATTAAGTACACCAGCCCATTTGTTTTGTACATTACTACATTTTGACAAGTCCAGTACTGAAGTTCTGTTTCTGTTGTGGGTTGATGGTCTATAACTCTTAAATAAAATTGTTTAAACATGAGGTTTTGATAAGGTCAAGCAGTCCACAGGAGCTTTCACCAGCTTACAGATATACTGGTCCTTCTCACAAATGCCAGATATGCCAGACTGCCAATCTGGTAGTGGTGCTGAGTTAATTGATTTACCGGGTTAGGCTTTGTACCTTATAAAATAACAATTGAAGACCTGGAGACTGAGGAACTTTGTAGAGTAGGCCATTGAATTTGTGTCTGAGGCTTGTTACAAATGGACAAAATCAGCAGGTGTGTCAGTTTTTGCCTATTGGAGTACTACCTGTTTTTATGTTAACAAAGGTTTGATCATATGACAACTCAGCTTTGTGCAGATCCAGTGCTAAAACATCCTCTGGTGTTCTCTTCCTACTGTTCCTATTGCAGTGGATTTGAGAATCAACGACTCTATCATATGAGTTAGACAACCTGTGTCTGCAATGAGGAGAGGAAATGCTTGGGTGATTTTCACCTAAAGTTAGTTCAATTTAAAACCACAGTTCAGGTTATCATTTGGCTGTAATAAAGAGGCAATGGGAAGATAAGGCACTGTTGAACCACTGAAAAAATAAGCTAAAACTACACATGGAAAGAAATACAATGAAATTACTTTAGCATGGTAAAATATGTCATCTTAGGTTTCCTCATTTCTCACAGAAGCTTTGTTTGCTCACAATATGTTTCAGGATCTGCTCCAGTCTACAGTCCCAGCTTACAGTACACTAGAATATTACTGTAAAAGTCTATCCTAAATCTCCATCACTGGCTAGCAGTCACAAAGATTACTGATGTGCAAGTATTATATTCACAATGGCTGCCCCATAGCGCAGCCTAGCTTCAATGGTCTGCAGATGAACACCATCTGTGTGGACATGGTGCAGGGGTTAAACATCTTTGGTGCAGTATATAAAACATGAGATCCAAGCCAGAACTAAACAAAGTGAGGGCGATCGTTTGTTTATTTATTTTCCGCCAGGACTCCAAGCAAAAATGTATAAATCTCTGTGAATATAGATGCATTGTCGGTAGTACAAATGCTGTTTGGCCATCCTATATAAGGTGAGAAGTCCTCCTCTACTCTGTCATCTTTGTTGCTGCTTTCATTACACAGTTGCAGCGGCACGGATGATTAAGAAGAGTGGAGATAATTATGTGTCAGGATGATGTAGCCAAACTCTCTGGTTGGGTGAAGGCAGTAGAGTGATTCACAGCACCAGCTATATGCGAGAAACAGAGGTCTGAACGCTTCTATTCTCCCTTGTTTATTGAAAGAGTTAAGGGAAATCAGCCAAGTAATTCTCCTTTGTACATTTTCCCAGATTCCACTGTTAAACAGAAACAAGCACAGGGAGATATCTTAAATAAACGGCATTTAATCACATTCTAGAGGGAAATGATTATTCGACAACGACCGGGTTAAAATGAGAATTTGGTGGCATGCTCTGGCTGGGCCGTGTAACAAATTTATTATTATTTTCATGATGTTTCGGGTTTTATGCTTTATTCTTGGATTTACAACCAGCTTGGTATATTGTTGGAGTTATTATAACTGACTGAAGCAGCATCATTTCAGGCAATTTTTTTCCTCTTTATAGATTTGTTAGATTTTTGCTGTGTTGACAGGTTACACAGAGCTGGGCTATGAGGTTTTATTTTTAAATTCTGGTTTTCAATTTTTATAGTGCGTCTAAAATTATATAATGCCTTTGTGCAACATATTCAGTAAGTTTAACCCCCTAGATATCTCTGAAGTCTTCTTAGTTCCACTAGAGATAAATAAGCATAGTTTATAATGCAGTTGCAGTCAACTGGAACTGATGCTTCAGATTTGGACAACAGGCTTTTTCAGAGCTTTTCAAATACTGTAGTCCTGTTAAAGATATGGTAATTAGTTGTACTGGCTTACAGTATTTAAAGAGCACCTATCATGCAGCACTAAAGATCTCCTGTTATGGGGAAGTTCCAGCCTAGGTTGCCAGCTCTATCTATTGGTGGGTCTGCCATGTGCTATCAACTCCCTGCCCTAACAGTCCTCTTTCAATGACGAGACCATGATTCCACTCAAGTTTACATTCACTTGGTGGACTGAGATCTTACTATGCGGATAAAATGTTTTTAATATAGAAATAAATTTTGCAGATATAATTGCCAGTACCAGTAAAAACACAGAGCTGTTAGATGTAAAGGATCCCTACATGCTACTGCACAGAGGGATCAAAGGAAACTAGAAATCTCTTTTAATACAACACCTTGAATAAAAGCTGAAATTCATTGTACAGTACTTTGTACATTACATCATACAGTTTTATTTACATCTGGGAGGTTCAGTACAGAGAAACACAGAAAGATGGCTGCATATGTGTCTGGTCATTTTCTTTAATGGTCCAGTTCAAAGGTTTGCATTTACATACAATACACGGTGAAAATGTGATACCAAAAGTGTGGCTGGGTGCGCTTTGCATACAAGTAAAGTGTAGTGACAGGTAACCTCCAAGGATCATCACACTGAAACCACTCTACAAATACTGTAGGGCTTTTTGACCCTCACGTGTAAACAGGCTTCAAAGATGATTAGGACAGTCGCACTCCAATCCAACGTGGCTTTATTATCAAAGTAAAATAAAAACAGTGAGTGTAGTTAGCTGTGTCTCGTTCCATCTATCTAAGCACCTAGCATGATCTCCATATAAATACTCCCATAAATACTCCCATAATATACATACCACATATTTTCACACGCCGCTTCTCCATCTCACTGCACATCCCATTCATTCTGGCAGTTGGCCCTGCCTCCCTCTGCCCCATTGGCTCGCAGTAGCCCGGGAGGAAGGCGTTCCCAAAAATGTCATGGGGATGGCCACGATTGGTGACAGTGGACTCTCGCGTCACCCCACATTGGGCTAGCGGCGCCGTGATTGGAGGCGACGTGGCATTGCCTTGGGCGGGGCCAACTTCTGGTTAGCTGGAGTGAGAGAGGGCGGCCCGAGTAGGTGGTGTGTCCCGTGTGTGTGCACGGAGCAAGCAGCGGTGGCAGCAACTCCTGCTCAATATTGGCTCCATAAGACACAGAGGCACTTTCCCCAATTTTTTGGGGGGAAAATAGTGCGTCTTATGGAGCGAAAAATACGGTATGTCATATGACAAAGGGGGTGACATTTCCTTAGGTTGCGCTAGAGAAAGGATTACTGAGGGATCACTGGAAAGGTGAGTATAAGTGGTTCATAGGGTAGAGGTGGGATTTTTACAGACACTATCATTCTGTCCTAAATTGACAAACCATCAGTGTATCTTTAAGCTTTGATTATATCAAAGCACTTTATTTTTATTCTGCTTCTAAAATCTCACGTAAAAAAAGGCTCTATAAAACATTTGTGAGTGTGAGTTTTCTTCTGTGTGAAATATGGTGCCCGATGCATTTTGTTCATTGGCATTATGCTCTAATAGCTATGGCTACGCTTGTAGGTGTCTGGCTCTATCAGGCACTTCTTCCCTGGCAGTGTCATTGTATGTCTCCCTGGAACATTTTTCCCACATCTGGCACAAACACTTTATCCCATTGGAGATAAAACAAAATATCTGTACTTTTTGTCTCCTCTGGCCTTAAACACAATTTGTAGCTCATTGATGTTCTTGTCAGTGTTCCTCTAATCTGCCTCTTTAACCCCCCCTCATCATACCTTTGGAAATATTAAAATTGGCATGTCTCTTTGTTACTACCTCCCCATGGGGACAGTATACTATACAATACACTGAATAGTGACTTAGAAATAATATGAATGAACTGTAAACATAGACTGAGGACATTGATTTCTGTGAATTTTAATGATAGGTCTCCTTAGATCAAAACACTTTTGGATGCATACCTTAGAACAGTAGTACTCAACTGGCAGCCCTCCACTGTCACCTTTATGGTTCTCTCCTTGCCCATGGAAGAAAGTATTTTGTTCTGTACCTACAGATTTATGAGAAGACGCAGGTGAGGATAAAATCAGACACTGCAGTAAGTCTGCACCAAACATATTTCTGGGTTTTACTTCTAGTAAACCTGGAGTCTCCTTTTAGAAACAGGAGCCTCATTTGAGATCCCTAAATTTTACATTAGGTGTAAATACTGGGATTTACACATACATTACCCTCCAATACCAATTTGCTCCTACATGTTTGCTCACAAGCTTTCCACAGCAGTTTGTCCTCTTTAACTGTGCTTGGCAAGCATTAAATATTCATATAAAGTTTTAATATTTACTGACTAAAAATAATTAATTTGTTTTATATTGTTGTATCCATGAGCATTCATAAATTACATACAAAACATTATACATTCATTTCAAAGGTAGAGGATAGGCGCAGACTTCCAATATACAGCACTGCTTGTGATTATCAGGCCATTTTTGAAAATCTAGAGCTCAATAATGAGTACCTCAGTAATCATGGTGCTGGTGATCACATTGGAGCTTTTTCACTTAATGGAAAATCCCTCTGTAAGTAGGCCTAACACATTCTGTTACTTCGTTCAGCAGATAGGATCACAGTATTGCATGTGTGCTGCAGTGCTCATACCTTCAGGCAAGGATCACAGCAGGTCCCAGCACCCAAGCAGCTGATTTAAAGATCAGCAGATATCTTCTTTTCCATTTCTTGGGGATATTTCTGACTTTCTACCTTCGGATCCCACCCCAAGGAGATAGCTACCTTTTAAGGAAATAATAAAATAAAGCATACATTAATGCTCAATCGTTAAGGCATCTGGCAGGCAAAAGTACATTCAATTGGTTTAGAGTAGTTACTAAAGGCAACATGGTTCTCTGAAGAGGGATATTTGGAGATATCTTCAATAACCACTTCCACCCATTGATTTGAGATATGCACTTAACTCTTCTAAGAAATGAGCTTTGTGATGGGAATGCCTCATCTTTTTTCTATAAGTTTCATCCCTTGAAACTTTATCTCTATTATTCTTCACTCTTATCCTAAGTTCACTAGTGTGTTGTATCTTAAATTCTTTACTGAGGTCCTATTGCTGCTTGTGTACATGTCTATCATCTATAGTTTTTTATAATTTTAATAATCATCTATAGTTTTTAATAATTGTGATGTAAGAAACAGAGACAAGAAGAAATGAATAGTACTGACATAAAACATTGCACTCATGTAGTATTAATAAAGGAAAAGCATGTACAATGGGGCAAAAAAGTATTTAGTCAGCCACCAATTGTGCAAGTTCTCCTACTTAAAAAGATGAGAGAGGCCTGTAATTGTCATCATAGGTATAACTCAACTATGAGAGACAAAATTAGGAAACAAATCCAGACAATCACATTGTCTGATTTGGAAAGAATTTATTTGCAAATTATGGTGGAAAATAAGTATTTGGTCAATATCAAAAGTTCATCTCAATACTTTGTTATATATCCTTTGTTGGCAATGACAGAGGTCAAACGTTTTCTGTAAGTCTTCTCAAGGTTGTCACACACTGTTGCTGGTATGTTGGCCCATTCCTCCATGCAGATCTCCTCTAGAGCAGTGATGTTTTGGGGCTGTCGCTGGGCAACACAGACTTTCAACTCCCTCCAAAGGTTTTCTATGGGGTTGAGATCTGGAGACTGGCTAGGCCACTCTAAGACCTTGAAATGCTTCTTATGAAGTCACTCCTTCGTTGCCCAGGCAGTGTGTTTGGGATCATTGTCATGCTGAAACACCCAGCCACGTTTCATCTTCAATGTCCTTGCTGATGGGAGGAGGTTTGCACTCAAAATCTCACAATACATGGCCCCATTCATTCTTTCATGTACACGGATCAGTCGTCCTGTTCCCTTTGCAGAGAAACAGCCCCAAAGCATGATGTTGCCACCCCCATGCTTCACAGTAGGTATGGTGTTCTTTGGTTGCAACTCAGCATTCTCTCTCCTCCAAACACGACGAGTTGTGTTTCTACCAAACAGTTCTACTTTGGTTACATCTGACCATATGGCATTCTCCCGATCCTCTTCTGGATCATCCAAATGCTCTCTAGCAAACCTCATACGGGCCCGGACATGTACTGGCTTAAGCAGGGGGACACGTCTGGCACTGCAGGATCTGAGTCCCTGGCGGCGTAGTGTGTTACTGATGGTAGCCTTTGTTACGTTGGTCCCAACTCTCTGCAGGTCACTCACTAGGACCCTCCGCGTGGTTCTGGGATTTTTGCTCACCGTTCTTGTGATCATTTTGACCCCACGGGGTGAGATCTTGCGTGGAGCCCCAGATCGAGGGAGATTATCAGTGGTCTTGTATGTCTTCCATTTTCTAATTATTGCTCCCACAGTTGATTTCTTCACACCAAGCTGCTTGCCTATTGCAGATTTAGTCTTCCCAGCCTGGTGCAGGTCTACAATTTTGTTTCTGGTGTCGTTCGACAGCTCTTTGATCTTCACCATAGTGGAGTTTGGAGTGTGACTGTTTGAGGTTGTGGACAGGTGTCTTTTATACTGATAACAAGTTCAAACAGGTGCCATTAATACAGGTAATGAGTGGAGGACAGAGGAGCCTCTTAGGCCCCTTTCACACTGGGGCGGTTTGCAGGCGCTATTTTACTAAAAATAGCGCCTGCAAACCGAGCCTAAACAGCGGCTCCTTTCTCTCCAATGTGAAAGCCCCGAGGGCTTTCACACTGGAGCGGTGCGCTAACAGGACTTAAAAAAAAGTCCTGCTAGCCGCATCTTTGGAGCGGTGAGAGGAGCGGTGTGTTTACCGCTCCTCCACCGCTCCTTCCCATTGAAATGAATGGGATACCGCGGTAATACCACCCGCAAACCGCGGCTGTAGCCGCGGTTTGTGGGTGGTATTAACCCTTTTTCGGCCGCTAGCAGGGGTTAAAACCGCACCGCTAGCGGCCAAATACCTCTGCAATCGCGACGGTATAGCGCCGCTAAAAATAGCGGTGCTATACCGCCACCGCCCCAGTGTGAAACCGGCCTTAAAGAAGAAGATACAGGTCTGTGAGAGCCAGACATCTTGCTTGTTTGTAGGTGACCAAATACTTATTTTCCACCATAATTTGCAAATAAATTCTTTCCAAATCAGACAATGTGATTGTCTTGATTTGTTTCCACATTTTGTCTCTCATAGTTGAGGTTTACCTATGATGACAATTACAGGCCTCTCTCATCTTTTTAAGTGGGAGAACTTGCACAATTGGTGGCTGACTAAATACTTTTTTGCCCCACTGTACCTGTCAGTTGCAGATAAACCACAAGTATATAGCAAGTGAGTATGATAAGTAATTATTATATGTAATCAAAAGCACAGAGTCATAATGTTCCAGGAAGACTCATTCACACAGTTGATGAATAAGCCCAGGCAGGCCAAGATGACCTTGTGAGTCACAGGCCGCGCTATATTTTTTTTAAACTATTAAGTAGAATGTCAAAAATACACGCCTTTGCCAAGCCTGTGTGAATAGTGTGAACCTCCTCAGTACAGAGCTGGTTAATTATAACCGCCTAGTTGAATCATTAAACTGATTTTAAAAGCAAATATGCACTGTCAGCCATTTTGCTGACTACAATGATAGCAAGAGCTGCGATTGATGATATCTCCTTGTCCTAGCGCCTTCTTCGAGAACCTCCCAACTCAGAACAGTGAGATTCATTTGAAAACCTGTGAAATGGAAATAGAAGTTCTGAACCCCCAGTGTTAGGGAAAAAAAGAACAATTATTTACACACAATTTAGCACACACTCTCATATGTCTAAATGTTTATCCCTCAGTATTTATGTCTGTGACACTTGCAGCAGCTGTCTGTCCCTCTGGCATTCTCACTGTCCGTCTGTCTCCCTGGCACTGGCACAATCCTTCTCCCTATGCCACCCTTTTGTCTTTACGGTCTTACAGAAATGTTTCTTCTTACCGAGCAGCCAATTTAACGCTTTCTTTGCCGTGCGGTACACAGTTTGATATTCTACAAGCTCTTTGCTTTTGGCTTGTTTGTCACCCAGATAACAGTATTCAAGTTTGATGATGTTGCTGGCCATTGCTTGCATCAAACCCATTTTATCCATGTGCGGGTATAAAGCATGGCACGTCATCCATCTCCTGTGTCTTATGGAGGGTTTGGGGTGGGGGGGGGTGAAAAAAAAGTGTGGTATCTTGTCACTGCTTCTATGGCAGGCCAGCTAGAGTGTCATGTTAGGTGACATTTGAATTTACAATTCCGCTGAGAAAAGCTATTAATTCACAAATTAACATTTTCCTTCTCTCTCCATCTTACCCTCTCTCACTTTCTCTCTCATTCTTCCCCTGTATCTCTCATGGATGTGCAAGCAATAGAAAGACAAAGGAAATCGCCTTAAGGAACTGGCTTTACTGCTAGTCTGTCTGTGCTGAGATTGCTACTACAGCTTCTAGATATATAAACCAATTACCTGAACAGCTATGTGCATGGCAGTCTGCTATTACCTCCCTGTGTAGGCTCGGGAACCAGTGGCAGATAATAATATGCTGTATCTAGTTAATATGAACCAGTTTCACCCCATCTTCCTTCCCAAAATGACAGTTCAGTAATATATATATATATATATATATATATATACCACTCTGCTACGATAGTATTATTTTATGATAAAAATATGGCTCCCAGTTTTAGCTGTTGCTGGTCTAATGGAGGGGTTTTATGATCGTTTGGGATTTTTTGAGTACACATGCTTTTTTGCTGAGTGTTGTGTAATACTAACCATACACACGACTTAGACAGCTTATGTCATATGAAATATACAGCAGATAAAATGGCAGTTGGATTGGCTCAGTTGGAAATGTTCATCAAATTTTGAGTTGCTCTCCAATATTATTTTGTTGGCATTGTTGTTTACAGCCTACTCCTTGGTCTTAAGAACATGCATACTGTATGCCTATTTTCAATGTTTCAATGGAGATCAGCTCTCATCTAGGATGTAAGGCCTGTATGGTGGGATGTGGAGATGATTAAAATACTGGTCCTAAACATGCCAGCTGCTTAAAAACTCAATGATGCCACGTTTTTGATAACCAATCCAATTATTGTTACTCATACAAAATAGTACCTAGATCTTTCTAGCTTACACAACACCTCTCTTGTAGCTACAAACTTTGTAATAAGGATGGCAGTTGAGACTATTAAATGAGTGTTACACTGAGCTTCTGGTATAGTGCTTTTCTAAGCCTTCAAAACAGCAATATTAAACCTGGCAATGCAGCGTGCATCAGATACTTGATTAACACTTGATAAAACTTTAATGGTCTAGATGCAACTTTTCAGAAGCTTTGTAAACAGAGCCCATGGGATCTGCGAGTTTCCCTTGGCCTTGTCAAGGCCTAGTCATTAGACTGGAGTCTCACTTACCAAAAGGAAATCTGTCCGTTCCCAGGATCGCTGGCATCACAGACGTATCACTCATCAAAGCCCAAAATTATTATCCCTCCCCTGCAAGGCTTAATTATTTGGGCTCACAGTGCCCTTAGCAACTTGTGCAGTACATTCACCAAAGAGAAAGAACTAAACGCATTCTAGCCTCTAACTTTAATAAAGTACAGGAAATTATTGTTTTTCTTGCAGTCTTTTTCTTCTGTTTGTTGTTGCTTACAAGAAGGGACACACCGTGAGACAGAAAGATCTGTATTGTCTTATTACTACTGGTAATAAAAACTCACCTGCTATTTAGATGAGGGAAGAAGGGGGGCAGGGAGACCCTCCCACATTCCTGAATATGCTGTTGAAGTTTAGAGATCCCCTGACTTAGGTGAGTTATCTTCCCATCCCACACACTGTAAGAGATGGATAAAAATCACCAAAGGAATCAGCAGGCGGTGCCAGTAACTCAAACCGCCCTGACCGTTCGGTGAACCTAATCCTGGTGACCTTGACAGCACTGGAAGGCGGCCTCAGAAATCCCAACCTTTTCAGAGATGTAGACTGACTGTGGCTCGTGTTCCCTCTTGAAGAGAACGCTACAGGAGACTCTAAACCTGTCTGTAGTTTTCCATTCTTGTGTATTAACTGCTGCTTGTATCAATGCACCTGTATTTATGACTCTATAACTTATCCGACACATATATCAAACCAAAAAAAGTCCAGGGAAACAGTTTCTTCTAATGACTCACTTGACCAAATGCAATCAAATAATCAAAAAGTGACAACACATACAATTTCCTAGCAATGTCATGACAGGACGACAAATTAGGACAGTGTTACATTAGGTCAATTCATATTGTCTTTTGCAAACAAAAACTACAATATATAGTTTAAAAATCAATATAATATTGTGAGGAGCAAGAAAGTGGCTGGGTTGAAACATTTCACATGTATGATACAAAAAAAAACTTATGAAAATGTCAAATATGCACATATATAGTGGCAGCTATATCCAGGTCTCACCATAGTGAGTTAAATTGAAATAATTTGGATAGTGGAAAAGTGTACAACAGCATTCCTTTCTGACATACATTGCTGGAAAGAGATTTACAAGGGGCTGATTATGAAGTTGGAGTATTAAAGATAAGGGCTTCATCTCTGTGTGTGTTCGGAGATGACAGCAGACAGAAGCAATGGTCTTATGACTGAAAAACAGGTTTGCTCCTCTTCCACTGGAGGTCAGATTTGATTAATCAAACACCTCCCTCATAAATCCTTTCAGAAGAGCTTTCAAATTCTTCATGTGCTGAGATTTGATTTAAACATTTGTTAAGGTATATGTGTAGTCAAAACTTTTTTTTTTAGTTTTGGATAATATAGTGGAGGATTAGAACCACTGACGAGTGTTTGTTGCTGTCTGTGTCCCGGCCAGGTAAATTCATTGTTTCATAGTTTCCTGGTGGCCATCGTTGCTAGGACAAACAAGGGCAAATATAAAATGAAAGAGGTAATTCTAGAACTAGAGTCATGGGTAAAGCCCCATACATACTATCAGTTTTCCTGCAGGTTTTTGTCTTCAGGTTTACCAAAACCATGTAGTGCAAGGGCCTGCCTGATTGCATACAAATTGAAACTCTTGAGGTTTGACCTTATATTAGATGGTTTTGGTAAACCTGAAGACAAAAACCTGCAGGAAAACTGATAGTGTGTATGGGGCTTTAATCTTCCAATAATTTTTATTTTTTTCCGGGGACAACTGTCTAGGAGGGGAGTTCCTTTCCCTTTGTAGAGATTTCATCTTACTTCCTGTTGTGCCACTGAGACAGATAATTATTATTATATAGCACCAACAGTTTATGCAGTGCTTTACAATATAAAAGGGAAACAGTACAGTTACAAAACAATAAAATACAAGAGGGAATACAAATAAACTCTGTTACAACAAATGTACCTACAGTTAATCCTTTAATAAGGCTTACCTGTAGATACCGTGAATATCTCCTAAACTTGCATAGTTCAGGAGACATTCAGAGTGCATGCAGCCAATGACATCATCGGCGCATGCAATCTAAAGTTTCGGGTTACAGTGCCGGACATTTAGAGCCCGTGCCAGAAACAGTGGCTCCCGCCCTCATCCCCGGGAGTGACATCATTGTGGCTACTAACAGAGCCAGAGCCCGCGAACCTGGAAGAAACACTGGGGGAAGATGTCAGCCATCTCAGCGTTGAGAAAGCGCTGCTGGAAGGGCTTCGTTCTAAGGTAAGTATTTCATAATGTGCTAGTATGCGATGCATACTAGCACTTTATGCAATTATTTTACAGTTTTTTTTATTTTTTTATTCTTCAGCTGTTTACAACCGCTTTAAAAGGGCCCTGCTAATGACAGTATAATTTACATAACAGAATGCAGATAGAAAATGTAAACTGATGTGGGCTCTAACCCTTCCTTACTCCATCAAAAACTAAAACAATTGGGGATATAGATACCTTTTAATATTGGCAAGAATTATACTGCTAAATATAGTTAGTCTGGTCATTTTTTCTGTACAACTGTATTTAATGGAAATAGTTGCCCCTTACTTTGTATGTCTGTATAGTCTGTCTGCCCTAAAGGTCCTTATGCTTTTTTATATAACGAGCCCCAAGAAATAGTGGTAAGCCACACTAAAAAAGTAAAAGAAGATTGTCAGTGCTATGCTACACACGATAAGTTACACATAGTTTTGTCCCAGAGCTTATGACTAAGATGTATAGTACATGTGATGGTTGCACAGAAAGGTACTGAGAAACATCAAATATAGTGGGGAGATATTGGGGGCTCCCAAGCCACTTATAGGTATGGATAAGCACATCTGGCAGGTTTCAAATCACAGTTTCGCAAAATGTCGTCCAAATCCAGAACATTTTTACTTTTCCCTGAGACCCTATGGGGGTGGGGGAGGGGAGGGGTGAATCTTGACTAAACAAACTATTGTCAAATAAGAGGCATAGGATTCTGGGCACTGCTATGGGGGGCATGTTCCGATGGCAACATGTTTTAAAAAGTTAACACACAGCACGGAGAGGGCCTTTTCATCCAACTTCAAGGGCTAAATTTAATATATACAAATCCTTTAAATTACAGGTTTGGATGTGTTAAAAAGAATTGTGGGTGTATGAAACAGCAAAATGTTCAAGGAAAGCCTTAGAGAAAAGGAGGTGCATTAGTAACACTGACAGTCAACTGGCTTCTCTGCACCTGGGATGATGTAGCTGTAGAACTATCTGTCTGCCAGTCAACTATCTGTTGGGAGTGCTGAGGCTGTATTGGTCAGCTGCTTTGGGGAAAAAAGTCACCCATGCCCTGCATCCAGTTTCTATGGCCCTACGACCACTAATTCCTGCAAAACATGCTCCCTCACTACTACTGCCAGAGGCAGCACCTCTGCCACTCATTTAACTCATTTTAATCATTTCACTCTAGTATGTATTTTTTGGTAGGTGAATGTGATGCCTAGCTTTTACTGAAACTATGATAATATTGGGGGTGAATATGTGGTGGGTTCTTTCAATGCACACTAATTGCTGCAAAGGAATGCAAGGGCATGCTGTTTACAAAGAGCAGTTCCAACAACTATTCAGCAACAAGTGCATGCTGCACACCCCAAAACTAAAAGAAGGCATAAACAAGGCAAAATAAAATAGAATATTCCCTACACTTACAGTTGATACAGAAAAAATGTTCTAAGAAGTACAGTTAGGTCTATGAAACTGTGAACACATGAGAATACACAAAGGTATGACGATAATGACACGGTATAGCACTGTATAGCACAGTATAGCACAACGTAGCACAGCATTGTATAGCACAGAATAACACTCTTTGGCACAGTATAGCACTGTAAAGCACTATATAGCACAATATAGCATTTTATATCATCGGATAGCAAAGCATTTCTACCTACAAGGACATGACAGCTTTCCATAAGCAGCTCAAAACACCAAGGTCAAGACCTATGCAGGGCATTTTAGGCTCAGTCACAAATTTTCACCCATAATCTCAATAAAGAAAGTTCCACTTTTTCTCCCCTCCCCCTCTACCATTATTGGAGTTTTTTTTTTTTTTTCTAGGGAAGGTACCTTATTTTGACAGGTACTCAGTCTCACTTGCCTAGGCAATCTGAGTGGAAGTTTAACCCACTCTCATCGCTTGCAACCTCCTCGGACAGGTCACAGGTCCTAGGAGGCTACAGGACCATTCACAGAGTGAATCATGGCTCTTGCATGCTCAGTAGGGAGCCAGCTGTAAAACTGCATGGAGTCACAGCTGGCTTCTCACAGACAACATGACAGCACTGGGGACCCAAAGCCCGGTGAATAACAAGCTCGGGTGAAGACTGCACTGGATCCCTGGGCTGGTAAGTGTCTTTTTATTAAGGCCTGGTTCACATATGTGCGGCCGCGGTTTCATCAGTTCAGGTGCGATTCAGGTCCGAATTTTTGCCCAAATTCGCACCTGTACCGGACAGAAATGCACAGGACCCTTTTGCAATCCGCGCCACGGCCGACCTGGACCTGTGTGAACCAGCTCCATTGAGAATCGATCATACTCGCATGTAATGCGAATAGGATGCGTTGAATACCGCATCCAATTCACACATAAGTGAACCCAGCCTCAAAGTCTTCAGCTACAGTATTTGTGGTTGCTGACCTTTTTTTAACTGAAGTTCCTCTTTAAATTCCAAGTTTTACCGAACTGCAAATCCATGAGAACCCAAACCTCTTTCGTACTTATAGGCAGTGTTGGTCATCGTACTTTAAAAAAGTAATTAATTACAGTTATAAATGACTTCTCCCAAAAAGTAATTGTGTTAGTAACTCAGTTACTACATTGAAAAAGTAATTAGTTACTCAGCAAAGTAACTGACTTTTTTTTTTAAAGCACATAGCACATCAGGGCATGGGGCACATAGCACATCAGGGCACATAGCACATCAGGGCATGGGGCACATAGCACATCAGGGCACATCAGGGTATGGGGCACAAGGCACATAGCACATGAGGGCACATCAGGACATGGGGCACATAGCACATCAGGGCACATAGCACATCAGGGCACATAGCACATCAGGGCATGGGGCACATAGGGCATGGGGCACATAGCACATCAGGGCACATCAGGGCATGGGGCACATAGCACATCAGGGCATGGGGCACATAGCACATCAGGGAATGGGGCACATCAGGGCACACAGCACATCAGGGCGCATAGCACTTCAGGGTACATAGCACATCAGAGCACATGATAGCACATAGCACATCAGGGCATGGGGCACTAAGGGCACATAGCACATCAGGGCATGGGGCACAGGGCACATAGCACATGAGGGCACATCAGGACATGTGGCACATAGCACATTAGGGTGAGGCAGATAGCACATAAGGGCTGGGCACATTGTTTACCAGCCATGCAGAGTAGCGCAGGAAGCGTGTGTAATAAGTTCTCTCTCATGTCATGTCACGGCACTGACGACAGTCACGCTACTCCCTGGCGGCCCCTCCTCTCTTCTTGTCCATCCCAGATGATATCACAAGCAAATGGGGATGGACGAGAAGAGAGGAGGGGCCGCCGGTGAGCAGCGTGACTGCTGTCAGTGCCGTGACATGAGAGAGACCCGGTCATAGAGGAGAGGAGGAACTACACTACTGCCATCTAGTGGCGGTAGATGTAATTGGGGTAACGCCGCCCAAGTAATGGTAACTGCGTTACCATGAGGGGAAGAGTAATCAGTTAGATTACTCGTTACCCTCTAAAGTAACTGTGCTACGTAACTCAGTTTATTCTAACTCAGTTACTTACATCACTGCTTATAGGTTATGACTCTTGTATTTCTAGGGCCTCTTTCCCATTACTGGAGTTCCTATACAGAGCTGTGTATGAGACAAGATGAAGTGGGCAATATACTATTGGAAGGATAAATCCTGTAGTAATTCAGGTTCTTTTGTATAACAATGTGTGTTCATTGTGCACCTTTTATCCAACTCTCATCGGTGTGAAGTTTAATATTTGCAGAATTGTTGTGTTTATGGCTATGGTCTAAGTACAGAATTGCAACTGGTTATGTACAGGAACAAAATCATGTTGGTTTTGCTGTTAAAGCATGTATTGTTTCCATAATCTGCCATGTTGATATGGTTATAGTTTGCATTGATTGTATGATACAATTATTTCTAATCAGTTATGAATTCCTAATTAATATCCTCAGTCTTTTATTCCAGTTGTCATCCGTTCTTACATAGAAATCATCATATCCCAGCATGCATCAGTATTACATTATTGGTATGTAATGATGATATAACTGGAAACAGTTGACTAGTACATTTTACAGTTCAAAAAGTGCAGTGTGCGCAATGAAGTAGCATATAGCAACAAATCTGAATGATACTTTCAGGAAAATGAAATATGCACATCATCCTCACCCTTGACACAGTCTTAAGTGCTGTAAGCATGATAATATATAATCAATCTGACACAAATAGAGGAAATATAAAAGATAAATGTCCATATTCATTATAGTAAAGGAATCCCATATACTTGTTCAGAAGCAGAATGCCCACAGGAGGGGGTTAAATGAAGATTTGGGCCTGAATTAGATGAATATCACCAGGAGAAGGCCTGTTGTTTTCGCTGGGCCGCACAATTTGCAGCTGTATGTCAGACAAGCAGAATGAAGTGATGAAAAAAAAATGAAAGTGTGGCAGTGTCAGCTCTCGCCGTTGTTCGACAGTGTAAAATTAAATTAATAAAGCCCCCAACACAGGAAAACATAACAGGAAATTAATGGCCCCTACTGTCGCTCCTGATGCAGTCATTTGCAACCCTGCTTTCCGCACCAAAGACTTCATAAATGCAAGCAGTTCCTCTAAACAAGCATAGTTAGAGCTGCATGCTATGTAATTTTTCGCCTTCCTTCTGTCCTTCCAGCTAACAAAGCTGGCATTTGAGATTGGCTTGTGAGCTTCTCTCAGGCTTACTTGTGTTTCACACTGTTCCGGCCTTAAGGTGCATAGTCACTCAACCTTATGGGTCAGAAACCTCTGTGTTAGCTTTTTGTTTGTGCTTCTACAAGCAGTTTATTAACTGACAGGATTCAGCATGGATATTTACCAGACTGTGGCAGATCCCATAATTCCCTGCAATAGCCGTGGAGGGTATCTCTTCATGCTTATACTTACTGCATTTTGTAGTGGGTTTTTTGTTCCTTGCATTCTTTTGAATATGAGTGACAATAGAATTTTTACTGCCATGTATGAACAAATTAAGTAACAGTGATACATTTTTTAAACATTTTAAGGGATCTCAAGAGCTTAAGCCCTGTAAACACGACCGGGATTCTCGTCGGAAAAAAAAACGTTGGTTTTCCCGATGGGATTCCTGACAAACTTGTCTTGCGTACAGACTGACATTCAAAATCCCGTCGTTCTAAAGCGCGGTGATGTATAACACGTACGACAGCACTATAAAGGGGAAGTTCCATTCCGTTCCATTCCAATGGCGCCACCCTTTGGGCTTGCTTTTGCTGATCTCGTGTTAGTAAAAGTTTGGTGATAGACGATTTGCGCTTTTCAACCTCGTGCTTTTCAGTCCGTTACAGCGTGATGAATGTGCTATCTCCATTACGAACGCTAGTTTTACCAGAAAGAGCGCTCCCGTCTCATACTTGATTCTGAGCATGCGCGTTTTTTTTCCCCTCGGACAAGCATACACACGACCGGTTTTCAAGACGGGAAATAGTCCGATGGGAATCACGACGAGAAAATAGAGAGCAGGTTCTCTATTTTTCTCGCCGGGATTCCAAGCAGTTTTCCCAACGAGAAAGCATACACACGAACGGTTTTCACGGCAAAAAGCTCTCTCAGCAGTTTTCTTGTCGAGAAAACCGGTCGTATGTACGAGGCTTCAGTATTGCAGCTTATTTAATAAAACTGCTCAAGGAAAAACAGAATAAATACTAATACATGAAAACTAAAATAAAAAAAAAGTAAATTAAAGTTAGAGCAAGCATCTGGTTGCTACAACAACACATCCATGTATTCTCCCTACATAGTTGTTTTACAATTGTGTTCTGATTTCCTTGATTGTAGGCTAAATACTGTAAATCATAGCACATTTTGTGAGCTAACTTGTACAGCTATTTCAGGTTAGTTGTATCACTTAAAATAACAGCCTCATAATACCCATAAAACAGGGATTGATTTTCTCTTGTGTACATAAGGCTAAGTAGACCAGTGTTGGCAAATACTGATTTGCTGGTCCTCCCTTCAAGCACTTATTCATGCCAACAGAAATGTTAGTAGATTTCATTCACGCTTACAATATATTATATAGCGATGTTGGGTATATTGAGGTAAACATTACATTGCAAACAATAACTAGTGACAGCCAATTAGAGTAAAAACGAATGAGATTTGATCTATAATTCATTGATAAATGTTTCAAGTTATGTGCATATCATTGTTGTTTACCTTGTCGTATAACACAAAATAGGAAGTTGATGTTTGAAATGTATACAGGGAGCACAGCCTGCTAGTTCAAGACTTAATTTTTTTACCCAGGTATCACCTGGCCACACCAGTTTGGAAGGTAATATGTTAATCTGATGACCCATCCCAATGATGCAGAGAAAAGCCTCGTACACACGATCGGATATCCTATGGATTCTAATCCAATGGTTTTTGTCCATCGGAAATCCGATGAAGCCGACTTCCATCAGTCTTGCCTACAGCATCAGTCAAAAAACCGACCGTTCCAAACGCAGTGACGTAAAACACTCCGATGAGCCGAGAAAAATGAAGTTTAATGCTTCTGAGCATGCGTCAACTTGATTCTGAGCATACGTGGGTTTTTTATCCGACGGACTTGCCCATAGACGATCGGAATTTGCTATCGGTTTTTCATCCATCGGAAAAATTTAAAACATGTTCTATTTTTTAAAACCGATGGAAAAAAGACTGATGGGTCCCATACACGATCGGTTTGTCCGATGAAAAAAGTCCATCGGACTGTTTTCATTGGTAAAACCGATCGTGTGTACAGGGCTAAAGTGTCTCCAAACATAAAAACTGCATACTTCTTGCTGTCACTCATATACAAAAAACCTTGTGTATACAAAGTTATTTCTAAAATATTTTTAAACATGAAAACAGACTCCATGGTCTTTAGTAACTATAATGTAACGTAAAACATCAAATGTAATCACAAAAGTTAGAAGCCTTGTGGGCAAAGAAGCCAAGCATGCATTTGTAAGTGTGTTTGGTTTCTTTGCCCCCCTATCCTTGAACTCCCCCACGCCTCTCTCTTTACAACAGGTTGTATGCTGTTCATTTTAATATGGTTATAGTAGATTCTTGTTTATACATTTATATATATTTAAATTGACTATGTGCACTAGCCTGAGCACCATAAAATAGATTTGTTTTATACATATATTTATAACCCATAGTGGAAAGTAATTGGTGATCATCAGGAGTAATAAAGAGGGGAAGTTACATAGCACATGCTTCAGGCCATATTCATTGACCTTGTGAAGTGCTCTCTAGACTCTAGATAGAGAGAATTAGTGAGAACTTGATTAATCAAAACTTAGTAAACTTTCCTGGTGTTAGAAAAGCTGCAATGGATAGTATTTGAAACTTTACAATTGCTTGCACTTAATGCCTGGAATTGCAGTTGAAGTAAGTAAGTAAGAGTAGTTCTTCTGTAATGATGTGAATGACAGTGTATCTGCATCTTGGGTATGACAGTGATACAGGACACTTAAAGTGGAAGTAAACCCATCGATTTAACAGTTTCAAAAAACAGTTACATTCACGGCATGCCGGGAATGCCAACTGTCACATTGGTTGTGCTCTCAACCAAACTGTCAAACCATCCAATGGCTGGTGTCATAACTGATCACATGTGCAGCATCATGGCAGTTGAAGATTAAACAGAGGCCAAGATGGCAGCTTCCTTGCCTGAAAATGGTAAGAGGGTTTACTTCCACTTTAAGGTAGCATAAAAATGGATGAGGTAAGAGTGGGATGGCTCATATCCACATCTGCAGCAGACTTCTATAGTTTCACCACAAGGGAAAATACTATCCAGGCTGGAGCTCCTTGACCAATGGCCTGTTCTTCCTTAATGATAAAAGTTGTGTAGTGAGACTCTGAAACGTATATAAAAATGTAGACTTAAGCCCCGTACACACGATCGGTTTGACTGATGAAAACCGTCCGATGGATGGTTTTCATCAGACCAACCGATCATGTATGGTACCCATCGGTCTTTTTTCCATCGGTTGTAAAAAATAGAACTTGTTTTAAAATTTTCCGATGGATAAAAAAACGATGGGAATTTCCGATCGTCTATGGGCAAGTCCATCGGTTAAAAAACCCACGCATGCTTAGAATCAAGTCGACGCATGCTCAGAAGCATTAAACTTCATTTTTCTCGGCTCATCTGAGTGTTTTACGTCACCGCGCTTGGAACGGTCGGTTTTTTGACTGATGGTGTGTGGCCAAGACTGATGAAAAACAGTTTCATCGGATTTCCGATGGACAAATCCATCGGACGAAAATCCATAGGTTATCCGATCGTGTGTACGGGGCTTAAGAGAAATCAGCATACCTATTTCTGAGTCAGTGCAATTTTTGTTTTTGGCAGGCAGTTTGATCATTTGGACCAAACTATTATCAAATGTGTATAGTCAGACTTGACCATTAGGGCTAATCACAAACATAAGATTGTAGTTGGAAGATCTGACTAATATTCAGTCATTCTGTGGAAAGATTGTGGCATACATGACTTTTTGACAATAAATAACTCAAGTGCAAATAGGAGAGCAACAAACAAAAAAAAAACTACGGGGCAGCCAGCTAGGAAACAACCTAAATCCTCCAAAAGAAGCACAAACCAAACACTATAAACAATTCCTGCAGCACTCACACACAAATCCTTTGTGCAAAAATGAATATAAAGTAATAAATGACATGTATAACAATAAAACATGATGCTCACTCTATATTGCCAGCTGTATGTTGCTTCTGAGCTGTATTGCATCAATATTACTAATGCAGTGCAAACATGTGTGCCTAATGACAGGTACAATAGGAGCAGAGCAAGGAAGAGGAGCACTAATCAACTTAACACAAACAGGCTGGGCCCTGGCCACTGGCAACCAGCATGCATGCAATACAGTAGTAAAAAAAAATCTGATGACAGTGCACACTCCACAGCAATGCCCCTGTACTGGTGACTGGAGAAAGATTGTCGGTTTCCAATCAAAACATGTCGGTATAGGCAGGAAGTGACATCATCAGTACAGGGGCATTGCTGTGAAGTGTGTGCACTGTCATCTGAGTTTTTTGCTATTGCATGCATGCTGGTTGCCAGTGGCCAGGGCCCAGCCTGTTTGTGTTAAGTTGATTAGTGCTCCTCTTCCTTGCTCTGCTCCTATTGTACCTGTCATTAGGCACACACATGCTTGCACTGAATTAGCAATATTAACTGGCAATATAGAGTGAGTGTCTTGTTTTATTGTTACACCTGTCATTTTTTACTTTATGTTAATTTTTGCACAAAGGATTTGTGTGTGAGCGCTGCAGCAATTGTTTGTAATACATTACTTTTTGTCAAAGTGAGCATGTTTAGAATCTCTTGGTGTGGGACTTATCTTGGGGGAACAATATCAGGGATAATCCATTTTGAATTTTCGATCTTTACTACAAGAATGGTTAATCAGGGGGTGTCCAGACATGTGATTGTTTCCCAATCCAAAAAGTAAAAAGACAGTGCTTTCACAGGTAGCATATACCAGCTTTAAACTTGCTTTTAGCAAGCCTTTCTGAGTAAGGGGGTTGGGTGCTTAAAGCAGAAAAGAAAAGGACACTGAATATAATATTTTAGTAGTGTTTCACAGACAACCCTTTAAAAAGGTGGATAAAGCTTTAGGGAATGTGACAGTTCTAATAGAGCAGAATTTATCTATCAAGCTGGACATGAGCTGAATGCTGGGAACATCTAGAATCAGTTGTTGACGCTAATTGAATGAGTTTATAACTAACCGCACAGATAAAGAAGAAAGGAAAAGTTCAAGCTGTAGAGCTGTAAGGACTTGGGTGCATTGATGTTCTGGTTCAGCGGATCTGAACCCTGGTCTTGAAGGAGACTGCATGGTAACTCTGTCAAGAAAAACACATTTATTTCTGTCTCCTCTTCACACAGGTACCATTTTATGTTGGATTCCCTGACATTAGTTTTGCTTTGAGGCATATACAACATGCTTCATTTGTTTTCTCACAGATAAATGATAGTTTGTAAAGATGTTCGTGTTTGAATATCCCCAACGTCTAGTTGGTGAAGCCTTACCTTGTTTGCTCAGCTACCTAGGTGATAGCATACAATTTGTCTTCATGCATAACTTATTAGGTTTCTCCGCTCACTGACTGTACAACTAGGTGTCTTTTATTCAGTGTTGTTGCCTCATCACATATTAAGTCAGTTCAGTGTTGCTTGGAGCATTGGCGTCATAGTTTCTTTTTAATGTGATAATTAGAAATATTATTGCTCTGCACAGTGCCACAGAAAGGCTTGTGATTGTAGATCAAACATGCATACATAATACATAGGACTTTAGTGTTTTGTTGTGTGTAGCTTGGTGCTACTGATTACCTGTCTTGTGCCCATATGCCTGTGAGGGCTTGTGAAGTATCCAATGTGCTCAATGAGGAATGATCAAATGTCTGTAGAAAAAAAAAAGAAAAACTGCTACAAAAATTGTGGGCCCAGTACTGGATACAGTTGGGTTGATTAACTAAAGGCAAATTTTGTAGAGGAATTTTTATTTTGCAAGCGATTTTTCTCTTTGCTTAGCAAATGAGGTAAACTCCGTCGACTTTCATTATCCAATCGTGTGCAAGCAAAAATATCTTTTTGTTTTTTTGTTATTTGCCTTTCACCAGATTGGGTATTTCTTGCAAACTCACCATATTCACTGAGCATAGGGGAAATTCCCATGCAAAGTGAACTGCCTATTTGCCTTTAGTAAATCACCACCAAAAAACACCTCAAGAGCCCATAAAAGTATATAAAAAAAAAACATAATTTAAATACTAGATTATTCCACTGACTGGCTTTTCAAGACTCCAGGCAAACAGCCCAATATGCCATTGAGCTATATATATGTTTTCTATTTTGTATATAAAAAAAAACATAATTTAAATACTAGATTATTCCACTGACTGGCTTTTCAAGATCATATTTGACCTAAGGGTTACACTGGCCTTTACTGTATAATAAAGGATACAATAGAGTTGCATTTTTTTTTTAATGTTTTTAATGTGAAAATTCAAATGCAAAATTAAATTTTTGTATACCTGTATGAATATTGAACAAACCATCCTAGTGTTGTAAAAATTATTCCAAGCATCACTTAAATTTTAATTATAGCACTCACCAAATGAAAAAATACCTAAGGTTATGCCAGGGGTGCTATGTTTAATGAATCAAACCCTCTGTAATTTGAACTCAGTCTATCTGCACATTTTTGGCAGAGACAGGGCACCAAATACAGCAGCATAGGTTAAGGATTCCTGTCTACAAATTAAGTGGTGTTGCAGTGGCTGAAAGAAAGATATACTAGGGTTGATGTACTAAAGGCAAATAGACTGTGCACTTTTGCAAGCACAGTTGCTCCAGAGCTTAGTAAATGAGGGAGAACTCTGCTGACTTCCATCTTCCAATCATGTGCAAGCAAAAATTATTATATATTTTTTCATTTTCCTTGCATGTGATTGTGTGTACTTTGTAATGTGAAGCTTCACCTCATTTACTAATCTCTGATGCAACTGCACTTGCAAAAGTGCAGTCTATTTGCCTCTAATAAATCAACCGCATTGTCTATTTGCAGTTGTGGAAAACATAGCTTGCTGCAGATTGACATGGACAGCTAGTTAAAACGTATAAAGTAGAACTCCAGGCAAACAGCCCAATATGCCATTGAGCTATATATATGTTTTCTATTTTGCTAGCCAAAGGATTAGTCCCAGCTAAGCAGTGCGACTTGAGTTGACCCATAGCTGTTTAGATCACTCTGCTATACTTCCTTGTGTAGATATGTTCCTTCACTGCTTTCTGAATCACCTACCCAGCCAAATAGATAGGGGTGATGATGCTGTTTCACTGTCCAATAAGGAGGCTGGAGGTTCATATGTGACATGGAAGCTGAATTTCTGAACCAGTAAATAAGTATGTCACCTGCCTGGCTGCCACCATGACATACTCGTATACTGGATGTATAAGTCAAAAGACACGCTCTACAGAATTACAAATCCCTTATATAGGTATATGAATGAAACAGGAGTTCTCCTTTAATTTTACAACTCTTGGTATAATTTGCTTGATATTAGGCTTAATTTGGAGGTCTGAAATGTCAGATTAATGACAAGCTGTTGATTCATTATATGCAAGTCCATTCAGACTCTTGTCAGCTGTTGTCCAGATTAGTAAGCCTGACAGTAAATAAGTGAGTTCATCCACCTCTTTTAAAGGCAGTGACCTCAAATTCAGTGCAATACAGTGCACTCCTATTTAGATGTAAAATAGTATGCCGAGAGGTAAGGCCTTGTTTATCATAGAAGCAGCAACAATGTTCATAATCTGTAGCTTCCACCAGATGCCTGATAGGAGTTGGAGTTCAGAAACATCTGGCATGCAGTAGGCTGCATACCCTTGGCCTAGATCTTCAATGCTTGCAACTCTAGCCTTTAAATCTATGATTAATGAGCTTAATAAAGGTAAAGCATTTATGAAAGCAGTAACTGGTCTGCAGCATCCCCCTGCATAATGCTGAGCCAATGCCTCGTACAGGGGGCCGAAGAATGATGACTGATGTCAGATTTCACAACCAAAGCTTCCTACATCTTTTCCCTCTGCTCTGACCGAGAAAGGGAAAGTCATTTTCTGTTTTTGAAGGAATGAATTATCTCTGTGAAGAAAAACACTGCTACAGTATTGATGACTAGTATTATGATTATATGATGTTGTTGTGCTCTGTGCGGGTATTGGTTTAGCTGTTCTGCTCGCTCGCTTGCTGCTGTGAATGACAAACGCTGGGTTATTGATCGCCTTCTGAACTCAGCCCAGCTGATAGAAGGTAATTAATGACTCCATTTGCCTCAGTACCGACGAGAACAATTGAGTTTGAAACTGCAACAACTGCCAACGCTATGAAAGGCCCCCAAGGGGGTGTCCAGGAAAGATGCCTGACACTGGCAGGTTTCAGAGGGAATTAGGAAGTGTGTGGTGGCGGCAGTGGTGTTGGTGATGGTGGGGTGGGGGGGGGGAGTGCCAGTAACTACACAACGTAATAGAAAGAGACACAATGTTACAATTAGATTATTAATTAAAAATAAAATATTCATCTGGGGAAGTGCGAAAGTTTAACCCTGTCATTGTGAGGTTTTCATTTAAAAGTCAAAAGTTTAAAGGTATTAATGTGAATTAAAAAGAACAAAAGGATCAGGTATTTTGTAAAATATTATGTTTTTTTCCACTGCATTTGTGTTACCATAATATTCTAGAGTTTTTGCAGAATACTATAAAATTAATTACAAAATGAAACAGGAATAGATAAACCAGGTTCCCCAAAAGATTAACAGCTGCCAGCAACCAAAAAAGTTCCAAAAATAGGTGTTAGCTTTATACAGCTGCCTTTATATAGGAAAGCCAATTGCTGTCTGGGAGCTTTTACTAATAGAAAGGCTTCTATTCAAAGCTATTAGAGTACCAACACTCAGGGCCTTAGTTAGGGTGGCAGAGTGACAATGCAAGAAGAGAATAGTTAGGAGACAGGAAGAGATTGTTGTCACCCTAAAACAGGAAGTGTCCAAGCAAGGATCTTAACGACAGGATCATCAGGTATCTTTTATTAATGCTGGAGATTTAAAAAAATTGAGAATAGTTTAAAATCTCATTAACAAGTTATACTTTATATGACATTTTTGTGACTGGGCCTACATATATTTTAACTGTATAGACCATAAATCAGGAAAAGGTACAGTTGATATTTCTGTTTCCTGAACTACGAAGAGCCCTCTAAAGACAGGGGAAACCAGAGAGGAAGACAGAGGGAAACCAAATAAAGGAAAAGTTATAATAATCTGTATATTTTGAGGTTTGGTGATGCCTCCAACCATGCTGACTAAGGCACTAAGCAATGGGTGTCATTATGGCACCCCTGCTAACAGTTGTACATATGTGTCTCCCTACACTGATGTGCACATTTGGCATCTTGGGCTATAGCAAAGGTACCAGGCATTAGTATAGCAAAGACTCTGGCTATACCAGGCATGAATATAGCAAAGACATTGGTTATACCTGGCATCAGTATAGGAAAGACAATATTTATACATGAGATTAGTATAGCAAAGACAATGGTTATACCTGCAATGAATATAGCAAAGACAATAGTTAGACCTTATAGAGACCCGATAGCAGCATAGCAAAGACAATAGTAAGACCTTATAGAGACCCAATAGAAGTATAGCAAAGACAATAGTTAGAGCTGGCAAGGGTATAGTAAAGGCAATGGTTAGACCACCCGACAGGAGTTTGCAAAGACAATGGCTATATGTTGCATAAGTATAGCAAAACAATGGTTAGACCTGACAGGGGTATAGTAAAGACAATGGTTAGACCTGACAGGGGTATAGCAAAGGCAATGAATGAACCTGGCAGCAATAGAGAAAGACAATGGTTAGACATGGCAGGAGTATAGCAAAGGCAATGGATATACGTGGCATGTGAATTGCAAAGACATTGGTAAGACTGACATGCCTATAGCAAACAATGGTTAGACCTGGCAGGAGTATAACAATGACAAGTGTTATACTTTGCAGGAGTAAGCTATCAATCTTTTGTTCTTGTCTCTTTTTATTTATATCAATAATTATTGAAGGGTGCATACATAAATAAAGCTGTACAATGCTCAAGCTAGAAGCATAAACATAAAAATGGCAAGTAGGCATGCTTGGGCCTTAGAATACGCTTTTTACTGCATCAATGAGAAAAGTAGGTTTCCCCAAGATTCTTGTCTATATCACAATAAAGTGTTAGATTCCATTATTTATTCTAAGTCACAATTTTCAAGCATGCTTTCATTTTTGTTCTTGTCTACCTTCCTGTCAGAGGTATGAAAACCGATCTTTGATTGGTTCCTGTACAGCACGACCCTTTGCAGTGTGTTATTAGAAGAGGCTTTATGTGCCTTATGAATATGACATAAACAGGTATAGCTCATTTATGCATCACTAGTTCTATAAATAATGGCCATATATAGGACAGCATGCACAGTAACCGTCCTGTCTTCACAAGGTTAATTACCTGGTGTCTCTCTTTTCCTGCTCCCCTACCCTCTCCCTAGCATTACTTTTTATGTTCCCTCTTTAAAGCAGGTTCCAATCGCCAGGTCCACGATGGGTAAAATAAATAAATAACTGTATGACGTGCCGAGCAGCAATAACCCCTAAAAGAGCACTATCAGTGGAACATGATTGATCAATTGAATTCCATAGCAGCTGAAAAATGTGGGATTAAGTAGTGTATTATACGCACAATGAGTTGAGGCATGATGTTCATTTCAAGTTCATTTCGCCGGCCCTCTGCCACCAGATCAGGCAATCAATAGGGCTAGCACATATCATATATCATCGCTCCCTGTGCAAGAGAGGGAGCACCATAATCTCTCGCAAATTTAGACTGACAGATTTGTCGAGATCTGAAAAGGCCCCCTGCATAAATAAAGCAGAAGAGGGAGGACAGCTCTGTGAGAGTAATCAAGGCACACACATACACATATACAGGATCAGACATTTGTCTATTGGGTCATGGCTCTTTTAAAAGCTGATCTTTTACTTTTAAATGTGTGTTAAAACTAATGTGTGTAAGCGGATGGCTCTGCCTTTCCGAAGGGCACTTCTCTTTAACCCAAGTAGGGAGTGTGCTTGTAAGATACTGATGGCATTTTCAGGACTTAGTTAGAATGGGTTAATTTAAAACTGACTTGGTCGGCACCCCATAAGCATTCTTCTTTTGAATACATTGCTTTATGAAAACTAGAATTTTGTGTCTGCTTTATTATGTGAGCTTGGAATAAGCATAAGATGAATTGTGGAAATGTGTTCTTTTGTGTTATGTACAAGTTGTCATATACCTAATGAAATCTTCTAGCCTGTTTTCAGTCATAAAGACAAATCATTGACATTTGATCACATTTGACCTTAAGTTTTTGTAAATGGGCACATCATGTTACTGGCTGCATTTATTAATATAAATACATTTATACATGGCAACATTTTCAATGTCTTCCAACTTTCATTGAAATATGTCTCCAGGTAAACACACTCTGTTTCAGGTCATAACGGGTTTGGCTAAAGACAATGCTACTGAGGCAACAGTCTATGGTGAGAAGCTTAAAAATACTTCCTTGCTAGGATTCAATAAGGCATTGTAGCAAAAGTCATACAGCAGAATTTCAGGTATATAACCTGAAGGAAATAAACGCTGGGGCAAGATTTCAAGGAAATCTGTGCTGGAAGGAACATGGAGGCTGCAATTGCTGACCTCCAACTGAAAATGATAATTTTCTGTTTTTCTTTTGCTTCAAAGCCTTAAGTCACTGTCCCAGAAACAAGTATGTATCATGCTAGGTAAGAATAAAATCAGAATCAAATGTTCGGAGCTATAGATTTAGAATATAGTATAGCCAGAGTGCCCATTTACTCACTTTGCTCTGATTCAGACACCAAATCCTTTAACTTCAAATCTCACAACTCCCTGGGTTCCTGAACATGCTCATGGAAGTTAGTTCATCATGTTCCCTCCCTCAGCAGCTCCGAGAGGCAACATATGATTGAGCAGAGGTAGATTGGCAAGTGATCTGCAGACAAGTGAATGAGCCTCTACTATCAGGACCAGCGGGAGGGTAACAGGGCAGGAGCCTATCAGCACTCAGATTTTCCAGAAGACCAAGCTACTGTGGGGAGTCTCGCCCCAAATGCTACCACAGTACTCCAATTCCATTTTGGTGGTCTTTTGTCCTTGTTTTCGTTGTTCACTTCTGTTACCAGAGCTATCCTGAACTTCACTGAGAGGGATGGTGTTTAACCACTTGCTTACTGGACACATAAACCCCCTTCCTGCCCAGGCGAAATTTCAGCTTTCAGCACTGTCACGCTTTGAATGACAATTGCGCGGACGTGCGATGTGGCTCTCAAACAAAATTGATGTCCTTTTTTTTCCCACAAATAGAGATTTCTTTTGGTGGTATTTGATCATCTCTGCGGTTTTTATTTCTTGCGCTATAAACAAAAAAAGACCTACAATTTAAAAAAAACACAATATTTTTAACTTTTTGCTATAATAAATATCCCAATTTAAAAAAAAAAAAAAAAAAAAAAAAATTTTCTCAGTTTAAGCCAATATGTATTTTTCTACATATTTTTGGTATAAAAAAATTCAATAAGCGTATAGTGATTGGTTTGCGCAAAAGTTATAGCGTCTACAAAATAGGGGATAGAATTATGACATTTTTTTTTATTATTTTTTTTTTTTTGCTAGTAATGGCGGCGATCTGCGATTTTTGTCAGAACTGCGATATTACGGTGGACACATCGGACACTTTTGACAAATTTTTGGGACCATTCACATTTATACAGCGAACGGTGCTATAAATATGCACTGATTACTGTATAAATGTGACTGGCAGGGAAGGGGTTAACACTAGGGGGTGATCAAGGAGTTAAATGTGTGCCCTGCTAGGTGATTCCTACTGTGGGGGGAGGTGACCGGTCGGTGTCCCTATGTACAAGGGACACACCATCGGTCTCCTCTCCCTGACAGGACGTGGATCTCTGTGTTTACACACAGAGATCCATGTCCCTGGCTCTGTAACTGCCGATCGCGGGCAGCTAGCGGACATCGCGGCCGCCAGGCACGCGCATCGGCACCTGAGTGAAGCGGCGGGCACGCGCCCCCTAGCGTCCGGGAGGCCCAAGGACGTCATATGACTTTGGATCCCTGCCATGGTAAAATGACGGCCACAAGGTGGCTCTACAATGGCCGGGATCCAAAGTGGTTAAGAGAATAACCCCAGGTAGCCGTTTATGTTCAGAACAGTTTTACTGAAGTAGTGATTGTCAGCTAGAGTCTCTATCGCTTAATGGAGACTCTGCTATGCAGCCACCTGATACAAGGATTGATTCATAAGGCCATTGCTGTAAAGAGTCCATGTTTTTTGCAGCTTTCATAACTTGTTTTGTGTTATTCTGCAGTGTGTTCATGCTATTTGCCATTCTAAACTTGTTTTGCATTATTGCTTCTAATTTTGCACCTATTTAATAAACTACAAGTTACAATTACTTCCTTTCGAATCATCTGGCCAATTACATACCGTGTTCTGTTAATATATTAAAGGTAGTAAAATAACATGACAGCCAAGCAATTAGCATTTTGGACAGAGAAAACAGCCATAACAAGCTCCTTATCTACTCAAGTAAAGTTTTCATTTAATATCACCATTTCCAAAACTGCTATAAACCCAAAGAGCTGAATAAAAAAAAACTAAAATTATATATTTTTTCTATACTTTTCTTTTTGATTATAATTTGCCCCAAAGCTACAGGTGCACTTTAAAGCAGAACTCCAGGTAAACAGCTAAGTTCTTCCAAAAGACTTGCAAATATAACTAGCTACCCATGGGATCCAATCAACAATGCTAGACAGCATAGTCAGATCAGTGACCACACTTTTCTTCTCTTATGTTAAGCAATACAACTTGGTCATCAACCTGCTCCCAGCCTGTGACCGAGCAATGAAAGAGAAGCAACACACTGTTTAGAAGTTATTACTCTGTGCTCTCCTCCCGTATGCATACTCAAAGTGTTGTCTGACAGCACTGGGCAAAGCATTAGAGCTGAAATTGGTTGAAGTATCAAGCCTGTATATCTCAACCTGATTTCTGCTCTGTGTACAAATTGTGCTTTTGTATATCTGCCTGGTGTTCAGCTTTAAGCAATGCATCCATAAGTACATGGAACTTTCTACATAACCATGATATCAAACTACAGTATGTAAATAAAAAATTATATTGGAACGTGATTTTAGATAGCAGAAATGTTTCATTTAATATTTGTAGTACCGTGGCTAAATATTTCATAATGGAATAAAAGTAAGGACCATTTCATCTAGTGTAAATGAACATGATGCTTTGTTACAGGGTCGGGCAAAATGCTGTGGACTTCTTCTGATCAATATCTGATATTTTACGTTAGCTTATGAAGGATACTGCTCCATGGTATATAATGTAATATTGATTATATCATATCCCACAATCACCTGCAAAGAATAAGATTTATCGGTCTTAATGTAATCTTCAGCAATATTCCCACTGGAAAAAACTGGGAGAGGACAAGCCCTGCAAATGAAATTCATACCATAAATTCTAATACGCTGCAGTACTTCCCATAGTTTGCAGGCATTGCATTCCAAATTTGCTACAGACAGCCACACCAATAGAAATCCTACATCTAACGAGTTAGTAGGTCGAAGTGCTGAATATAAGTTCACAGTAGATACTGTCTTAAAAAAAGGATGGTTGGAAAGATTGGAAGATGCCAGCAATTGATGTGCCAGGAATGGCTAACATCCTTAAGACAGAGGCTTTTTGCATATCATGCCATAGTGGTATCATTATATCCTGGGGTAGAAAACTAAATAAACCCAGGTAATAATAAAAATTACTGTGTGGGTATGTAGCTAAAAGGCCATCTTAACAAAAAACATCCCACCTAAAGCAGCTATCTTGATTTTGGATATGGTTTAATCCCTAGTTAAACTACTTGCATAATCAGCTTGCAATTTTCCATATTTTTACAAAGGAAAAACTTCTAAATACACCATTGCTATGCCTTGCCCCCTCTAGTGGCTTTAATATATATCGAGGACTAACAGGCAAATGATACAACCGGCTAAGCTAAAAAGATGGTTCATTAGACTTACAAAGCCATGTGAGAAGTGTAGGAAATTTCACTTCTAGGCTTCCAGGCAGAGGTGGACATTACCACTACACCCATATGAAAAAAATATGTTTGGGATGGAGTGGCTCTTAATAACAGAATTCAGATAGCCCACTTGTGTATTTATTGAAAGATCATTAGGTGGGTGTATTTGTTTAAATAATACTAGTATAGCTGCCTAAAGTCTTTACATTTACCTCCCATAGTTTCAGAGGGAGAGTATATCAGACTTTGTTTTGCATTGAACAATGTTGTCATACCAATATATTTCCAGCAGTAGTTACTGGAGAAGGAGGCTCTAGGCATCATACAGAAGGATGGTAATGCTGGCCATATATTATACAATTTTCTTATTCAGTTTCCTTTAGATTTAACTTCAACCATGTAGTACAGGGGCTTGCCTGATTGCATACAAATTGAAAAGTGTTTAGGTTTGAACTCATATTATATGGTTTTGGTTAGGGTTGCATGGTATCGGTGTCGATACTAGGCATTTTCCCGAGTAACGGTACTCGCGAAAATGCGCCGATACCGAAAACCGATTCCGGAAGCCGAATGCCTCCTCCTCCTTTCTGGCAGTGGGGAACAGAGCAGTCACAGGGTCGCTGACGTGACTTCCGGGCCCTGCCTTCCACGTTGGTCCCGGCAGCGTGGCTGTCCTCTGGGTGTCTCCATCTGTGTCTTCCCTCTGCTGGCCAGACCGGGATCTACACTGCGGACATATCTATGGCTAGTCTTGGCTACATCCAGAAACCTATCGCTCCAGCACAGCTGTGGAAAGAATAGGCCCCGATCTAGGGGGGTACTGGGGAGGGGTGGGCCTCCCCCTTCCAAGCCCTCCACCACCCCTGATGCTTGCTGGCAGTCTCTCATCTTGAGCACAGTACTAAGAGCTCCTCCTCCCCATCCCATTCCTTTTCAGCTACCATGTGTACTGTATATAGCTAGCGACTGCCACTAATTGCCGTTCCTATCATGCAGTTTCACAGGTCAGAACTTCAATCAGTAGCTTGCTATACACTGTGCACCTTGTAGCTGTAAGGGAATGGGATTTCAGCTCCAGTGTGTGCTGTGCGTGTTCAGGCTGTGTACAATGCAGGTATGGGAGACAGAGCTCTGCCCAGTGACACCTGTAATTTGCCCACCTAACCCCCTGTACTTTGCCTTCCTAAACCCCTGTACTGTGCCCTATTGTCCTGTACTGTACCCTCCTGCCAGCCCTGTACTGTGCACTCCCTGTGTTGTGTCCTCCTGCCCTCCCTGTGTTGCATCCTCCTCCCTCCACCAGCTGTCACCTCTACCCCCATGTCTCCCAATGACCCTCCCATCCCCATCCTCTTAACCCCCAGCGACCACAGCTTTTTCCATCCCAACTCTCCCACCCCAAAAGCCCTATTTCACCCCACCCTTAACAACCCTGCCCTCACTGACAACTCTACTTAAACCTCCCAAACCACCCCCCAAACCACCCCCTTCCTACTTTTTCTAGGCGATAGATATCGGAAATTGGTATCGGCGAGTACTTGCAAAATAGTATCGGCACTCTTACTCTGTGTTAAAAAAGTGGTATCGGTGCATCCCTAGTTTTGGTAATCCTAAAGGTAAATTGTACAAGAAAATTGTATAATGTATTGCCAGCCTTAGCGAGGAGAACCTCTTCAGTGGGAAGACTGGAGGCAGGTAGCTAACATGGAAGCTGCAGAGCTGCAAGCTATATAATATATGTTTTAGCAGGGGTATGGGATCAGCTAAACAGCATTACAGATATTTGTCTATTTTTCTACAGATGGATCTGATGGTTCTGGGCCAAATGGAGATTCTCAAAGTAGTGTGGAGAGCTTACGGAAACATTTACGCGCAGACAACTTTACCCAGCAACAATTGGAAGCATTAGATCGAGTTTTTGAACGCCCGTCCTATCCAGACGTGTTTCAATCTTCAGAACACATTAAATCAGAACAGGTAACTAGAACAACAGAAGAGGCATGGATGATGTCACAAATATATGTCTGGACTGTCTTTTAACTTCCTCAATTGATATTCTCCCCAAAAGTGCTTCACTAATAGGCATCTGCCTACTCCCATACATACAGATTGTTACCTTATCTGCCTAACTCCCAGCTGTGGAGAGTATACTCAGCAAAAGACAATTATCCTTCACTTTTTTTTATGTTCTGTTTGCAAAACTTCCTAGTGATTTGTGCACAACAGATAGAACACTTCAGTGTTTCTTTTTAATAGAAACTCTCATTTTAAATTTCTGCCTCATGGTAATAGTCAGGGCCTGGTGTAAGCAGGACACCGCGTGGTGGTAATATTTTGTAGCTCTAGAACCCTCTGATTTGTTACTGAAATATGTTAGTAACCATGAAACATGAGTGTATTTGTTCTTTGTCTATCTCCCTCCACAATCAGCTTCAGCTTAATCTTAAAGGTTGTTTATCTTAATAGAACATGAAATGAAAAAAAAAACATCTTTGGAAAATGCCCCAAACTATAAAACATGAAATGAAGAGAAGCCCTGTCTGAGAGTAAATTTTTCTTCTCTCAGAGTCCCTGAGTTTATTACAATGGATAACCTTTATTTACTTTCATTAGACTATTAAAAGCCAGCACAGTCATTTTTTCCCCCTGAAACTTAAAACAGGGGCCATAAAGCAAATCTAAAGCCTAATTGAGTTCATTTTAATTTCTCTCCGATCACAGCGAATTACTCTGGTGATAAATCAGGGGGCAGCTTCACCCCCAGTAGAAGGCCTAATTTGCAGCTAATTACGAAACTGATTTCAACAGGAAGATCAATACGAAAAGGAATTGGAAATGACTAGGCTGTGGCGTCCAGACATAGAGGTGGGGGTGTGGATGAAGAAAAAAGGGGCTAGAAGGAGCAGAAAATCAGTTTTAATTTAATGTAATATTAATCAGAAAGAGTTTTTTTCTCCCTTTTTTGTTCCCCCTGTTTATTATCCCACTGAAAAGGCAGCTGTAGAAAGCAAGGTCTGCTCCCTGAGAAAACCATAATAAGAAGGCAATTACTAGATTGTTTTGGACAGAACACCCTTTCAAATTCAATGACTCCCCCTCCCACCCTTCTGTTGGCCATGTGCTCTGGCCCACTCCCCAATTTCATACCCCACTGCACAGAAAGAGGGAGAAGAGACCAGGGTGATGGGGGAGTGGTCCTTCCTTTGTATTTAATGAAGCACATCATTCAGAAAATCAAATGTTGGTGATTTAGGACGACAGGTGACTTTTTTTTATTTCCTATTTGTATTACCAAGCAAACCTGTGAGTTCGCTTATGCAACTGTTACAAAAGCATGACATGACTCTTTACTAGTTTTTATAAAACATATCCAAATAGAATTTTTTTTTATTATGGTGGCCCAGATTATTCTTAGGACAATGATTTGAAGACTTCCAATTGTGTTTAAACAGCAGAGACCCAAAGGGCATCAAAAATTAAAGCCATTATGGGATGCTTCAGTATAAGGCATAATAGTTGTGTTATGGTAGCCATATGTTGGCAGAGCTGAGCATCTTTGCTGCAGTCAGATGATGAGCACACACAGGTTTAAGTGCTAGGAATACTGGCTGACATCTGATGATTCTTGTTGAATTTTGCTGTGTACATTAAGCAACTAGCAATTGGTTAAGACCAAATTTTAGGACTTTCTTAGCCTATGTATGCTAAAATGGGGCTTTCACAGTAGGAAAAACAGGTACATCATATACTTGAAAAATGTCCATCTCTTTTATCTCTAAAAGTAAGTTATTATATTGTAGGATGTTCACTAAGTCCTATCCTAATCTTTACTTACAACTAGGCAAATGAGTACTCCCTTCCAGCACTAACCCCTGGCTTGGATGAAGTCAAGTCTAGTTTATCAGCCTCCGGTAATGCAGACCTTGGTAGCAATGTATCAGGACCTCAATCCTACCCAGTGGTAACAGGTAAGCTGAGTTTATTTAAATACAGCATAATGTTTTTTTACTACATGTTTACTAACTTGTGAACCAGTGTGAATGTCACTGCATAAATAACGTAATGGGAATTCTACACTAATAAGTCTCAATAAAACTGGCAGCAGCTATGATTGCAGATACAAACCACATTACTGTACTATGTTGATTCTGTAAGCTTTCAAGGGAAAATGTACAACCATGCTCACAAAATATTACAAAGTTGAGTTAGAAAACTTTAGTTTATCAGCTTCAAAAGTAGGGAAGGATGCACACAATGACCACACCACTTTACAGGAGTCAGATTTGCTACGTACTTTGCAACTGCCAATCAAATAGCATACTAATTAGCAAGCCCTGCAATTACATAGCATGACTTGCTAGCCTTAGGAAGCACAAACATTGGGGAAATCCACTGACTGCCCGCATTTTACCAAATAGCTATTTCTTTAAGACCTATTCAACCCTTTTCTGTTATTGTTTGCTTCATTTTCTACATCCAAATATTTTGAAAAGTAAATTTTCATGTGACTTTCACATTTTCACTCGCTAATTGTCTTTGTTTTTAATAATGTATCAAGTATAAAGAATTGTACGTCAGCCACTAGAGGGAGTTTTTAATTGCAATAAACTTTTAAGGTGTTAGCCACAAACAGTGAGTTTATTCTTTTTAGTGAGTCAGACCTGTTTGTACAGTGAATTGAAAGAGAAGAATTGCATTTTGTGAAATTTTGGTCCAACTCACAAAATGGCCAATTCTTTATAGATAGAAGATTGCAGTAGAAAAGAAAAATATGAAAATGTTTGTAAATGGAGCTAAAATTATCTGGCAAATATTGATAAAAAGGGTTAATTCTGATCAGCTTCATGCCGTTTAGCTGTAATTAGCCATTGAGGCAAATTTACTGAATAAATTAAGAATGTTCACACAGAATTTCATGAAAATTCACCATTCATGTGAAAAGCAAATTCTTGTTTATGTATGACATCTGCATATGATTGGACTGAGGTGAATTTTCACTCTTTTTGGTGTGAAAACCTTAAATTAATTTAGTATATCAGCTTCAACGTTTTATTGCATCCAGTGCTGCAGTTGTTTTACACCTATTTTTTATATACTGTATCTAAGCTTGGCTGACCTAATCTTTTGGGACATTGTACCTGGTTTATGTTTTTTGCATTATTTTCCCAATGCAGTACTCAGTTTACAGATATAAGGAATGGAATAGACTAGTGATTGATTTGAAACTCTGCTGACTTCCATCATCCAATCGTGTGCCAGCAAAAATATATATATATATTTTTTTTACTTTCCTTGCACGTAATGGGGTATTCTTTGCAAAGTGAAAAATCATTTGGTAAACTATGGCAATATTTTTTTGCAAAGTTAATAGCCTATTTGTCTTTATAAAATCAACCCCAAAAAGTTGTTCATATGAAAAAAATGTTCTACAAATAACACTTTGCACATATCTTACGCCATATCTTTTGTAACTTTAATGCTTGATATATTTATGGCAAAGAACTTTTAGGCTAATAATATTTTTTTTGAAATCAGAAATATGTTTTATTAGGAAAATTACATTTTTCCAGAGTGTACATTAAACAGCAATCATAGAATTATACAAAAAAATATAAATATTTAAAATCTGACCTTACCTTTTAAAGATGTCTGCCCAGTATTAAATCAGTCAGGCTTAACCTGAGGAGTTTCTAGCTATTGGGTCCATATTTTTTTTAATTTGTCAGCGCACCCTCTATGCTTTTAAAGCACTCTAATCTAAGCATAGCTCCCATATGTTGTACCCATTCTTTTAAGTGTGGGTGAGTTTGCTGACTTCCAATGGACTAAAATTAGCTTATGTGCTTGAAACAATGCCCTAGCAAAAGCTTGCCTTGGAAACTCCTGTATATGGAGGTCAGCAAGAATCCCCAACAAATATTGTTTAGCGTCTTCCTTTATCCTGACCTGGAATACCTTAGTAGGGGTATTGATGACCATTATATGTGCAGTTTGGAACATCTCCATATTAGGTGACTCAGATTGTCATGATCTCTACGACATCTAGAGTGCAAAGAATCATCCAACTACCTATTTTAAACAACTTCAGAGGAGTGTAATGGACCCGTTAAAGAAGATATAGTTGTTAAAGTCTTTGAGAGATATTAAACGGACATAATTGCACCGCCTGCACTGTTTCCTCCCAACGCTCCGCCCAAAAGGCCTTACCTCCTTCTCTCAGTGGTTTACTGTAGGTTAACGATATGATCAGAAAAATGTCTATGCTGTATAAGTGAACTTCTAAAACTAGATGCAAAATCCAACTGTGTCTACCCATCTGATATTTATAATTTGACAAACAATGGGGATATAATGATGTTGATTTAAGAAGTAGAAAATATTCACAGTTGAATATTCTCTTAGTGAATATGGCGGAGCTGTGTACTACATAATAGCCTCTATTTGGTTGCCATGAAAATTTTATTTTGATGTATGTTTTGAGGGTTTCTTAGTTGTCCTGAACCAAATGTCAGATTGTCTAGTTAGTTAGACAAATGTATCTGCATGTGGTTTCCAAAATCCTTAGACTTATTGATTTTTTTGCCATGAGTTAACCACTTAAGCCCCGGACCATTTTGATGGCCAAAGGCCAGGCCACTTTTTGCGATTTGGCACTGTGTCGCTTTAACTGACAATTGCGCGGTCGTGCAACTTGGCTCCCAAACAAAATTTACGGACTTTTTTACCCACAAATAGAGCTTTCTTTTGGTGGTATTTAATCACCTCTGCAGTTTTTATTTTCTGCGCTATAAACAAAAATAGAGCGTAATTTTTTAAAAAAATTCAATATTTTTTACTTTTTGCTATAATAAATATCCCCCAAAAATATATAAAAAAACATATTTTCTCCTCAGTTTATGCCGATACGTATTCTTCTACATATTTTTGGGAACAGTCATGGAGCTCGCGGCAGCAATTTAAAGAGGACATATAAATACGTCCATTTGCCTGTCTGTGCCATTCTGTCAACGTAAATGTTCGTGCGGCGGTCGGCAAGCGGTTAAGCATAGTAAAGTCTTCCTAAAACAGAAGATATAATCATATCTCAATTTCACCACAAATCCTAAATCTTCTACCCTCATTTTAGGGTAGTGGGCAGAGCCATGCAAATGGCCAAGAGTCAACAAAGAATGAGTTGCACAGCTACATTTACTGTCTATAAATGAGGGGACAACCCCTTATTTTTTGAAATTGTGATGGAAATTAGACACGCAGATATCTCGTGTATTATGAATTCTTTTCTGGACTTTGCTTGGTTTTAGTGGAGGACTTTTTGGTTAATTTCAGCCCAACTCACAATAACATGACCTAATCTGAATTATGAAATAATGGATTTTATTCTTAAAAAAATAAAGCATGCTAATATACAAATTAGTATTGTATAAAAAAAAATTGTTGTCTGCTGTTGATCTGTGAAGAAATAAATCTTCCAGAAAACAAATCTTAACAGCACAGTGTTATGTTTTGAATGGGAAATTTCAGTTTTGCCAAGATGGCTCAAAAATTTTTGTGATATATCTTTGCCATGTGTGCTGGTAAGCCTGGCATGTCCATTGAGTCAGAAATCATGTTTTAGCGGGCCTTTTTGTGGTGGAACAATATAATAAATAAGTAGTGATAACTGGGATGTTATTATGTGCTACAGTTCGACAGTAGGTCATGATCCACTGATAAGAAGGGTAAGGTGAATTACCCAAGGTTACCTTCCCCTGTATATTTGTTTAAGCCCTGCTGCTTCCTTTCAAAAAGCAGATGTGCATTTTTTCTATGTGAAGCAACCTTAAACGTACAGTGGAGTTAAAAAAAAAGTGTTTTACTGCATCCACCTTTATTCTCAATAACCTATCCTCATCAGGTGTTCTCTGCTTTCCTCTCAATGTCATCAAGGTGCCTATGCCTGATCCATTCTCAGCCCAAGTGTGGGAAACTTTCATTGCAAGCTCAGCATGACACTCCCAGGTGGCACCTTAACACTAACATGTTCATCTGCATGCAGGATTTCAATCAGTGAATAGAAAAGCGTAGAAACACTCATTAGCACTCAGATCTGTTTACCCACAGTAATGAAGGTAAACATTTTAAAGGACAGATTAAGGAAAAAGCTTGAGAAGTGAGGACTTTTTTTACTGCACTTAGGCTATGCTCCAGTTTTTGGAATAATGGTGTCATTAGGCAAAAAAGGTTGCAGATCATGCTTAATCTTAAGTGTTTTTCTTTATTTTTTACGAGTAATTAAACGCCTGGCGTTATTGATCATTGTTGATTTTATGTCCCTCTATTTGCATAATCTATTAAAGATGAATGATTCATGAAGTGATTATTATAGGGAAGGGAAGTACAGGCATCCCAGATAGTTTTGTCAAGGTGAGAGATGCTTTAATTTTTTCGCTATTAGCGGATAATCTAATTAAGTATCTTGAATGCAAATATACTATATGCTCGGACTAGAAGCTGTCTTTAAAGCCAACACCGCCAATGCCTCTTTTATGTTGCTGTTTTTTTTGTGCTTTGCCTTCTCCAGAATCATTTTTCCAACTTCAATCGTTTTATTTGACAAAATAATTTAAAATGTGCAGATTCAATAAGAGCTGCCAGCAGGAAATAACATAATAATATAATTTGGTAAATTCAACTGCCTTGTTAAAGAGCTCTTGGTGTCTTCTCTGTCCTGCAAAATCCATTTGTTATATTTCAAGGGAGAATCAATTGTACTGATAGAACCTACAAGATGACTACTTCAGCATTCTAGAGCTAGGCATTTATCACAAGCGGATGGCAATGACTAAATCTGTATGGATGAATACGGAAGAAGGGTCATTGACAGCACTTTTCAGTAATCTGAAAAACTGTGTTGGTCAATCTCATGGTTTTACATTTAATCTTGTGGTTACAGATTATGGATACTGAGAATATGTTCTGTTTATACAAATCAGTCTCGTATAACTGTGATACAATTGGGTGACCAGATACATGCAGAAATGCACAGCAGCCAATCAGATATTAGCACCAAGCTTCAAAAAGATTTCAGACTAATTAAAGCTAATTGGATGCTATGATTTACTGCATGTCAGTGCTGTTTGCCCTAGATTATTAAATAGTCATGATGCAGTAAACCATCAGATTATCCAATTAACTTTCATCAATTTACATCAACCAGAACAATAAAAGATAAATAATCTGTTGCTACGGGTTACTGCACTTTTCTCTTAACCTTAATAATTCATCTCATTGTTCTGTCAGAACATGTTTTTTACAGTAGGAAATGAGGGTGTAAAGCCTTGATATTCTTCATTTAATAGTCAATAGATTTCTGTAGTCAATTTGCCCATCAATCTATGTATCTATAAGTTTCCTTTTAAGATAAACTATTTGAATGGTCACAGGCTAAGCCCCTAATAGAAAGGTCACACAAGATCGGGTTTGGTTTGAATAAGTTAGTCAGGCCCTTTGATGGGTATACATCCATCACTGGTTAATAGGATATTCTGGACATCCAGAAAGAGTGGTACAAGGTCATAGGTCATATGCACATTTTTCCATAGCAAAAATCTTGAGTCCTGAATTACTTACCGGCACTAAAACTGCTTGAATCTAACCACACTTTAGTTCCTCCATACAAACCCCTAATTATTAATACTTTAGATAGAATGTATGGGTACACTATTCAATTTAAATAAAATAAAAAAATAAAATGTTACTATAGTTATTAATAAGTTACGTTTTTTTTATAGATTTACTTGGATGTAAAGTATTCCCTAGGCTTTCTTTCATCAAAGTATAACTATACCATCCTATAAATGCTTCTTGTTTCAGTTGTAAGGGTTTAATTGTGAATAGTAAGGTGCTGTAATTGTATTGCTAAAGAACTGGTATGAGTTAAGGCTGTTAGCGATTCTGAAGGTGGTGAAAACTCGCCATGACCAGGCTCGCTAAGAGACCACATACCTTCTCCTTTGGAAATGCTCCTTTGCTGGCTTAACCAGAGAGATGTCTACTGAAGTTGCTACTGCCTTGCTAGCAAGTGAGGCTCTGCAGTGTTTCAGCCAGTGAGGGAAGATGCCCATTTGAGAAGCTGTCAGTTGAACCTTGGTTATTTCCTGCTGGTGCCAGCATGATATGGACCTTAGAATGCATTACTCCGGTATCAGACACAGACTGTAGAAAAGGAGAAATAAGGCAAGTTGCCCAAGGGATTAGAGAACCATTTTACTTATTTTAAACCTTCTTTATTTTTTTTATTTTGTTTTATATCATTCCATTTACATTTATGCATATATTTTTTTCTTTTTCTGTGTACCACCCTGTGTCTGTCTGTCTCCTGTCCATCCATTTCCTTCTTCCTCACAGAGAGTTTCTCCTCTCACCTCTATGTAAAGCAAGAGCCTCATGAAGCTTCCCTTACTCCCTTCACTCCCTCTTCACTGGCCAGCTCAGGGCTGGCTGATCTTCAGCCTTTCCAGATGGCCCTCACGGTTGATGCATCCACACCTACGTACAGCTCCTTCACCCATCATGGCCCTCCCTACGGGCAGTTCGGCAGCCAGCCACTCATAGCAGGTACCAAACTTACCCTCATGCATAAATCAACTGCATACTCAAATAACAGGTTTTCATGATTGCTGAAAAAAAGCTGGTCAGATAGGCCCAGTTACCTAATAAGTATATTAGCTCATCAACTATCATTACTCAACTCCTTATTTACATAAGGATCATGTCTTATAATATGCTTTGTCTTAAAGCCGATAAAGTTTCCCTATAGAGGTTAGTTGGCGTGAGTGGCAAATAGTTAACTTCCCCAGGCTGTTAAAACATTTTTTATATTGGCCATTATTGCAAATATCTGTAAATAAACTGGCTTGAATCGAATTTCTGAAGACCAAATAAAAAAAAAAAAAAAAATATGTCAATGCTCCCCCCCCTTTTGTTTTAAGTTTTACTAGGATAGAGATAGGGGTTACTATAATCTGTAAGAGGTGGAAACATTTTCCCTAGTCATAGTCTTATGCTGGCCATACAATATACAAAAAATCGGCTAAACCCAATTTAGAAAAAACTAACATTCGGCCGTGAGCACAAACGATAGTGCCATAATGTACTGACCGATAAATCGTTCAGTGGACATAAATGAATACATTTTTTGTTCTTTTTTTTTACATATACAGTAGGTGCCGCCGATATTGTGTTTCTATCGCGCTCCCATCGCCGAGATTCTCGGCGACAGGAGTGCCGAGATGTCGGCAGCAGGGTGGCGACACATGTCGCGCTCGCTGCAATGGCGAGGAGACGCGACACTGTATTGAGCGGGGATCCAACGCGGATTCCCGCCAATACCAGGCACTGCGTTTGGTATGAATCCTGAGCGGGAACTCCACGCCAATTTTAAAGAAAAAATCGGCGTGGGTTCCCCCTCCAGGGGCATACCAGGCCCTTGGGTCTGGTCTGGATTTGAAGGGGAACCCTACTCCGAAAAAACGGCGTGGCGGTCCCCCTCAAGATCCAAACCAGACCCTTATCCGAGCACGCAACCTGGCAGGCCGCAGGGGAAGAGGGGGGGATGAGAGCGGCCCCCCTCCCTCCTGAACCGTACCAGGCCACATGCCCTCAACATGGGGGGTCTGGTGCTCTGGGGCAGGGGGGCGACCTGCGGCCTCCCCACCCCAGAGCACCCTGCCCCCATGTTGATGAGGACAGGGCCTCTTCCCGACAACCATGGCCGTTGGTTGTCGGGGTCTGCGGGCAGGGGGCTTATCGGAATCCGGGAGCCCCCTTTAATAAGGGGGCCCCCAGATACCGGCCCCCACCCTATGTGAATGAGTATGGGGTACATCGTACCCCTACCCATTCACCTGGTGGAAAATAAATGGAAATAAAAACACAACACAGTTTTTAAAAGTATTTTATTGCACCGCTCCGGAGGTCTTCTTCCGACTTCGGGGGTCTCCGGTGTCGTCGCCGCGTTCTCCGGTTCTTTCTTCTGCCGGGCCTCCGCTAACTTCTTTTTAGCTCTTTTGCTAACGGAGGCCCGGTCTTCTCCGTTGTCTTCTTCTTCTTCTCCCGCTCTCCGGTTCTTCTCCTGCTCTCCGGTGTCGTCGCCGCGTTCTCCGGTTCTTTCTTCTGCTGGGCCTCCGCTAACTTCTTTTTAGCTCTTTTGCTAATGGAGGCCCGGTCTTCTCCGTCGTCTTCTTCTTCTTCTCCCGCTCTCCGGTTCTTCTCCCGCTCTCCGGTGTCGTCGCCGCGTTCTCCGGTTCTTTCTTCCGCCGGGCCTCCGCTAACTTCTTTTTAGCTCTTTTGCTAGCAGAGGCCCGGTCTTCTCCGTCGTCGCCGTCGGCGTCTTCTTCCCTCTTCTCCTCCTCGATGTTGACTCGTCGCTGCCTCTCGCAGTAATGATAAATCTTCGGTCCGCAGAGATTAATATAGGCTTCTCATGACGTCACAGTCACATGCTCCGGGGCACATGTGCCCTGGAGCATGTGACTGTGACGTCATGTGCACATGTGCCCTGGAGCATGTGACTGTGACGTCATGTGCACATGTGCCCCGGAGCATGTGACTGTGACGTCATGTGAAGCCTATATTAATCTCTGCGGACCGAAGATTTACCATTACTGCGAGAGGAAGCGACGAGTCAACATCGAGGAGGAGAAGAGGGAAGAAGACACCGACGGCGACGACGGAGAAGACCGGGCCTCTGCTGGCAAAAGAGCTAAAAAGAAGTTAGCGGAGGCCCGGCGGAAGAAAGAACCGGAGAACGCGGCGACGACACCGGAGAGCGGGAGAAGAACCGGAGAGCGGGAGAAGAAGAAGAAGACGACGGAGAAGACCGGGCCTCCGTTAGCAAAAGAGCTAAAAAGAAGTTAGCGGAGGCCCGGCAGAAGAAAGAACCGGAGAACGCGGCGACGACACCGGAGAGTGGGAGAAGAACCGGAGAGCGGGAGAAGAAGAAGAAGACGACGTAGAAGACCGGGCCTCCGTTAGCAAAAGAGCTAAAAAGAAGTTAGCGGAGGCCCGGCAGAAGAAAGAACCGGAGAACGCGGCGACGACACCGGAGACCCCCGAAGTCGGAAGAAGACCTCCGGAGCGGTGCAATAAAATACTTTTAAAAACTGTGTTGTGTTTTTATTACCATTTATTTTCCACCAGGTGAATGGGTAGGGGTACGATGTAACCCATACTCATTCACATAGGGTGGGGGCCGGTATCTGGGGGCCCCCTAATTAAAGGGCGCTCCCGGATTCCGATAAGCCCCCCGCCCGCAGACCCCGACAACCAACGGCCAGGGTTGTCGGGAAGAGGCCCTGTCCTCATCAACATGGGGGCAGGGTGCTCTGGGGTGGGGGGGCCGCAGGTCGCCCCCCTGCCACAGAGCACCAAACCCCCCATGTTGAGGGCATGTGGCCTGGTACGGTTCAGGAGGGAGGGGGGGCCGCTCTCGTCCCCCCCTCTTCCCCTGCGGCCTGCCAGGTTGCGTGCTCGGATAAGGGTCTGGTTTGGATCTTGAGGGGGATCCCCACGCCGTTTTTTCGGCGTAGGGTTCCCCTTCAAATGCAGACCAGACCCAAGGGCCTGGTATGCCCCTGGAGGGGGAACCCACGCTGTTTTTTTCTTTAAAAATTGGCGTGGAGTTCCCGCTCAGGATTCATACCAAACGCAGTGCCTGGTATTGGCGGGAATCCGCGTCAGATCCCCGCCTATCGGCAATGCGTGTCGCTCATCGTGAAAGGAACATTTTTTCCTTTCCCGATGACGAGACAGCTCAGCGCTGGCTTTCGCGACTGAGCTCATAGGGTGTCAATATCGCCGCTAGAAGCGCCGATATTGACACAATATCGGCGGCACCTACTGTATCTAGTGCAAACAGTTCGGAAGGGAAACACATTACCACTTGGCTGGCCAAAGACCAGGCCACATTTTGCGATTCGGCACTGCGTCACTTTAACTGACAATTACAAGGTCGTGCAACGTGGCTCCCAAACAAAATTTACGTCCTTTTTTTCCCACAAATAGAGCTTTCTTTTGGTGGTATTTGATCACCTCTGCGGTTTTTATTTTTTGTGCTACAAACAAAAATAGAGTGACAATTTTGAAAAAAATTCAATATTTTTTACTTGTTGCTATAATAAATATCCCCAAAAAAATATAAAAAAAACTTTTTTTCCCTCAGCTTAGGCCGATACGTGTTCTTCTACATATTTTTGGTAAAGAAAATCGCAATAAGCGTTTATTGATTGGTTTGCGTAAAAGTTATAGCGTCTAGAAAATAGGGGATAGTTTTACGGCATTTTTATTAATATTTTTTTTACTAGTAATGGCGGCGATCAGCGATTTGTATCGTGACTGCGACATTATGGCGGACACATCGGACACTTTTGACACCATTTTGGGACCATTGTCATTTTTACAGCGATCAATGCTATAAAAATGCACTGATTACTGTGAAAATGACACTGGCAGTTAAGGGGTTAACCACTAGGTGGCGCTGAAGGGGTTAAGTGTGTCCTAGGGAGTGCTTCTAACTGTAGGGGGGATGGGCTGTGTGTGACACAACACTGATCACCGCTTCCGATTACAGGAAGCTGTGATCAGTGTCCTGTCACTAGGAAGACTGGGGAAATGTTTGTTTACATCAGCATTTCCCCATTCTTCCTCACCGTGAAACGATCGCGGTCGGGCTCACGGAGCTTGGGTCGGGCGGGCGCTGTGCACGCGCCCCTGGCGGCGAGCGCGCGTCCACAATGCCGCTTCTTAAAGGGGACGTATATATACGTCCTTCTGCCTGCCCGTGCCATGCTGCAGACGTATATCTGTGTGCGCTGGTCGGGAAGCAGTTAACTTTTCAATTTATTGTTTATTTTCAAACTTGTCCTTCGTTTTTTCGGCTCAAAAACGTCCCAACGGTTATCGATTTTTTGCCCATTAACTGGCCGAAAAACGAACGAACTGTCTAAATTACCAAATTTTGCCTGCTTTTTTGTATAGTGTATGTCCAGCATTACTTGGGGGGTCAATCTCTGTCTGGAGTGCTCTGTCAACATGGAGAAACCGCTAAGGTTCCTGTGATAATATAATACTGGTGTCACCAATTTCCTTGTGCATTCTCAGTTTTAAAAAATGGATAATGTAATCCAAATAGGGAAATCAGGAGGTTTAGCTTACAGCAGAACTAGTGGTGGCTGATATCATATTACACTGATATTACAGGAAGTAGTAAAGACCTGGCTTGGGATCAAACTCTACCTTCACACCAAACTTAGGAGTAGGGCTCCACTATAACATTTGAAATCATATCCACAGAAATTGCTACTTAGATTTCAAAAGACAAATGTGCCAATTTATGTTGTTAAATCTAAAAAGTAATCTGAATTGCTTAAATTATGTGTTTATATACAAACTTTGCTGGGCTCAGTAACTATGTTGCAGTTTACTAGTCACTTATACTATTGAAGCATAGAGGAGTGGCTGGTTTAGAAGGAGGGTGTTAAGGGCAAAAATGAAGAGTGCTAGGAAGGCTAAGTAAGGTTGCATATGTAGGAGTAATAGAAATTATAATCAAAAGTACGCTCTATGTACAGATTGAAAAGCAGTGTCTTTTTCTGTGCTGTCAATGACAGTTAATAGAAGTATACATTCCTTTAGGACCATATGTAAAACAGGCCTTGTGAGTTTACAGATATACATATACTGTATCTCTTTTGAATGCAAGTTTCATATATGATTCAGCAGAATTATTGGCAAATGGAAATTCATACATTTGATCTGGCCATTAGTATTTAAATTCAGCCTTTCAATATTTATATGACAATATGTGTTCATACTAAAAATTGAGTTATATATATATATATATATATATATATAATTAAAAAAAACATTTTATAGTGTGGAATACTTGTGCAATGGTATATGGATCTTGATGCAGTGCTATATATACTGTAACACATGCTGAACTACTGTTAAAAAAATATTTTTGAGTTAAGACTCTAGTTCACATCCTTGGATGAGGTCCAATGTGTTATACTTCAAAACACAGGATCTACCTGCTTGGTACTGAACAGGAGTACAACAAGAAATAATGCAAATAAAGTACTTTAGAGTATTTGATCTTGTACTACCTATACTTGGTGTTGCTACAGGTTCTAGTCTTGCTCAGATTCAGACTTTGGATGTGATATGCATATTTTGAGGTCATACAATGTAAACGCGGAGCCTTGGGGTTTGATCATTTATTTACTAATAATAGGCTGATGGAGCAGATGTGATGTGTGTGTGAATAAGTAAAAGCAAGGCTGGAAGAGCATTTAGTGTGTGGAAAAGGTGCTTTTCCCATACTAATAACATGACAATAAAGTGATGAACAGGTCATTCTTGGAAGTATCAGTGTTAAAGGGAAGTTCTAATGTATTTTAAAAAGTACACATTTTGAAACATGCATTGCTGCAGCCTTCACTTGCAAGCAATTTTTTTCTATGACTTTCCATTTATTACTTTTACGCTATCTTCTCAGTTGAATTATTGTAGTTTACATACAAAATTGTAATTTCTACATTTAGTAGTTATCTTTATACTAGGGAATATGATTCACAACCATGTTTAAAGTATCTTCAATTTAAAAAAAATAATGTTGCCTAAGAGTGGGGTCCACCATAAACTTTCTTCAATGTTCCACTACAAAACTAGTGTCACTTTGTTTCAAGATGCCTGACATAACATTAGGGCTAAGCACTACAGCTATCATCGTCTTTCTCCAACAAGATAGGTTAGTCAAGATAGGTCACTCCTACTGGATAAAGGAATAGCAGTTGGTGGGGCTTAGCCCTCTTGAAATCAGGACTGTTCAGTTTTCCTTTACTTCTTTTTATATTTTTAGAAAACAAAACTTGATTTACAGGAAATAATCATGTGTATCATTTTTTTAAAAAGATTTTTATATACCAATAGTAAAAATGTATCTCTTTACTCTTAGGTCGAGACATGACGAGTACAACCCTTCCTGGTTACCCTCCTCATGTTCCTCCTACAGGACAAGGCAGTTACCCAACCTCAACCCTTGCTGGAATGGTCCCTGGTGAGTCATTGCTTTAGTTTAGAAAAATTTCAATCTTAGTTTACAAATGAATTGACATACAGTATACATCAGCATTATTTATGTCAGTCCAGTACACAGTAGCTATATCATACCATTCACAAATGCAGTAAACACTCTATAATACTGTGCATAGATAGAGGTGGATATACTTCCATATGCTTTTTTAATATGATAGATTGGAGGACAGTGCGAAGAAGGCTTTAGATCACACCAAAGCAATCAACAACATATGCGCCATGGTTGTTGAGTGTTGAGTATTGAAATGACTGCTAGAACCCAAGTGTTTGCTCTAGGCAGCATTTCATATTTTTTTCCCATACACAGTATACAAAGGCACACAATAGTAGAATATATATATACACAGTATACATCTAACAGTTTTAGATTCTGTAACGTTTCAGAAATAGAATAAGAGGCAAGATCCTTTTAGTTAACATGAAATGTTTAACTTAGGAGATACTAAAGAGTATTTTACTAAGAGCAGTCAGATACAGCATCTTAACTTAGCATACACTCTCCAGTCTACCCACATGACACTAGATAAGCTTAGAGTCTGAACACTAACACATAGTATGCAGCACTCCACAGGTTACTGGCAGGAAAGAGGCATCTCATTATTACTGCATTGACAGGCACCAACGTTTCGGTCCACCATTCGGTCCAGCCTGTGGAGTGCTGCTCATGTCTGTCCAGCTCTAAGCCTTGTCTGTTTCACTGCAGGACTGGGAGTGGTGAGTCTAGCACATTGTGCATATCTCTCTGTTGTATTTTCTGTCTTTTAATATCCTAATTATAATGCCTTGTGCTACTATATGAAGGAAATAAGCAAGCCTTTCCACACCAAAGTTATAATATGTTATTCAGTGATGCCTAACTGTATAATTTATGGGTTCTCTGCATGAATATGGGTCTTTAAACTAGATAGTTTGTCTATTTGCTATATATGAGGCTCCTCTAAGCACTTTGGGTATCATGCAAAAGGCAACAATTGTATCAGCAGCATCCAGTCAGATGTTTGCTTTAATTCTCTAACAATCCATGTGAAATCTCATAGTTTTCATGTTTTTGTTTTTTATATAAGGAAACATACGAGTAGATCATTCCCATCAAAGGCAACCTGTCCCACAAATTTATGAATCCTCTTTAGAATGACTCGTACATCTACAGAACTTTTTTTTCTCAGCCACTCCTAATATTTAAAGTGTAGCTGTCCTTTACAGGGTAAAGCAACAGGACAGGGCAAAGCAACAGGATCACTTAACTGATGCCTTTCACATACTCAGCTTCATTTTACTCCACCAATATTCCATTCAGGTGTTGTGAACACAGATATGAAGCCCTCTGTAAGACCTAATCATAACTTGGAGCTTACTCAGTGCTCAGGACACTCTTCTTGCTTTCATGTGGCCTCATTGGGTGCCTAAGTGGCCTACCACCAAGAACTAGCCTAGTTACATGTAAAGAAGTGGGTCACATGCTCCCCCATACCTGGGAGTGAAGCAAAATAAAGTATTTGAAGCTAAGGGAGGAAGCAGTGAGAGGAACGCTGTTACAATTCCCACAATGAGCAAGGCATATTTTCATTGTATATTCCAAATATTCTTGGCAGAACTTGTTGTGATTTGTTGTTCCAGAGTAGAGGATCCATCAACTTCTTTCATTTAATACTTACTGAAGACGAGAGAATTATGTGTAGCAATTTTTTGATATTAACTCATTATTAAATATTATAATTTGACCCACAAACTTACCACTGTCCAAAACATAAATGCAGGCCTATCTACACAAAAAACTATATGTTAATAATGTAAAAAGTTATATTTGAAAAAGGTTCTGAATTTAAAAGGTTGCTGAAAGAGAGATCACAGTTTTTTTGGCATTCCGATTATACTATCTTGGGGGCAATTCACAAAGCTTTACCGAATGTGATAAGGGTATCAGGTTACTCGTTTAAATAAATTATTGCATGTGGTAAATAAAGTCCAATTCACCCCAAAAAATTACGATAATGCAGTATTTACAGAAAAAAATTAATGTGGCAGTAAATACTGCATAAAAAGTGGACCAGACAGTTAAACAGCATACAATAATTACCACCAGGGTTTAGCTGGCGGTACCACATGCAGTATTTGTCAAAAAACAGCCTGAGCCCCCTGGGCTGTGGTTGTTGGGGTCTGCAGGCAGGGGGATTATTGAAATCTGGAAGCCCCCTTTAACAATGGCCCCCCTCCCCTATGTGAATGAGTGTGGGGTACATTTTACCCCTACTCATTCACCAAAAAAAGTGTAGTGTAACAAAACACAAGAGACAGTTTTTGACAAGTCCTTTATTAAAAATCGTTTCTTCTTCCTCCGGGGGTTTCTTCTTCCATCCGGTGAAGTCTTCTTCCTCCGCTGTCTTCTCCCTCCACTGTCTTCCCCCTCCGGTGATGTCTTCTTCGCCAGCCACTTCCTGCTAAATGCTGACATCTGCCGGAGACCCCGCCCCTTGTGACGTCACCGGATGTCCACGCCCCATGGTTATTTAAGAAATGTCAGACAGCGGGAGATGACACAACGGAGGCAGCCAGCGTCGGAAGAAGACTGTTTAGAGGGCAGTGGCGGTGGCGGATGAAGAAGACATCATCGAAGAGAGAAGAGGGAGAAGAAACACCGGAGGGAGAAGACAGCGGAGAATGAAGACAGCAGAGGGTGAAGACAGCGGAGGAAGAAGAAACCACCGGAGGGAAAAGACAGCAGAGGGAGAAGACTGTGGAGGGAGAAGACAGCAGAGGAAGAACAATCCACTGGAGTGAGAAGAAACACAGGAGGAAGAAGGCACAATTTTTAGTAAAGGACTTGTCAAAAACCATCTCTTGTGTTGTGTTACACTGTACTTCTTTTTTTAGGTGAATGGGTACCCCATACTCATTCACATAGGAGGGGGCCCAGGATCTGGGGTCCTCTTGTTAAAGGGGGCTTCCAGATTCCGATAAGCACCCTGCCCGCAGACCCCAACAACCACAGCCCAGGGTTTTTGGGAAGAGGCCCTGGTCGCCCATGTTGAGGGCTTATGGCCTGGTATGGTTCAGGATTGGGGGGCCCTCGCTCACCCCCCCTTCCTGACCTGCTGGGCTGCATGCTCAGATAAGAGCCTGGTATGGACTGGGGGGGGACCCCATACCATTTTGTTTTTTTCATAATTTTTAATTGCCGGATTTATTTTTACAATCAGCTGTGAGCGGGGAAGCCTGCTGACAGCCAATGAGTCATTGGTTGTTATGGACGCGGCGGCCCACTGCTTAGCAACCAGCATTGCCAAAAGACAACCAGGCTATTTTTTAACAAATCCTGGCCAATGCGGTAAATTACTGCATTAAATAATGCGGTAATTACCGCTAAAAATAACAAATACCGCATTCGGCATTTAATGGTACGTTTTTACTGAATTGAACTTTCACAACTGATTTACCACATGCAGTATTTTAACGCATTTTTCTGGCCGTTATTTACCTCTTAGTGAATCGACTCCCTAATATCTGTATATTATAGCACACTTTAAAATAAAATAGTTGGAGTCTTTAAAAGATAAAGTGTATTATTCCATTGAAGGAATGTTATTTTGCTAGGCACAACTCAGGCAATGGAATAATACCTCTGTTTATTTATTCCCAGATATATAATACAAGTATGACTGAATGCTCCATTAAATGACATTGCATAAAGATGTAGAACAGGTCCATATTTTTCAGCCCTTACACTCTACTCCCTAATATACAAGGATATTCTCAGGAGACATTATTGTAGAACTTAGAGGAAAGGGAATCCCAATTGGTGCAGTGAACTGCTGAAAAGGCCTTGCGGCCGGGTGAGCAGATAGGGGAGTATGGAAATAAAATTCAATGCTGATGAGGAAATTACACTTGTTTCATTAGTGATCAGGGAAAGAGATAGCTCAGTTCCTCTTGGTCACAGTTGAGCTCAAAAGCTCATTATCCTCCTGTATGCATGCTTTCACTTCTCATCAATAAACACTTCCAGTGTCCGCTGTCAGCTCCCCCACCTCAGCACACACCTATAAACACATGTAGTGCTGTGCACATTTTCCTGTGTCTGATATAGTACCAATGGCAAACTCATCATTGCATCATATTCATTAACAACCAGGAAATATATTTAATCATCATTATGTATTCTCTTTTTATCTCATTCTTAATCCTACAGGATTAAAAAAAAGTTTCTGGCTGGTTTAATGCTGAAATATTCAATACAATATTCAGCCCTATTTTTTGTGATTTACTTAATTACATCAACTGTTACAAAGTTATGATTAATACAATTATATTACTTTGAGAACTCAATTTACAGGTGAACCTTTTAAATAGCATGACTTATATAAAATAAGGTTTAAGAACAATTTGAAATGATATAAAGTCAGGTCCATAAATATTGGGACATCAACACAATTCTAATCAATTTGAAATGAAACGAACAAGATGTGCTTTATCTGCAGACTTTCAGATTTAATTTGAGGGTATTTACATCCAAATCAGGTGAACGGTGTAGGAATTACAACAGTTTGTATATGTGCCTCCCACTTTTTAAGGGACCAAAAGTAATGGGACAATTGGCTGCTCAGCTGTTCCATGGCCAGGTGTGTGTTATTCCCTCATTATCCCATTTAGAAGGAGCAGATAAAAGGTCCAGAGTTAATTTCAAGTGTGCTATTTGCATTTGGAATCTGTTGCTGTCAACTCTCAATATGAGATCCAAATAGCTGTCGCTATCAGTGAAGCAAGCCATCATTAGGCTAAAAAAACAAAACAAACCCATAAGAGAGATAGCAAAAACATTAGGTGTGGCCAAATCAACTGTTTGGAACATCCTTAAAAAGAAAGAATGCACCGGGTGAGCTCAGCAACACAAAAAGACCTGGAAGACCACAGAAAACAACTGTGGTGGATGACCGAAGAATTCTTTCCCTGGTGAAGAAAACACTCTTCACAACTGTTGGCCAGATCAAGAACACTCTCCAGGAGGTAGGTGTATGTGTGTCAAAGTCAACAATCAAGAGAAGACTTCACCAGAGTGAATACAGAGGGTTCACCACAAGATGTAAACCATTGGTGAGCCTCAAAAACAGGAAGGCCAGATTAGAGTTTGCCAAACAACATCTAAAAAAGCCTCAACAGTTCTAGAACAACATTCTATGGACAGATGAGACCAAGATCAACTTGTACCAGAGTGATGGGAGGAGAAGAGTATGGAGAAGGAAAGGAACTGCTCATGATCCAAAGCATACCACCTCATCAGTGAAGCATGGTGGTGGTAGTGTCATGGCGTGGGCATGTATGGCTGCCAATGGAACCGGTTCTCTTGTATTTATTGATGATGTGACTGCTGAAAAAAGCAGCAGGAGGAATTCTGAAGTGTTTCGGGATAAATTATCTGCTCATATTCAGCCAAATGCTTCAGAACTCATTGGACGGTGCTTCACAGTACAGATGGACAATGACCTGAAGCATACTGCGAAAGCAAACAAAGAGTTTTTTAAGGGAAAGAAGTGGAATGTTATGCAATGGCCAAGTCAATCACCTGACCTGAATCCGATTGAGCATGCATTTCACTTGCTGAAGAGAAAACTGAAGGGAAAATGCCCCAAGAACAAGCAGGAACTGAAGACAGTTGCAGTAGAGGCCTGGCAGAGCATCACCAGGGATGAAACCCAGCGTCTGGTGATGTCTATGTGTTCCAGACTTCAGGCTGTAATTGACTGCATAGGATTTTCAACCAAGTATTAAAAAGTGAAAGTTTGATTTATGATTGTTAATCTGTCCCATTACTTTTGGTCCCTTAAAAAGTGGGAGGCACATATACAAACTGTTGTAATTCCTACACCGTTCACCTGATTTCGATGTAAATACCCTCAAATTAAAGCTGAAAGTTTGCAGTTAAAGCACGTCTTGTTTGTTTCACTTCAAATCCATTGTGGTGGTGTATAGAGCCAAAAAGATTAGAATTGTGTCGATGTCCCAATATTTATGGACCTGACTGTATGTATGCAAAAAATTTGAATCTAGTCAGAGTGGGACATTTAATGGGATATTTAACCACTTGCCACCACATCACATACCTGGTACATCATTGGACTTCAAGTTGTTGTACCAGGATGATGCCTGTAGTTGCAGGTATCACCCCGGTACCGTTTTTTAAAACCAATGGTCAGCTCTCTTGTAATAGCAATCAGAGTGGCTGTCTAGCCGCTCAATTGCTATTACAAACAGCGGGAGGGGATGTCCCCCCCATTCCTTCTACAGCTTGCTCAGGCTCTCCCATCCCACCAGAAGACCCAAGCTTCCAGCTGGCACATCCACCAGGTAGTCAGACACCCAAACAAAGACAGGATCAACTTTGATCGGGTTTCCACTATGGCAACCCGGAAGCGCCATTTTTTAAAGATCAAATGTATTCAAAAACATTGATCTTGGTGGAGGAGGGATTTGAGGTCTTATAGATCCCTCCATAAAGAGTACCTGTCACGTGCCTATTGCTGTCTCAAAGGATTTTTACATTGAATATTAATCAGTTATAAATACACTGTATTACAAAGACCACATTTGTAAGTGCCCACTGCATGCATTGTGCTATTTACATTTTCTGCCATTAAACAAGAATCCTTTGCTATTTTATTTTTTGTTAATTTCTATTTCCTACTACAAATTATAAAGTATAAGTCTAGGTTCACTCTAGTGTGGGCAAGGAATGTGTGCATAATCGTGCACATTCCCAACACGCACAGAAACACTCTGCTCTTTAAAAGCCGCACGGGGGTGCCATTCATGTTTACCGCCACCCCCACGCATTGGCACCCATGCACATTTTTGCATATGCTAAACTACATTTTTCCATCAAAAAAAATGGGTGAGGAAGTTCTTTTTAAATGTTTCTCATGGGTAGGGCGGCCCAAATGAATGCAGGCAAAGTTTTCATGCATACGTGTGAACCAAGCCGAATATAACTCCTTACTGTACTTAGTTTTATTTTACGTTTAATTACCATCTGTTATGATCAAAATTTTTCTGATTCTGCATAGACCATCCTATGTATATGGGCATCCCAAAACTTATTTAAGACCATTACTGCAGTGCATCGACCAAACTAGAAACTTATACTCCTGCAGTATTCATACGCTTGGTTTTTGGAGAGGATCAAGCACTTGAAAGTAAGAACTGGTATAGTCACTGTGGAGATATTTCACATCTTCGGTGACAATACTGGAAAGTTATCAGAACAGGTAGAAAACAGGTGAGCCCAGGGGTCCATAACAAGCTTGGAAAAACTATTGGTTCAGTTCATAAAATGTCTACTTTTATTATGTGTGGCTCACAGATTCAATTATTAAAACATAATAAAGAGAAAACAGAATAACAATCTAATATTTTTGTATATTGACTTTCTAGGAAGTGAATTTTCAGGAAATCCCTACAGTCACCCGCAGTATACAACATACAATGAAGCATGGAGGTTCAGCAACCCAGCATTACTAAGTGAGTAACTACTTTGCTTATAGGTAATAGGGCCATTGGACTATAATTGTGACTGGTCACTTAAGAATAAAACAACTTTATCAAAGATACCAGGCACTCTCATTAACCCTTAAGCACTAGTTTGTTTTAAACTCCAACCATAGGAAAGCAAACCCGTGATACCATTTAAAATTTACTGGCTTACAGAGAGGTCAACAACCATAAAAAAAAAAAAAAAAGCATAGCTATCCTAAATAAATATATTGTACATATCTTACTGATGCATCTAATTAGGTTGTTTGGATTCCCCGGAATACATAAATAATGATAAAGATAATAGACTGTACATGAAATATAGCCCATACACTGTTGCGATGCGAATGTCAACCTAATGGATGTTTTGCTTTGTTGGACGCAATACCCTTACTGCCCCTAAAATTAGAACCCAGCATGCAAAGCTATACTTACCACTACAGTCCAATTTTGACTGCAGTGGTAAGTGCAAACTACCTAGATGTTCTTCTCTTGTGGCTCACAGTGTTGCCCCTGTGATTGTGTTAGTAGATTAATGTGAATGACAAATAAATCAGAAGGTCATTGACACTGATCACTTTCCTCCTCCAAAACTATATTACTAGCTTTTAATTGTATTTTGTTTTTTAGAAAAAGCATAGTGTATTGTATACAATTTATTTGTTTTGTCACATTCTTTATTCTGTGTTTTTGTTCACTCGTTGTCCTTCCAACCAGTACATTTTTTCTCCTGTGTTAACTTTCAGGTTCCCCTTATTATTATAGTGCCACATCCAGGGGCTCCGCACCTCCCACTGCTGCCACTGCCTATGACCGCCACTAGTTACTATGGAAACCACATGAAACTGCAGAGCGAGAACTTAGGCCTCCATATTGTACCTGTGTGAGCATCATCATGTTGGGAAGAAGAGCTTCTTACATTGTGCCTCCTGCCATCACTCTGCTACAGCTACTGACCCTGTTCAGCTCCACTGTGCTGAACTCTTATCCACCACAAAGTCTCCTAATGACTTTTTTCAACAGAGTAGCTAAAATATACGCCCAGCAAACAAGTCTGACCCTGGAGCCCTTTTGCTGCAAACAAGAGGCCCATATGTTCATTTATTCTGTGGATCTTGGGACCTTAGGACAGCAATGTCTTGGAAATATATCACAGTGTTATTGTTTTCAAAACAACAGTGCAAATAATGAAGACATTTTTTATGACTCCAAAATAAAAATATATTCCAAAAACGGGGAGATTTTTAAACAGCAAAAATAAAAACTAAGGAGAAGACAAACCATTTCCCCTCCAAATCCATTCCACTGGGTAAAGTTTCTGGACAGAAGAGTTCTGACAGAACTTGACACAATTAACAATTGGAAGATTGCAGGAGTTAGAAAACACAACTCTTGGGAGTATCAAAACTAGCCATCTAAACTTCCTCCTGCCCTGGACAGGATGCCGGCCTTGTATGCTCCATCAGTTGTACTGGCATTCCTAATACCCCAAATGGACACAAATCCTGTGAAAAACAATCAACTCAGAGAAGACAGGAGGACATTTTGAAGTCAAATGACTGAACATAAAAAAGAAATATAAAATATATGAATATATAAATATATATATAAAATACACTGTTTTTATGCTTTATCATGAAGGTCTGTAAAAAGTTACAATAGACAATTTTCTATAAAAACAAAAACAACAAAAAGAAAAACAGTGCTGATAATGGAAGAGATTGTCATAGGACTACATGAAGAAGGCAGTTCTTGATATATTGTTCCTCCTTCTAGCTTTTTTTTGTTTTGTTTTGCACTAGTGTGTCATAGTCTGATATTGGGGGCTGTGTTATGCCCCTGTATAAAAATCATTGTGAATATTTCACACTCTAGGAAGAAAAAAACAAAATACAGGCTTTTTTTGTAAATTCAGTAGTTTTACGCAGATTAAAATGGCACTTAAGACACGGATTTCAGGTTTACAGACAGTTCACATTGACAATGATTTTAAAAACATATTATTTATTATCCCAACCTCTAGCAGCTAGACACAAAATTACCCCCTCCCCCTTCCCCTTATCTATACAGAACTTCCACTCTTTAACACATCTCATATCATAAGCCAGCAATCAGGACTGGATTTACATCATTGAGTCATGTAGGCACCCTAAAGAGACTCTGTCGTTGAATGACAGATTACCAATCTGCTGTAGGTATGAAGTGCAGGCAATTAGAGGCCCATTACTATGATGGGCAGCTTCAATGACCAATAGGAATGCACAGGAGGTAGGAAGGGATGAGAAGACTTTGGCAGTATCAGGAAATGTCAGGATGGTCTGAGATGCAACTGTGTCAGGGAGGTTTGGAACGCTGCTGCAGATATGCGCAGGCACTTCTAGGTGCGCACACTTTATACCCACAGCAGTTTATCCCACTATCCACCTAGTAACAGAGTTTATTTAAAGCAGAACTAGGCCCTCCTATCTTTTACAGCCAAGGTAGCTGCCATCTTATCCTCTGTCTGATCTGCAGTGACCATGGTGCTGCACATGTAATCAGTTATGACAGCAGGCATTTGATGGCTTGAAAGTGCAGTTGAGAGCACAAGTAACTGTGAAAGTTATCACTCACAGCATGTCTTAAATTGGTGGGTTTAGTTCCGCTTTAAGCACTACCTAAATGGATTCCCAAACTTTTTCTATGTTAACTGCTCCTTTAACATACTATGATACTTGATAAAGTTGAGTTGATTTATGATGGTTCTTACTAAAGAAAAAGTCATCTTTTAGAGTCTAAACTGGAAAACTCAGCCTTATATGGTCAAAAATAAAATGTAGTCCTGGTAGCAATGGTGCAGCTTAATGTACAACAACCATTACTCTGAAAATACAGAATTGATATGTGCTGTTATGGGTAGCATCATGGGTACAAGAGAGATAAATCATACTCTATTCTACCAAATAGCTCAACTATTATTATACACTTGGGAAAATGCAATAAGGTGTTAAAAAAGAGCCAGCCTACCATCAAAGAGCCAGCCTACCATCCTTTGCTCAAGGTTTTGTGGTATTACCATAATCACAGCCTGCTAAAGAAGTTTGCCCTGACAACCTCATTAAAACGTATTATTAGTTAATAGAGTTAGAAAATTTATTTTTGTTATAAGAAACCATGAATCTGTTCTGTGTGGAATTCTGCATGATCCAATCGATGTATGAGATTATCTGCTATGTGTACAAGCCAGAGATCATGTATAAATCTATGGGAACTCCTGATATTTGTATATGAGTGTAACTAAAAACAGGGTGACATCTTCCAAGCATTGAGAGTTATGCAATTTAATGTGCACACAATCCCCTGTATCTGCCTTTAATATATATAAAGACCGAAAAGTAGGCAGAACAATGCAATTGTCAATAAAACTGTGCTTGATACTAATTTAGAATCTTGCTGCCAGTTTGTGGGTCATATCAAACCTTTCAACAACAGAAAACAACTGAAAAAAAAAATACATTTGGATCCAAGGGATGATTTACGAAAGGGAATAGGTTTTATTGAGGCTCATCTTTATCAATCAAGCAGATCAGAAGTATATTGTATTTTATATTTCCCTAAACTCAATTTTATGAACACAGGGCCAGGAGAAAAAAAAATCCAATTGCCTTGGTAAATAACTCCCACTGTCATAATGAATGTTATATAGTTTCAGGTAAGTGTGCAATATTTTCCTGCTCATCAAAGAAACCATGGGGCATTTGCTACTCACTCTGTAATGGGGTTGAATTGTACTATATGTACCTATATAGTGGTACTAACTATGTACCTTTAATGTGGTAGAAACTTTTCATTTTCCAAAGTAATTGTTTACTTAAAGGGGTTGTAAAGGTTCATTTTTATTTTCTAAATAGGTTCCTTTAAGCTAGTGTATTGTTGGTTCACTTACCTTTTCCTTTGATTTACCTTCTAAATGTTTTTTTTCTTTGTCTGAATTTCTCACTTCCTGTTTCTCCTCACTAAACTTCACACCATCATCCGAGTGGTGTGGAGTCAGCTAGAACAGCTTACTGAATAGCTTACTGAGGAGGAACAGGAAGTGAGAAATTCAGACAAAAAAAACAAAGAAAAAAAATATTTAGAAGGAAAATCTAAGGAAAAAGTAAGTGAACCAACAATGCACTAGCTTAAAGGAACCTATTTAGAAAATAAAAAACAAACCTTTACAACCTCTTTAACTTTATGAAATAATTCAAGTGCATGTCCAGCCAAAACTTTTTTTCTTAGTTTTGGATAACGTGGGAAAGGGCTAGAATGCTTGTCTGGTTATTACTGCTATTCGGAGCTCCTTTAGAGAGATTTCCCTTACTTCTTGTTCTGTTCACAATGTTTTACCAGACAGGAAATGAGATGAAATTTACAACAGCAACACAGACACAAATAAAAATGCTTTTCATTGGTAAAGAAGGGAAAAGCTAGAACCCCAGTTAGTGTTTTATTTTTGTGTATGTCCCTGTTGCTGATTTTCCCCCACTTCCTCCATGGCTAAACAATTGTTAACAAGACAGAAAGTGAAGGTAAATCTTTAAAACAGAGTCCTGGAGAACAAAAAATCCTAAACATATGTTTTAAACTTTCTAACCTAGTTTTTGGCTTGACATACACTTGTAAATGCATTTAGTGATGACTTACTGGATGCACATTTACCCTAAAAAAGAAAATCCAAATGGTGGTTAAATGCAGTTGACATGAAAAGAAACCCATTCCCCATAACATCTACTGACAGAATTTGTGAAACATATTGCAATGACTTCAGCTGATTGGAATATACGAGGGGTCTTCAAAAAGTTTCTGCACTTTGTTATATTCAATACAGTTAAAAAAAAGTTCAGAAACTTTTTGAAGAACCATTGTATGGGATTATTTATTTTATAACAGGTACTTATATAGGGCCGTCAATTTACCAGCGCTTTATATATATATTGTACATTCACATCAGTCCCTGCCATCTAAGGTCCTTAACTCACATTCATATACACACACTAGGGTCAATTTAGACAGGAGCCAAGTAACATACCAGCATGTTTTTGGAGTGGATTAAACAATAGTTGCAAAAAAACTTCTGTTCATTAGGCCATACAGCGAGGGAAAAAAGTATTGGATCCCCTGATGATTTTGTACGTTTGCCCACTGACAAAGAAATAATAAGTCTGTAATTTTAATGGAAGGTTTATTTTAACAGTGAGAGACAGAATAACAACAAAAATATCCAGAAAAACACATTTAAAAAAGTTATAAATTGATTTGCATTTTAATAAGTGAAATAAGTATCTGATCCCCTATCAATCAGCAAGATTTCTGGCTCCCATGTGTCTTCTATACAGGTAATGAATTGAGATTAGGAACAATCTCTTAAAGGGAGTGCTCCTAATCTCAGCTTGTTACCTGTGTAAAAGACACCTTTCCACAGAGGTACCCAAGGATGTCAGGGACAAGATTGTAGACCTACACAAGTCTTGAATGGGCTACTAGACCATCGCCAAGCAGCTTGGTGAGAGGGTGACAGGGCCGCCATCAGGAATTTTGGGGCCCCTTACACAGCTTCAGGCATGGGCCCCCTGGAGCAGGGGAGAACCGGGGGGGGGCGTTCCGCCGCGCATTGAGCAGTGGGGGGCTGGCGCAAATTGAGAAGCGGGGGGTGCCACGAATTGAGAAGCGGGGGGATGCTCTCGCTGCAAATTGTTGAGGTCGGGGGGCTTTGGGTGCTGACGAACAAAACAAAAGAACAATAAAAAAAGACCTCCGGGCCACCCTCTGGGCCCCTTACAAAAAAAAATTATAAAAAAAGGGGGGTTGCCATCCGGGCCCCTTACAGGTGTACTGCCTGTACTCCCCTGATGGCGGCCCTGGAGGGTGACAACAGTTTGTGGGATTATTCGCAAATGAAAAAAATAAAAAAAATCAGTCAATTTCCCTCAGTCTGGGGCTCCATGCAAGATCTCACCTTGTGGAGGTTAAATGATCATGAGAACGGTGATTAGTCGGCCCAGAACTACACGGGAGAATCTTGTCAATGATCTCAAGGTAGCTGGGACCATAGTCACCAAGAAAACAATTGGTAACACACTACACCGTGAAGAACTGAAATACTGCAGCGCCCGTAAGGCACCCCCTGCTCAACAAAGCACATGTACAGACCCGTTGGAAGTTTGCTAATGAACATCTGAATGATTCAGAGGAGAGCAGGTTGAGAGTGTTTTGGTCAGATGAGACCAAAATCATGCTCTTTGGCATCAACTCAACTCGCCGTGTTTGGAGGAGGAGGAATGCTGCCTATGACCCCAAGAACACCATCCCCACCATCAAACATGGAGGTGGAAACATTATTCTTTGGGGGTGTTTTTCTGCTAAGGGGACAGGACAACTTCACTGCATCAAATGGACGATAAAAGGGGCAATATACCGTCAAGTCATGGGTGAGAACATGCTTCCCTCAGCCAGGGCATTGAAAATGGGTCGTGGAAATGGGTATTCCAGCATGACAATGACCCAAAACACATGGCCAAAGCAACAAAGGAGTGGCTCAAGAAGAAGCACATTAAGGTCATGGGGTGGCCTAGCCAGACCTCCAGACCTTAATCCCATAGAAAATATGTGGAGGGAGCTGAAGGTTCGAGTTACCAAACGTCAGCGTTGAAAACTTAATGACTTGGAGAGGATCTGAAAAGAGGAGTGGGAGAAAATCACTCCTGAGATGTGTGCAAACCTGGCGGCCAACTACAAGAAACGTCTGACATCTGTGATTGCCAACAAGGGTTTTGCCAGCAAGTACTAAGTCATGTTTTGCAAAGGGGTCAAGTACTTATTTCACTCATTAAAATGCAAATCTACTTATAACTTTTTTTAAATGCATTTTTCTGGATTTTTTTGTTGTTATTAAAATTATAGACTGATCATTTCTTTGTCAGTGGGCAAACGTACAAAATCAGCTGGGGATCAAATACTTTTTTCCCTCACTGTATGCTATAAAGTTAGTAGTAAGACTCAAACGATTTCCCAATGCCCATTTATTTAATGATATAGAATACTAAAGCATTAAAACTTCAAAAATTATTTTAATAACCCCATGTTTGTCACTTCTCTTTTTCACACATGTGAAAATGATAAATGGGTATCTAACTAATTCTATTTTACCATCCTAAATTCAGCTGACATGTTGATGTTTCTAAGTTTGTGGTACAAAACTGATAGAAATAATAATCTGCACTGTGTAAGAGCCGGTTCACACAGGGGCGACATGACTTTGTGCGCAACTTTGCGAGGCGACTTCAGCACGACTTGAGCCTGAACCACATCGCGACCCACAGCGTGACTTGGGGCGACTTGAAGTCGCCTCCAGGACAGGGGACTTTGCCAGTGGCCAATCAAAGAGTAATCAGCTCTATGGGAGGGAGGGGTTTGCCAAGAAATCTATTTTTATTTCCTGTAAAGTTGCTTCAGTTAAGACAGGGGATCCGACTTGGAGGCGACTTCCATTGAAATCAATGGGTACAAGTCGCCTAGAAGATGGATTGAAGTAGTACAGGAACCTTTATGAAGTCAGAGCGACTTCAATAGTGTACATTAAGACGGCTCCATTTACTTCCATTGATTTTCTCAACCGCGCGACTTTGGGCAACTTGGGGCGACTTTAAGTCGGATCCCAACTCGCCCCTGTGTGAACTGGCTCTAAAGTATTTATTTAGTAAGGGAAGTAAAACAAGTGTACATCAATAATCATCTAAAAATTGAATCCATGAATGCAGAGCAGTTGTTATGATATGTCTGAATCTGAAAACTGGGGATGCAGTAGTGCTATTTGTTTACTACTTTACCTGTCCTTGGCGTATCTTGACACAGAAGATCTGCAAAGATGGTTTATTTGTCAAAAAAGTATATATGAATGATGTCCTTTAATACTATTTAAAAATTATTTCTCGTTATTAAAGGGTAAGTTCAACTTTACAGAAAAATCTGTAAGGTGAACTTACACAGGACCCCCTCCTCATCCCCCCCCATTCCTGCTGACCTGCAGCACAGCGATCTCCCGTTCTGAGCCCCCGGTATAGCTGCCTCACTGCCCTGGTGCTTAAAAATTCCCTGAGCTTAATCTCCTAAACGTACCCCATCAGGAGGTACATTTAGGAGCACTCTAATTGGTCGGCGCTGTCACATGGGCGGCGCGGACCAATCAGAACCCCCGTAGCTCGTCCTCTCAGCGGGGAAGAAGAAGAGTGAATGCCGAGGCTATTTCTAAGCCCCGGACTCCAGGGCTCAGAACGGGAGATCGCCACGCTGCAGGTCAGCGGGACTGTTGAGGAGGGGGTTCTGTGTAAGTCACCTTACAGATTTTTCTGTAAAGATAAACTAAGTAATATTTTACTGGCCCTCTGGTTGCATGAGATGTAGACTAGGATTGAGCTATTTTATGTACTCTGGTTGTTTAAAAATGAGAGATTTGAGAAGGCATGATGTGACTAAGCAGAGAAGGCCACAAGTTGTGTGCAGATGTCTAATTGTCAACAGCAACCAGACAGATAATTCCATTTGCATACAACTGGTTTAAAATAAATTGACACATTTATAAAGCACAGTGGTTTGTTTTACAAATGTGCATGTTACTTGCTTCCAAGTCAAAAGAAACAAGCCAAGAAGAAGGACAGTCCGATCACAGGACATGCTAAAGTCATGTACTGTAAATGGCCTCTCCTCAAATCATGGAGTACTTTATGTAGAGTTATGCAGAGAGAACTTTGTGGGACACCACAGCCTCATTTTGTGAATGGCATACAACATGCAGGCGCTATGTGAAGTAAACACTGCCATGTCAAGCAGCGAGCAGATGGCGATATCCACTCCCCTCTATAAATAGCCCCCTAAACTCATTTACTACCTTATGCATCACTTTGGGGCTAATTTTCTATATAAGAGGTTTCAAACTAGTATGGTAAATAACAGGCAATACTGATCACTGTGTGTTTTAACTGTGTGTTTTAACCCAGAACATTGCAAAAATCACCATATATAGCTTAATATGGGAGTGGTACCATGGTTTCTTTGATGGCCAGAGTTTCTTTCTTAAAACATTATGAATATCTGATCCTTTAGTAATGCACCACCCCTCTTTATAAAGGTAAGACTGATTACCTAAGGTCCATTTACATTTTCCATTACAAAAACCTAAATTAAAAATGAAAGAATTACAATTTTATTAGGGGCTGACTTATGAGAACAAATTACACAAATACTAATAAAATGACAGAAATAATTGAAAAAATAAATACGTTTTGTCAGTTTGGAAAGGCTTCAGATTAGTTTATTTGTACTGGTTAAGTGACTTTTTTTAAGTAGATTTCCTCCAATTTATATATAAAACAACTTATGCTCCATCCTTTCTTTCCATGTGTTTATTTATATTATGATTTTGCAGTATTATGTCTGGATTGTGTTTGCCGACACTGGAGATTATTGTATGGTCGAATCAGATTTGACACAAGTGGATTCCACTAGGCTGGCCTCTACCAGAACACTTAACAATGACAATTATTTAATTTTCTTTTACATCAAAATCATTGCTGCTTTGTAGAAAGGTTATGTGTGTAAAGTGTAGGAAATGTTGTCTTGTATATTAGTTCATCTGCATTTCATTACACATGCTATTAAATTAAGCTTTCACCATGTAGATAAAAAAATGTCTGTATTTTGCAACTCTTCTTGTGCTCACTGGAGAAAAAAAAGGAAATGTTATTTCAAATAAAGCACAGCATGAACATTAGAGACTTGCTAAAGTTTGCAGGATTTGCAGAAAACCCTTTTTTTCAACTCTTTTTTTTCTACAAAGAAAGCTCTAACACTATGCAAACACATTCCTCTGCATGCATCTTTAACCAGTGCTTTTCATTGCCTACTCTTTTTCCACTGCACATCCCGAAACTTCAAAACACTTCTGTAGAAATGTTATTTCAATTAAATATGATGTTCTGTACTACAGCAAATCATCTTGAGTTCTGAAGCTCACAGAGATTTGGGTACTCACTCTTAGCACTTTGTGTACGTTCTCTATAATTATTTCCATTTTCCAGTAAGTGTTGCAGTAAATCAGGCCTGGAAAATAAAATCTGAAGATGTTACAATAGCTTTCCAAAAGGTCAAGAAAATTAAAAAATGTTTAAAATGAGAGAGACAGAAACATATTCATAAGATGTATTTGAAACAAGATTTTATTTTTTGCCAATTCAAGATTGGATTACGTGAGACAAAAAATTAGGTCAATGCAAAAACCAAATTAGCAGATAGCCATGTTTTTCTATTTACTGATTCTAGAGGCCCTGAAAATTGTACAACTGTACAATAGTACATCTGTAATGTAATATTGCAGTAAATTCTAGCAAACTAAATACACTGTACTTCCTTCATAAAAGAATGATTACAATTCTAATGCCCTTTAGTTAGTTGCCCCCACTCTCAGTGTTAAGCATCTTTGTAATAGGCTATACATAATTTTCCATCACTGTACTGTAACCCCCAAACACACATGGCCCAGACTCCACACACTTTAATGGAAATCCCATGTGCAGCCCTTTCATTGAAGTCCATAGTTTCCCTTTCTCCTTACCATCTTTTGTAAAAATCCTGTTATTTACACATACTAATAGTGCAAACTGAAATTTAAACACAAGGGAATGACCTAGTGTAGGACCTCATCTCTTTTTGGGTGGCTTTATCCAAGGGTTCAATGAGAAGTATGTGTGCTGTCTCTTTAGCCAATCCATACAGTTTAAGAATTATTTGCCATGGAAAAAATGTTTACTCATTAAACAAAGACTAAAAAGAAATATATAATATAAACATAAATGGATGTAAATCATCAATTTAAAAACTTTTCAAAGTATGCTCGGCATGGGAAAGACAAAGCAGATAAGACTATTACACTAAAGGTGCACTTATCCTATGACTAAGGGTACATAAAGCCAAAATGGCTTTGCTCATCACTTCAGATGTTAACACTTTTTCATGCACATAAGAAATAAATTATTTTGTATGTTGTTTTGTGGAAACAACAGATCGGTCAAACATTCCTTCATAATTAACTTTAATTGGTTTAAAGCAATGGAAGTACAACTAGAGTTACCCACAGCACTGCTTAGAATAATGTAAGTATAATGTGTATAAGACCTTCTGAGAATATCTCCTGATAGTATTATATATAAAAAAAACACAAACTGGATATCGGGTGTCAGTTGTTTTTGAAAATCCAACTTAGGGATCTACAGGGACTTTTGACACAAAACTGAGAATTGGTGAAAGGTTACCTAAAACCTCAAATATCTGACCAGTGGCACAAAGGTTTCTCTGGCCCACCTACAAACCCTACCAAATATACTGACTATCCCAAAGTTCTCCTCCTGAGACCCTATAAATCCAAATAGGTACACTTGTTCTATCATATTAACTTTGATTAGAATGGCTTTCCCTCCTTTACTGTTTAAAATTCAGAGGAGATCTACTTGATTTTCTCTTTTTCTATCCATGATAAAAAAGAATACAGAGGCTGAAGGAAGTCTATCAGCAAATAAAATACCGTCATACATTTATTTACAAAAATAGTGCGCTATGTGAAGTTGAATAACCTCATTATATATGTGACCTTGACTGAGGTGATTTATGTTCCCGAGGCTTTGTTCCTTCAGTGTATATTGTGTTGTTGGAAAAAGTTGTTAAAATAAGAAAAAAAATAAGGTAAAAATTAACACAAAATGAAACAACGGTAATGCATATTAATCACAAATGAAATTATTGTCTCTTCAAAAACCCTGAAACTCTTCAGACACTACTAGTTGGAAATGTACACTCCAAGTGAATTAAAAAATTGTGCATTTAAATTAATTCAATGGGCACAGCCTGCCCTTGATAGGGGCTAACTTTAATCTTGGCATACATCTTGTGGACTTGTCTGTCCCATGAGCAAAATTCTTGATTATGTAAATTGCAAAATATATCTCCTCAATACTACAAATTAATAATCTACCAATGATAGCAAGCAAATACTGCAGCTGTTCTAAATGCAGAAACTACACCTAATTTACTTTAATCCGAGCTCTCTGTGTATGGCAATCAGAATCCATAAAACATTTAACAGGATCACGGGACGTGCAATTTTCGAACCCTGTGTTGTTTAACTTCCTACCTCTGCTTCATGTATTCCCAAACACATTGATATGTATGTTAAGTACAGCAAGTAGCCAGCAGTAAATGCATCTGGGAATTACTCTCCTATTTTACAAGCGGGGGTTCAAAGACTTCCAACAACAGAGACTGAAATGGATTGGTATATCACAGCAATGCCTGCATGAATGACTGAAGTACTGTGCAGGCAGGTTGTGCTCCCTGTATGTAATACCAGGATCATTTTCAATTCTTACTGGAATGTACCCTTATCAATTTTATTTTCCTTTAGTGTTTATGAAAAGCATTGTGTAGCTTTCAAAGTACAGGATCTGTCCAATCAGCTACCTTATTGAAATTCTAACAAGCCAGCTTTACGTAAAGCACAAAAAGGCAACACGCTTCAATAGGCAGCACTGCTCTAAATGCACAGTTTATACCAACAGTGCATGTGTACATCTCATGCTAAGCTCTAGTATGTCATTTAAAAAAAAAAAAATCCACGTTGAGAAGTTGTCATTAGCTTGTGTACCAGTACCTATAGTTGAGTAAATGTTAATAGAGAATACCTGAGCCATGTGGATGGTCATGGTCAGCTAAGAAGTTATCGTTTTGCTTTCCAGTGCTTTAGCTTATCAGACTGATTCTAATTCCATTTCTGTTATTGTTTAGTTCACAGCTCCCCTGTGAAGCGTCAAATGCTGATGTTCCGTCAGCTCTAAACTGTCATTTATATTTGTCATTCAGTCCTTGTTAAAAAAAATAAAACAGTATTCCGCCTGCATCCGTGAGCTACGGTGGAGAATTCCCCATTGTAAAATTAATCCATTTAGATGGAAACTTCTGTGTCACTCCCCTGTCTAAATTGGCAGATCTGGCTCTTTTGCAAAAACCAATAAAGTGTGAACCTTGATGCATCTGCCAATCAAACTCATCTTTCGTGAGCGAAGCCAGATGACAATAAAAGAGTGGAGATGTTTCTGATTGGATATTCTCATCTAACCATGTCAGCTTGCACCTGCCATGCTTGGTGGTACTCTGTGTCTAGCTAGGACCTCATTATGGGGCACTGGAGTTTTCACATTGGGAAGTTATTTGCATTCATTTATACTATTTACAGTTCTGTCATTCTCAAAGTTGGCTAGCAGAAAAGAGTTATTCGTTCCCTTTGGCTTAGTGTCATTTATAGGTCTGTTTTCTGAAGGCAACAAAAAGTCTTGTACACATACTGAATGTATAGTTTTAAAGTATGTCTGCTTTCATAGCACAATTCTGACCAAGTTTTCAGACTGAACAAATGTACACCAATATTTTTGCCACAGTTATGTCACTAGCAACTAGTAACCTTTCACTGTGAGCAAAAGACCAACATGCACATATAATCCAAAGTAATATCTATTTAGAAGGAAATCACTTAGGCAGGAAAATGTTCTACTTTTCAGATATTAAGGAAATCTTCTGCATTATAGAGTGACATACAGTACCATGTCTAAAACTGAAGTCAGGAATACTAGTCACATAAATGACCTTTGTTGAAATATTGTGAGGAAAAGGAAGAGGAGTTTGTTTTACCCAGGATCCATTTTCACAAACGCTAACCTTGGAAAGGTGAAGTGTATGTCATTCACCTTTACATTTAGTCACATCAAAGAAGGCTGTTACATGGAAACAAACATTGCAATGGTCATGATACAATAATGGCTTACCCAATGACCCTAAAGAACATGCAAAGTACTGACCCTCAATTCTGCTGAAACCCTCTTTCCATTGAACTGTTACATCAAAACAATATAGCTACTCAAGGCTACAGGTACCCATATGCTAGCTTTTACATTTATTCAGGTTATAGTGTAGCTAGTGGTACAACATAGTTAGCCACATGCAATGGGGAATGTTCTGCAACATTGTTATAGAAGTTTCATCACTCCTCAAAGTGACTAAGTGATTGGATTAGGGCAGGGGTCTTCAAACTACGGCCCTCCAGGTGTTTAGGAACTACAATTCCCATCATGCCTAGTCCTGTCTGTGAATATCAGAGTTTTGCAATGCCTCATGGGATTTGTAGTTCTGCAACAGCTGGAGGGCCGTAGTTTGAGGATCCCTGGATTAGGGTGACTTAATTATTAGTGTGGCCATAAATACCATATTAGATACAGAAGGTTCATGGCAGAAAAAGGCCAAGTGGTCCTTGGAGTCTGCCCTTTTATTTATTTTTTCTGTTTTTGTCTTGAGTATAGATCTACTGTATGCTCATCTGAAACATTAAACAAAATTCACTTACTGTTGACTGCTAATTTGTTTGAACTTTTCTTTTGCTAATTTGAGGTCATGTCCTATGTTCTTGATTTTACCATCATATTGAACACTGCTCTCCTGAACCTTTGTCACACCTTTATTACATTTAAAGGTTTCAGAGATGTCCACCCTTTCTCTTCTTTCCTCAAGATTGTAAATATTACGTTCCTAAAGTCTCTCCTGATATAATTTGTTCCTCAGACTCTTCACAATTTTTGTTTCATGTCTCTGGAATCTTATCAATATCTTTTGGTAAGTGAGGTCTACAGAACTCAGCACAGTATTCTAAAATGAGGTCTAACTAAAGATTTATTTAGGGGAATTAGGATCTCCTTCCTCCTGCTGGTGGTCGATCCAGTCATGCATCCTAGAATTGAGTTTCCTCATTTCCTCATGTTAGCAATTATCTGAAACCAACATCTTTTCCTGTGTTGTCTGTGGCCCCTTGGGAGTTGTTTCTCCTAATTTTTAGCCCAATTGATGAGTATTAGGATCAGCCATAACAGGAAGTAAGGGGGGAGTCTCCCCAGTTGAGGCATAGATACCAATAAAATCATTTTTTTTTTATTGTCTGGGAAAGGTTTAACATCTCTGTTATATTTTTACTGCTGTATATGTTCCTGTTGGAGTGATTTCCCTTCACTTCCTGTCCAGGTCATAGGTGTCAAGACATATTTAATTGCCTGTGTTATGTAAGACAATATTTAAACCAATTTTACACACCAGTATCTGCTATTTTTGTCCAAGGAATATATTATTTTAATGTTCAAAGTTGTAATATATATGTGATATTGGGTTCACTGTGACATTTACTGCCAAAGTCAGAATCACATAAGAATAGTCATAAAAAAATAACACCAGTTGTTTTTACAGACTTTATGGTCATCGTTTTTAATAATTCTGTTTTTGCTGCAGTATTGATTGAACTTCCCTGAGTGTGATTCTTTTTACAGAAATAACTTTTTCAATGCACTCACCAGTAGTTTGTTATAATGATTGCTCTGAGTTAATTTAAAAAAAGGAAGTTAACTTTTTCATATCTGTTGTGATTAAAACCCAACTGCTGTTTTGCAAACAGAAAGGTAGCCTTACAAAAAGACACAACAAAAAACAGTGCAAAAGACCTGCATAGTGTAGTAAATTATAGTGAATAATAAAAAAAAAAAAAACTTAATTGCACTCACAAAAAAACACCCTGAGGCAGTGGAGTATTCACAGAATGCACTGTTGGAAAAGGAACAAACCTTCCAGCCTCTACTTTATGCAATGGCCACAAACTCCACCCATCCACACGATGTCAGCAAGTCAGAACATGTTTCAGGGATACTGTAAGTTCTCCTTCACTAGCCGCTCATGAGCAGAGCTTGATGACATGCCTGCTAACTCACTTCTGGTCTCCTGATCTGTTCACCGTTGTCATGTCCTATCACTCTGGTGGTTGTCTGTTCCCTCTGCCCATACCCAGAGCATGAGGTAGGAAGGCTAGTTTCTTTTCCCTGGAAGCATGCTGTGAATGTGCTATTGCCCCCAGGGCATTATTACCGTAGTTTTTGAGTGCAATTGATTTTATTTCATTACAGTTTATTACAATTTACTATGCTACGGAGATCTTTTGCGCTATTTGTTATTATGTCTTTTTTTAGTTCCTTCTCCATAAATACAGGACTACCACTGCCTTATTTATGTATATACTTTATACCTATACTTTATATTCTCTGATTAATTTTAAACATTTTATTAATTAATTATATCGTACCTTCCAACCTTCCACTTACAGTGCGTCCTGAAAGTATTCACAGCGCTTTACTTTTTCCACATTTTGTTGTGTTACAGCCTTATTCCAAAAATGGTTAAATTCATTATTTTCCTAAAAATTCTACAAACAATACCCCCTAATGACAACATGGAAAAAGTTTGTTTGAAATCTTTGCAAATTTATTAAAAATAAAAAACGAAAAAATCACATGTACATAAGTATTCACAGCCTTTGTTCAATACTTTGTTGAAGCACTTTTGGCACCAATTACTGCCTCAAGCCTATTTAAGTATGATGCCACAAGCTTGGCCCACCTATTTTTGGGCAGTTTTTCCAATTCTTCTTTGCAGGACCTCTCAAGCTCCAACAGGTTGGAAGGGGAGCATCGGTGCACAGCCAATTTCAGATCTCTCCAGAGATGTTCAATTGGGTTCAAGTCTGGGCTCTGGCTGGGCCACTTAAAAACATTCACAGATTTGTCCTGTAGCCACTTCTTTGTTATCTTGGTTGTGTGCTTAGGGTCATTGTCCTGTTGGAAGATGAACCTTCACCCCGGTCTGAGGTCAAGAGCACTCTGGAGTAGGTTTTCATCAAGGATGTCTCTGTACATTGCTGCATTCATCTTTCCCTCGAACCTGACTAGTTTCTGAGTTCCTGCCGCTGAAAGACATCCCCACAGCATGACGCTTCCACCACCATGCTTCACTGTAGGGATGGTATAGGCCAGGTGATGAGTGGTGCCTGTATTCCTCTAGACATGACCCTTGCCATTCAGGCCAAAGAGTTCAATCTTTGTTTTATCAGACAAGAAAATTTCATTTCTCATGGCCTGAGAGTTCTTAGGATGCCTTTAGGCAAACTCCAGGCGGGCTTTCATGTGCCTTTTACTGAGACGTGGCTTCCGTCTGGCCATTTTACCATTCAGGCCTGATTAGTGAAGCAGAGATGCTTGTTCTTCTGGAATGTTCTCCTCTCTCCACAGAGAAATGCTGGAGCTCTCTCAGAGTGACCATCAGGTTCTTGGTCACCTCCCGAACTAAGGCCCTTCTTCCCTGATTGTTCAGTTTGGCCAGGCGGCCCACTCTAGGAAGAGTCCTGTTGGTTCCAAACTTCTTCCATTTACAGATAATGGAGGCCACTGTGCTCACTGGGACCTTCAATGCTGCAGAAATGTTTCTGTACCCTTCCCCAGATCGATGCCTTTGATACAATCCTGTCTCGGAGGTCTACAGACAATTCCTTGGACCTCATGGCTTGGTTTGTGCTCTGTTATCTGTGGGACCTTATATAGACAGGTGTGTGCTTTTCCAAGTCACTTCCAATCAACTGAATTTACCACAGGTGGACTCCAATCAAGTTGTAGAAGCATCTCAAGGATGATCAGTGGAAACAGGATGTATCTGAGCTCAATTTTGATTGTCATTGCAAAGGCGGTGAATACTTATGTGATTTTTTCATTTTTTATTTTTAATAAATTTGCAAAGATTTCAAACCAACTTCTTTCACATTGTCATTACGGGGTATTGTTTGTAGAATTTTGAGGAAAAATATGAATTTGATCCTCTTTGAAATAAGGCTGTAACATAACAAAATTTGGAAAAAGTGAAGCGCTGTAAAAACTTTCCGAATCTACTGTAGGTTCCCTTAAAGTTCTGCCACAGAACCTTAAAGAGGAGCTTCAGGCTCCTTTAGAAGAAAAAAAAAGTCAGCAGCTACAAATACTGTAGCTGCTGACTTTTATGATTAGGACACTTACCTGTCCACAAATCCAGCGGTGTCTTCACCTCAGCCATTTTTTCAATCAGCTCCCGGGTGCTGCTGCCATTTCTTGTAAGTGAAACTGGCAGTGAAGCCTTGGGGCTTCACAGCCGGTTCCCTACTGTGCATGCGCGAAGCACACTGCGCTTTGCAAATGGCACGGGTGCAGGGGGAGGAGGGGTGCCGAACCTCTTGGTGACTTCGCCGTGGCGAGATCAGCCAGAAGTGAGAGCAGGTACCTGTCAAAACCAGGTACCCACTCCCCCCTCCCCCACGAAAGGTGCCAAATGTGACAGCAGAGGGGGGAGGAGGCAAACAAGTGAAGCTTCCCCTTTAGGGTGAAGCTCCGCTTTAAGGAGACTCTGTAACCAACTGAAAAAAAATAGAACCCTGTAAAACAAGAAATATTTATATGTACCTGTGCTGCCATCCATATTTTGTACCTTCCTCTTTTTCAAAGCTATGGCCACTAGCAGACTCTTTAGCTTCTAACATTCCTTAGTGTGTAAATATCTGACCAGATTATTTGAACTTTGGTCACAAGTCTGGTAGCACACAATCACCGATGACACCCACAAAGCTTCGGGACTCTCACTCTCACTGTGTTGGTATCACACCCAAGATACTGTAAGTATGAGCGTGTGGGTAAGAAAACTGTGTATAGTTCTTACAACTTTTTTTGAAAATGCAGACAAAAATGCTCAGGATTAAAATATATGAAGCAGCTCCCTAATGTCTTTCTCATTTAAAGCTTTTTTTAAAATGACTTTAACTGTATCTGGGGCAGAGGTATGTTTCTCACAAATACAAGTGTCTCATTTCTTGACTTTAACTGTCATGAACAGCTGTGATTGGCACCATGTGATAGCTGTGGGCCAATCACAGCATCACTATAGGAAACCATAGCTTCATAATAGCTTTGTTGACGATGTTTTCTTGTAATTTCATAGTGATCACATAATCCCCAGGCTTTCGAAAGCAGCCAGGTACTGGGATTTGCAATCCGCTATGTCCACTGGACACAGCAGTCGTGGGAGGGGCGTGCTGTGCACACATACAAATATGTGATTCAGCCTTCCCATGCTGCCCACCCATAGTATATGTAATGTAAAAGTGGTTAAAAAATGTGATTACAAACACTAAACGAAATAGAAAAAATTGCGCTACCAGTGGGAATAAATGTATACAGAAGAAGCAGCTGACATAAACAATAAGATAGTATTGTTATAAAGATAAATAAAAAGAAAAATGCAGCGCTAAGAATCAGGGTATAGCCAGATGAAACCCTATGTAAATAACTACAAAGAATAACCTCCAGACATAGCTCCACTCAAACTATAACGTGAAATGTGCAAAAAAAAATTGGGCTTTCATAAATATGCCTAAGCCCAGGTTCACACTGGGCTGCGGGAGTGAAGCCGTGCGAGTTCAGCTGAACTCGCACGATTTCACTCTCGCTGGCAGTCCCGATTTCAGCCGCGATTACAAAGACATCTGACACAGATGTCAATGTAAATCGCGGCCGAAATCGCAAAAAGTAGTACAGAAACTACTTTTTGAAATCGGTGCAGCGCCGCAGATGCAGCATCACACCGATTAGGATGGTGCCATTGCCCGCAATTTGCGACAAATATCGCCGATTTGACATGCGATTTGACATGTCAAATCGCATGTCAAATCGCACCAGTGTGAACCAGGGCTAAAACATATGTAAAAAAAAAAAACCCAAACTCAAAAAGAACTAATATAACACAAAACAAAGTGTCCTGTAACAAATAAAAGAACAGAGTCTTTGTTGATCCGTGATGGGTGTGCAGAATCTGATGTAAAACATGGACTGTCACCGTGGCAGATGATATTGCATCTAAACACCCCGAGCGTACTAGAAGTGTCATCCAACATCAATGGTAGACTGGTAAGTAATGGATACTCTTACCATGAGTCAGATATAAATAGGCATAGACAAGAGTTTTCCTTACAGTTTTAGCTACTAAGGCCCCTTTCACACTGGGGCGGGCAGGAGCGGTGGCGGTATAGCAGCGCGATTTGCAGCGCTGCTATACTGTCGTTTTTACTGCGATATGCGGTCGCTAGGGGGGTGAATTTAACCCCTGCTAGCGGCCGAAAAAGGGTTAATACTGCCCGCAAACCCCGGCTATTGCCGCGGTTTGCGGGCGGTATTACCGCGGTGTCCCATTGATTTCAATGGGCACCCACGGTAAAGGAGCGGTGAACACACCGCTCCTTTACCGCTGTAAAGATGTGGCTAGCAGGACTTTTGGAGTGGTCCTGCTAGCGCACCACTTCAGTGTGAAAGCCTTCGGGCTTTCACATTGAAGGCTACAGGGCAGGAATTTTTCGTGCAGTATAATAGCGCTATTATTAGCGCTAAACCGCATGAAAAACGCCCCAGTGTGAAAGGGGCCTTAGGGAATAGATACAAAGCAGTAAATGTGAATTTCTCTAAACATTTGGTGTTGAATCAACCACTCTCATTTAAAACATGTGCACCTCAAAGATTCACCTGCAGTGAATGTATGATCTGAAGAATACAGAATGAAGATGTGAAGTTAATCAGGGTGGTAGGGGATAGAACTTTCCTCCTGCTAGTTAGAGGTCATGCTTCCCTGTACTTGATTCCAAGTTAATATTGAAAATACTGCCCTTCTAAACCTTATTCACACCTTTTTTCTATTTAACGCTTTCAATCATGCCCTTCTTTGCATTCCTTCCTCCTGGCTGTACATATTAAATACCTCCAGTTCTTTCTGAAATATTTTATCCCTCAGACCTTTCACCATTTTTGAGTCTCTAGACTAATTTTATCTTGTCAAACATGAGGTTTCTAGGGCTGGGCACAATAATTAAGGTCTAACTATAGCTCTGTACAATATTGTGGAGTCAGAACCTCCTTTCTCCTGTTGTGTAATGTACCCCAGAATTCCATTGCTTTCCTTGTTGTTATATTGTTTGCTCAATGTTGTAATCATCTGAAATGAGCATCCCATATTTTTTTTCTTTGTAGTTCCAGCTACACTGGTCCCCCTCCTTCCAAGATAATTTGCAAGTGAATAACCCTGACAGTTATAGTAAACATAACAAAATTGTTGAGCAATTATATAAAATTATGATTTATATAGTTGCTCAGACATTTATTTTTCCAAATCCAAAGAAAAGACTAGTAGAGCATGCTTGGACGAGAGGCAGGAGATAAACAGGTGAGACATGCTGTGACTGCAGAGATGGAATAGAAACCAGTCAGCTTCAGTGTCTTTAACCATTTCAGCCCCGGAAGATTTGCCCCCTTAATGACCAGGCCATTTTTTTGCGATAAGGCACTGCGTCGATTTAAATGACAATTGTGCGATCGTGCGAAGCTGTGCCCAAACCAAATTGACATCATTTTTTCCCCACAAATAGAGCTTTCTTTTGGTGGTATTTGATCACCTCTGCGGTTTTTATTTTTTGCTCTATAAACAAAAAAAGAGCGACAATTTTGAAAAAAACAAAACAATATTTTTTTATTTTTGCTATAAGAAATATCTCAAATTTTTTTTTTTAAAACAAATTTCTTCCTCAGTTTAGGCCGATATGTATTCTTCTACATATTCTACGATTCTTCTATTCTACATATTTTTGGTAAAAAAAAAATCGCAATAAGTGTATATTGGTTTGTTTGCGCAAAAGTTATAGCGTCCACAAAATAGGGGATAGATTTATGGCATTTTTATTATTATTATTTTTTTACTAGTAAAAAGGATGGCTTATCCTCAAGTGGTTAATAAGAGCTTTATAGACAGAGGAAATGACACATGCAATGAAACAGGACACAAAGGGGGATATTTACTAAATCTGGTGCACACAGAATCTTATGCAACTGTTCATAGTAACCAATCAGCTTCTAACTTTGGGTTGTTCAATTAACCACTTTAGCCCCAGAAGAATTGGCTGCCCAATGACTGGGCCATTTTTTGCGATTCGGCACTGCGTCGCTTTAACTGACAATTGCGCGGTTGTGCGACGTTGCACCCAAACAAAATTGACGTCCTTTTTTTCCACAAATAGAGCTTTCTTTTGGTGGCATTTGATCACCTCTGCGGTTTTAATTTTTTGCGCTATAAACAAAAAAAGAGCAAAAAGTTTGAAAAAAAAGAAATATTTTTTACTTTTTGCTATAATAAATATCTCCAAAAAATATATAAAAAAACACATTTTTTCCTCAGTTTATTGTGTATTGTGTATTCTACATATTTTGGTAAAACGATGTCAGTAAGCGTATATTGATTGGTTTGTGCAAAAGTTATAGCGTCTACAAAATAGGGGATAGTTTTATGGCATTTTTATTATTCTTTTTTTTTTTACTAGTAAGGGCGGCAATCAGTGATTTTTATTGTGACTGCGATATTGCGGCAGACACATTGGACACTTTTGACACTATTTTGGGACCATTGTCCCATATAAAAATGCACCGATTACTGTGTAAATGACACTGGCAGGGAAGGGGTTAACCACTAGGGCGCGAGGTAGGGGTTAAGTGTGTCCTAGGGAGTGATTCTAACTGTGAGGGGGCTGGGCTACAAGTGACACGACAGTGATCACTGCTCCCGATGACAGGAAACAGTAGATCACTGTCCTGTCACTAGGCAGAACAGGGAAATGCCTTATTTACATAGGCATCTCCCCGTTCTGCTGCTCCGTGACAGAACACCGGCAGACATCGAGTCCACGTGTCCCGCGGGCACGGTCACGGAGCAGATTCAAAGCAACGTACAGGTACGTTGCTTTGCCTGCCCGTGCCATTCTGCCGACGTATATCTATGTTAGTGGATAACCTGCCTGGCGGTATGATTCTTTCAGATTTTAGGTGCTGAAAGCGGTACCATTATTTTGCATGGAAATTTGGCGTTTTATATTGTAGGCCTGCAATTCTTAGGAATAACTCACTTAAATCTGTCCAAACAAGAGTCTAGTAGACATCCCGGGTATGATAAAGTTTGAAACACAAAATCATAAATTATAATATAATAAATAACTATAAATAATTATAACAAATAATAATATAATAATAATAAAAATTATTCACTAATGTAATCAAATCAAAAACACTGAAATTTGCTCAGTTGCAGAATTGTCGCTGTCATAACTTTTAGTGTTTGATGACGAATTTCCCCACAAATCGCTATCGCTCAATTCTCCGAGTGATTCTAATTTATTATTGCTGTTTTCTAGCTGGTCTAAAACCACTTTTGACATAAACGGACACTTTTTGGTTGCTATGGACAATCTCCAAATTCCAGGCAGAAAGAACAGTTTTTATTATATAAAAGTGCATGCAGGACACTGGGCAGACCACTAGGGACAAAGGGAGTGTGTAATTATTTTATACAGTACTGTAATCTGTAAGATTACAGTGTACTGTATGTATACTTTTTTAACTTTTTTGAATTTGGCGCGGAACTCCGCTCCCGTGCGTCGTAACGTCGCAGGGAACGGAGATCGGCGGCACTCGGCACTGTGTGAATCGAGCAAGGAGACAGCTCGATCACACAGCGGGGAGGCATCGCAGGATCCAGGGGACTAGGTAAGTAACCCTGCCTGGATTACTGCGATGTAATCCCGAGTCTGGCTCGGGGTTACCGCTTTTGGTGCTGAAATTTCACCCCGAGCCAGACTCGGGAATACCGCCAGGGGGGTTAAAGGAGTTGTAAAGGCAGAGTTTTTTTTAATCTTAATGCATTCTATGCATTAAGATAAAAAAAAAACTTCTGTGTGTAGCAGTCTCCCCAGGACCCCCTAATACTTACCTAAGCCCCATCTCTCTCCAGCGATGTCCATGAGTGTCTTAGCCGTCTGGGACTCTCCACCTGATTGGCTGAGACACGGCAGCGGCGCCATTGGCCCCCAGTGGCTGTCAATTAAAGTCAGTTAGCTAATCAGGGGAGAGAGGGGGCTGGGCCGGATCGGGAATCAGTGTCTGAATGAACACACAGAGCTGTGACTTGGCTCTGGTGCCCCCATAGCAAGCTGCTTGCTGTGGGGGCCTTAAACAGGAGGGAGGGGCCAGGTGCAATGAAGAGGGACCCAAGAAGTGGAGGATCCAGGCTGCTCTGTGCAAAGCCAACTGCACATAGGAGGTAAGTATAACATGTTTGTTTTTTTTTTGTTTCATTTAAACGAGACTTCACAATCACTTTAAGCTTTGACAATGAGGCCGGGTTCACACTGGTACCATATAAAAGTCAGATAACTTCCGCTTTGACTTTGCCTTACGACTTAATGTCCTACTTCGATGCAACTTCAATCAAGGGGATCTGACTTTAATCTCTTGAGGGGAACCCCCACGCAAAATTAAAAAAGTGTGGGGTCCCCCCAAAATCCATACCAGACCCTTATCCGAGCGAGCGGCCCCGTCCTAGACCATACCAGGCTACATGCCCTAAACATGGGGGGTGGGTGCTTTTGGCAGGGGGGCTCTGTGCCCCCACCCCAAAGCACCTTATCCCCATGTTGATGGGGACAAGAGCCTCTTCCCGACAACCCTGGGCTGTGGTTGTCAGGGTTTGCGGGTGAGGGGCTTATTGGAATCTGGTAGCCCCCTTCAACAAGGGGGCCCCCAGATCCCGGCCCCCCACCTTTTGTGAATGAGTATTGGGTACATTTTACCCCTACCAATTCACCCCAAAAAAGTGTCAAAAATATCTCCGGCGAAGTCTTCTTCCTCCTGTCCTCCTCGCTGTGCTAATGTCTTCTTCCTCTGGTTTTTCCTTCTGTCCTCCTCGCTGTGCTAATGTCTTCTTCCTCTGGTTCTTTTCTCTCCGCTGTTTTCTTCCTCTGCTGTTTCTTCCTTCAGTTCTTCATCCAAAGCTAGCTTCCGCTCTTGTGTTAGCTCCGGCGTGTGCCATTACTTATAAAGCCATGGGGCATAATGGGGTGGTAACGTCACAAGGGGTGGGGTCTCTGGGTCTGGTATGGTCTTGGAGGGGATCCCACGCTGTTATTGGCGTGGGGTTTTTCCTTAAGATCCATACCAGACCCAAAGGACCTGGTATGGAATTGGGGGGGAACCCCATGCCAAAAAAATATAAAGATTTTTAAGATCCTCAGAGCACAAGTCGCATGCCAAAGTCAGATCAGTTAAGATGATGATCCGACTTTAATGATATTGAATGGATGGAAGTCGGACCAAAGTCGGACCAAAGTAGTGGAGGAACCTTTTCAAAGTCTGACTGACTTGTGTCGGACCAGTTAAGATAGCTTTTATAGGGAACCATTGATTTATACATGTCATGCTACAGGTTCTCTCAAAGTCAGAGTGAATGTCGCGCAAGTGTGAACCAGGCCTACAACCTAGAAACTGATTGGTTTCTATGCACAGCTGCACGAGATTCTGTGTGCACCAGTTTTAATAAATTTTCCCCAAAGAGAACACAAAGGACATCACTTTATAGTATGATTCTCTATGTGATGTGAACTACAAGTTTTAGCAGACCCACGGTATAACCTGTAATTAGGCCCCATCTATATATACCGTGGCTTGTTGAGGTGGCACATAACACCAAATACTGAATGATGGTGTAGTCATATGAACTTATGTGGATTAAGATAAAGTTGGCCATACATTAGTAGATTTTTGACTGAATGTTTCTATAGACATTAGGGTTAAAATTTGTACGAAAATTCTAAATCCATTCAATGAGTTGGCAAATGTCTTTCAAAAGTACTTCAAAATTCTGTTTACTTTTATATTCAATTTTGGACTTTCCTGAAGAAAAAATGATATACACGATATACATTAAAACACGCATTACATTGTGCCACACTAAAGGCACTAAAAACACTCTTTCTTAATTGGATAAATACAAAGTGATGCCAACAACTAGATGGTATAGTTTGTCACATAAGACTTATCCATTTCTTCTCAACATGTTTTATCTATCCGCTTCTTCAGGAGTATTTTTTCAGAGAGAAAAGTATCTATAGAGGAACAATAATGATCATAATATAAACGTATAACAACAACATAACAACACGTACTGTATATTCAGGAAAAATGGACATAAAGATGCATACATGCTTTTAATTTGGTGATGGTTATTGCCAACAGGTGCTCCCAAAAACAGGGAATATGAAGTCTCATTGTAACCATGTCAATCCCATGTGCATACTTTCAAAGGAAAGCTATCTCAATCAGATGTTATTGTTAGTTTTTATAAGAATGGTTTATATGTATTCATTTCATTAATTCCATGGGGGACCATGGCATTTAATCGTTCAATCCATGAGGTTTCGCTCTGTAATATACACTTATCCCAATTGTCCCTTTTATTGTTACTGTTGGTCTGTTTGGAACCTCCTTCTGGATGTGGTATGTATTATGACCTAAAGTAAATAGATCACTGTATCTTAGTTATTATTTTTTTTCTTTAAGTGTTTATAAACCCAGGACCCTGCATTAACTATATCTGGTCTCCCACAGTACACAGAACACGAAAATGCAATCGTTTTAGTAAATATAAATTGATAAATACCTTTTCTCATCGGCAGTATTTAGCAGTCTTGTGACTTCTATCAGTTCCTGGTTAAAACTTGTAGGAGGAGTTTTCATACTGCACTGAGCTGTCCTACCAGGATCCAGGACCCCTGACCCTCTGTCTGAACAGTGCAGATTGGCCCTGTGCGGATCACATGCACTCTCCCAAGAAAAAAAAAACCTCTATAGCAATACATACCAAACTGAGTATGTGCAGCCTGACTCAAGTAACTCTGTCTTATCCGGACCTGTTCTGGAGTCAGTGGAAAAAGAGGAGTGTCTGTCCATATAAGATCAAGCAGCATTTTTACACAATGCGAAGGATTAACCCCTTAGGTTCCACAATGAGTTTAACAAGCATGCTTTATTGAATATACAGACTGATTTTACTGTTGTGGGATTAGTAACACTTTAGCTGCTCACATTATATAAAATGTTCCCATCAGGTACAATTCTTGCTCTTATAGTACCCCCATACCCACTGGGGAGATGTGTGCCTTTGGGGTTCCTTTTGCTGTAAACTTTCTTGGCTGTGGGTAAGCTTGTATGCATCTCCCTTTACCAAATCTTTATGCCCATTATCCCTGAATTCACATGTTGTGATGTTGTTATACAGTTATATTATGGCCATTATTGCTCCTCTATAGATACTTTGCTCTCTAAAAAAAATACTCCTGAAGAAGCGGATATAACTATGAAACATGTTGAGAAGAAATGGATAAGTCTTATGTGACAAACTATGCCATCTAGTTGTTGGCATCACTTTGTATTTATCCAATTGAGAGAGAGAGCATTTCTAGTGCCTTGGGTGTGGCACAAGGCAATGTGTGTTTTTTTATCTAACTGATGTAATAAAATTATGTTTTTAGAAAAAATGCATGTGTAGTTGTTCATGGGAGTACCATTAAAGTCCACAAAGCCTCCTAAACAATTCCTAGATATTACAATCCTAGGATGTAGGTACTTTTAATTTTTAATGCTTATTGGCACACAACCATTCTATGCTCTGTGTGGTGGTTTTTGTCCAAAGCAGGCCAGATCCCCCTCATCTTGGGTTCCCCGCTGGCACTCCTGGCCCCTCCCTCCTGCCGAGTGCCCCCACAGCAAGCAGCTTGTGTTCACACACAGAGCCGTGGCTCAGCCCCACTCATTCCCTCATTGGCTCACTGGCTGTGATTGGCAGCCTCAGCCAATGATGAGTGAATGTCCCCAGGGAGCAAAGGCTCTCGTGCACATCGCTGGATCGAGATGGAGCTCAGGTAAATATTGAGGGGGGGGGACTGGGGGGGCTGCTGCACACAGAAGGTTTTTTACCTTCATGCATAGAATGCATGGAGGTAAAAAAAAAATTGAACCTTTAGAACCACTTTAAGGCCAAAATTCAATTTAGTTTGAAAATCTAACATCCATGGCCCCTATACAGCTGTCCACAGTGTATAGAGCCAAAAAATAAAAAGGAATCTTCCACAGTGCAAATTCTTGAGTGTTAACACAAGCATCCATAATGAACAGTGTGGTATTATGCTTGATTGCAATCACCTTCATGTTTCATGTATGCATTCAGTTTCAGACTTTTCCAAGCAGCCATGACCACATCCCTATAGGGTACAGGGTTTACTTTACATTCCTCACTTGTATTCTGTCTTTTGTTCCCAATAATGTATATGTATGAACACAAATATAAATATACATAAGAGGCACAGAAACAAGGTACATTTGGTATATTAATGTGACGTATTATTAGACTGAATTTCTCAGCATTAATTCTCTGATGCAGAAGCCATAAAATCTATGATAATTTTGTTCTCTGTGTCGAGGTGCAAACAACCAAGCATGACTTCCTAGTTTGTTTATGCAAACATATCAAGTCCAAAGTAATGTAAACAGACAAGGAATAGCTTGGTTTCTATAAACAAGGGAGACAAGGTTCTTTTCTTTATGCTTCTTCATAACCTGCTCCGAATTTTACCTGTTTGCTCTGGATAGTCAGGCTCACCTCACCCAGCATGTCCTCTGTACAAGTACATGGGACTGTGACTTTTCGAGTGCACGGATGTCTGGCTACAATAAAAGAAAACATGATATTGGTTTTTATTTATTATGGTAAAGAACAATGAACAAAATGCAGTAGCCCGAAGCATCATATCATACTATTTCGACTACTCTATAGAAAGATGACATTTGGTTGATGTTGGTTGCTCTATTTCATTGGAGTTATCAATAATCCCTAATGTAGTGGCAATTGCTAGTTCCTACATTACACTCCTTTGGCAAAGTGCATGGTTGGTGTGTGGTAACTAGGGATGAGCTCGATGTTTGAGTCGAACATAAGTTCAGCTCGAACATTTGGTGTTCGTCCGTTCCCCAAACAGTGAATATTATGGGGCGTTCGTGGGAAATTCGAGCGCCGCGGAACGCTGCATAATGCACTGCAAGATCGCACTGCATTGCTATATGATGATTGGCGAAAGCATGCACCTGACATGCATGCTTTGGCCAATCACAGCGTGTTCTGCTGAGAGAGCCATAATTGGCCAAAGGCAGGGTGCCTTTGGTCAATCATAGCTCAGGGGGACTAAGTCCACGCCCCACACTATAAAAGGCTGCTTACATAGTGGCCGTTTATTGTGTGTGGACGGAGATAGATTGAGCTGGATTAGCCAGTCAGGTTAGTTAGTGGTGGTGTATTTGATAAATATATACAGTCTAGTATATATATATATATATATATATATATATATTTTTTTTTTTTAATATATATATATATATATATATATATATATATACTCTGTATTTAGTGTAGACTAGCTATTTTGTGTAGACTATATATTCAGTCAGTGCAGGCAGTGTAGTGTATATATATAACACAGTGTATTAAAGTGGTTAAGGGGAACCCTGCGCCAAAATAAAAAAAATGACGTGGGGGTCCCCCCAAAACCCATACCAGGCCCTTCAGGTCTGGTATGGATTTTAAGGGGAACCCTGCGCCAAAATTCAAAACATTACAAGGGGCCCCCCAAAATCCATACCAGGCCCTTTAGATCTGGTATGGATTTTAAGGGGAACCCTGTGCCAAAATAAAAAAAATGATGTGGAGATCCCCACGAAATCCATACCAGACCGTTATCCGAGCATGCAACCTGGCAGGCCACAGGAAAAGGGGGGGACAAGAGAGCGCCCCTCCTGAACCGTACCAGGCCACATGCCCTCAACATGGGGAGGGTACTTTGGGGTCCCCCCCAAAGCACCTTGTCCCCATGTTGATGGGGACAAGGGCCTCATCCCTACAATCTGGCAACACATTACAGCCGCAAGCAATTTTAAATTAAAATTTTCCTTTAGAAATGTCATTTTGCTGCGGTGGTGGTATAAACATGGGAAAGATACGCTACTTTACAGGCAGACTAAGGGGACCCCCAGGCACGATATTTAAAGGAATATAACATTTTTTATTGCTTCACTTTAAGCATTATTAAAATCACTGCTCCTGAAAAAAAGTCTGTTTTAATAACTTTTTTTGCATTGATACTGGCAGTACCCAGGTCCCCAAACTCTTTTTATGGCAATAACTTGCATATAAGCCTTTAAAATGAACACAAATCTTTTGTCTGTTCGCATGTTCTGGTGTGAACTGAAACAGGGGGGGGTGTGTTCGGCCCATCCCTAGTGGTAACAATGAAACCAAAAGAATATAACTGAATTAAAGATTCAAGTGCAAAACATATTAGATACTGTAGTGTTCTATTGTCATGTTTTCTGTGATATCCTAATGGCCCATACACACGATCAGAAAATCGTACAACAAATACAGCTTTCGAATCGATGGTACGTTAAAGTGGTTGTAAACCCTCTCTGACCACTTAGACCTACAGGTAAGCCTAGATTAAGGCTTACCTGTAGGTGCAAGAAATATCTCCTAAACCTACACGGTTTAGGAGATATTTGCAAAAGACATGCACCGATGTCTACGGCGCGTGCGCCATAGACAACGGCGCGCAGGCGCACTGAGCGTGTCGTTACTAACGGCGATCATGCGTGGGAGTGACGTCATTGCGGATCTGGCCAGTCACAGTGCCGGAGCCGCGATACGAGGAAGACACTTGGGGAGAGATGGCGGCGATGTAGGAGAGGAACGAGCACCGCTGCGGGGGCTTCGATCTCGGTTAAGTAATACATAATAAGCTAGTATGCTATGCATACTAGCTCATTATGCCTTTTTCTTGCAGGGTGTATTTTTTCAAAAGCCAATCATGACAAATTATCAGATGGGACAATCACGAAAAATTTTCACGTACGATACCAGAATGTAAGATTTTTTTTCAATCAGTAAAGTTGTTGTTCGAGAATACAATACAACACTCCTGAATTTTTAATCTGTTGTACGAGAATATTTGTAACTTTAGTAAACTCTTCATTTTCAATATGAGACTAGCATGCAAAAAAACGGACAATCATTCATCCGATAATCCTATCGTGTACACCAGGCATTAGGAAACACCATTTTCTTGCCCATTCAGGGCAAAGTGACAGTCTTTGTAAAGGTCTCTCCCATCTGACCAAGTTATACTCATCTTGGCTGCACTCCCTCACTGCTTCCGCCTCCAAAAAAGCTGGCTAGAATACCTGCTGCTTTCATTTAAGGGGGAGCATGTGACCTGTTCAGGTCTAGAAGTCAAGGTCTAGGCCCGAGGGCACTGTCACATGACCAAGGGACTAATATCATTGCTCCTCTTAGCATCCAACAGCCTAGTTTTTAAGGTTTAGTACCAGCTGTATTAGCGGCAGGAGAAGCAAGGTAACATTGGATTAGGAGGGAAAGCTCGAGGGTTTGGTAGTTAACCCTTTACATAGACTATTAGGGGAAGTTACTAATACTGAGGCAGCAGTGCATAATAACCAATCAGCTTCTAACTTTGTTTGGATAAGGTTTGAAAATGAACGCTAGAAACTTATTTGTACACCTGTTCCAGATTCTGGTTGCCCCAGTCCTAGTAAGATCTCCCTTTTTTCATTATGCCACAAATGTGTCTCTTTAACCGCTTCCGGACCGCCCACCGTACATATACTGCGGCTGGGCGATCCGGCTGCGCAAAATCACGTACCTGTATGTGATTTTGTGCATGCGGTGTAGGGGACGCGCAGAAAGTAAGGAATATTGTTTTTTATTCAAAATTGTTGCTCTTTTTTTGTTTATAGCGCAAAAAATAAAAATCACATAGGTGATCAAATACCACCAAAAGAAAGCTCTATTTGTGGAAAAAAAATGACAAATTTTATTTGGGTACAGCGTCGCACGACCACTCAATTGTCAGTTAAAGTAACGCAGCGCCGTATCGCAAAAAAATTACCTGGTCAGGAAGTGGGTAAAACCTTTCCGGGCTGAAGTGGTTAAGACAGTCAGGCTATAGGAGACATGCCTACTGTAACAAAAAACTATATTTATCAACAGGGAGCTAATGCAACTGCACACCATAAAATGTCAGTTTCAACAAAACATTATTTATTATTACTATTATTATTATCGTTGTTGTTATTGTTATGGTGGTGGTGCTAGTTTTCAACTTTGTATGTTACCCTTGGTATGTTCTTTTTTTAAAAGAACTTTGTATGTTCTTTTAAAAGAACAATGCAGAAATAAGTACAACATACAAAGCATATACACTGTGTAGCATAATAGATAACCCCCATAGTGAAAACTTCAAAATTAAGAAGTTTCAGTGACTATTGTCCACTAGACCAGGGTTTCTCAACTCCAGTCCTCAAGGCGCCCCAACAGGTCATGTTTTCAGGATTTCCATTATTTTGCACAGGTGATTTGATCAGTTTCACTGCCTTATGCTGGCCATACACTATACGAAAAATCGTCCGAACGAACTTTCAAAAAACGAAAGTTCATTCGTGAGCGCAAACGATAGTGCCATCATGTAATGACCGATAAATCGTTCAGTGCACAACCTAGTGCAGAAAGTTCGGACGGGAAGCACATTAACCTTCCGATTTATCGTTCGTTCGGCAGAAAATTTCCAAACTTGTCCTTCGTTTTTTCGGCTCAAAAACGTCCCAAAGATTATCGATTTTGTGCCCATTAACTGTCCGAAAAACGAAAAAACGGTCTGAACGACCGATTTTCACCCGATTTTTCGTATAGTGTATGGCCAGCATTAGTAGTTACCACAGCCCTTTCATCTGAGGGAAATCCTGAAAACATGACCTGAGGACTGGAGTTGAGAAACACTGCACTAGACGCGTGTTTTGATAATCTGTATTATGTTCTATGAAAGCACCACTCTCAGCTTGTGGCGGGTAAAATCTGGGAGCTTGAAAATCCAAAATCATACACCTTGGCATTGATGATCTTTCAGGACATTATATCATCCTCTCCTTTTAGTAACCTAGGTAATGGATTTCCCATATTGTAGCATTTAGATTATACATTCATTCATCCTGTTGTTAGATGTATGGCAGTTGGTTGCATCTAGTTATTTGCCATAGGCAGAATAGAGTATAATTGTTGGCTCATGAGCAGCAGAGTTATTAATCCTATGCCATCAACAGTATTCATGTATTCCTGTACTTCAGCAAGTAATGTATGGATCTCCTCCTCTGTGATTTGTCTGTGAGAGCAAATGTTTAACAAATTGAAAAGTCTGCTTTCTCTGTTCATCAGACATGGATGGTTAGGGCTCAAAGTTGTATGCTGAAAATCATAATCTTTCAAGCCAGGGCCCATAGTCAGTAGGCAAGAGGCCACCATGCAGCCCCTCCAAAAGCCCCTGTCCTGTTTGGGTCTGTCACACTTTCAAATTCAGTTGAACCATATTAAGGCCTATTGTCTGATATAAACTCTTCTAGAAATCTATGTTTACTACTTTCTTTTTCTCAGTAGTTGGTCAAGGTGTGTTTAAAGATTTTATTTTTCAAAAGCTGCTGCAATAACTCACAACCAGAATATATTTTGCATTATGCAGCACATATAAGGTATGGTGCAAGCATGGGTTGCAGGAAAGAAAATTGCCAGATTCCCTTCCATTGACTGTGTTCATGGGGTAAACCCTCCCATGGAGCTGTTGTGTTCTCCTGGAAGGGGGACGTGGGGAGCACATCCCTGCTGGGAGAACACCGTGATTATTGCTAGCGGCTATAGCCGCTGGTAATAATCGCATGTAAAAATCTGACCTTGGTACAATCGGCTTGCCCATAGATGGTTTGAATCTCGGCCAGTCACTGCTGAACTGCAGGTGTGGCTTGCCCTATTCTATGAAAGACATCCTTGTACTCATTATGAATATCAGAGTTATTGCCATTAGATAGCTGTTTCTTATGAAAATTCTCCGTTGGCACTAGCAGCTTTGTTTTAAATTCAGGCAAGCTCTGAGGCCCAGACTGAGTTAGGCATGGTATTTACAGTGTAAAATGTCATCTTCTGTTTATTGCTTTTATAAGTACAAGTCAATGCGTACATGCCTTTCACTTCCAATTGCTCTCCTTTATACTCATAAAGCTTGTGTTTGGTAGAAATTAATGTCTTTGAACGCTTTTTCTGCTGAAATAAATTCAACATTATCACATTTATTTTTACATTTGTGTCCAGTTTAAACAAGATTTGCTTTGCTTTTCTCTCAGCTGCAATCTACACTGAGCAAAATTATAAACACAACAATTTTGTGTTTGCCCCTATTTATCATGAGCTGAACTCAAAGATCTACAACTTTTTCTATGTACACAAAAGGCCTATTTCTCGCAAATATTGTTCACAAATCTGTCGAAATCTGTGTTAGTGAGCACTCCTCCTTTGCCGAGATAATCCATCCACCTCACAGGAGCGGCATATCAAGATGCTGATTAGACAGCGTGATTATTGCACAGGTGTGCCTTAGGCTGGCCACAATAAAAGGCCACTCTAAAATGTGCAGTTTTATCACCCAGCACAATGCCACAGATGTCACATGTTTTGAGGGAGCGTGCAATTGGCATGCTGACTGCAGGGTGGTTAGCTAACAGTGACATATGAATAATAGTAGATGGAATATTAAAAGTCCCTTTCCCCAGAATTTTGCAAGGCCAGAATACAGCTGTGTACAGAAATTATCCGCAAAACATATTTTTTTGGTTTTATTTACATAGCTAAAATGAAATAGTACCCCTTAGAAAATAATTTACAGTTAAAAGCAATTTAATATATATTTAATTTAGCCGACACTATGATTTGTGATGTTTTGATGAGATACAGAAATCTTGTTTATCAAAACACTTCACTTATTTTTTACTGTAGGCTCTGGAACAGAGAATATATTTACCGTAACTAAGATTGAATGTGCTTGAATGTTGATCAGTACAAATGTACTGAATGCGCTGCCCTTTGAGATGACATTTTTTCCACTTATGTTGCAACATTTTCAATTGTCTCTGCTAATCGGAGAGTTTTCAAACTCCCATCTGCATCCCCCCAGTGAAATCTCTTATCAAACAGTTATCTAAGCCAGTAGAAGCCCAGATTCGTGCGAAGCAGAACATGTCTCTCTCCCTTTGATATATCCTCACTGGGGGTTTGCAAATGACTTTATGTTATACTGTTGCCAAGTCTACAGACAGAAACCTGAACATGCAATAATCACATTTCCAGCATAATGAATTACACTGTGAGAGTAGATACAAGTCTTCAGATGCTGTATAAATAGGCAAAAAAATGTCACCACTACATTTGCTGACCAAGAGCTTAAAGTAGACTGACAATTCTGCCAAATATTTCAGATAAGTAACATGAAAATGTGTGTAATTGATATATACCATATGTGAAAGAATAGTAGACACATCCCCTTCATTCTGGCTCCATGTTTTCTCTCTCTAAGCTCACTGCTGCACTGCTATATTGACATCATATCCAGGTAGTAACTTTCTTCTTTACACTGAACAAAGACTGACCCTTTTGGGAAATACCACCTAAGTCTAAAACTGACCCCCCACAAACAAACACTATTTAGCTCTTTTGTACAGTTTCCATGGGTTGCACTTAACTTCTTGTTCGACTATAATACTAGTGAAGAGATGTCATGTACATCTTCCTATTCTCCAAAAACAGAACCTTTTCCTTAATGTTTGTCTTTGAAGTCACTTTTGTTGTAAACTTTATGGTAAATTAAACATTAAAATTACAGAACTTTGATCTTTGACATATTCTAGTAGTAGATGCCATGGGTCTCTGTCCCAGAGGAGCTATATAGAAGTTGACAGATATTCTCTACAATGGGGACTTATTATTACTGCCTGTGCCTTCCCAGCCCAGTTACAACTGCTCCACCATTTCAAAAAGGAAGTGCCTAAAAACTTTCCCAATGGGGTCACAGACAGCGATATAAACTGTCTATAAAGCAGTGAGTTGTCGCCATAAATAGTCAGGTCAAGTTCAAAGATCAGCAAATTCTTCTTTACATACCCCTATGGGTGTAATTCTAGTCCTCAACAACAAAATTATTACAGGTGTAGTGTACATATGCAAAGAACTTTGCCTCTCGTAGCACTACAAAGCCTCCCCTGCAGTCCAAAGCACAAAATGGGTGCTGGAGTTTTAAAAAGCTTATCCAGGCTAGCAGAAGCAAATCAGAAGACAGAAGGTGGAAACGACGCACACCGGAGCCCAGCCACTATACAGAAAGATGACGATATGACTTAGGCCATATCTTCACCTTTCTGTATAGTTGCTGGGTTCCAGTGTGTGGTGTTTCCACCTTCTGTCTTCTTATAATTAGGAGTTTGGCCTAAACGATGGATCCTGTGAGTAGGAGCATAGTAAACTACAAACAGCTGTTGTCAGAAACAGTGGTGAAAAATATCCCTTTAGTAAAACTACTACTTATGACCAGTCTGACAATGAGCTGACTGGTGGAAACAGCTGAGCGCATGAGGAGAAGTCATCACATGAAGAGGATGATTTTAAAGAAGATTAGCCGTGGCAAAGTAATACCAAAATACACAACTATTCAGTGTTAGGACTGCTTCTAAACTTCAAAAACTCTGAAGCCAGTGATGCTTCTCTAGGCTTTTGTAGTTGGGTGGGCCCTGGACCCAAGACCAGTCCCAGATCTAGATATGGAAAACTGATAGTATTGTGTAGGCATCTCTTGTATGGAACTTTTTTTACACATCTCTGAATGGCATATCAATTACTATGTGCAAGAAAAAAGCTAGGCTGTGATCATCTAGAAGCATACCGTATATACTCGAGTATAAACCGACCCGAGTATAAGCCGAGGCACCCAATTTTACCACTAAAAACTGGGAAAATTTATTGACTAGAGTATAAGCCTAGGGTGAGAATGCAGCAGCTACTGTAAGCGAAAAAGAGGGTCAACAATGCCCATTTGCACGCCTCACTGTGCCCATTTGCACGCCTCACTGTGCCCAACCTCACTGTGCCCATTGCAACCTCACTGTGCCCATTACAACCTCACTGTGCCCATTACCTCACTGTGCCCATTGCAACCTTACTGTGCCCATTGCAACCTCACTGTGCCGATCCTCGCTGTGCCCATTACAACCCCACTGTGCCCATTACCTCACTGTGCCCATTACAACCTCACTGTGCTCATTGCAGCCTACCTATAAGCCGAGAGGGGTATTTTCAGCCCTAAAAAAAGGGCTGAAAAACTCGGCTTATACTCGAGTATATACAGTATATGGAAAGTTCTGCTTTCATATAGAATATTATGTTCCCTCATTCTGTTCTGTAAGAAAAGTAAAATCAACAACATCAACCCATCATCAATCTGGTTCAAAATCTCTCGTTCAATATGTTTATTGTAAGTTTTTAGGAATAAAGCATATACAAAAATAAACAAGAAAAACAACCATATCCAATTATAGTATACAGTAAAGTCCAAGACTGAGTGTTGCACAGAAGAAAAAATAAGCTGTAAGAACATAGCATATCATACTCAAGAAGGCGAGTACTAACAATACAGTATAGTAATTTGTAGCAGGATAAGCCGTCATTATTAATAGCACTAATATGATAATCGAACAGAGACCACAAGGGCAAAAGGCTCCTCGTCTCTCACAGTGCAAACCAAGAAAGAAATACCTGAGAGTCAGGAGGCAATCGAAGGGAGGGAAAAGGAGGGAAGGAACACAGCAAAGAAAGAAAAGAAAAAAAAGGGGGAAAAAGGAGAAGAGAAGATTCCATGGTATGCCATGCTCAGTAAACTACCACAATCAGTCCTCTAGGGAGATATGCATATACAAACCCAAGGGGACCACGTTGTTTCAAATTGCTTAAACTTGACATTCAGCACACTTACCAATTTCTCATGCACATAATCCACAAGACTTTATGTTTGGTATGGGTAAAAAACACAGAAGACCTCTTCCAAGCACCAGCAATTGTACATTTAGCTGCTAGAAAAAGGAAGTAGGCTAAACTTTGTTCACTGCGGGAGAGATTAGGAATGGTCTCATTCAATAAAGCATATTGGGGCTTACCAATGAGGCGACCAAGCATTGGAAAAATCCTATTTCAATATCCCCTAAAACAGGGACACTCCCAACATACATAGTACATTGTTCCCTTTATGGCACAACCACAAAAACACCACAGGGACACCACCATACATCTTAGCTAGTCAGGCCGGGACAAGGTACCATCACGTGATAACCTTAAGATTAGCCTCAACAAAAGAAAGGTTCACAATGCCCCGGCAAAGCGTCAGGGAAATGGGTGTTCCATGTTTCCAAAGATAATTTATCTGGGCAGGCTAGTAACAAACCATGAATCAGTAAGTTACCTCATCTCTGTCCTCTGTCTGTGTTACACCATTTTTTATAGAGAGTAAGGGTGGGGGCCTCCTGCCCAGATTTAAAAAAATGGGAAATCTGATGGAAGCGGAAAAAACTCAGACCGAGGCAATTCTATTTAGAGATACAGTGGGCCAAGGTGAAAGGTCCAGCTGCAGTAAAACAGTGCCCAATCCTATAAAGGATCCAACCACCACTTACAAGCCCTAGCATCCATGCCTGGAGTGAACCGGGTATCGTTAAAGATATGAGCCAAGGGATTAAATTACAAAATTAAGCTGTCTTGTGTCCATAGTCTATCCCACAGCAACAGAAAATGAGATAAGGTTGGGACCGTAATTGCTAAGCATGCGCCAGGGGTCTACCACATCACAAAATTGATAGTGAATGATCGATAGTTTGTCATTTTAGTCATACCCAGTTTGCTTTTAGACCACTGATAACTGTTTCATATAGACTCCCTGAAAGCACTTATTACGGTAATACCCAAAGAAGGTAAAGACCCCACACAGTGTGGGAGTTACAGGCCAATTTCCCTTTTAAACCCAGATTTGAAACTCTTTGCCAAGATCGTCGCGATATGCTTATAACAACAATTGCCTTCCTTGATACATCTTGACCAAGTGAGTTTCGTCCCGAAGCAGGAAGCGTGAGATAATACCATTAAGGTCTTGAACTTAATTCACTTGGCTAATATATATAAAACTCTGTGTGTGTTCCTGGGAACAGATGCTGAAAAGGCTTTCGATCGGGTGAATTGGAAGTTCATATTCTCAGTCCTACGTTATGTGGGGCTGGGAAACAAGATGCTTCAATGGATCTAATGCGTTTACACTTCACCAGACGCTCAGGTTAAGGTCAATGGAGTTCTGTCCCCTTCTTTTAGGGTCACTAATGGGACAAAGCAGGCATGCCCATTGTCACCTTTTCTCTTTGCCCTTTCCTTGGAACCTTTTCTTTGTAAAATATGGCTAAATCCTGATATCCAAGGATTGACAGCAGAAGGAACCCAGTACAAGATCTGCTGATGATATGCTCTTGTAACTGACAAACCGGATGATCTCCCTCACCAATCTTTTACATGAAATGGAGACCTATGGTTCTTTATCCTACTTTAAGATCAATTTTTCTAAGTCAGAGGCCATGGGAATAGCGGTTCCCGATGACCTGATGAGGTCATTGAAAATCGGATATATACTTAAATGGACAGATCAAGCCTTGAAATAGCTGGGTACTTCCATTTCAGTAGACCTTACATGCACATTTGAATTAAATTATCCTCCACTACTTCAGGAGGTGTGGACCCTTTTGGAGAAGTGGCACAAAGGATTTAATTCCTGGTTTGGGAGATTTAATATCATCAAAATGAATATTATACCAAAGTTTTTATACTTATTCCAGGCTCTACCCATTGATATACCCAAGCAATACTTCAATAGGATACAATCATTGTTTACTGGATTCATTTGGGCGCATCAACAACCGAGAATTAGAAGATCTCTGTTGACCCTTCCTAAGCAACACAGTGGATTATTGAAAAAGAGTAACTCAAGCACTAATATGACTACTTTAAAACTAAATTAAATAAGTGAATTCAACTGCAGCTATTCAAATGTGCTCTGACACCACAAAAACACATTGGATTAGCTGTACCTGATTTGTATAAATATTATCAGGCTGCTCATCTGAGCCCTTTGATTGATTGGTGTCGGCATGGGGACTCAAAAATATGGCCGAGTTTAGAGCAGGCACAGAGCAATGTGCTGTTGAAAAGAGCCCCTTAATGTTTTAAGGACCTTCCTTCTTCCGTTAAGACACATCCTTTGATATGGCCTACGTTATGCCAGTGTTCAAGGTTTTTTTCTAAGGGTAAGCTTTCATCACTAGATAGCCCATTGTTCCACAAAATGGGAATTCCACAATTTACCCCGGGACTGCGGAAGGGGACCTTTGATATATTGATGAATCAAGGGGTATACCAGGTTTCTCACTATGTGTCATATGGAGCTTGGCCTACATACCAAATACTGACCTCTAGAGCTGGCCCTTTTCAATTCGATTTTTGGCGAGCAGCCCAATTAAGACATTTTCTACATACCCTGCCCGCGCCTAGGGTTTTTGAGAGTAACTTGTCCCCTTTCGAAAAATATTGTTTTGAAGAAGGACCACTTCTACACACCCTCTCGAAGATGTCTGCCTTGTTGGTTGCACCGCCGGAGGACTTTCAACTGCCATTCGTTCAGGAATGGGAGATGGAGTTGAATAGAAATTTTACGCACCAACAAAATACATCTTATATTTGAATCTTCAATATGCACAAAAATGCAGGAAACAAATTTCAAGATATTTTCTCAATGGTATCGGACTCTGGTCCTTCTTCATAGATACTTCCAGAGTATCTTGGATAGATACTGGCATTGTCAGAAAGAACAGGGGACGTTACTACACATTTTCTGGACATGTTCTAGAATAGAGGGCTACTGTAGAAAGGTACAGAGGATCACTCAAAAATGTAGTATTAGTGAGATCCCTGAAGACCCAACTTTTTTTCTTTTGCATCACTCCAAAACACCTGTTAAGACATATAAAAACTCCATCAGATATATAAAAACTCCATCATTTGCCATCTCTTGAACGCGGCTAAATCCTGCATTCCCCTTACCTGGAAACAGACGCAGCCACCTTCAGTGCGACTCTGGCTTAGAAAGGTAGAAGAACTGAATCAAATGAAAGATCTGGTCTGGACCACCAGACAGAAATGAGAGACTTATGTAAAAACATGGTCTGAATGGAACATTTTTATTAACTCAGAGGAGGGAAGGACCCTTATTTATGTCAATCCTGTTAATTGAAGGAGTGAATATAGTATACCCCTTGATATGAACTGGCCCCTTGCTGGAGCCACTTGCCCTGATGGGGGCTGGGGGGGTAGGGGCAGGAGAGGAGTAGGAGAATTTGGTGGTTCTCCCTTTTTTTTGGGGGGGGAGGGAGTAAAAGGGGAGGGAGAAGAGGGTTTGACACCCCAGGTGATGGATATTTTAGGATGGTTAACTTTGGGGTAGGTTCTCTCGAGATCGTGACCAAAGCGGATAAATTTGCTTGATTAATTAATTTGGGATGATGGGATTATTGATTATGCTGCTAGATAGTTATGCTTTAATTACTATGATGAGTGATTAGTGGCTTGTAATATGGAAAGCAATACTTTGGTTGTGTATGTTTTATGGAAAGTGTTTTTCTTTTTTCCTCTGAAATAAAGATGTAAAAAAAAAAAAAAAGAAATATAACACCTTCGGAATAATTGTCATTTTTACCGCAAATGTCCCATTCATAAGGGATCAAATAAAGACTATTTAGCAATCTCCGTTTCCAGGCATTTAAACAAGGCATTTAAAAAAGATGATATAACTGAGATATAGAGGAGGACAGGGACACCCCCAAATAAGGAAGGGGATCCCTCTGCCATTAAAGGGATAATAATCTTTCAGCCTATTCAGAAGTTCTGGAGGGAGATTTATATTTAGAGCTTGAGATTTAGGTTTATTCACCCGAAGGCTTGAGATCTCCCCAAACTGACGCAGCACGCACATAACAGTAGGCAGAGTCAGCAAAGTGGAGGTGACAAATAACAGCAAATTGTCTGCAAATAATGCACATTTATACATTCTCGATCCACACTGTACTTCTTTGATATAAGGGTTGTTCCCAAGTGCTTTAGGGAGCGTCTCGATCGCAATGCCAAATATAAGCAGGGTCAGTTGGCACCCCTGCCGGGTCCAGCTAGCAATATATGTGGACTCAGATAAATATCCCTGCAATTTAATGTGGGCTGTGAGGCTAGAATACTGAGAGCCAAGGACACATAAAAACACTGGTTCCACCTTTGGTTCAAAATCTCAAACAACTTCATAATTTGCTACTTCTGCTCTTGCCCAAGGTGACCAAGTTTATTTTGCCCAAACATTCTCTTTTTTTTACTACTGTGATGGTGAAAAGTGAGAAATACAAGACACAATGTACCCCTTTTTTTATTCAACAACTTAACATTCATCTGGTCAATATACTCTCAATGCAGACAAAGCTGGACTGACTGGATTGGTTACTGCTCCTGAGTGGATATTGGTGTGACGGATCTCAGATACCCCAGGTGGGCACATCCGCCAGACCTGTGTCTCCTGTCCTCCAAACGCACCCGCAGCCTGCAGATACGCCATAACCAGCCCTTAACCCCTCAATCACGAGACAATCCACACAAGTGTTGAGGGTTAAACATGCAGAGCATCAACAGTTTATTAAATCCAAAACATACACTTTTACACACAGTTAGGGACACTCCCCTTAGCCTTGTCATAGAGGGGGGGTAGGGGACAAGGAAAAACCAATGGGAACTGAACACTTGTACATCAAAACAGAGACTACAGATAAACATAAAGGGATTATGGTAAGCAGGCAACCCCTCAATACACATCCCCTGAGGAGAGATGTCTGCAGTCCAGACCATTGTCTATGTGCCATGACTCAACACAGCTAAACACAGCAACAAGAGGGGGGGGATGGGGGAGAAGGGATGTAGCATTACATTATATTATCTCAATGCCAGCTTCTCCCCGAGTCTCAGTCTCTTCTGGGCCATAATCTGTGGGTAGGAGGCCCGCCCTCAGTCCCTTCCAAAGCACACAGTGACAGTGAGTTCTGTCACAATTGGTATGGGCAAAAAGGAAGGATTGCCTTTCGGTGGATAGTACCTAATAATGGATGGTGGCGATTGGCCCTCTCTGGGATTGGGCTGCTGCCTTTTCTGTGTGACCTAACGTCACTTCAGCGTGTAAACTTACATAAAAAGAAAGGAGAGCCCATTATCCAGAGAAATGTGACTTCTAAAGTACAGTTCACAGACCCTTATTAAACATTTGTAACATGTACATCAAGGCAAAGTGTTTCAGGAGAAAAGATACCCCCTTTTTCTGGGCTGTTTCTGAGTACTATTTGGTGGTTATGTTGGATCAAGGTTTCTGATTGGCAGGATGTTGGCTTTAGTTGTATAGGCAGCCTAGTTAAATATCAACCACTGCTTCTCCTTTCATACATGTAAAAAGTGAAGCACTACCATGTGGTGTTGTGGTGAAAACGCCATACATGAAGGCAGGAAGATCTGCTATAATAGTAATAAAACTTTCTAGGCTTGCATATACTAGCAAATCACCCACTGGCTTTTACCCACCTTGTATAACTAAACAACACGCTCAGTTGCTATGGCAAGATCTATGGATAAAAACCTTGGCTCTGATGTGTTACATGACATCAACAAGGGGGTGTATAGGGGGACTTCCTTTACTCTGCTAGCACCACTTTATCTGAGATCTGGTAAATAATTCAGTGGAAGGAGGGAGTCTGCTAAAGAAAGGGAGGTGGCTTTCCTGTTGGTGTTTTTTTTTTTGGAAAAGAGGTGGCTTTCTGGTGAGGGCTTTGCTGGCAGAGAGGGTTTTGCTAATGGGGGTTTGCTGGTGAAGGATGGATTTTTGCTGGGGATGAGTCTTGCTGGAGAAGGGGAGATTTTTTGGTAGGGGTGGGGTGGGAAATGAGAGAAGTAGGGAGTGAGGTGAGAAATGAGAGAAGGAGGGAAGTGGGATGGGGAATGAGGGAAGAAGGAGACATTTTTGGGCATATATTGTCATAATTGCTCATTTGTTGCCCGCATATTGTCACAGTTACTTGTATATTGTCATGATTGCCAGTTTGTTGTCCAAATATAGTTATGGTTGCTTGTTTGCTTTCCCCCATATAGTCACAACTGCCCATTTGTTGCCCACATATTGTCACAATTGGCTTTTTCTTTGCATGTAATGTATTAATTGCCTATTTGCTTCCTGTATATTGTAACAGTTGTCTGATTTGTGCCTGTGTATTATATACAATTGCCCATTTGGGGACCATGTATTAAAAAGATTTACAATTTTTTCCTACATATTGTGAAGTCACCACTGTTTATATTACTATAATTTAATCCCATGTAGGCCTGTCAGTACCAAAGCATGTTTCATTATGGTAAACTATATGCACCACTATTAAACCTTTGAATTTTATTTAATTTAGCATGTCATTATTATCCCCATGGTTTGCCTCAGAGTGCATGCTGCTCTTAACACTTTCCTATTTATCTTGTTTAGCACATAGATGATATGTCACCCTTTTTTGTTACGGCACACATGGTGGCATTAATAAAACCTCTAATATTATTATTTCACCAACACGATTCAATATAAAACATTTATATAAAAAAAATGTTCACTGTTTCCCTTTTTCAGCCCATTATTAGTATTAATAATTACATAATTACTTGAAAAAATTATCTATTTTAGGTTCACGACTGGGGTGTTACTGAGTAGCAGCAGAGAAAAATCAGGTCTTCTGCCCCACCTGACAGAGCTGTGTAAATCTCAGAACTAGATGGACAGAAATACAAATCCTATTGCAGGAAAAAAAAAAAAAGCTCTCTTAAATTTATTTAATGTGTGTATTTAGCTGTTTGCCTGGAGTTCATCTTTAACATATATGTTTTAAATATGTATAGCAAATAACATAGAGAGCAAGCTATTCAGTCTTTTTATGCTTTTACATAACATCATTCTGCTTAAAAGTTTTTGTACATGTATATAAATGTCCTGCTATCTTTAAACTTTGCTTAATGCATTGAAAAATGTACAAGCCTTTGTTTTGTTTTTTAAATATATTTACTTATAGAAGAGATTTCTGGCATTCAAAATGACCCACTTGTTCTTGTCTATGTACCGTAGTCTGTTTTGCTTGCTGCCTCAAGTTTATTACAGTGCTTGTTGTATATGAAATGAACATTGTGAACACAGTCTCAGTTACCCAGGCATGTCATTGCCATACATAATGCATATACATATTTTTAATTCACTGCAAGTTAATGTTTAATATGCTTTCTGATCACCTAATATACCTCCCAGTTCTTTGATATCCCTCCATCCTTTGCTTACCTCCCTATTCTGTCCATCTTGCTTCTCCCACCCCCTTCAGACATCCAGCACTGTCAAGCCAAACACATGATAAATTGCCTTGTCAACAGTATTCATTCAGGGACCAATTAATTCCACAGAAATGAACTAGGGGCCATCAGTTGTTGAAAAACTCCTAGCGCAGGGAGCAGAGCCTTCTATGTGAGAACATGGACGAGAGGGAGAGGAAGGAGAGAGAGAGGCACTGGAAGAATAAGAGGCCGTGGAAGTTAGTTTGACAGAAATTGGTCATTTAATGCTTAAGTGCTCTGCAGACAGCCCCTGTCATAGCGGCCAGCGTGCTAAAACTCCCACAGAGGTTTATTTATTAATTACAGGGAGCTGTAAGGGGCCTTTTTACTGTCTCAGCCCGGACTCATCAACTTTACTTCTTGTCACAAACAGATCTTGTGGCACACGAGAAGAAAACAATATAGGACAACAAAAGTAACCCTATGGAAAACTCTCTAAGAAATTGCTAAAACTGGAAATATGCTTCTGCAGTCTGAAAGGTGTGCTAGAGATGCGTATTTGTTATAAGTCCTTACTGTAAAAAAAAAGCTTGCACTGAAAAAATAGAACCATTCATACCGATAGATGTACAGTATATGCTCAATATTAATTTAAAAAATGAACACTTCTGTTTTCTCACTTTATTTGAATTTAAACTTAGCTAACTAAAGTATCTTATAAGTTGTATTGTGTAAATGCTGTTTCAGATGTTTTCTGTCTGCAGCTTTCATTAAAGGAATACCTGATGATCCTGCCATGAAGGTCTTTGTTCAGGCACTTCCTGGTATCAGGTGACAACTGTCTTCCAATTGTTCTCAGGCATTGTCACCCTGATGAAAACTACAGGCGGTATTGCTAACAAACATTATGCAGACATGGATCACAGATTTTATGAAAAAGAGCCATGGCAGTTATTTATGATATATAATAATGGCTAGCTTCCCATGCTTGTAAGATCCACCGCCGTACGGTGAGTTGGATACAAACCATCCGGTAAGAGTACCCATCTTTATACCCCATTCGGACGGTGAAAGCACTCCCGGATGTTTTGTCAACTCACGCTAATGTCATCTCTATTGAAAGACTGTTTGAAACATTTGTTATATAATAAGTTTATTTTCACAAACCGTGAGGATATTCAACATCCATTTTTGTGGACAATCACTTTGCTCACTATTGTTGGTGTAATTTAGTAGTTTTAAGGATAGCCCATATCCATATTTGTGGATAATCACATTGCTCACCATTATTAAGGTTTCACACATGTGATTCACACATAACATTTTTTGAGGTTTTCTCACTTCATACAGCTGTATATGTTTTGTTTTTTCTGATTTACATTGTTGCACATATGTCTGGGTGGTGCAAATCACTTTAGTGTTCCCTTCATAGGTTGTCACATACCTTTATAGGGTTCTCTTTACTGGTGTGGGAGAAGATATAATCGCTTGTCTTTTCTCAACCCCAGCAGAAGCGCCACACTTTATTATTATATATCTTTCTACAATTAGTCTTGTTGTTTGTGTTGGCAGCTATTTTCACATATTTTAGAGGTTGGCGCAATATTTTTTTTTTAGTTATTTATGATAAACAGTGCTTTAGCAAACGACTGTAAATGTTGTCCATTTAGAATTTAGATCCACATTAACATTCAAAACACTTGTTAGATACAGTAGTTTATAAGCAATTATGCTTATAGATAAGGACATAACTCATTCTGATCTGAATCTCTATTATTGAATAACCTTGACATAGGGCCAGTTTTAGCATTCACCATAGCAGGTCCATGTCTTACAGCGCCAAAAGTTTATTTTATCTATATAAACATTGGGGTTATTTACTAAAACTGGAGAGTGCAAAATTTGGTGCAACTGCATAGAAACCAACTGGCTTCCAGGTTTTATTGCCAAAGCTTAACTGAACAAGCTGAAGTTAGAAACTGATTGGCTACCATGCACAGCTGCACCAGGTTCTGAGTGCACCAGTTTTATTAAACCAACACCATTAAGAGGTTAAAGATAGTTTTGAGATTTTTGTGTATAACATTGGAATGACCAATCTCTCATGTTGGAGGTTTCAGAGGGGAGTAAAATTGGCAGTATTTTACATAAAAAATGTCCTTTGCTTCAATGATCCTAACCTGGCTTACAGTGTTGTAGTAAGTGTAAGCCAGGTTAGGATCATTGAAGCAAAGGACATTTTTTATGAAAAATACTGCCAATTTTACTCCCCTCTGAAACCTCCACCATGAGAGATTGGTCATTCCAATGTTATACACAAAAATCTCAAAACTATCTTTAACCTCCTAAGGACCCGCCGCCTCACTTATACTGTGGCAGGTTGGCTTTCCTGGGCGAATCACCGTTCCTGTAGGTTGGCCGCTTTAAGAGCTGTAGGTGGGTGTGTGCCCATGGCATGAAGCTGGAGCCGATGCACATGGCAGGCGGTCGCGATGCCCGCCAGCCACCCGCAATCGCTCCTGACAGAGACAGAACGGAGATCTGTCAATGTAAACAGACAGATCTCCGTTCTGTCAGTGGAGGAGAGACAGATTTGCTGCTCCTAAAGATTAGGAACAGCGATCTGTCTCCCTCTCCAGGCAGTCCCATCCCCCTCGCTGTTAGAACACATATGAGGGAACACATTTAACCCCTTAATTGCCCCCTAGTGTTAACCCCTTCCCCGCCAGTGACATTTTCACAGTAATCAGTGGCTACTTTTAGCTCTGATCGCTGTATAAATGTCAATGGTTCCAAAAAAGTGTTAAAAGTGTCCGATCTGTCCGCCACAATGTCGCAGTCCCAATAAAAATCACTGATCGCCGCCATTACTAGTAAAAATAATAATAATAATGCCATAAATCTATCCCCTATTTTGTAGATGCTTTAACTTTTGCACAAACCAATCAATATACGCTTATTGCGATTTTTTTTACCAAAAATATGTAGAAGGATATATATCAGCCTAAACTGAGGAAGAAATTTTTATTTTATTTTTTTAATTTGGGGGTTATTTTTTATAGCAAAAAGTAAAAAAGATCGTTTTTTTACAAAACTGTCGCTCTTTTTTTGTTTAAAGAGCAAAAAAACAAAATGCAGAGGTGATCAAATACCACCAAAAGAAAGCTCTATTTGTGGGGGGAAAAAAAAATAATCTTGTTTGGGTACCATGCCGCACAACTGCGCAATTGTCAGTTAAAGCGGAGGTTCACCCAAACGTACAACTTTATTTTAAAACCATCATTGTCCAACGCACATACTGAAATGGCAAACCTTTTTTTAGAAAAAATATGAATTACCGTATTTCTGCTGTCCAATATGTGACTTCCTGTATTCCTCTACCGCGGGAGTAGGCGTAGCTGAATTGTTCCCCGGCGCCGCAATGATTTCTGGGAGTGACGTGCTACCCAAAATGATATGTGGAGCGCCGTGCATTGAAATCTCGAGAGATTTCACACATGAAGTGACCCGCGATGTTGGTCACGTGACGAGGGGCGGCTCTAATGGCGCCATTTTATAAACTGGCATGCAGGCATTCTCCGCAATCATGTAGGTGCTTGTGGGCTTCTAATGCCCATAAGCAAAATGGGAGTGTCGCTCAAATGTTTTTATAAGTTATCCTTGTGTCAGATAACGGAATGCTGGCGTTATGGACATTAAGAACAGTAAGTAAGCAATAATAATGTTTATATTAATTCAATGGGCAAAAAAAAAAAAAAAAAAACGAAACGCAGCGGAACCTCCGCTTTAAAGCGACGCAGTGCCATATCTCAAAAAATGGCCTGGTCATTAAGGGGGCAAATCCTTCTGGTCCTTAAGTGGTTAATATACAAATCCCATCTCTTATGTTAGATATCTCTAAAACGTAACTGAAAGTTTTGAATAGGTTACTACCTACTTCCATCCAGAGTGTTGTGTACAATACCTAATTGATTTAATTTCATTTGAGGGGTATCAAAGCCCTACAGGTATCAGTGATGGAAATCTGTCTCTGAGTAAATCGGTGACAAATGACTAAGCTTGATGATTTCCACCTGATCCTGACCCATGCTGATCAGTAACTTTTTCTTAAGCATTTAATTATATGTGTAGAATTGAGGAAAATTTTGAATTATGACATTTGCTAAATATAAGAGAGCCATTCCAGGGCATAGATTAGGGGGTGAGGAATAAGGGGATCCAAACCTCTCCCAGAGCATGTGCGGCAGAGAAGATATTACTGACAGCTCCTGGGCACTTGCAGGCACCCCTTCTGCTGCCTGTCAGTTCAGAGAGAGGGAGGTTGACCATATCTATTCCTTAGCTCTGGTTACATGTCCCAGCCATGAGAGAACTTCCCCTCACTCTGAACTGCCGGATCTGGTCAGTGAGTTTCATGGAGGAGGGAGAGCATTTCCAGTTAGGGGAATCTGTAATAGTTGAAGATAGGAGAGCTGTACTGGGAGAGGGTGGGAGGAACCTGTACTGAGGAAGGAATTTGGGTTTGGGGAGTAAAGCTATTTTTTTGTTTCACTCTGTCTACTGGCCTATACAGACTCCAGACCCCTGCATTCTATATGCTCCTCACCCTGTGCACCTCACCCCATGCTCTGTATGATATGCATTCCTGACCCCTGCACTCTCTGTGTTACACTCTCCTTACCCCAGAACGCTCTGCATTATGCACTCCTGACCCCCTACACCCTGGTCTTTATGCACTCCTGACCTCTGCACTCTGTATATTATGCACTCCTGACTCAGGCACTCTGTACATTATGCAGTCCTGACCCTTGTACTCTACATTACACACTTCTGACCCCTCCACTCTGTATGTTACATGCTCCCAACCCCTGCACTCTCTGAGTTACACACTCTTGCCCCTGCCACTCAATTAATTACACATTCCTGACACCTGCACTCTGTGCCTTACACATTCAAGACTCCTGCTCTTTAGCAATATACACAATTAAGTGTATTTCATTCTTCTGACTAATGTACTTTATATTGTACAAAGGTTGATGGTTGTAAAAAAGTCACTGGCTATGTTAATGAAGAACTTCCTCAAGGTAGGTCGAGTGCAAAAAACATATGCAAAAAGGATTGTAGTGTCCATTTCTGGTAGCTCCTGGGAGTCAAGTCCACAAAGCTGAATGATAATGTTAGTATACAGGCAGTCCCCTAGTTACAAACATCTGACTTACAAACAACTCCTACATACAAACGGAGGGAGACAACAGGAAGTGAGAGGAAATCTACACCCCTACGAAGGTAATCACTCCTGTAGGAGTTATTATGGAAAAAAGGTACCTCCACTGATGCATTATCACCAAGGCTTGTTTCCACATCAACCCAACATTTTCAAAATCCAATGGCCATTTGGACAGAAAGTGAGGTGAAATCTTCTGAACAGGGGAACAGACATAAAAGCAAACATATTAACCCTTCCCTATGCTATCCAAAAAGCTTAAAAATAGTTTTTTTGGCTGGTGCTACACTTAAAAAAATTACAAAATTAAAATTTCTTAAGAGACGAAGTACGTGAACAGAACGAACGATTTTCATTTAATCTGTACTGTTTTTGTACAGTTTTCATATGAGAAAAATTTGATACGTAAGATTGCGCTTGATCAAAAACAATAAACAAAAAGAAAAAAGCCTTCATCGTGCGAGAATTTTCATACATTATATACATCCTCAGTTCTGGCTTGCTGTGAAACATCGAAGAAAACTGATTACCCAAATTTCTTATAGTGTGTACCTTCTTCAGTGAGCTTTATCTGGTGTCAAGTTTACTCATTTTAAACTTGTACTGGCAGGGTTTTCTCTCTATCTGTCTTTCAAAATTTGCTGGACAAATGTGTATCTTAGTCATTGAGACATTGTAGGTATTGTATTATTGGTATTGCTCACCACTGTTGTGTATATCAATGTGTATAGTGCTTTGGAGGATGGTGACATTACATAATTAGTAAGAACATTTACTTGAGGGATAGTTTTATTTTTAAAAACTGACAGCTCTGATCAAAACCACTGTACTAACTGTCCGATGTTAGTACATCGATCTCCCCCGCTGAGCTGTTGTGTTCTGACAGGAGAAAAGCCCCCCCCCCGCCAGAAAGCTCCGGTCAGCGCTCTCAGCCATTGGTTGAGATAGCTGATCAGGAGCTGGTTGGCTGCTGGTTTTCCAGCATGCTTGCCTAACAGAAGCCGGCTTTTGTCGGATCGGCTGACACACACAAGGGGCGAATGTTGGCTGGTTCAATAAAAACCAGCCGACATTCAGCCAGTGTGTACTAGGCATTCATCTGTTTATTGCAAACCATGTAGACGCATACTAATAAAGATGGGGAAAAACAAGAAACTTTGGAGAAACGTTAACAAGAATAATGTAGATAGTGCATGCTGTGCAAAGTATATTAAACCTAATCAACATCAGATTTCTGAATGCTGCAGTCAGCACAATTAAGAGATGATTCCTGGTTGGTTTCTGTGGCTTATTGAAGTTTGAACATCCTCCTTGCTCTTTTTTCCTCTCAAATTGACCAAGCAATCATACTGCTACACTGTGCTAACTGTTCATGCTTGTACTCACCTGTTGGATGTTTTTTTTTTTAATCGTATTGTCCTTGCGATGGAAAGGAAAACAAAGGCCATAATCACCATAATGCTACAGCAAGAAAAAAACATACTTAAAAAAGTGTCAGATATGAACAGATAGGCTGCAGGAATTTACAACTTTAAACACTGTTACTATGGATTATTGGGATCTATGATCCTTGCAGGAAACAGGAAACTGTAGTTAATCCTTTGTATTATGACTCTGTAGTTTCCAACAGGAGATGCCAAATATTGTATTCTTCTTGCTTTATGAGAGGTTAAAAAGAAAGCCTTAATAATTGATGCTGCTTTATTATTGCTATAGCAAGCTAAGGTAAGCATGAGATGGCTGAGGGAGTCAGCTGGAAAGCGCCTTGTCTGCCGCTTGTCACCTTCTCCCAGTTACCTGATATCTGATAGCCTGAGAGGTGGCACACACACAGCAGCGTCTGCGCTAGCCTCCTGAAAGGAAACACACAATGCTTTTTATACAACCTCTTTTAAATGCACAGGGAACTATTTAATCAATCATCCTATTGTGGTGTCCTAATAAAGTCTTAAAACAAGTCATCTAATTTAACCTTATATTTCCAATTCCAATATAGAGGATTTCAGGAAATATGTACAAAATAACATTTGCATCAATGATTTTAGACTAAATGGGGCCATAGGTTGAAATCATAATTTGGACTTTATATTATATATTGTGATGGCTTTACTGAAAAGGCCAGCTGTCATTTACATTGTGTAAACCATACAGCTACATGGCATAATTAAAGTAAACCTGTCATGAGAGAAATATACAGACTACTGTTGCTGGCCTTGTTTTTAAAATGCCAGTTGCATGTCTGTCTAAATTCAATATCTAATTTGCAGACCTGGAACACATATGTAACATTGGTTAAAGGTAGTATTATAGCTAAACCATCAGTATGACAGCCAGGTATTTTTTTTAGAAGGATAGGTCAGCAACTGATAGCCTCCATATTCCATTCATGACATATTACCTTGAAAACCTGCTACACATAACCGTTATTTTATTTTGTATGCTCCACCCAGCTTTCTAATACAACCAGGAGCTACATTGCTTGTGCTGACAAATCGGAGACCAGCACTGAAAAGTCACTTATCCCCCAAGCAAATCAAGCGTGGCAAAAAGACCAGCCATTTGGGTACCACATGCTTGCAAAGGCATTTAACCTCCCACCACACAGCCTGTTGGCAAGAGCACCTGAAAGCCACACAAAAGGGACACACTTATTCTCCTCTTCACTCATCACCTTTCATCTCTAGCCCCGCTCTATCTCATGATGATGACCTCTCCACTGACAGGGGTGATGGTATAGCAAAGGGTGTCACAGGTTCTTGCAACAAGTCTGCTAGCAGCACACCACCAGCTGTAGAGTATAGCAAGAAAATTTCTCTGCTCCAGCTGCTGTAGTAGGAAAAAAACACTTCCTGCCACCCACATGCCCAGCGTCTAAATTCCAGCTTGCTGGATTTACAACTCCTGCCTTTCCATCAGGTGGATTCTTCCCCCTTCTGTGAATTTTCTGAATTTGCTGTACAAAAATGGCAGGTTCCCAGTCACTATTTCTTTGCACGTAAGGCCATTCCAGCTCTGTACCATCATGTGGAAGGCAATATTTTGGCATCGTTGGGCAAGGCACTCAGAAGCAAGGTCCACATTACTGCTGACATGTGGTACAGCAAGCATGGTCAGGGAAGATATATTTTGTTCATAGCACACTGTGTAACTCTGCTTGCAACTAGGAAGGATGCAGGACAGGGCTCAGTGCTGGAGCTTGTTTTGCCGCCACATCTCCATACAGCTGGTGGTGATGATGCGAGATCTATCAGCTCAAGCCCCTCCTCCTCCTCAATGCCCTTGTCTGCTGAATTGTCCTATGAACCACCAGTACCCCCTAAGTGTTCAATGGGCTATTCAACGAGTCAGGCTAAACGATGCCCTGCAGTGCTTTAGCTGGTCTGTCTAGGGGACAAGAGCCACACCGGAGCAGAGATTCTTTCAGCTCTGCAGGGACAGGCCCAAAGGTGGTTAATGCCAAGGCAGCTTGAGCCAGGAATGGTGGTGTGCGATAATGGCCCTAACCTTCTATCAGCTCTTCGATAGGGAAAGTTAACACATGTACCATGCCTGGCACATATCCTCAATTTGGTGGTGCAGCATTTCTTAAACAGGTACTCAGGGTTGCTAGATCTTCTAAGGCAGGCCAGAAAAGTCTGTAGCCATTTCAGGCAGTCATACACAGCCAGTATTCAGTTGGCTTAAATTCAGCAGGAATGCCCATCAGGTGGAACTCAACTTTGGCAATGCTGCAGCGGCTGCATATGCAGTAAAGGGCCATCAACGAGTACCTGTGTGAGTATGGCACAAGGACAGGCTCAGGGAAGCTCTGTTTTTCCCCCCACGCCAATGGCTGCTGATAAAGGATGCATGCACTGTGCTGTCACCATTTGAGGAGGCAACAAGGATGGTGAGCCGTGACACTATTCCTCTTGTGTTCCTGCTGGAGAACACTCTGCATGGCATTATGGACAGGGCACTCGATGCAGAGCAGCGGGAGGAAGAGGATGACTTCCTTTTCTTTCAAGGCCAGCTTTATGCAGACACCATTCTTGCAACACCACAGAACACACAAAAGAAGAGGGAGGTGGAGGAGGATTCTGACAGTTTTGGAGGCATTGAAGCAGAGGATGACATGCATCAATCTTTAAGAGATGATTTTCAGTTGCCAGAGACCTTGGGACTAGTATGTGGCTGGGAGGAGGCAGTTCCAGATAGTGTAATCTCTAGTGACCCCGTGAACTCTGCTTCTCAAACTTGCAGTGCATGGGCTCCCTTATTCTTCAAAGTCTGCGAAAGAACCCAAGAATTTTTGGCATCAAGGAGAAGGATCATTATTGGTTGGCAACGCTCCTTGACCACCGTTACAAGGAGAAAGTCTTGGAACTCATCCTGCCCTCGCAGAGGAAGGACAGGATGAAATATCTTAAAGGACACCCTTAAGAGGATTTTATGCAACACCTTTCGAGACTCTGGTAGGATACAGTCTCATGGAAAAGGTATTTTTGAGGCTTCTGTTGGTCAAAGGAGGAGTGGTGGGGAAGGGGTGCCTAAGTTATGCATTTAAACTATTTTTTAGTCAGGGCTGTCAGCTTCAACATCCCATCGGCAGCATCTGCATCATTAGGTGGAAGATTATCTAGGGGTGAAAACAGACATGGAGAACTTTCCAGTAGATGATCCACTGGGTTACTGGATTATAAGAATAGACCACTGGCCATAACTTGTCCAGTATGCAATTGAGCTGCTGGGCTGCCCTGCATTCAGTGTGTTTTCTGAATGGGCATTTAGTGCTGCCGGAGGTTTTGTGTCAGATAAAATAGTGCATCTGTTGACAGACTCCGACCAGCTGACATTTCTTAAAATGAATCAGTCCTGGATTAGTAGCAGTTATCAAGCCCCTGAGGCTGATGTCACTGATTAAATGTGTTTGGCATCTGGAATCTCTGCAAGACTGTCTAGGCTGCCTAGCTTTGTGGGTGTTGATTTTATCTTGAAATAATATTTTGGTATAGGTTTCATGGGCAAAATTTATACCCAAGGCCCAATTTTTACACACCAGTTTGACAGGTGCATATCATTTAATTTTTTTACATCAAGGCCCATACTTGCTTTCATCTAGAGTGCCTCTATAGGGTTACAGTGTGAAAGCATCATTAACACAAAAAGTCTAATTTTTTCTGCACCTGTTTGGCAGGTGCATATAATTAAAATTTTTTACAGCAAGGCCAAATCTTTTTTTTTATCAAGAGTACCGCTATAGGGTTAAAGTGTGAAGGCACCACCAACATCCAAAGCCCAGTTTTTCCACACCTTTGACAGGTGCATATAATATTTTTTTTACAGCAAGGCCAATTCTTTCTTTCATCAACAGTGCACAAGGTGACCAGGCCCATGGACAAGGGAGAATTATCAACAGCTAAAACTAAAAGGGGTCTGTGCACCTTAGTCACAGGAATCTGTAGATGGTGTTCTAGGTCCCTATCAATGAAATTGCTAGCAGCACTAGAATCTATGATAGCTGAGAGGTGGTGAGAAGACTTGGCAGAGCTAAGTTTTGCAGGAACAAATAGTTTATCTCCCAGGGAAACTGACACAGTATAGTCTATAGAAGCAGACCCCACAAGTACTATACTCTTGGCGTCTCTCGGCTTATTAGGACAGTTGACGACAAAGTGGCCGTGGTTGCCTAAGTATAAGCAGAGTCCCTGAGATCTTCTTCTAGCCTTTTCCTCAGAGGATAAATGGGTAACGTCAATTTTAATAGGCTCATCCTCCAGGAGAGGTTGAGAGGGCTCAGGAAGGGTTGATGAAGAAGAAAAAGTAGGCAGCTTACTGGGGGGGGGCAAAGAAACAAACCTCTCTGTACGCCTTTCCTATAAACGCCTGTCTATACAGATGGCTACTTGCATGGCTTAATTCAATGACTTTGGTTCAGGGTAGTGAACTAAGGAGTCTTTAATGGAGAATGATAAGCCGAACCTGAACGGGCTTCTTAGAACTGAGTCAGGTGCCCAGTGGCGGAAATCAGAACAGTATTGTTCAGCGGTGCGTTTACCCTGACGTAATGACCTAAGGTTAGCTTCAGCTGAGTGGACACGGTCAGGATCATCATAAAGTAAACCTAAGGCCTTGAAAAAACCTTCAACTGACTCTCTTGCTGGATCATCTGCGGGCAGACTAAAAGCCCAAGATTGGGGATCCCCCTGCAACCATGTAATAATCAGGTCAGCCGGCTGTGCTTCAGAACCAGAGGAGTGTAGTTAACTTTGGGCTCTGGCTCCTGCGTTACTGCTGGAGGTGTATTTACAAGCACAGACAGTTCCTGGTGTCAGTTTGAAAATTTAATCAGCAAATAAACAAGCCTGTGTAGAGTCCATCTTAATAGAATATATATATATTTTTTGTTAAAGGCTTGTGATAATGTCATGTCTACCCCAAAGCAGGTGGTCAGACACTATAGCTGGCTACTGAGTTCTTCAAATATAGAAGCCCCCTTTCCCTAGCAGTACTCGGTTGCTCCCAGGACTTATATACAATGCTATAGTGCCTGGCCACCATGCCAGTGCAGGCGCAAACTAAACAAAGCAAACAGGTACTAGCGGTAAGCAGACAGGTAGCGTGGTTCTATGACAGTCCAGGTAAAAGGCAGACTGAGTTCAGGGAATAGTCCAAAATCTGGTCCAAGATCATACACAGGGAAATCCAATCTAGATCAGGGCAGAAAGACAGGGAGCTTGATCAGGAACAACACACGTTTCACTCTCTATAACAAGCATCCAAGTGAGGGTTTAGCTGGCTTATAACAGGTTTGAGTTTCCACCCAGAGACTGACCACATCTGTCAGGGACGTACTGCCCGCTTCAGAAGGCGCACGCCTATGCGCATGCGAGAATCACGGACTTCACACGCGAATGTGCGCATGCGCACGCGTTAGATGCGCTTTGGCGCCCAACGGCCTACAAAAGACACTCTAGGGATGTTGCCCTTTGCGGTTTGATCTGCTTCTGTTCCCTGTGTTCCTGATTCTGTGCCTGTATCTTGTTCCTGTGTATGACCCGGCTTCCTGACCTTGCTTCTGTCTCCAGTCCTGACTTCGGCTTGTTTGACCCTGCTCAGCTACCTGCCTGATTGCCTGTTGCCAAGACCCAGCCTGAACTCTGACTACTCTCTGCCTGCCGTTTATGCTGCCTTACCCTGATGTGTATGACTCTGCTTGTCTGACCCCACTTTTGTTTGCAAACCTGTATCTGCTGACCTGCATCCGCTGCTCTGCAAACCTGCACCTGCACCTGCTGACCTGCATTCCCTGCTCCCTGCACCAGCCATGCCAGCTACCTCTTGGCTCCACTACTCCAAGCAGTGAGGACCAAACAGGCACCCTTACCTCACCGTGCTCTTACCACCACTGTCTCCACTCCAGTGGTCTCTGAGCCGGAGTTGTACGGGAGGTCTCCCTCCGCACGTCAGGCTCACACCCCAGGTACGTTACAACATCAATCAGCTTGCAGGTGGACAAACACAGGGAGAATGCCATAGCCAAAACCTGGATGCTTGAATGAGGAGCAGGAGCGCTAGAAGCTCCTGACAGTTACGTTGTGAAGGAACCACCAACACACAAATCCCAATGTTTCCGCACCTGTTTGACAGGTGCATGTAATTACAAATTTTTACAGCAAGGCCAATTCTTGCTTTTATCAAGAGTACCTCTATAGGGTTAAGGTGTGAAGGCACCACCAACACCCAAAGTCCAATTTGTCTGCACCTGTTATTCTATCCAAAGTCTGCGAAAGAGACATCAGACTTTATCTAAAAAAATTCTAGTGTACTATAATTTGGCTACTTCACATAAGGCTTTCTGACTGTGGTGCAAGACTGTTATTTCCTTTCAAAGTCTGCGAAAGAGACACCAAATGTATCTAAAAAATCTCCAATCTTGTTCTGAGTGCACTAAAATGTGGCCTCATCATACAGACTGGCTCCCCAAGCCATCGTTTACAAAATAAAGAAAGCTTGCAGTTGGGAAAATCGATTTAACTAGTTGCCGCCCGCCCACCGTAAGATGACGGCGGGGCGGCTCTCGTTCTGGGACAACGTCGTATGATGGCGTCCCAGAACAGCCGCTCTGGCTATCAGTGCCGCTCATCACTGCTGTCCATCATTGCCCATCAGTGTCGCCCATTAGTGCCACCCATCAATGCCCATCAGTGCCCACCAGTGCCGCCTATCAGTGCCGCCTATCAGTGCCCATCAGTGCCACCTAATAGTGCCCATCAGTGTCGTTTATCAGTGCTCATCAGTGCCACATATCAGTGCCCATAAGTGCGGCATATTAGTGCCTCCTCATCAGTGCCACCTAATCATTGCCCATAAGTGCTGCCTCATCAGTGCCCATAAGTGCCACCTCATCAATTCCCACCAGTTCAGCCTATCAGTGCCCATCAGTGCTGCCTCATCAGCGCACATCAGTGAAGGCGAAAAATTACTTAGTTACAAAATTTACTGACAGAAACTAAGTAAAAAAAAAAAATTTGGTCTTTTTTTGTGTAAAAAATAAAAAACCCAGAAGTGATCAAATACCACCAAAAGAAAGCTCTATTTGTGTGAAGAAAATGATAAAAAAATTGTTTGGGTACAGTGTTCAAAGTGCGACAGTGCTGAAAGCTGAAATATGGCTTGGGCAGGAAGGGGGTGTAAGTGCCCTGTTGGAAAGTGGTTAAATGTCATTTTTTTCTTTATATATTTCAGTTGTGCTGCAGCAGGTTCTATACACAGTACAGATGCGTCACTTTGCAGGCAGACTAAGGGGACCCCCAGGCACTATATTTAAAGGGATTTTTCATTTTTATTGTTTCACTTTAAGTATCATTAAAATCACTGCTCCTTTAAAAACGATCTTTTGAAAAAAAAATTGCATTGATTTGTAGCGGTACCCCCGTAGAGGCTGCAGAATGTAGTAGTTCTACCTGTCATCCTGCCCAGCCCGGCATTTACTTCCAGACACTACAAGACAATAAACAAGTCCATCAGCTTTGATTTTGTATTTTATTGAGGGATTAGAACTTGGATGGGGTTAAGGAATTCATGGGATGCCCAAAAAGTTCTTGCATAGTATGGGACGATTCGGATATTCTCCTTCTGCACAATACTTGCTGCAGACTATCTCTCCTTCTCCCTCCAGCACAGTTCTTTAGGCTCAGCTAGCTCATGGTTAGGCCTAACTTTGGTTTCAGCCAGGCCTTAGCAAAGTTCCTTATTACAGGCAGGGACAACGTGCCCCCTTAGAGTAGCAACAAACATAGGAAAGTCTTTAGTGCTAGCTGACTTTTTTGGTGGACTACTGGTCCCAGTTAGCCCTTTGCATACCCTGACCGCTCTACCAGCTACAGCAGCCCGACTTTGCCAGTAATATCACAGTCTCTCCCGCTGGCTCTACATCCTACTCAGACTGCACACCAGACTGGGGGGGGGGCTCCCTCAACACTCCATCTCCAGTTCTTCTACCCGAACAACTCCCCTCAGCTGACTCTAGGTATTTAAGGAGGCCTGCCCCCTGCCAATCCAGGTTGGGGATTGGTCAGGGCTCTTTAGAACACCCCAGACAGCTCCACCTCTCTTCCCCACCTTCCTTCTAAAAGCCTCTAGAAGCAGAAGGGAGGTAACCAAAAGATGAAACTAGCTGTGAGTCATCAGACTACTCTAAGCCACTCCCAGCCACTGATCAAAACTATTCAGCTAGGCCTGCTAAAATTTACCTTCACTGACAAAAATCTCAACTTTAGCACCTACCTAAGTAGAGGGTGCTACAGATACATGTCCCCCAGGGAATTAGCCAGGCCCCCGTATGCTTATTTATGTCCAAAAACTTTTATATAAGCCTGCAAAATAGGGACTTTTGATATTTCACACTCGGGTCCCATAGACTTTAATAGGGTACGCGGTTCGGGTTCAAACTTTTCCCATGTTCAGGAGTTCAGGTGCAAACCAGACTTTTGGGGGGGTGTTCGGCCCAACTCTACTGTGCACATACACTGGAGTTATATGTTTTAGGCCTGGCCAATCAAGATGATTGAAGAGACCTAACCTGGTAGAAAACCAAGTGAAGTTGTTAGTGGTGACAATATAATGATAGGAGAGACTGCAGCCATTCCATCATTGAAGGGGGTGCTTTAGCAGGTAAGTCTGCTGTAATTTGAAAATATGCTGTGCATATATCAACACAGGCAGAACCCCTGAGCATTGGTAGCAGAGTTTAGTTCCATATGAATGATAGGACTGCTTGCATTATTCTGTATAAAAATAAAAATAAATTCCTTGCATTGGAAGACAGCATATACTAACCTCTCAGATGGCCCTTTCCTGCTCCATTTCAGAGCTGCAGCCTTGAAAAGCTTCTTTAGCATTCAACAATTCCAGGAGTGCTGAAGGACTGTGTCCCTCCCTCAAACTCATTTGTCTCTCCAACCCTCTACATCACTACAGGTCACAGTGACGTAGAGGATCAGATTAAAAAGCCAGCATGCTTTTGACACCCCTGGAGGTGTTAAATGCCAAGAAGACTTCCTGAGTCTGCAGCACTTTTAGCTTTTGCTGATTTAGTAGCTACTGTAAAGCCCAAGAGTGGACTGGCTTCTATTTTTAATCCTTAATAGAGAATATTGTAGGAGATTGACCCCAATGTGATAGGATAATCTCTCTTACTAATGCATAACAAATTATGGTAAATGATCTCCATTGCCTGCAACTGATACTGCTAGACAAGCCACTATAATAGTTCGTACTCTAATCTTATGAATGGTTCTGAATCCAAGCCTGGGAAAAAGCAGGCTGTTGTGTTGAATGGTTCAAACATCACCTTCTCCCTGAGTCCACTGTAAGCTTACATATAACATTGGAACGTGAGCCTTTGCAGATCCATCATTGTACAGTCATAGGCTGAAAGCTGGAGTTGTACTGCTCAACAACAATAAACAAACAAGAGCTCAGAAACCTAGCAGTGCTGTCTCATAGGGCTGTGAAAATCTCAGGGATGGCTGGACAAAATGTCAAATCCTGTGGCAGTTAAAGGGTTACTCCACTTTTGTGCAGCCATTCCATCATTGAAGGGGGTGCTTTAGCAGGTAAGTCTGCTGTAAAAAAATAGGGGGAAAAAAATAGCAAATAAAGAAAAAATAATATAGCGTGTACAATTGCGATTGAAGTCATACTGTAATTGAATGTTTTTAAAAATGACCTTTCATTTTCAATCTGCAGCCACTGTAATTTTCTATAAATGCAAAGCAATATGGCTACATGGAGTTGTTCTGTCCACAGAATGTGTACTGACTCCTCCCCAGAAACACCATTTCCTGCTTGTGTGATTGGCTCACCAGTTTTCCCAGAAGTCTGCCTAACATACAAGTCAGATTTTAGGCATCCCCTACAACAAAATTTTTATTTTTGGTGAGATATTTCCAATAGGAATACATCTAAAGGAATGCAGGCCCAGCAGCTTTCCTCATTAGTGCCCTGCAGCTGCCACAGCTGACTGATTATTATGAAACCACTCCCATTAGATTCACTTAGCCCAGAGGCACAGAGGAACACATAGGGATTTCTTCAGAATAACAAAAGGTAGGAATCTGCAACAAAGGTTGTTATAATCCTTGCAATGTACAGTACATAGATCACCCAGAGGGGAATATTGTTTTCTCAACAAAAGCGGAGTTACGCTTTAAAATAATAACCCATGTATTGTCAATGCATTTCAACTGTGCATTTAACTATCTGCTAGATATTTAGCTCTAAAGAAACAAGAGTCAACATTCTGTCTTTGGTGCAGTTGTATTTTTGTCCTGGACTGCATTAGTTGTGCACTGATTTGTTTTACTTGTTACTTCAAGTTGTTTTTTCATTTTGCATCTGCATATACTGTATATTTGTAATGGCAATAGATTGTCTCTCTCTTAGTTATATAGTGATATATAGCTATAATAATGTTTTTAAAAAAATGTGATAAATAGTGATAATAAAATAAAAAATAATAAAAAAAAAACTTTCTTCTTGTACCCTTGTTCTTGGCAACAAAAAAAAAAAAGTGGACCACATAATTGATATTTTTCCAAAAACAAAAGTAAGCTTTAAAAAGTTCCACACAATTTTAAATAAATGTTATTATGACAAGTTATTTAAAGATTATTATGTGCAAATCAATGGGAATAAAACAAATGTTTCCATATGAAGGCAAGCAGACTGTTCCTGTGGATTTCTTACATGACATATAAAAAATTAACAATCCTCTTACCATGTTAGGAAGCTGACAGTGGCATTCCATAGACTACGGCACAAGCTTGTAGTATCTCTCCGTCTAATTTGTCAGTTAGTATTTACCCAAGAACTTAGCAGCAATATATACTCACAGAAATATTCAAGCATAATAGTCAATGCAGCTGGCATGTCACAAGCTACCAAATGTCACTGTAGTCTCTTAAACAAAAGAATTGAACTCAAAACAATGGATGGAACATTAGTGTAAAGCTGATGTTTGATCTATAATTCTGTTATATCTGATGCCCAGCAGGTCACAAAATAGTCCAAAGTAACCCCTTGTGAACTAAGCTATGTACGTGTTTCATGCAAATTATCAAATTTTTCAGGACAGTAGTTACAAGAGTACAAGACTTAAAATTATGCCCTACTTGTGTTACAGTAGTCATACAGCAAGCACAGGAAATGGCCTATAGGGGGTGTGGTTTGACACATAGCTCTATAGATTATTTATGGCTTGGCAAAAACTCTCAGTAAATAGAACTGCACTTGGCAAAAGTTCAGACAGTCAACACTTGTTGGCAGTAAGTGCTTCCATTTTTGCAAAACTGCTAGGTTATCAGAAACACTGCAATATGATCAGAGAGACTGCCATGTAATGTGACAATGTCAGCCACGGTAGGGTCAAGTCATGTCTGAGACATTGCCATAGTTAAAAATGCCATATTAGAGAGACTGCCATGTCAAACAGTCGGCCAGGATACAGAGGTTGAGAAGAGAGACAGGGGACGTGCACGTGTCACCGAGAGACTGTAACGTAAAAAAAAAGTCCAATGTTCCCTACCTCACAGTGCTATAGTGGTAAAGTCATTCTACTATACCACCACCGATAAATCAAATATCTTTTACATTTTGCTATTTTGTGCATGCATTCAACCTTTTATGAAACAATGTATCTGCTAAAACCTTTTATCATTCTTTTAATTACTGACATACTTAAGATATACATGTTCCTTGGTTAATTAGATCCAGTCAGTGCTTTATCTGAATTTAATCAGTCACAGAACCTGTCTAATTCACATGTGTCATTAATTAAAGGGATGAGTTGGCAACCCTGGGTAATCATCTGTGGTTGCGTTATTTATACCCTGGTAGGTACTAAAAACAAAAATTAAAAATCAGCTGCTATTTTACATGTTAATGTTGACATGTCATAGACATTTTGCTAAGGATTACTAAACTAGTTTTATGACAATAGAAAATACCTTGGTTTTAGGAAGGCTAATGATGGCTCTGTGCAGTTCAATAGATATTTTTGGTGCCAGAACATAAAGTGCTAAGATTATGCATGCCTTATTTGATTTTCAGGCTTAAAATGGCATCATCATCTTTCAGCACCTTCTGACATTACATTTCAGTTTACAAGGCTCGGTCTGTAACAGATCAATTAAAGCAGCAACAGCAGAGTTTAATCCAACATTAACAGTTAATTTAACATTTTATACGAAAATGAAATTGGGTAATATAAAAGCCCCGGTGTGTACACAGCAAGCAGTGTCCGAGACGGAATTTAAATGAAATGTAATTACACAACTGTGGGTGAAGGGTTAAACCCTCTTTTCTGTAAATGTAGTATTTTGGGGGCATAAAAAGAGCAAAATAAATGTGTTCTTTTTTTCCCCCTTACAAAGAAAACACAGACTATGTTTTTTAAGAGAAGGCATTCAAGTGGAGTAAAAAATTGTAAAAGCTAAATTTAAAAAGAAAATTTTAAATTAATTAATTATTGCATTTAAAAATAAACTACACATTTTTACTAGCAATTTGATATTTCAGGAGGCAATGATTTGGGCTTACCCAGAGGCAAAGCTAAACTTCAATGGCCCTAATATAAAACATGAATCAAGGCCCAGTAGTCATTACTGACAATATTTCACTTAACCAAATGTTCTCTAACAATAGCAATGTAATAATAAAAGTGCCTTTTAAATGATATACCTACCACAAAGATACTATCACTGGGGCAGTTTGGTGTTGGGGTGGATAAGTATCCTAACTCCATCCTTATTATATGTTTGATTGTGCTACCCCTGTTTCTATGTCACTGGTTTGCCTTGTATGGTATTTTAGGTCACCATATTGTATGGAATTGCCATAATATTTTTATGTTCTAAATTTTCTAAGGCCCCTTTCACAAGTGCGGACCGTATGTCCGTATTTCATCCATCCGTTTTCAGATGAAATACAGACATACATGTATCCCTATGGGAAAGCGGGTGTCAGCGGATGAACATCTGCTGATACCCGATATCATCTGTCTACCGATATGGTCCGTTTCTGCAGACGGAGGAAAATCCTATTTTTCCATCAGTTTGCAGAGCGGATCGGAAGAACACAGACAGACGGACCGCGTTCATCCGATCCCCCCATAGAGGAGAGCGGAGATCTGACAGGGCGGTCCCTGCACAGTGTGCGGGGACCGCCCTGTCATCCGCCGGCTCAGTGGGGATCAACGGAGCGATCCCCGCTGAGCAAGCGGATGTTTAAGGAACGGATACCTATGGGATCCAAATGTCTGAAAGGGGCCTTAGAGTGTTGGTCATTATCACGTCTTGATAATACATGTTATTATCTATGATTAAAAATCGTATAACCATTTTGCATTCTAGGCCACACTGAAATAGTATTTTGTACTCAGTTCATTCAACAACAAAAATGTGACAAAACATAGCCTTTCAACATTCATTTTGTCATCACATTGTATAGGCTGAATGCAAGTTCATAATATCCAATGATGCTTTACTCAGTTACAGTGCACTTTAATGAAGTGACATTACCCAAAACATGTCAGTGGAGGCACTTTTCCTACAGGTTGCCAGCTCAGAACCCATCCATTCAGTAAGTTCCACTCTAGACAAGGTTGGTTTATTGTACTTTACACCTTTTTCCATCATCGCATCTTATCTTTTTTTTTTTGCTGGCTTCTAGGAAGTGATATGTGTGCACCTGTACAGTGACTTGACATCTGATTGGAATTGATTTACCTAATATTATGTTCTAAATAAGTTGCCGACTTTCTAACTTTGTTCATATTTAATGAAACAAATGGTGTTTTGCCTGCTTCTGGTGCGCATAATTTTGCTTTATATTTTACCCCTAGTTATAGTTGCCTATGGATGTATATTAATCCTGCAGTGGGGCACGTGACAGTTGAAGAATATAAGTAACTCTGTTAGGCTTCAAATCAATCTTCACTTCCAGGGTAAGCCCGTGGATCCAAGATTCAGCTTATACACAGGGCCTCAACTGTACACTGAGATTATGCCCATCCACTCCCAGTGCAAAGGTCTCTCTGTGAACTGTTGAATATGACTGCAGCACAGGCCTTATGGCGGCCATATATGGATCATATTTCAGCTGGTTCAGCAGGGACTAGCCAAATTTCGATCCATGTATGAGCAGACTGATTGTACCCCAGCCTGTCGGATTTTTCTACATGCAATTATTGTCAGTGGCTACAGCCCCTAGCATTCTGCCAGCCGGGAAGGCTCCCTGTTCCCCCGCCAGCAGAATGCAATAGCCTGCAGGAGGCATTCCCCCCATACTGATGGTGTTGATGGGGAAATTGAGTGGTTTTCTTTCCTTCTACCTATGGCGGTCATCTATAGCTTGCCTTAGGCACTTCACAGTGGAAATTCAAGATGGTAGGGATAAGCAACGGGAGGGGATGGGGCTAAATCTCAATTTGCTGAAAAGATAAGGTATTAGGTATAAACAGGGATTCAACACGTGAATTATTATAGGGCCACTTCCACACTCTTTCAGTAAGGTCAAATTCAAATGTCAAGAGTGATGGGCAGTTTTCAGTGTTGCCTCATGCAGCAGAGTGTCTAAGAACAACCCTGGTTTAGCAAGCAACAGAAAGATACCTGCAAACTAATACCCACATATTTCACCAAAAAATATAATTTTGTTTCAGAACTAATATCACTAATTTGTTAAAATTTATATTCTCTTCAGTAACTTTCATTACAAAATATTATGGTATATAATTGTTGCAGTTTTTTTAATTACCTAAACAAAGAAAAAAAAATGTTGCTTTCTTGCAACTATTTTGAACACTCTTTATAATGTCTGAGTACAGATCATCATCTCCTGCTCACATAATTTTGCAAGTAGCTTTTACTAAGCAGCTTTCTCTTATTAGAGCACTGGAGCTAATTGTGTATTTACAGCACACATACCCCCTGACCTAAGTGAGCATTTAAGCCGTGTAGTGCAGGAAAGCCCCAGTGCAATGAAGGATTTTTACATGTGGGGCCCTTGAAAGCCAATCAAATTCTACTTGGCATAGTTCTAGTAAACTTTAGAACATGAAAGCAAATTTTGGATGTAGAAAGTTGCAGAGCAAGACCATCTCCAAGGCAATCTAGAATGGAACCTAGGGCCTGGAGGATGTCCTGAGGGTGTACTGAGGGTTCCACAGATATCACATCCAATGGACTGCCTAGGTTGTTTGAAACAATATATATATATATATATATATATATATATATATATATATATATTTTTTTTTTAAAAGGTTTAGAAAAATAAAATATCCACAGATAACTCGGGTTTCCTAAATAAATTAGAAAAGGAAACTCAAATCCTAACTCCTTTCATAGTATTCCATTAGTAGTTCATATTATCTCCCATCAAATAGTTTTATAATACAGAACACAGTTACACAGAGGTAAACTAGCTAATCCGGAACCAAGGAGTAATAATAAGTCCCATCTAAATGGGCATCAGTTACTGCAAAAGAAAGTGAAGCTTTGAAGCCTATGTAACATGATTTAGAGAGCGTGCATGAACAGGTGATGCGGGATTATGTATGGGTACGTCCACCAGCATCGGCACTGCTCCTGTCCGGCCATTTATGTACAGTGGCTGGACTGGAGGCAGTTAGGCATCCCCCTTACTAAGGTATGGTCCCTCACTTCCTCTATTCTGCCCCCAATATTCCCCCCTTTCTGATGGGCCCAACTTATTTATATGGTTATTATTCTACATTAGCATCCATGTTAGGCAAAATATATATTAAAATGTAAAAGCAGTGGAGTTCCTCTAAAGGATTACTAAATAGGAATACAGGTGCAAAAAAAAAGGCTCTGGGCAGTTATGTGGTATAGGAATAGCTTGTATACACAGGCTATTTTCATTTACCCACTTCAGCCCCAGAAGAATTTACCCCCTTCTTGACCAGAGCACTTTTCGGCACTGCGTTGCTTTAACTGAAAATTGTGCGGTCATGTGACGTGGTACCCAAACAAAATTGATGTCTTTTTTTCCCCTACAAATATAGCTTTCTTTTGGTGGTATTTGATCACCTTTGCATTTTTTTTTTTTTGGCGCTATAAACAAATAAAGAGCGACAATTTTGAAAAAAATGCAATATTTTTTACTTTTTGCTATAATAAATATCCCCAAAAAATATATTAAAAAAAACTATTTCTTTTTTCAGTTTAGGCCGATATGTATTCTTCGACATATTTTTTGGTAAAAAAAAATCGCAATAAGCGTATATGGTTTGCGCAAAAGTTATAGCGTCTACAAAATAGGGGATAGTTTTATGGCATTTTTATTATATATTTTTTTATAAGTAATGGCGGCGATCTGCGATTTTTATCGGGACTGTGACATTATGGCGGACACATCGGACACTTTTGACACTATTTTGGGACCATTGTCATTTATACAGCGATCATCAGCGCTATAAAAATGCACTGATTACTGTGTAAATGACACTGTCAGGGAAGGGGTTAACCACTAGGGGGCGAGTAAGGGGTTAAGTGTGTCCTAGGGAGTGATTCTAACTGTGTGGGGGCTGGGCTACGAGTGACACAACAGTGATCACTGCTCCCGATCACAGGGAGCAGTAGATCACTGTCCTGTCACTAGGCAGAACAGGGAAATGCCTTGTTTACAACGGCATCTCCCCATTCTGCCTCTCCATGACACGATCGCGCGACACCGGCGGAAATCGAGTCCGCGGGTCCCGCGGGCATGGTCACGGAGCACGCGGCAGGGGCGCGCGTGCAGCCGCATGGCTGCAAATTCAAAGCAACGTACAGGTACGTTGCTTTGTGCAGCCGTGCCATTCTGCCGACTTATATGTGCAGGAGGCGGTCGGCAAGCGGTTAAAGAAGTGTCCATGGACTTTTTTGCACTTTTTCACTAGTAAGCCATCAAAATAATAATCAAGTAAACACCCAGTCCTCCGAGTGAATGAGTTCATACATAGCACTGGACAGAAAGTTGACAGAAAGTTGTCTCCACCTTCGTTTCTAATATGTTCTGACAATCTCCTGAAAAAAATACACATAGACCCATAAATGCGAACACCATTTACATTTAGCCACTCATTAAATAAATTAATGTTCGGTACATAGCATTTACAAATCAATAATATTTTAAATCTATATTGCTATTAAATATTTTAAATTACTATAAAATTACGATTGCTATGGTTTGTTTCTGGAATATATTTAAACATTTTTGTCTGTTTCTTATAATAGAACCAAACACCAACAACAAACAACACTTGGAAGCAACATGGAAAACTGGGAATAAAAGAGGACAGAAGACAGAATATCATTAATTAAATGAGACTAATTAGCAAACCCAGAGCAGGTGCCGTGGATTGTGGCAAGTGACAGCAAAGAGGCTCGGGGAGTGACAGCATCACTGCATTTCAACACTGTTTTTTTGTACAGTTTGTCATGCAAATCCTCCCTGGAAATGATAGGAAAAAATTCTCAATCCAAACTCCCCTAGGAAAGCCATCTATAATTTAAATTATGTCATCATTGCAATGCAACATGCTACAGTAATGTTTATTACAGAGGTGTTTTGTACAGTCTGTCAGGCAACCATCTTCAATGTCGATGACATGTAGACAACGACAGACATTAGCTAGTAACCTTGTATGCTATCTTTTGTCAAGACTGTCGCACTGTCAGTACAAGAGAAGCTGCATCTTTAGGAGACAAAATGAGGCAACTTAGGGCACATAGAGGAGTAGAATTATACATCAAAAACAAAATGTTATATTTAGAGGTAACCATCATTTTCTGTTTCATTGCACAGGAGAACTATAGGAGAGATGTTTCCTAATGGTATTTCTTAAGAGGAGCATTCAAAATAGGTTTGTCCACTTTAGGTGCAATAGGACAGGTCACAATTTCTGTGGGGTCTTCTGTTCTGTTTGGGAGCCCAGCAGTGATGTTTTGTCCCTTGTGGTGGGCATGGCTAAGAAGGTTCCTACTCCCTTTTTCCTCCAAAGGAATGTGCAGGTAACACATGCTGGTGACAACAAACATTCCTGTTTCTTTACATTGAGTTCTCACTCATGAGATGGGCATGCCTTTCCTATGTCCTAAAATGCGGGAAAGGTTTCAATAGGAAGACAACTCTGGTTCAGCATCTGAAAGTTCACACCGGGGTGAGACTGTTTTTTTGTTTCCAGCGCAGTCAATGTTTTTCTCAGAAACCCCATCTGGCCTTACGTGAGAGGCTCCACCCCAACCGGCCTGTTATTAGACAGGGAAATGAGAAGCAGCACAATAATAGGATCATCTCTCTGTCACTCTGCTCCCTCCTCCTATCATATAAAAAACAGGGGGAAATTGAAGAGATTATTCCAAAAGAAATTCTTCAAAGAGGAACAGCTGGGTGAGACTAAATATGTTTATTAAATATCCACATATAAAAAAACTAGGTAATTAATTAAATAGATACGCCCTCCTCCACCACATTTAGTAAAATTAGACAATAGTCATACAGATAGCCATACACATCACATATCCCTCCTGCAAGAGTGCTCCTCTCATTACAGTCTCATTACATATAAATATATAAATGGAGGTGATAAATCCTCAATAGGTCTGTTGGTAGAAATGATCACTGAATTGAGAGTTCTTGCTGGGGCTTCAGTAAGGTAAGGTGTAAATGGTTACAAACTATCCACCGAGTAGGGGAAATCATGAAGTTACGCACTGCTAGCATAATCAAGGAGATAGGACACACACTTGCTAGTTCGGAAGATTCTTGACCCAGGACAATTGGATACCGTGATGACAATTTAAGGAAACAAACGGATAGACATGGTTATACATCCCCTCAATATAGATGGGGGTAAATACAGCTCACCGTTTGATGTCTTGTTTTGTCAATTTTTTCCAAATATAAGTCCATAGATGTTGGGACGGATATTCATTCAGGTAAATACTGAGTCCATACTGTTCATCGTAATGGGGTGTTGATCTTCACTAGCAGAGACATGAAGTGTGCCGATCTGTATCGATTTAGCAATGTCCAGGCAGTTAGACACTCCGTGTGGATTATGCAACATGGAGTGCAGCGTCTTCCCAGCGTTGTGCGGGGTTGGAGCAAAGGGAAATTTCGGGAGCGCGTGATGGCGTGATTCTTACGTGTTTCACTTGAGACCAAGCTTCTTCAGAGCATGCGCAGACGCCCGATACATGTCATTTAATACCCTAGGATTTTTTAATCAATTACAAACACCTGTAGATTCACAAGGACATCCATACCAATTTACACAGGCATTAACATATAGTGCAGACAGACTTTACAAGAAGACGATCTTAAAGTACAAGAGTGCAGCATCAGTTCCCTATAGGTCAGGTATGCAAATGCTAGACATACCGTATTTAAGTAATACGAGGGAGCCCCAGCACGAACTCTCAATTCAGTGATCATTTCTACCAACAGACCTATTGAAGATTTATCACCTCCATTTATATATTTATATGTAATGAGACTGTAATGAGAGGAGTACTCCTGCAGGAGGGATATGTGATGTGTATGGCTGGTTGTGGTGGCCACCCGTGTCTAATTTTACTAAATGTGGTGGAGGAGGGTGTATCTATTTAATTAATTACCTAGTTTTTTATATGTGGATATTTAATAAACATCTTTAGTCTCACCCGGCTGTTCCTCTTTGAAGAATTTCTTTTGGAATAATCTCTTCAATTTCCCCTGTTTTTTATATGCTTAAATCATTCAGAGGAAACATCCCCAGGGGTTTAACTGGTTAGGTACCCCACGGATGACGGTGTGATTGATACATGAATGAGGGTTTCATCACAGGGGATTGTAAGAAGCTAGTACCAAGTAACATTCAGGTACAATTTAGAGCTGCATTAAGACCTTCCCACCCGGCCTATAATAGATTGATGGCTGGGCAGGCTTTTTGTCCCTCTCAGTGGACGTCATATGACGTTCTCTCAAAAGGCGCTGCTCACGCAGCCACCGGGCCATGCAGTGGTGTGAACTGTCACTGGCTGTGTCCACCGGACACAGCTGATGACTGATGACTATACCGGCCCACTGCCAGTATCATGTGATCACTGTGACCAATCACAGCAGATCACATGACAATTGTAAACAATGGATGGCTTCCTTTCATGCCATCCATTGTATACAATTGTATTGCTAGCCATGATTGGTCACAGTGATCACATGGTACAGACAGGGCCAATCACAGCCCATCTGTACCATGTGATTAGCTTTAACCAAACACAACAAAAGTAAATGAATGAATCAGTTTCATTCAGTAAAAATGGTTGCTTATACCCAGGGCAGCCATCAGAAATTTTGGGACCCCTTACACAGCTTTAGGCCTGGGCCCCCTCCCGAGGCCTGACCACCAACATTCCCCAGGGCCTGCCCACTGACAGTTCCACTGAATATGCCCACTGGCCATCCCACTGAGTCCTTCGGTGCGCCCACTTTTATTTTAACACTATCCACAATGTATCTCCGCCCAGCATCATCCATCCCTCTCCACAATATATCCCCATCCATGACCAGCTATATCCATCCCTCTCCACAATATATCCCCATCCACACCCAACATCATCCATCCCTCTCCACAATATATCCCCATCCACGCCCAGCATCACCCATCCCTCTCCAGGATTCTGGGTGTGGATGGGGATATATTGTGGAGAGAGATAGATGATGCTGGGCGGAGGTGGGGATATAATGTGGAGAGGGATGGATGATTTTGGGTGTGGATGGGGATATATTGTGGAGAGGGATGGATGATGCTGGGCGGAGGTGTTGATATATTGTGGAGAGGGAGGAGGATGATGCTGGGCAGAGGGGGAGATATAATGTGGAGAGGGATGAGGATGATGCTGGGCAGAGATGGTGATATATTGTGGAGTGGGATGAGTATGATGCTGGGCAGAGGTGGGGATATATTGTGGAGAGGGATGAGGATAATGCTGGGCAGAGGTGGTGATATAATGTGGAGAGGGATGAGGATGATGCTGGGAGGAGGTAGGTATATTATGTGGCGAGGGATGGGTGATGATGGGCGGAGTTGGGGAGATAATGTGGAGAGGGACAAAGCTGATGCTGGGTGGAGGTGGTGATATAATGTGGAGAGGGATGAGGATGATGCTGGGCGGAGGTGGGGATATATTGTGGAGAGGAATGAGGATGATGTTGGGCGGAGGTGTGATATATTGTGGAGAGGGATGAGGATGATGCTGGGCGGAGGTGGTGATATATTGTGGAGAGGGATGAGGATGATGCTGGGCGGAGGTGGGGATATATTGTGGAGAGGGATGGATGATGATGGGCGGAGGTGGGGATATATTATGGAGAGGGATGAGGATGAAGCTGGGCGGAGGTGGGGATATATTATGGAAAGGGATGGATGATGATTGATGATGGGCGGAGGTGGGGATATATTATGGAGAGGGATGAGGATGATGGGTGGAGGTGGGGATATATTGTGGAGAGGGATGAGGATGACTCTGGGTGAGGATGAGTTACATAGTGCAGAGGCTCCCCACAATGCAGCTCAAACATGCCAACTTGTCAGCTTCAGGTGTCTGTGTTCCATCTATTGGATTAAGTGAGTGACTAAGTGAGGGGGCACAGCAGTACACTCTATTTTTCTGTGACTTACCCTCCACACCGCTCTCTCATATCTGCATGCACCTGAGAGGGCTGGGTTCACTTTCTAGGCTAAGAAGCTGACCACGCCTCCTGTTCAAGTACCGGTCAATGTGCTTGCAACCTAGCAGCAGCAACTAGCAAGCTCCGCCTCAGCAGGGATGTGTCAGGAACGAGGATGGAGATCAAGATGCCAAGAGGACTCCCCTTGCGGCTGAGTGCAGCGCGACCCTGGAGTTGGGGACAGGGAGCGTGGTGCCCACAGAAGCACGGTTGGCCAGGTGCTTGCTTGTAGCTTGATGGACATAGCCACTGAGGAACAAGGTCAGGAACACAGGAAACTGAAGAGATAATCCAGCGCCGTCCAGCAGTCACAGGCTGACATAAATAGAGCCATTGGCGCCAGCGTCAGTCACGCCACTTGCGCGCCGTCGCGCACGCGTCATATTGCGCATGCGCCGATGCGCGCCGGTGCGCATCAATGCACGCTGATGCGCGGTGCGCGCTCGTGCACATCTCGAAACCCTCCGTGAGCATCCATGGAGGTTCTGGGCAACATTGCCAGTAGTGTGACGGCCATGTCCCTGACAGTGCCCCCCCCCGAGGGGCAGCCTCTGGATGCCCAACCTAGACCATCTCTCAGGATACCTGTTGCGGAAATTTTGCAAAAGTCTTGGAGCATGTAAATTATCCATCGGTTCCCAAGAATTTTCCTCTGCAGAATACCCTTTCCATTTAACAAGAAATTGAGTCTGCCTACCTCTTTTCCGGCAATCTAGGATGGCTTCAACTTCAAATTCGGTATCGTTACCTACAGTAACTGGTGGAGGTGGCAACTCTTCTCTTCCTGGAAATGGACTTGGCACAGCTGGTTTAGTAGGGAGACGTGGAATACCGGATGGATCTTGTAAGAGGCCGGTAGAGTGAGTTCAAAAGCCACAGGGTTCACTTCCTTCTTGATCTCGAACGGACCCACAAACCTTGGACCAAGCTTCCTGGAAGGACAAGAAAGTCTGAGGTTAACAGAGGACAGCCATACCTTGTCACCCACCTTGTAGATGGGATTCCCTCTCTTCCTCCTGTCAAATTGCCTCTTGAAGTCTTCCTGAGCTTTTCGCATGGTCTTTTGTAGGACTTGGTAGTTGGTTTGGAAGAAGTTTATCCTATCCTGAACGGCTGGTACCGGAGATTCAGGAATGGTGTTCGGGAGGAAGGATGGGTGAAAGCCATAGTTTGCCCTAAAGGGTGATTGATTGGTAGCCGTGTGTATGGTGTTGTTATATGCAAACTCGGCACACAGTAGCAAGGAGACCCAGTCATCTTGGGAGAAAGAACAGAAGCACCGCAGGTACTGCTCCAAGGTCTGATTCGTTCTTTCTGTTTGGCCATTACTCTGAGGATGGTAGGCAGAAGAAAGACACAGGTCAATTGACAAGATCTTGCAAAGATTTTTCCAGAAGCCAGAGGTGAACTGTACCCCTCTATCGGAGACTATATTGTCAGGTAGTCCATGTAGTCTGACTATCTCCTTGATAAAAAAATTTGCTGTGTCCATGGCGGAGGGAGTACCAAGCATAGGCAAGAAGTGGGCCATTTTTGATAGACGGTCCACTACTACCAGGATTGTCGTAAAATTCTCTGATGGAGGAAGGTCAACTATGAAGTCCATAGAGATGTTCTTCCAGGGCTGCTCTGGAACTGGCAAGGGTCTTAACAGACCACAAGACCTAGCCTTCGGACCCTTGTTACGCTGGCAAACCAGACAGGACTCAACGTTTTTTTTACAGTCTGATCTTAAAGAAGGCCACCATAGGTACCGTTGGACGAGGTCAATTGTTTTCCAGACCCCGAAATGCCCGGCCAGCTGGCGATCGTGAAATTTTTATCAAGGCCTGTAGTCTGACTTCCTGGGGAACAAAGATTTTGTCCTGATGCCACAGGAACCCCTCGTGACTCCTTAAGGTGGAAATTTCTGGCTCTGAGCACTGAAGTGAGGCTTGTACAATGGATGCCCTTAGATCTGGCTGAATCAGAAGGAGGTTTTGTGTGGACAGGATTGTGCCGGGAGTGGTTTCTTCAGGGGTGTCTGGGAACATACGAGACAGAGCATCCGCCTTTCCATTCTTGGATCCGGGACGAAAAGATATATGACAGTTGAATCTCGAAAAGAATAACACCCACCGCGCTTGACGCGGTCTCAAATGTTTTGCAGTCCTAAGATATTCAAAATTTTTATGATCGGTAAAGATCATGATGGGATGTGCTGCACCTTCAAGTAAATATCTCCACTCCTCCAAGGCTGTTTTGATGGCCAAAAGCTCCCGATCTCTGACATCATAGTTTCTTTCTGGTTGTGTCATTTTTCGGGAGGAAAAGGCTACAGGATGTAACAAAGATTTGGGGCCCTGTCGTTGAGAGAGGATAGCTCCTGTGGCCACTTCAGAGGCATCGACTTCCAAAACGTAGGGCAATGCAGGGTCAGGATGCTGAAGAACTGGTGCTGAGACAAACACCGCTTTAAGTCTGTCAAAAGCTGCCTGAGCCTCCGGGGACCACTGGAATCTGGAATGCAAACGGGTCAGTTGGGTAATGGGTGATATAATGGCTGAAAGTTCTTAATAAATCGCCTGTAAGAGTTCGCAAAGCCGATAAACCTTTGAACACCCTTCTTGTCTGTGGGAACAGGCCATTCCAGGATCGCTTTCACTTTCTGGGGATCCATGGCCACTCCTTTTGTAGATATGAAAAGACCCAAAAACTGGATAGATTCTTTCTCAAAGTCACATTTTTCGGCTTTTACGTACAGTCCATGTGTTCTTAGAATAGTTAGCACCTTTTTCATGTGCACTCGATGGATCTCCAGTGTGGGTGAGAAGACAAGGATGTCATCCAGGTATACAATGAGGAAATTGTCAAGGTGGTCTCGGAAGATATCGTTCACAAAGTGCTGGAACGTAGCTGGAGCATTGCAGAGGCCAAAGGGCATCACTAAGTACTCAAAGTGTCCGAAACGAGTTCGGAAAGCTGTTTTCCACTCATCCCCCTCTCGAATGCGAACCAGATTGTAAGCACCTCGTAAGTCCAGTTTGGAGAAAACTCAAGCAGAACGGAATCGTTGGAAGAGTTCCGGGATGAGAGGGAGTCGATAGTGTTTTTTGATGGTAATTTTATTCAGATCTCGGTAGTCTATACAAGGCCTTAGTGTTTTATATTTTTTTTTGACGAAAAAGATGCCAGCACATGCAGGGGAAGAAGAGGGACGGATGAATCCCTTTTCCAGGTTTTCATTGACGTAAAGTCGCAATGTTTCGAGTTCAGTCTCTGATAAAGGGAAGATGCGACCAAAGGGGATTTCGGAGCTCGGGAGCAAGTCGATAGGGCAGTCGTAGGGACGATGAGGTGGAAGGGAGCAGACTCCCTTCTTGTCGAATACATCCAGGAATTCCAGGTAAGCAGAGGGTACATGTGGGTTGGCACTAGAAACAGGTTGTATGGTCAGGCAGCTAGTAAAGTCCTTAGGGCCAGGGGGTAGACAATGCTGCTGACAGTAAGCGGATGAAAACAGAACTTCATTCTTCAGCCAGTCAATGTGAGGGTTGTGTGCTCGTAACCAGGGGACTCCCAGAATGACCGGAAACAGGGGAGAGCAAAAAACATCAAAACGTACCAGTTCCTTGTGGCCGGAATTGGTTGTCATAGGGATTGTCAGGGTCTCATGGGTAATCAGTCCAGAACTGGGTAGAGATCCATCAGCCAAATGAACTGTTAACTGCTGCTTTTTGGTAACAAGGGGAATTCCAAGTCCTTTGGCCAAGTTGATGTCTAGGAAGCAGCTGCAGGCCTCAGAGTCGATGATGGCTGAAAGACGGATTTCTTCCCTTGCTACTGATAGGGAGATAGAGAGGACAGGGTGAGATGAGGTGATTCCTGACACTTGAAAATGTATTGGGGATTGGAAGAATGGTTTCTTCGGCCTGAGGTGGCAATTTTGCAAGAAATGGCCATTGTCTCCGCAGTAAAAGCAAAGATTCACCTGTCGGCGGTAAAGTCTTTCCTTAGGTGAAAGAGCAGGGCGGAACAGGCCAATCTGTCTGGGCTTGACTTCAGGTATGGGTGGACTGGACACCAGAGGAAAAGAGGGTTCAGGCAGTCCTTGGGCTGGTTGGAGGGTCCGAGACTTCTCGAATAGATGCTCCCGTAGGCATCTGTCCAGTTGTATAGCTAACTGGATGAGGCCCTCCAAGGTATCTGGGATTTCTACCCTGGCCAGCTTGTCCTTGAGGGACTCTGATAAGCCCAGATGGTATTGGTACTTTAAGGCAGCCTGGTTCCAACATGTGTCTGCGGCCCATGTACGGAAGTCCACAATGTAGTCCTCTACGGGACGTTGTCCCTGTTGCAAGGTGTGCAGAGCATTCTCGGCCGTATTAATACGTAGGGGTTCATTGTAAAACTGGGCCATAGCTGTGAAGAAAGTGTCAACAGAGTCAGTAATGGGGCTCTTCTGTTCCAATAGCCCCAGGGCCCAAACCTGGGGGTCGTCCAAGAGTAAGGAAATAATAAATCCAACTTTAATGTTCTCCAAAGAGAAGGTTCTTGGTTGCAGAGCCAGGTATAGCAGACAGGCATTTTTAAAAGTCCTAAACTTTCTTCGGTCCCCCGAGAACCGTTCAGGAGTCGGAACACGTGGTTCAGGAAACGGGGACGGCACTGTGAGAGGAGCCTCCTGAGGCACTGCAGCAGAGGGAGTAGAAATGGAGGTAAGTCTTGGATCAGGAGACACAGGTTCAGAAGACAGGTGGTGTAGGTGACCCTCTAATTGCCCATAGGCGTCTTGCAGTCTTTGCACTGTTTGGGTAAGTGCGGTGACTTGTTGGCACACAGCCTCTACAGGGGAAGCACCTCTGTTGATCTCAGACGTGGCTGGATTATACTGTCAGGAACGAGGATGGAGATCAAGATGCCAAGAGGGCTTCCCTTGCTGCTGAGTGCAGCGCGACCCTGGAGTTGGGGACAGGGAGCGCTGTGCCCACAGAAGCACGATTGGCCAGGTGCTTGCTTGTAGCTTGATGGACATAGCCACTGAGGGATGGCTGCAGCAGGCAGAACTGAGCTTCGTTGTGCTTAGATGAGCGGAGATACCAGAAGCCAGGCCGGGGGTCATACACGAGCAGGGTCCAGGTACAAGCCGAGGGTCAAGCCGGGAGATCAAGAAGCAGAAGCAGAGTCCAGAAGCAGGCCAAGGGTCAAAGCGAGGAGAACAGGAAGAGAGGTCAAGGCAAGCCGGGTCACAACAGATAGGCACGGATCAAGGAACAAGGTCAGGAACACAGGAAACTGAAGAGGTAATCCAGCGCCATCCAGCAGTCACAGGCTGACTTAAATAGAGCCATTGGCGCCAGCATCAGTCACGCCACTTGCGCGCCGTCGCACACACGTCGTATTGCGCATGCGCCGATGCGTGCCGGTGAGCGTCAATGCACGCTGATGCGTGGTGCGTGCTCGTGCACATCTTGAAACCCTCCGTGAGCGTCCATGGAGGTTCTGGGCAACATTGTCAGTAGTGTGACGGCCATGTCCCTGACAGGATGGAAGCAGATCGAGTGCCGTTCTCGATCACCGGCCGGGGGGCGGGGGTGCTAGTGAAAGAAGGTGGTGGTGGTGGAGTGGCCCAGGCTGAGGCTTGTTTTCTTTATTGTTCTCTTTTGTGGGCGCCGCACGGGCTAGCGGCTGCCTGCAGATCAAATGACAGTTTATTTTCATGTGAGGGGAGGTGGAGAGCGGGCCCAGTGCCGGGCCCCTTGAAACGCACGGGCCCCTTACAAGAGCACTGACTGTACTCCCCTAATGGCGGCCCTGCTTATATCAATGAAATTCATTGGTATAAGCAATCATTATGTGCAGAAAAAAAATCCTGATCACTTCCACAGAGTAGTACAGTGTTACTATGATAACACTGTATTGCCCTGGTCACAGTGTGTTAAAAAAATCGTAATAAAAAGTAATAAAAAATAAAAAAGTTGAAAAAAATTATAATTTTTTTTTACATACTGTCGCCAGTCAGTGTCCCTGATCTCTGCCACAACAAAATTGTGACAAAAAACTCACCATGCCTCTTACTAAATACCTTGGACTGTCTATTTTCCAAAAAGGGGTAATTTGGGGGATGTTTGTACTGTCGTGTCATTTTCGGGCCTCAAGAAATGAGATTGGTGTAGGAAAGAGGGGTTCGGGTTCCTGAAGAACTGGGCTGACTTCTCAGTCGGCTACCGGCTCTTTAGTAAGGACGGAATGCACCTTAATGGGGGAATACAGCCCTATTGGGAAGAAAGATGGGCACATAGTTGGAGGGGGCTTTTAAACTAGGTATTGAGAGGGGCCAGAGGAAGCAATAGCTGGCAGTGAGTAAAGGACAGAGGGTAATAGTGGAGTCAGCAGGGATAATACAGCCGTAACATATAATCCTGGGGTGAATGCAAGGACAATTCAAAATCAAAACCCAAGGAAAACTAAGGGGAAATAAGGAAAGTAAATATGCACCCGTACAATGTTGAGAGGAGTATACACATATGCAAGTAGCCTAGCAAAATAAAATGGAGGAACTGGAGCTGCTATTGCATGAGGAGGACTTAGACTTTGTGGGAATAACTGAAACAAGGTTTGACAGCTCACACGATTGACTGGCCAACATACAGGGATATTCCTTATATCGGAAAGACAGGGAAGGCAGAAGAGGGGGTGGGGTTTGTCTATATAAAAAAAATTGTAAGGGTGGCAGAGAGGAGCGACATTGTGAATGGGATAAGGGGGAGGTGGAATCAGTATGGGTAGAACTTCAAAGTAAGTAAGTAAGAAGTAAGTGGGAAATTAATAGTGGGGGTATGTTATCTACCTGGAGTTCAGCTTTAATGCCTTTCCAATATATCTTCTAGGAATATTGAATTACTTTGTATATTGTCTCAAATGTTTAAATTCAATTCAGAATAACAGAACTTCAAATTACATTTTAAAGTCCAAGTTTTTCCTTTAAATGTTCAGCCCAACCCCCACCTACCTGGAGCCTCTATTCCCCTCCTGTTTAAAAAAATTCAGTATATATCATTTGACATCTCTTGATACTCCTTCTCTTGCGGCCTCACCACTGCATCCTAGGATTGCTGAGCCCTCACAATCCCTCGAGAATGCACTGTAGCCAATTACAAGAAAATATTCTCGCAAACTGTCAAGCTCTGAGCTATCACAGGAGACAGCAGTGAGACACTATGACGTCATGTGTGCTACCCAGAAGCATCGGAAACTTGGACCAATGTAATATGTTTTTTTTTTAACCTTTGTTTTTCAATTGACTTTTCAGGTGATTTGACTTTGGAGGATGGGGGGAGGGGGGTTTTCAATAGAACAGACCTTCAATTTTTATGGAAGACCTGCATTAAATGGCAACACAAGTGGAATATGCCTGGGCAATATGTATAGGCCCAGGAGCTTATAGTTTGTTTTGGGAGAACATGTGACAAGGTGATATACAGGTTGGAGATTGTGGGAGACAGCCTATAACACAAAGTGCCCAAACAGGGACTGTTTTCTTCAGATGTTATTCTTATGAAAGTAGTAATTCCAATTGATGTTATCATGTTAAAGCTTATATGAGAATTAAGAATCCATTCACTACAGCCGCTGCATTACACTGGTGTGCGTTGAAGTGCAGTAAGTGCTGACTGTCTAAAGTTGGGCATTTGGCATTGGGCACTTTATTTCAATGCACACTGTCTACACACACCACATGTAGTGATGTGAACCGACCACACCGAAGGCATTTTGTCTTGGTGGAGAAATGGTGGGACTGCACTGGAAAGCTGCCTAACACAGTGATTGGGGTTGAAGGTGCTTTTAAAAACTTTGCTTGACGTCTTTGAATTGCAGTACTGAGGCACTTTTACTTGTTACTTGTGCACAGATCTGTACACAAAAATTCCTTTAAGGCTGGGTTCACACTATTTGAGGAGCGGCTCACAGCGGGGGGTCCGATTCATCCCCGTTCATGGTTTCAGGTCTGAATTAGGTCTGAATTTTGGCCTGAATTCGGACCTGAAACGGAGCCAAAGACGCACAGGACCCTTTCTGCTGTGCGCTCCACAGCCACCCCAGGGTGTGTGAACACTCTCCTGTCACGCGAATTGGATGCGGTGAACCTAGCCTAAAATAAGTATATTGATTTTATTGTAACATCTGCAGTGAGTGTTTTGTAGTCCCCCATGATCCAGGTCAGATTTGTTTTATTAAAAATCAGCTTCTCAGTCACAACCTTCCTTGCACTGAAGGCCATCACTGACATCACATGTACAGCAGAGCTAGCATCCTAAGTACATATTGGGCAGGCACCAGCCAGTGGTCCATATATCCTTGACACCCAGTAGTCCATTGGAATGAACACTTGTAAGGATTTAATTACAGCCTTGTTGTCCCTGCCTGGCTTTGCTAGACCAGGGCAAGGACAGCCTTATGAGGAAAAATAACAAAAAAAGAAAGAATAAAAATTTTTAATCTGTAAATATATTTTAACAAAGTTTACATTTAAAAAATAGTTATGGTGGGGAAAATGTTAATGTGGCTCTATCCATTCCATCTGATTATATTGAAATATAGAAATTAAAAAAAGATTAGAACTACTGAGTGACTGGGAGAAGAAAAATTATAACAAAATAATAGTACATTAACACTGTACACATGCAAATATTTTTTTTTTTAAATAACATAGGTAAAAAAATAAAATAAATTGCAGTTGGGAACCTGCCATTCTGCGACAACCTAGGCCAGGAAATTTCTACTATATTATGAGAAAGAGGTTGCAGTGCAAAGAGTTCGGACACAGTGGAGCTCAGACCACCAGACTTGGGGATAGTTATAGTGTATACTTGTTTTTTTCTTTTTTGCAGCATCAGCACATCTGAAACTGTGCTGTCCAGCCACTGTACAATATTTGTGGCTATTGTCTCTAAAATAATATAATCTAATTTCAATTTCAAGACAAACCCTGTCTCATCTCTCCCTCTTATATTATGGCATAACTAAGTTCCTTACATACTGTCCAGCCACTGCACAATATTTGTGGCTAATGTTTATTTCAAGATGACACATGTCTATAATTAGCATTTTTGGGAATAGTTGGGGATATTGGGATGGGATAGGGTTTGGGGAATGTGGAGTTGTGGTTTTGAAGTATTTTTGTGCACTGTGTTTTGACATTTCTAAATACATTTTAAGGACCATAAACTGCTTTGCCACTGGTCAGTTTGTACGAAGTTGAAGGCCTTTGATTTATTATTTTAAGAGTATCTCCTATGGATTTGAGGCTTTTGAAATGAAGCCAATTGGGATGCTTCTGCTGCATTTAAGCCATGCTAAATATAAAGGCTAAAAAATTTATTACACAAAAAACTTGATCAAGAATACTGTGTTGCCAACAGTGTCCATGAAAATTGTACTGTTCCATAACACCACATACAGCTTAAAGGCATCTTCAAAACATTTGATTTAATCCTTTCACTGCTCCCAATGTAAGGGTTATGATGAAATAGAACTGCTTGCAGCTGGCTAGGTCAGTAAGCCTTATGTCAGCTTCATTCCCTTCTCATTTAAGCTCAGCTTCCATGACCATGAACGTATATTAGAAGCGCGCCTTTGCTGCTTAATAAAATAGCTGTGAGTACTGAAGAGATAGGATACATGAATGGCATGTTTACTATCTCTTCAGTTTGTGAATGAACACGGAAGTGCTGAGTACTGAGCACTTCCATGTAAAGTGTTAGTGGGTGTGGGTTTGCAGAAGAGAAGGAGATTGGCAACACTGTATCCTCAATCTCTTTTTCTATCTCAAAATCGAAATATCAAGGGTCCATTCAAGCCCCTAATTCTTCCCTCAAACTTCAACTGGTAAAATAAATAAAAATAAACCAGAAGAAAACACCCACCTATAACTTACACATTTGCACTACACACACTGCAGCAATGTACAATTTGTATGTTGGTGCATTGTGGAGCACCAGCACACTAAGGGCTTGTTCAAACCAGCAGATGTTGAAATCATCCTTGAAGTCACATGAAAACTACCCAGTTTCCGATGTACCTTTTTTTCTTTTCTTTTTTTTACGTTATGCTTTGTTAAATGTTTCCCATGGTAGTGCCTAGCTCTTCAAGTCCTTTTTTTAATAATAGTTTGCCTTGAAAATGGCTGGAATTTTGTATCAAAATTTGCCCTCATGGATTTCAATAGGGTTACTAGCTAAGTTTGGGTTTCATGGATTTCAAGCAGGATTCGACAAACACCCCACAAAACCTTGGCAGGTTTTGCTCATCCAAGAAGACTAGTGCTAGACCTTAGAGTTTGTGGGGTAAACGATATTACAGGAAGATTTTAATCTTAATTAAAGAAAAAAAATATGTATATTTTGCAGGTCTGCCTTAGGCTTTTGGACTGTTTTTTTTGGACTTAGGTTATTGCCTAAATTAAACGTGAAAGGCAGTTATGTTCAAATGCCTGGATTTGCTTTTACAACCCCCTCACTTTGACAGCATTTCATGATGATCCACTGGCTTCGGTACTTATATAACTGACCTGGAGGTTTGTAGATTAGTAGTTCTTACTTAACGTGGGCTTTCCTGATCTGCATATTTGTACCAGATGAGTGATTCAGAAAGCACTGATGCAGAGACAGTAAGGCAAACAAAATTTTCAGCTAGTAATCAATAGATATTTTTGATCAGTACAGGTATACTTTAACCACTTCAGCCCTGGACCATTTTGCTGGTCAAAGACCAGGCCACTTTTTGCGATTCGGCACTGCGTCGCTTTAGCTGACAATTGCGCAGTCGTGCAACGTGGCTCCCAAACGACATTTATGTCCTTTTTTTCCCACAAATAGAGCTTTCTTTTGGTGGTATTTGATCACCTCTGCGGTTTTTATTTTTTGCACTATAAACAAAAATAGAGCGACAATTTTGAAAAAAATGCAATATTTTTTACTTTTTGCTATAATAAATATCCCCCAAAAATATATAAAACATTTTTTTCCTCAGTTTAGGCAGACACGTAATCTTCTACATATTTTTGGTAAAAAAAAATCGCAATAAGCGTTTATTGATTGGTTTGCGCAAAAGTTATAGCATCTACAAAATAGGGGGTAGTTTTATGGCATTTTTATTAATATATTTTTTTTACTAGAAATGGCAGCGATCAGTGATTTTTATTGTGACTGTGACATTATGGCGGACACATCGGACACTTTTGACACATTTTTGGGACCATTGTAATTTTTACAGCGATCAGTGCTATAAAAATGCACTGATTATGGTGAAAATGACACTGGCAGTGAAGGGGTTAACCCCTAGGTGGCGGTGTAGGGGTTAAGTGTGCCCTGATGAGTGTTTCTAACTGTAGGGGGGATGGGCTGTGTGTGACAAGACAGTGATCACCGCTTCCAATTACAGGAAGCGGTGATCACTGTCATTGTCACTAGACAGAGCGGGGAGATGCTTGTTTACATAAGCATCTCTCCGCTCGATCTCTCCGTGAGATGATCGCGGGTGTCCCTGTGGCGATCGAGTCTGCGGGACCCACGGCCGGTTTACGGAGAAAGAGGTAGGGGTTGTAAGACATCATCCTTTCTCAGGGTCAGATGTAACTGTGCTCATGGAAACAACTGTAGATAAACCAGCTAACACGTGGTCATCACATTCACCCACCAATCATTTCTTGTTTTTTCTCTAGCTGTTATCATAGAACTATAATCTATACAACATTTTGTGGTTTATAACAGATGAAGGGCATAGGTTAGTCATAGTTACAATAACCGGTTCGCCAGTTTTAAAGAAAGGGTAATCCCTTAGAATACACTATAATTGGATATGCTTCTAGAAATGATCTACTAACAAACAGCTTCAGCAGAGGTTAACTAAAAGCACAAAGGAATTTATAAGCATCCCAATCCGTGCAGTAACAAGCTGAATTATATACACAGCAGCACGATTCAATGTGTCAGCACACTAGCTCAGGACTTCCAAAATTAAGAATTAATCACATGGTGTTTCTGAGCTGGGACAGGCAAGAAAACTCCCCCTGGAACCATGTCAACCAAAATGTTTTTAATTATCTAGAGAAAGTGTGGACTGTGTATCATCATTAACTGGACTAAACACTGATGGTCAGTGAGTCAGGTAGCAGTAAATGGTGCAATTAACAGATAGAGAGGAGATGTGTATTCAATTTGAAAGCTTTCTTTCCTAATCCATCTCCGTTCATCAAACAAAGTGCTGAGCTGCAGACTTTTACTTTCAATTATATTAATCAGGTTAATTCTAAGTTAAAGTCAACATTTTAATCAAGGACCAGCAAAATCTAAGAACCGAGCACAAGGAAGACCGCCCACAATGATTTTTGTTTACATGGTGCACACAGCGAATGAAAAATCAACTAAGCAGCAAGAAGAGTAGGTGGATTTTTTTACTATATTCGCGTTGAAGGTATTATAAACGTTTCACTAGAGGAGATTTTTTCTTTAATGACTTGGTGCAGACTAATATCTTTTCACCATTTACCCTGTTAATGAAAGTGGACAGAAATGCAGGATGAGGCAGACAGTTCTCCACCAAGTAAAGATGGTCATAAGCATGCTGAGACAGTCATTTGATTTGGTAGACAGCAGGGCTAGATGTGTTAAATTTGGCCATTCAAATACGTGAGTAAATCACACAGGTATATGTTGTCAGAAAATTCAGTAAGGATAGATAAAAATAAACAGTGCAATGTAACCATCAACTGTCTAAGTCATACAGCTGTGAAAAAAAGGTATGGTGGCAGGGGACCAGGCCCTGATCTAGGTGAGTATTCCAATTACAATTTAGTATGGCAGTTTAGTCAGAGGGAGCTTCTTAAAACCCAGTGGGCCCAGACATGGGTTTTGGGACACAAGTTGTAAAAATTGTACAAAAACAAGAACTCCAAACTGTAGTTGACAGTCCAGATATATTATTTTGTCACAATGACAGCAAAACAAGTTGGCCACCTTAAACAATCACTGAGATGTATAAAATTTGTCTGGACAGTCTTCTGCCTGACTCAGATCTAAGCCATGTCCATCCCAGAACAAAGCCCCATCTGCCACTGGCCACTAAAGGTCTACTGCAGGGGTCTCCAAACTTTCTAAATAAAGAGCCAGTTTGCTGTCCTTCAACTTTAGGGGGGCCCAGACTGTGGCCACATGGAAGTAGAAAATGAACTGGTGTCGGTGAGAGTAAACAGTTCCCCATCTTTGGTATTAGGGGGAGGAATGGTGCACCATCGTGTCAGTGGGGGGAGTATTGGCCCATTGTTGGTGTCAGTGGCAGAAATAGTGCCCATCATTGGTTTCATTGATAGGAATAGTGTCCCATCATTACTGTAACTGAGAGGACTAGTGCTCTGTCATTGGTGTCAGTATGAGGAATAAAGAGGCAGAAACTATGGCCCACTGTTGCTGCCAGTGGGGGGAATAATGCCCCAAGGGCCAGATAAAAGCAAGCAAAAGGCCACATCCAGCCCCCGGGCCGCAGTTTGGGGACCTGTGGTCTACTGTATGCTTGTGTTAAGATGTAGTCCATGCCCTGTGTTTGGTGTGAAGCCTGGGATACAGGGACTCCACAAGACCAAAGAAAACTAGATAATGTATTGGCACTACACCCAACTTTCTGGTTGCAACTAAAAAATACCAAAAGAAAAAAAATTATGTAAATTAACTGTATATTTGCTATTCATCTCCTCTTTTTCTGTGTGCCTGGGTAGCCCCTGTATCTTAGGCCCAACATATACACATGTTGTCATCTCTGAAATAAGCCTTTACTGGCCAGTGGCAAGCAAAACTAAATGCAACAAAGGAAGACAATGGAAGAGAACGGGCTGCTACTCTGTTTCTTCCTTCATTGCTTATGTTTTCTTATTGCCAAGTTGTTATGCTGCCAAAGATAGGTAATTCTTCAATGCTGTCTTAGGTGTGCCACACTGCCAAAGGAGAAAAAATATCATTGCCAGGTGGATTCCTGTTTCAATATGTTTATTGAAAGTTTTTTTTTTAAATTAGGTTGATTTCATGTTCCTTGGTAGTGCTATACTGTTAGCAGAAAGAGCACTGTCATGCTTGCAGAGAGATTGCAACCATGCTGCCATAAATTGTGTTGTTCAGCTGGAGCATATTAATTAGAATGTAAAATAGAGATTAAATGGAAGGGTAAGGGAAATGGTACAAATTAATGAAATCATCTACATATACTGTACGTGCAAGACATGAATAGAATATTCCAGCACTAAAAAGCAGCTAACACAACCAAACCTCGTTATGTTGTAAGGTGCTAAAACACAAACTCTGATAGACAAAATGTTATATAAAATGATGCCTCATAATTACAAGAAAACTGTTAAACCGGCATGAACAGTAGAGTCTATTATGAAAAGAATTCAGCATGAGCAATACATACATACAGTGTATGCCTCCCTTATCTTCCAATATAACTACAACCCATATGGGTTATATGCTTCTAAATCAAAACGCAAGACAGAGAGATAAAGCTGAGAGATAAAAACTAGCTGGGACTCTCTCATAATATTTTATGTTCTTATTACACTTCCTCATTTAGTTGTGCCACAAAGAACTACAATACAATTGCAAACATATATTATGTTAGCCCAAACATGTGCGTGAACACTTGAGCCATAAAGTCACGGAAATGTGTATTTTGGGTAATGTAGCTATCTCTTCCCTTGGGGTCATGTCTTTAAATCACGCCTGCCTTCCACATGCTTTCAGGGAGACAGATGTACTTGCATTCCTAAGTGAGATTTATAATATATATATATATATATATATATATATATATATATATATATATATATATGTATATATATATATATATATATATAGCAAGGGGGGCAGTCTTAGCTGGTAACTGCAGAAGTAAACCATGCATGAGGCAGGGATGTCCAGGAACAGTCCAAGCAGGCCTGCACTGCACTTTTTTTCAGCAAGACAGGACACAAGTTCAAAGCAGGGGGCTTAGTACAGCAAGTCAAATGAAACATCAGCTCATCCAATACACTAAACTTATGTAAACTCCTTACTAACAGAGCGCCCTCTAATGGGTTTACCCAAAATAAACAGCCAGCTATTGTACCTTTTGTTAGTGTTCTGTCCACAGTCAGCCTTTTCACCCAGCAGCGGGCTCTCACAGCAGATACAGTGGAAGAGAGAGTTTCTAGCATAAGTAAGCTCAGATATATAATGGTCTGTGGACAACTGACTAATTCGTAATGTCTGGCTAACAAGTAAAATTTGGACCCAGAACTGGAGGCTTTATTTATTGTATGTGTAGCGGGGTGTTGCTTTAAGGACCCAGAGACTACCATACCCAGGGTGCATTGCCCCGCGCAAGGACTGCTGGGGTGGGCTATTTAACTGAGGGGCGGACCGGAGTTCGGTCTCTTTGGACATCGCCCGCCCAGCAAGTGGAACTCTGTGCTGAGTCTGTTGTTCCTGACAGGGCCTGAAGTTTAGGCCTTGTGCTTCCAAAGAGCCTTCCGTTTCCATTGAGGAGCCTGAGGGACGTCTTATCCTGCTACCCATCTACTACTTCCAGGAGGACCGAAAACCCGGGTGTCGTGGAACCTGTGTACCGAGACACAGCTACGGAAGATACGGACGTGGACTGGTCCAGTTGGGTGAGAGAGCACCTGCTCAGAGATTAGTACAGGATCTCTAGGCCCAGTGTTTGTTGTTCGGGACCCACCATTTAGAGTTTGCATCTGCACACCGGAGGGACAGTGCATTGAGTAGCATTAGATTAGCATTATATTCCTCAAGTTTACAAGTATCTATTCCTGTGGATTACAATTTGTCTCCAAAAGTGCACCACCATGTGCTAGCGAAGATCCATCTCCACGGAACTTACACATAGAACAGTCAGGCCTGACTTCTAAGTTTAGACACTGCTGGGCGCCATCTTTCCCACGAGGGAGGGGAGCTGCAAGCGGGGTCCGTTAGTTGTGTGTGTACAGAATTGTATATCTGTTTATTTGCTGAATACCTTTTATTGCAGGGCTCTGCATATGCTAATGTATACAGTTTATCTGCTTAACCATTTCGTTCAGTAAAAGTACCAGGATTAAGCAGACAAGTTGTTGGTGTGATTACTTTGCTGAGGGGATGGTTAGTACCAGTTATACAATATCACTATGTGCCTTTATTGCCGGATTGCGTGACCTAAAGTTACCGGTCTCACAATCCTATCATCCCCTACTAGCTGTGCCAAGGGAGGGTAGAGCCAATTGCTGGGGGTTGACAGCGGTGTGTTACAGGCCTGAAACATCATACCAGCAGCTCTCTTAGCTGGGGGTATCGGTAATATGTTTATACAAAACCTTCAGAGCCCATTCACACAGGGGCAACTTTGGATCCGACTTCAAATCGCCCCAGGTCGCCCCTAGTCGCCTCAAGTCGCGCTGGCTGAGGAAATCAATGTAAGTTAATGGAGTCGTCTTAATGCACACTACTGCAGTCGCTCCGACTTCAAAAAAGGTTCCTGTACTACTTCAATCCGACTTCTAGGCGACCTGTACCCATTGATTTCAATGGGAGTTGCCTCTGAAGTCGGATCACTGTCTTAAGATAAGCAACTTTTCAGGAAGATAACATACATTTCTCAGGCAAACCCCTCCCTCCCCCCTCCCTCCCACAGAGTTAATTCTTGTTTTATTGGCCACTGGAATGTCTCCTGTCCTGCAGGCAACTTGGAGTTGCCTTGTAAGTTGCCCATAGTCGTGCTGTGATTCATACTCAAGTCGTGTCTGAGTTGCCTCATAAAATCGAGCTGGAAGTCGTGTTGCCCCTGTGTGACAGAGATCCTGCAAAGCCGATAAGTGAGGTAATTTAACAATCTTTATAGAAAGACAAAACATTACGTCAGAGCTGGCATGTCTACTGCCTAGATGTAATATTTTCAGGTGCACTGGGACAATAGTTTATACTAGAGAGCCATAACCTGGTTGCTTACAATATTAGAATCAAAACTTAGAAATGATGTATCCTGAATTATTATGACATTTCAACAGGGATGTTATCCAAAAATTTGAAAGTTGGACAACTCAACACTCACTTACAATAATTGTAGTCAAAGCTGATCAGTTATAGGAAGATGTGGTTTTATTTCATATCAGAGTCACCTCTTCTTTCTTACTTATTACATATACTATTTTATTATTATAAGGTGCTCCTATTGAACTATTCTGTTATTTTGTCTTCTGAAAATTCTAAAAACCGAATGCGTTCTTCCTAATCAGGAATGCAAGGGACTAAGGGTTTGTCTGTACTAGACGTTTAATTAAAGAGGACAGAGGTTAGAACAGCTCAATATTAGCGATAAGCACTCTTTGATCTTCACAGCAATTCAGGTCTTTGGAAAATGCACAATAAGGGCATTTATTAGAAAAACCCTGCCATATCAAAAATCGACAAATATTTGTACCACAATAATTAAAAAATTATGGCAGAAAAAAGACTGAGTGGTCCGTCGAGTACACCCCATTTATATTTAAATACAGGTACAGGGTATGTATATATATATATATATATATATATATATATATATGTATATATATACAGTATCTCACAAAAGTGAGTACACCCCTCACATTCTTGTAAATATTTTATTAAATCTTTTCATGTGACAACGCTGAAGAAATTACACTTTGCTACAATGTAAAGTAGTGAGTGTACAGCATGTATAACAGTGTAAATTTGCTGTCCCCTCAAAATAAGTCATCACACAGCCATTAATGTCTAAACCACTGGTAAAAAAGGAAGTACACTCCTAAGTGAAAATGTCCAAATTGGGGCCCATTAGCCATTTTCCTTTCCCGTTGTCATGTGACGCATTAGTGTTACAAGGTCTCAGGGAGCAGGTGTGTTAGATTTGGTGTTATCGCTCTCACTCTCTCATACTGGTCACTGGAAGTTCAACATGGCACCTCATGGCAAAGAACTGAATCTGAAGAATTGTTGCTCTTCATAAAGATGGCCTAGGCTATAAGAAGATTGCCAAGACCCTGAAACAGTGGTCAAGACTATACAGCGGTTTAACAGGACAGGTCCCACTCAGAACAGGCCTCGCCATGGTCGACCAAAAAAGTTGAGTGCACGTACTCAGCGTCATATCCAGAGGTTGTCTTTAGAAAATAGACGTATGAGTGCTGCCAGTATTGCTGCAGAGGTTGAATTGGTGGGAGGTCAGCCTGTCAGTGCTCCGACCATACGCGGCACACTGCATCAAATTGGTCTGCATGGCTGTCATCCCAGAAGGAAGGCTATTCTAAAGATGATGCACAAGAAAGCCTGCAAACAGTTTGCTGAAGACAACCGGGCTAAGAACATGGATTACTGAAACCATGTCCTGTGGTCTGATGAGACAAAGATAAACTTATTTGGTTCAGATGGTGTCAAGCAAGTGTGGCGGCAACCAGATGAGGACTACAAAGATAAGTGTGTCTTGCCTACAGTCAAGCATGGTGGTGGGAGTATCATGGTCTGGGGCTGCATGAGTGCTGCCAGCACTGGAGAGCTACAGTTCGTGGGGGAACCATGAATGCAACATGTCCTGTGACCTACTCAGGGGAGGGCTGGCAGCCTTAGTCCTGGGGGGCAAGTCCAGTCAAGTGGCCTATTGAACCACCAAATCAGCTCACCATCCATCTACACCACATTCCCCGCACAGAGAGAGAGAGAAAGAGAGAGAGAGAGAGAGAGACCATTTGGCGCTGCCTGCACAGAGAGAGAGACCATTTGACGCTGCCTGCACAGAGAGAGAGAGAGACTGCTCCACATTGCCCACAGTGCAAAGCGGTCACTCTCTGTGGGGGCAGTGTGAAGGGGTCACTCTCTGTGGGGACAGTACGAAGGGGTCACTCTCTGTGGGGACAGTACAAAGGGATCACTCTCTGTGGGGACAGTACAAAGGGGTCACTCTCTGTGGGGACAGTACAAAGGGGTCAATCTCTGTGGGGACAGTGCAATGGGGTCACTCTCTGTGGGGACAGTACAAAGGGGTCACTCTCTGTGGGGACAGTACAAAGGGGTCACTCTCTGTGGGGACAGTACAAAGGGGTCACTCTCTGTGGGGGTGAAAGTTTTCCAGCCATCAGAATACAATGATCACTGCTGGCAGCTATAGCAGGCAGCAGTCATCGCCAAAAAAAAAAAGAAAGACACGCTGGCTGTACTGAAGTCAGTTGAGGGATTGAATTCTGTAAAACCACATTCTGCACATAAATAGATCGAAATTCTGCTGGTTCAGCAGAAAATTAAATCTGTCTATGGTGGCTTAATTTCACCAGTCTCTGGGTTTAATAATATCCTCAAACCTTCTGAAAGGGGTGCTCCACTTAGGTGTAGAAATTCACTTTGAACTCCACCTTATTTCCAGAACTCTTTAGGTAGGTATTAGATGTGCAAACAATAAGGTGAGAGCACATCTAATACCTACAGAGAGTAATGGAAATAATGTGTAGTTCAAAGTCAACCGTGCCATTACTTGGAGGGATTGGCATTTAGGGGGTTAAAACAGGCAGGGATGAAATGTGATATCACCTCCTCTGCCTGTCACTTTTCAGAGGAGTGGCAGTGCCTGCTGCAAGTGAATACAAGCCTTTGGGCTCACACTGGTGTACTGGGAGTTTTCCACAGCCATAGTCCCTGAGATTTCTTTTAGGTTGCACATTTTTGCTGCATTTTCTGGAAGTGCATCAAAGATGCAGCATTCAGGACGTTTTGTGCACTTTCACAACATACAGTGCCAGTACACCACTGCTCAGATTGAACTTTCCCGCCCACACATCCTCTTCACAGAAAGCACACAGGCTGCCGGAGTGTGGGCGGGGAAACAGAGCAGGTCCAGCCTCTGCCAGCCATTCGTGTGGAGGAGGGAGGGGCTGGGCGGGGCTGTGCTGTGCTCTGTAACACAGACTGTCAGCCCTGAGATATCGCTGGCTCACAGTACTGGATGGAGATGCCACACTCGGCCAGCTCAAAAACTGCGCATGTGCGGTTCTAAGCTGGTGACACAGCGGCCTTTATAGAGCATATGAGAGCAGCCCAGGGGGAAAATGCATCTCTGCCCCCCGCCCCAGCCCGCCCCTGGACATACTGAAGCAAAGCATGATCCCCTCCCTTTGGAGACTGGGTCGCAGGGCAGTATTCCAACATGATAACGACCCCAAACACGCCTCCAAGATGACCACTGACTTGCTAAAGAAGCTGAGGGTAAAGGTGATGGACTGGCCAAGCATGTCTCCAGACCTAAACCCTATTGAGCATCTGTGGGGCATCCTCAAATGGAAGGTGGAGGATTGCAAGGTCTCTAAGATCCACCAGCTGTGTGATGTCGTCATGGAGGAGTGGAAGAGGACTCCAGTGGCAACCTGTGAAGCTCTGGTGAACTCCATGCCCAAGAGGGTTAAAGCAGTGCTGGAAAATAACGGTGGCCACACAAAATATTGACACTTTGGGCACAATTTGGACATTTTTACTTAGGCCCCTTTCACACGTTTAATAATATCCTCAAACCTTCTGAAAGGGGTGCTACACTTAGGTGTAGAAATTCACTTTGAACACCACCTGATTTCCAGAACTTTTTAGGTAGGTATTAGATGTGCAAACAATAAGGTGAGAGCACATCTAATACCTACAGAGAGTAATGGAAATAATGTGGAGTTCAAAGTCAACCGTGCCATTACTTGGAGGGGTTGGCATTTAGGGGGTTAAAACAGGCAGGGATGAAATGTGATATCACCTCCTCTGCCTGTCACTTTTCAGAGGAGTGGCAGTGCTTGTTGCAAGTGAATACAAGCCTTTGGGCTCACACTGGTGTACTGGCAGTTTTCCACAGCCATAGTCCCTCAGATTTATTTTAGGTTGCACATTTTTGCTACATTTTCTGGAAGTGCATCAAAGATGCAGCATGCAGGACGTTTTGTGCACTTTCACAACATACAGTAAAAATGTGCAACCTCTATGGGACCAGGGGCAACATGCAGGAAGAGTGCCAGTACACCACCAGCACTGCAGACAAACCTGCAGCATGCCAGTGTGAGCCCACATCATAACACCTAGGAGAGCAAGGTAGTGTCACAGGCTGCTAGGAAAAAAAAAACTCTTTAGCTGCAGAGAGGGGGAGGGAGGAGGAGCTAACTTACTTGTACGGTGCCAGCCTCCAGGAGACTCACTGCATTCAAGCCGACTGCTCAGATTGGACTGCTCAGATTGAGTACCTGCACCTAATCTCTGAGAAAAAAGCCCTGCTTTTACGTACCTTATTTCTCAATCCCCTGATAGACTGCACTTTCCTTTTTTCTCTGATGCTTTAGGTTGTAGGTGGGCCCTTGGCATCCTCAATTATAATGCAGTATTGCTGACAGAGAAGTGGCTTAAGGGGACCGGTCGCATGGAGAGGAGGAGCTTGTGGAAGAGAGGAGTAAGGTAAGCAAAAGTTCTTTATATTGGTACCCTACACAAAAACAAGCATTTAACCCTTGCAATGTGGGAGAAGCTATAGTTTATTATTGTTTAGTTTAATACATTTCACATTGAAAAGTACAAGAAGGCATTTTGTAACAATGGGATTGTATCAATTTTACAGTGCCTTGCAAAAGTATTCACCCCCCCCTTGGCATTTTTCGTGTTTTGTTGCCTCTCAACCTGGAATTACCATGGATTGTTTGAGGATTTGCATCATTTATTTTACACAACATGCTCACAACTTTGAAGATGTTTTTTTTTTATTGTGAAGCAAACAACAAAATAGGACAAAATAACAGAAAAAGTCAATGTGCATAACTATTCACCCAACTAAAGTCAATACTTTGTAGAGCCACCTTTTGCGGCTATCACAGCTCTCGCTTTGGATAAGTTTCTATGAGCTTGCCACATCTTACCACTGGGATTTTTTCCCATTCCTCCTTGCAAAACTGCTCCAGCTCCTTCAAGTTGGATGGTTTGCGCTTGTGAACAGCAATCGTTAAGTCTGACCAGAGATTTTCTATTGGATTGAGGTCTGGGCTTTGACTAGGCCATTCCAACACATTTACATGTTTCCCCTTAAACCACTCAAGTGTTGCTTTAGCAGTGTGTTTGGGGTAGGGTTGCCACCTCATCCCTTTAAACCCGAACACATATGAATTACACAGGTTCTGTGGCTGATTAAGGTGGTAATTAAACTCACTTGGTGCCTTATCTGCCTTTAATTAGCCTCAGAACCTGTGTAATTCATATATGTTCGGGTTTAAAGGGATGAGGTGGCAACCCTAGTTTGGGGTCATTGTCCTGCTGGAAGGTGAACCTCTGTCCTAGCCTCAAATCACACACAGAGTGGTACAGGTTTTGCTCAAGAAAATCCCTGTATTTAGCACCATCCATCTTTCCCTCAACTCTGACCAGTTTTCCAGTCCCAACTGCTGAAAAACATCCCCACAGGATGATGCTGCCACCACCATGTTTCACTGTGGGGATGGTGTTCTTTGGGTGATGTGATGTGCTGGGTTTGCGCCAGCCCAGACATAGCATTTTCTTTGATGGCCAAAAAGTTCAATTTTAGTCTCATCAGACCAGAGCACCTTTTGGGAGTCTTCCACATGCCTTTTCGCAAACTCAAAACGGTCCATTTTGTTATTTGCTGAAAGTAATGGCTTTCTTTTGGCCACTCTGCCATAAAGCCCAACTCTATGGAGCGTACGGCTTATTGTCGTCCTATGTACAGATACTCCAGTCTCTGCTGTGGAACTCTGCAGCTCCTCCAGGGTTACCTTAGGTCTCTGTGCTGCCTCTCTGATTAATGCCCTCCTTGGCCGGTCCATAAGTTTTGGTGTGTGGCCGTCTCTTCGCCGGTTTGCTGTTGTGCCATGTTCTTTCCATTTGGTTATGATAGATTTGATGGTGCTCCTAGGGATCATCAAAGATTTGGATATTTTTTTATAACCTATCCCTGACTTGTACTTCTCAACAACATTGTCCCTTACTCGTTTGGAGAGTTCCTTGGTCTTCATGGCAGTATTTGGTAAGTGGTGCCTCTTGCTTAGGTGTTGCAGCCTCTGGGGCCTTTCAAAAATGTGTGTATATGTTATGACAGATCATGTGACCCTTAGATTGCACACAGGTGGACATCATTTCACTTATTATCTGACTTCTGAAGCTAATTGGTTGCACCAGAGCTGTTTATGGGCTTCATAACAAAGGGGGTGAATACATACGCACATGCTAATTATCAGTTTTTTATTTCTGAAAAAAAAGTTTTATGTATATATATTTTTCTAATTTTACTTCACCAACTTAGACTATTGTGTTCTGATCCATCACATATAATTCAGATTAAAAAAAGATTGAACTAATGTCTGTAATATAACAAAATAGATAAAAAGCCAAGGGGGGTGAATACTTTTGCAAGGCACTATATGTTCTAATACACATTGCATTGTTACATCTACTTTAACAACATAGAAAACAACGTTTTTGTAATATATTATTTTGGACCCTTAAAGTATTAGTATTTTGGTTTCAACACAGGGAAAACATCTCATTTTACAAGTTGTATAGTGGCTAATGGGATACACAGTTATTTCCCTGGTTGATGATGTTTACCCTGACCCTGACCCAAATTATAGCCAAGTCTCCATGACCCTCATTCCAAATATCCATGCTGGTGTACTCAAATTTTATATAAGAATCATTAAGCTACCCACCATATGTCACCAAATACTGCACCACCAGGTCCCCCATCAGTTTGAAAATTCTTAATAGTTACATATATAGCCTGATAAAGCTGTTAGATCACTTCAAGGGCCGCAAAACCTTATTAAGAAGCAGTACCATGTCAAAATGTGATACAACCATAAGGAGTACTGAAGAAGGCATATGAAGATTGTGAAAATCACTTAATATCATTAAATCCATCCATATGTAACACTATGGATTGGTGTTTTTGGGCACACTAGGAAATATTTATTTATTCTAGGTAATGTGTTTGAATAGTGCCCTATATATCATTATCATGCTTAGTTGACCTAGTCAGACGATTAAAGGAGAAGTACAGCCAAAGCTCGTTTGGCTTTACTTCTCCTATGAATTACAGGATTGCAGATTGTTTTGCACTCCTGCGACCCTTTTCCAGCCCGCTGTCGGCTGACGTCACAGAGTTGGTCCAGGCTCGGGAAAGATCGTGACCATATGGCTGGGATCTGCCCATATGCCTGGACTGGCACCCAGCTCAGCCTTTTAGTAACCAGGTGAGAGCCTGAGCTGGCTGCTCCTGCTCCTGCCCCCTCTACAGCCCAGCGCTCCAGTGAGCGCAGGGGGGGGCAGAGCAGAGAGCCAGTGACTGACAGTCAGCAGCTCTCTGCTTAGGGAGCACTAAGAACCGAGTGATCAGCAGTGTTTGATCGCTCGGTTCTTAGCCTTGGAGCCAGCAGGGGACAGATGCAGCATCGGATCGATGCTGCATCCACCTAGGTAATTAGGATTAATTCCCATACTTTTCTTTTTTTAGTAAATTATGTGTAGTGAACCTACACCATATTTGCACTAGGTCAGTCTGAGGTGTTAACTTCAGCCTTAGGCTGCCCATAGATCTTCTTTTTTTTTTTTGATCAGCCAGACGCTATTTGAAAGAAACAAACGGGTTTCCCCATCCACACAAGCGAGGTAGATGGAGAAATTCTCCTCACTCTTCTGTTTTTTTCAGACGGGGGGACTCCTCTGCTATCAGAGTACACTGATCAGTGCTGCAGGGAATGCTGGTTATGGATGGACCAAAACTGGACCAATCTCTGCTGAACTGGCTGAATTTCAATCAATCTATGGCCAGCTTAAGTGTTTTAAACAAAATGTATTAAAATAATTATACTAAAATGTAAAAATCTATTTCATATTATTATGCTTGGCAAAAAGCACTGTCAAATTTTCCACAAACCTAAAAAAAAGCATGTTTTGGGAAAAAAATGTCCCTTGTATTTCGATCTACACCACTGCTTTGTTATGGCCACAGAGGATACAAAATAATGCTGCACACTAAATAAAGCACACCGATCTTACGCTTTTTTTCCTGCCTTAGCTAGAAATCAATATTGAGATTAAAAATACTAGCGAAGAGCCTGAAAAGCATTTTGGTATAGGCCAATCATAAGATTACCTCAAGCAACAAGAGGTGTTAGAAGAGAACAGTGCCTAAAGAGGGCCTTCTTAAAGCCTAAGGCATTACTGAGCAGACAGCAATCATATCCTTGTACGTTGTATATACCATAAGATGCAGAGAGGTGCCGCCATACCAGAAAATACCTGATATCATGAGAAGCACCACAAACATTAAACAAAACACATTTATCAAGCAAACACACAACTTAACAGCTTCCGTTTTACCTTCAGCAAAATAGGCTACAAAGCAGTAAATTATCTGCTGTGGCATACAAAAAGTGTTTTTGCGTGCAATGATTCTCCTCATATAAGTTGCCTTAATTGATCCCCAATCATCCTAGGAATGTTTGCACTCATTCTGGGGAGGGGACCCCCTCCTCTCAGTTGACATTAAGATTGGTTTCACATCCCAGACCGGCTCCTTCGCTGTGGTACATATCTTCCAAACACCTCGGGGCACACATCATTTCCAATTGTGAACAAATGCTGTTAGTTTTCATTAATTTGCAGACACTATATTTGCCAATTCCTCTGACTTCTCTTTCTCTCCCTCGCGTACTCTCTTACTCTCTCTCTTTCTGCTCCGAGGCAGGTGAGAGCATCAATTTTCTTCTCATCTGTGGCAGTTAAATTAAATGGAATCGGCCTGATTGCTGAAAATCAAAGAGAAGGCTGATAAAGCAATTAAATGCTTCTAATTCCTCCTCTTGAAAAGGTACAGCCTGGCTTGGAAGCTAATTAACTTTCATAATGAAAATCCTTTTTTTCCTCTCCCCTTTTAGGCCTTCTCTCTGTTTTACTTTCTTTTGGCATAGGTGTTTCATTGTAGAGAGACAGAGGAGGTAAAGGAAAATCAAGTTTTATCATGCACTGAGGATTTGGCGGTCTCAAATGGTCTTTGGCTGCTACTTAATTTTAGAATTCAGGATGCATTGCTTCATCATTAAAAAAAAAAAGTTGTGCGAATTGTAAAGCACTCTTACTCTAACCACTTATTGTAACATTTTAATGTAAACCTTATTTTATTTTGCATAGTCACACATAGGGCAGAGAAAGTTCATCCCAGACCCCAGTGCAGGACACATCAGTGGGCCCTAACTTTTACCCAACAACAGTCCCAACACACCCAACTCCCGATGCACCTGTCTGCACCATAGTATTTAACCATAGCAAAAATACTGGCCAAAAATCAACCCAATTATAGTTAATATACAGTAAATATAGAGAAAGGCTCATTATATGCTAATTTCTTCAGCATACCTCTACCTCTCATGGATAATCTCTTAACATAAGGGCTATAAGATTCATCCCAGGGTATCAGGACCTTAAAGTGTATCTATGATCAAAATGTATATTTACTTCTACATTTTATTTCAATTATTTCAATCTTAACTACTTGAGGCCCACGCTATAGCCAAATGGCAGCTTCAGCTCGGACCTGAAAATCCGGGAGGCCGTCAATAGACGGCCTGCCCTTCACGCGCTCCCTGCGCGCCCCTGCAGGGCACGTGCGGCGCGCGCGGCGCACGCTGTGATCACCCGAGTCACTGAGACTCGGGTGATCACCGATCTGAGTAAGGGGCCGGTCCCGACCACTTACCACGTGATCAGCTGTCAGCCAATGATCACGTGATCTAAACAAAGAATCGGTAATCATTTTTTTTTTCTGACAGCGTGAGGAGGAAAAAAAGCCGATCACCGGCTCTTTCACAAGGGACATCGGTCCCAAAGAGGAAGGAGGCAGATGTGCCTCATCAGTGCCAGTATAATGCTACCTGCCAGTGCCCACAGTGCCACCTAATAATGCCCACAGTGCCACATATCAATGCCCACAGTGTCACCTATCAATGCCCACAGTGCCACCTATCAATGCCCACAAGTGCCACCTATCAATGCCCACAAGTGCCGCCAATCAGTGCCTCATCAGTGCCACCTAGCAATGCTGCCTATCAGTGTAACCTACCAGTGCCCATTATTGCCACCCATCAGTGCCCATCACTGGCACCCATCAGTGCCCATCACTGCCACCTATCAGTGCCCCTCACTGCCACCTATCAGTGCCACCTATCAATGCCACATATTAGTGCCACTTCTCAATGCCCAGCAGTGCCACCTATCAATGCCCTTCAGTGCCACCCATCAGTGCCACCTCTCAGTGCCGCCTATCAGTGCCCACCAGTGCTGCCTATCAGTGCCCATCAGTGCCGCCTTATCGGTGCCCACCAGTGCCGCCTTATCGGTGCCCACTAGTGCCGCCTTATTGGTGCCCATCAGTGCAGCCCATCAGTGCCCATCAGTGCAGCCTCATCAGCGTACATCAATGAAGGAGCAAAATTACCTGTTTACAAAATTTTATAACAAAATATAAAAAAATATATATATTTTTTTTAAATCAGTCTTTGTATTTTTTTTAACAAAAAATAAAAACCGCAGAGGTTATCAAATACCACCAAAAGAAAGCTCTATTTGTGGGGAAAAAATGGGTACATTTGGGTACAGCGTTGTATGACCGCGCAATTGTCATTCAAAGTGCATCAGCGCTGAAAGCTGAAAATTGGTCTGGGCAGGAGGGGGGTTTAAGTGCCCAGTAAGCAAGTGGTTAAAGAACAAACGTTGTAAACTTACTTTGTGAAGATCCTTACAGATTTATTTCCTTGAAATCAGTGGCTGCCCATCCATACGGGGCGCAGGGGCACTGACTCCCTAATCCATGCGCCCAGCCCCTAATCTACATGCAGGGTGCCGGACGCATGGATTCCAATGCTTTTTTTTTAAGCATGTGATTAGAGCCTGAGGCCCTAATTGGCTTAAAAAATGTGGGCTTGGGGTGCAGAGTACTGCGCCCGAGCCCACCCACTTGTGTGACAATAGTGAAATAATACTCGCTATCGTCTTCCTTATTCTCCTCCTGGGCAATCAGGAAGCAGATCCTGAGACCTGATTGGCCAGGGAGTCTTAGGACTCCCAATTGTGTCTCAGGACATACTGGCCAATCGTGTCTCAGGACACACTTCCTGTTCAGCCCGAAGCAGAACGGAGAGGAGAAAGGCCCGGCTCTTCATTCATAAGGTTAGTCTCCGTCGCCTCCTTCTCGTCCGTCTAATGCCTGGGGGGTCATTGGTGTGCTTGCGGCATCCGACGTTCGTCTCCCGCTGGGGGGGGTCACTTGCAGCAATCGCTTCATTCCCATCTGTCCAGGGGGGGGGTGGATGGTGCTAGTTTGCTGCCCACCTACCCCCATCCCCCAAAATATTTAGCACTAGCTTTCCCTGCTTGGAATCTGTGACAAGTATTTGCTATGCCCTGTGAGTAGGCACTGATGTGTCACACATTTCACAGAGCCTGCCTTCTGAACTACAGAGGCGCTAAGAGGAGACGTTTCAAGAGGCTGAGTCAGTACAGGAATAACTGCTTGCAGGTAGCAAGGTACCATGGGATATGTCGTCCTTAGAATTTGTAACTAAACAGCAGAGGAGAACATGTACAGCATGCAGGGAATCCTGGAATTTGTGGAAAGAAATGGCAATCAGAAGTCACAACATGAAAGGAGGCAAAGGAGGCACTTTTGAAAATGCAAAGCAATGTAGCTGGGCAGCAGCTTGCCATGGGACCAGGGAGCTAGTGGAGATTATTGTAGTAGCAGTGTCTACTATAGCTATTTCTGGGTGGATGTATAGAGAATGATCCGAATAGTTTCAAAGATAGGATATGCACCTCATCCCAGGTAAATAATTATAGAGAAGAGAGGATGTGGGATTATAATGGTGCTAAATCATATCACAATATCAAAGTACATTACATTTTAATAATATTTTTATTAAAATATCAATTCAAGAAGATTTGATATACAGCATCTAATACATAGAGAAGTAAAAACAATTTCATCAGACATGAAACATAGCTTTGTGGAACGCTGGTATTCCCAATTGTAGTACAAGGGTGGTTGGTAGGGATGAGCTTCGAGTTCGAGTCAAACTCATGTTCGACTAGAACATTGCCTGTTCGCCTGTTCGCCTGTTCGCCGAACACTGAACAATTTGGGGTGTTCGCTGCAAATTCGAAAAGTCTATGGGAGAAATCTGAAGTGCTAATTTTAAAGACTTATATGCAAGTTATTGTCATAAAAAGTGTTTGGGGACCCGGGTCCTGCCTCTCGGGGGATCAGGAAGGAATTTTTTCCCCTGCTGTAGCAAATTGGATAATGCTCTTCTGGTTTTTTTTGCCTTCCTCTGGATCAACTGTGGGTATAGAATTGGGTATATGGGATTGTACGATATATGTTTATTTTTATTTTTTTATTTTTATTTTTTACGGTTGAACTGGATGGACTTGTGTCTTTTTTCAACCTGACTAACTATGTAACTATGTAACTATGTAACTATGTATCAATGCAAAAAAAAGTTTTAAAAACGGGCGTTATTTCGGGAGCAGTGATTTTAATAATGCTTAAAGTGAAACAATAAAAGTGAAATATTCCTTTAAATTCCGTACCTAGGGTGTGTGTATAGTATGCCTGTAAAGCAGCGCTTGTTTCCCGTGCTTAGAACTGTCCCTGCACAAAGTGTCATTTCTGAAGGAAAAAAAGTCATTTAAAACTCACTCGCGGCTATAATGAATTGTCGGCTCCCGGCAATACATAGAAAAGTCATTGATAAAAAAAAAATGCGTGGGGGTTCCCCCAAATTCAATTACCAGGCTCTTCAGGTCTGGTATGGATATTAGGGGGAACCCTGCCGCAAATTTAAAAAAAAAGAATGCGTGCGGTTTCCCCCAAATATCCATACCAGGCCCTTCAGGTCTGGTATGGATTTTAAGGGGATTTTAAGGGGATTTTAAGGGGATTTTAAGGGGAGCTCCACCCCAAATATAAAAAAAAAATGGCGTGGAGTTTCCCCCAAAAATCCAGACCAGACCCTTTATCCGAGCACGCAACCACTGCTTCTGAAAAAACGTCAGTTTTTAAAACTTTTTTTGCATTGATACATGTCCCCTGGGGCAGGACCCGGGTCCCCAAACACTTTTTCTGACAATAACTTGCATATTAGCCTTTATAATTAGCACTTTTGATTTCGAACGTTCAAGTCCATTGTATTTAATAGGGTTATAAATTTCGCGCAAACTTTCTGTCTGTTCGCAGGTTCTGGTGCGAACCGAACAGGGGGGTGTTCGGCTCATCCCTAGTGGTCGGGTAGGATGTAATGTCCCACTATATTTCGCCAATCTTCGGCTTCCTCACTGACCACTAAACTTGTATAACCAAATTTTGATTTTTTGATAGAGCTGGTTATACAAAGTTTAGTGGTCAGTGTATAACCCTGAGGAAGCCAAAGATTGGCGAAATATATTGGGACATTACATCCTACCCGACCACCCTTGTACTACAATTGGGAATACCAGCATTACACGAAGCTATGTTTCATGTCTGATGAAATTGTTTTTACTTCTCTATGTATTAGATGCTGTATATCAAATCTTCTTGAATTGATATTTTAATAAAAATATTATTAACATTTAATGTACTTTGATATTGTGAAAGGATTTAGCACCGTTATAATCCCACATCCTCTCTTCTCTATAGCTATTTCTAGGTATGTCACAGGTATGGTACTTTACATGCTGGACCAATGTAACTATGTAAAAATATCAATATTTGGAATTAATCTTTAGTGTTTCTAAAGGCAATGTTTTAATTAAAATAATAAACATGTTATATTCATCTGCTCTGTGCAATGGTATTGTACAGAGCGGCCCCAAAGGTGCTATGGAGGTATACAGATGACAGACCATTGTGTGCATGGGAGAGACCAATGTGTTTGCTAGGGATGAGATACAGGGGATGGACCAATGTTTGTGCTGGGGGCGGGACCGATGTGTGTGCTACAGGAGGATATGTGGGGGAAAGCAATGTGTGTGCTGGGGGAATAATACAGGGGAAAGACCAGTTTGGGGAAAGGGGGAGGGGGGCACAGCCAGTGGCAAAATGTTTTAGCTTTAGAACTACTTTAATGGGCCATATACATGATTCGAAAAAATCGGGCGACAGATCAACTGTTTTTTTTTGCATGCTAGTCACATATTAAAAATGAAGAGGTTACTAAAGTTAAGAAAATTCTCGTACAACAGAATAAAAAAATTGGAAGTGATGTAATGTAATGTGTTGTATTGTATTTGTATTGTACTTTTGGACGACAACTGTAATGATTAAACGAAAATTGTAGGATCTGGTATCATACGAGAAAAAGTTTTGTGCTTGTCCGATCAGATAATATCGGATGAACTGTCGTTAGCGGCTCTCGAGAGCTCTGTACTAACGATCCGATTATCGTACAATCGATTCGAAAGCGGTATTTTCCATCTGATTTTCAATTTGTGTGTACGGGCTATATGTTTTTTATGGGTAGATTTTTTGTTTGTTTTAAAACAGACAAGCAAGTATGTAAGAAATACAGTACACATACAAAACAAACAAATACAGACAGATTGAAAACCAAATGGCCAAAAACACTGAATGTACATAATTCTCAGCTTCATAATTGTCAAATCTTACGAATCGTATCTGGGAAGTATTTACTACAGTGCATCAATTTATATGTGTGCAATACATAATTTATTGGTTTAACAGTTTTTGTGAGCATGGGTGATTTAGAGTCCTATGTAATAAGGGCTATGGGGTGTAAGTGCTGTGAAATTTATCTAATAATGTTGTATATATGATTCTAATAGCTTTACAGGGCATAGCAAAAAAAATGTATATGAAAGATCTGCTGAGGAGGAACCACAATTTACGCAATCATCATGTTCTATCATTCTCACATGATGCATATATTTGGCGTTATAATAAAGAGAATGTATGTATTTGAAATGTGTTAACTCAACTGATGTACTCAAATCATTAACAAGCGATGTCTCTTTAGGCGCCTTTGAGGATTGATATATAATTAGGCTGTTTCTGGAGCAATGGCTTGAACAGATCACCAGAATGTGGTTGCCTATGGGAAAAGATTTTTGTGACTACGGCCTCGTACACACGGCTGAGATTCTCGTCGAAAAAAACATGTCGTTTTTTTCGACGAGATTCTTGGACAAGAAAATTGTCCCGGCCGAGTGTACACACGCTTGATTCAAAGAACCCGTGGTTCTTTGAATGGAGCGTACGCGGTGACGTCATCGACTACGATGAGCATGCGCTCGTCACATTCGATGCCGTTGCCGCCATCTTGGTATACCCTACGTATGCCTAGGAAGCTACCGCGCATGCGTCGAATTCATTTCGAACATGCGTGGGCTTCCGGGAGGACAGGTAAGTGTACACACACTCACTTTTCTCGTCGAGAAACATGCCGACGAGAATCTCGATGAGAAAATAGAGAGCAGGTTCTCTATTTTCTCGTCGAGATACTTGTCGCTTTTCTTGACGAGAAACCATACACACGAACGAGTTTCTCGGCAAAAAATCTCTGCCAGCAAGTTTCTTGCTGGTTTTTGCCGAGAAACTTGTTCGTGTGTACGAGGCCTACCTTTACAAAATTTGTTGCAAGTTTAATTTCATCCAAAGAAGTATACCTAAGCTCAATAAAGTGCTGAACTGGACCTTTTTATGTAATCTAAATAATATTTGAGGAACTATAAATAATATTATCTATTTATTGGCTAATATGTATTTGAAGCACTTTACATGTATGATTAGAGTTATTGCATTCAGGCAAATCCAGCACTTTGTAAGAAAGCACATTCGTGTTGTGTTCTATAGTCTGGGAGGCATAATAGAGTGCTTTATTAGGTAATTAGGTAGAGGGGGGAGACCCTGTAGCAAAAACTGGCACTACCCCCTATATAGATAGAGTAATTTAAGAAGATTATGAGAAAGGGGGGAATTTAAGGTGCCAAAAAGAAGTAACCCATAGTAAAATACATGTAAAAAATGTGTTAAAATATGATATCATAGAAACATATGAGATCAACATTATCGACATATAATATGACCGTTTTGTGCAGTCAATGCGTGGTTTGAAGTATATGGATCTGATGTATATGGATCAATGCATTTCGGCCAAATGAGGGTCTTCTTCAGGATCACCTTTTCGATATAGGTAAGTCTAATAGCATTTTGCAAAACCGCAACCAAACCGGATAGTGCATGTCAATACCAGACAAGAAACAGGCTGTATAAGGTATTTACTGGCCGGAAAAAAAATGACTATCCAAACTTAAAACAAGGGCAGAGGATTTAATAAGTGGAAAGTTGAAAAAATGACTGAAGTTCCGCTTTAAATTTAAGTACTCATTCTTGCTGGTAGTTAGTGTGAAATTGTGTGAATGCATCATAGTTACGTAGTTAGTCAGGTTGAAAAAAGACACAAGTCCATCCAGTTCAACCATAAAAAAAAAAATATATATCGTACAATCCCATATACCCAATTCTATACCCACAGTTGATCCAGAGGAAGGCAAAAAACCCCAGCAGAGCATGATCCAATTTGCTACAGCAGGGGAAAAAATTCCTTCCTGACCCCCGAGAGGCAATCGTATATTCCCCGGATAAACTTTACCTATAAATGTCAGTACCCAGTTATATTATGTACATTTAAGAAAGAATCCAGGCCCTTCTTAAAGCAATCTACTGAGCTGGCCAGAACCACCTCTGCAGGGAGTCTATTCCACATTTTCACAGCTCTTACTGTGAAGAAACCTTTCCGTATTTGGAGGTGAAATCTCTTTTCCTCTAGACGCAAAGAGTGCCCCCTTGTCCTTTGTGTTGACCGTAAAGTGAATAACTGAACACCAAGTTCACTATATGGACCCCTTATATATTTGTACATGTTGATCATATCCCCCCTTAATCTCCTCTTCTCAAGAGTGAATAAATTCAGTTCCTCTAATCTTTCCTCATAGCTGAGCTCCTCCATGCCTCTTATCAGTTTGGTTGCCCTTCTCTGCACTTTCTCCAGTTCCCCAATATCCTTTTTGAAAACTGGGGCCCAAAACTGAACTGCATATTCCAGATGAGGTCTTACTAATGATTTGAACAGGGGCAAAATGATATCTCTCTCTTTGGAGACCATACCTCTCTTAATACAAGAAAGGACTTTGCTCGCTTTGGAAACCGCAGCTTGGCATTGCATGCCATTATTGAGCTTACGATCTACCAAAACCCCCAGATCCTTCTCCACTACGGATCCCCCCAGTTGTACTCCCCCTAGTATGTATGATGCATTCATATTCTTAGCCCCCAAGTGCATAACTTTACATTTATCAACATTAAACCTCATCTGCCACATAGTCGCCCAATTAGACAGAGCATTGAGGTCGGCTTGTAAATTGTCGACATCCTGTAAGGACGTTATTCCACTGCATAGCTTGGTGTCATCTGCAAAGACAGAAATGTTACTTTTGATCTCAGACCCAATATCATTTATAAAGATATTAAAAAGTAAGGGTCCCAGCACTGAACCTTGGGGTACACCACTGATAACTCTGGACCATTCAGAGTAAGAATCATTAACCACGACTCTCTGAATTCTGTCTTTTAGCCAGTTTTCTATCCATTTACAAACTAATATTTCCAATCCTGTAGACTTTACCTTGCACATGAGCCGTGTGTGGGGAACTGTATCGAACGCTTTTGCAAAATCCAAGTATACCACATCCACAGCCACTCCTCTGTCCAAGGTCTTACTTACCTCTTCATAAAAAGAAATCAGGTTTGTCTGACAACTTCTGTCTTTCATGAATCCATGCTGTCTGTTGCTGTCTGTTGCTTAAATAGTTTTTTTCCAGCAAGAACTCATCTATGTGGTCTTTTATTAATCTCTCCAGTATCTTCCCAACTATAGAAGTTAAACTAACAGGTCTATAGTTACTTAGTAAAGACTAAATTCCCTTTTTAAATATAGGCACCACATAGGCCCTGCGCCAATCCAGTGGTACTATTCCTGTCATTAATGAGTCCCTAAATTATATTTTTTAAAAGCTCTTTTCTTATAGTTTATAGCTTTTTGAACTTTGGCAGTGAGCCACATAGGTTTTATTTTTAGCCTTTTAAACTTATTGCCCATGGGAATATACTTTGCAGTGAGTTCACAAACAGTCTTTTTGAACAATTCCCATTTCTGTTCTGTGCCCATTGATGCCAATATTCCCTCCCAGTCTAAGTCCTGGAGATCAGCCCTCATCCTTGGAAAATTTGCTCTCTTGAAATTAAGTGTTTTTATCTTTCCCGTATGTGATTTTTGCTTACAACTAACATCAAATGAAATCATGTTATGGTCACTGCTACCCAGGTGTTCCTTTATCTGAACATTAGTAATACGCTCTGCATGGTTTGAGATTACCAGGTCCAACAGAGCATCATTCCTAGTTGGGGCCTCAATAAACTGGACCATAAAATTGTCCTGCAATAGGTTTATAAATTTTTGCCCTTTAACTGTCCCAGCAGTTCCATTACTCCAGTCAATTTCTGGGTAGTTAAAATCCCCCATTATTATCACCGTCCCAGCCCTTGCAGCCCTTTCCATCTGTGCAAGAAGCTGAGTCTCCACCTCCTCATTAACATTGGGTGGTCTATAACAGACTCCAATGATTAACTTTGAACTACGCACATCTGTATGCAGTTCCACCCATAATGCTTCAGACTCATCCCACTCTCCATCCACCAGGTCCTCTTTCACACTCGCTTTGAGATCACTTCTCACATAGAGACAGACCCCTCCACCTTTCCTTTTTACCCTGTCTTTCCGAAAGAGTGCATAGCCAGGAATATTAATAGCCCAGTCATGTGAGGAATGAAGCCAAGTTTCAGCAATACCGATTACATCATAGCTCTCCTCATGCACCAGAGCTTCCAACTCACCTATTTTGCTTGGCATCAATGCAGTGCATGTTATCTCAGCTTGTAGATTGAATGAGTTTACCAATGCTGTCAAATCCCAGTAAAAGCATTTGACATGGTAGACTGAGGCTTCATACAGAGTACACTTGAGGCGGTGGGTGTAGGATCAAGAATGACCAAGTGGATAGGATCTCTTTACATTAGACCTACGGCGAGAATTAAAATAAATGGGACATTCTCAATGCCATTCGAGATGAAAAACGGTACCCGACAAGGGTGCCCTTTGTCACCGTTATTATTCCTGCTGGCATTAGAACCTCTGCTAAGGGGGATAAGGCGGAACGTAGATATAAATGGATTGAAGTCGGGGAAGAAGACCACAAACTTGCTGCTTACGCAGATGACATCCTATGTTTTATAACTAACCTGAAAATAACTTTACCCAATTTAATGAAATCTTTCAGTGAATACGGAAAACTGTCTAATTTCAAAATAAATTCAGCAAAATCTGAAATATTGAGCTACAACATTCCCAAATCAGAAAGGATTATATATAAAGCAGAGTTCCCATTTAGTTGGAGAAAATAATTAAATTATCTCGGAATTAAATTAACAACCACTACCGAGACATTATATAAAGCTAATTTCATTCCATTATTAAATGACATTAAATCAGAACTGAACAGAATTACATTGGGGCAAGTTTCATGGAGCGGCCGAATAAACATCTTTAAAATGGTGATTCTAACTAAGATAGTATATAAAATACAAATGCTCCCAATCCCACTACCACAGGTATACTTTAAAAAATACAAACACTATTCTCAACATTCATCTGGCGAGTTAAAAAAACACTAATTAAACTGACTTTATTGACATTGCAAAAGGCACAGGGGGGTTTGGGGGCACCTGATTTGAATTATTATAATGCTATCGTATTATCACGTATAATTGAATAGGTCAAAAATAACACTGAAAAGAGATGGGTAAATATGGAATCTATAAGTAGTAAAACTTCACTGGGGAGGATAATTTGGATCCTGGCACAACACCGCAAATTGGGCACAGACACACATTGCATCACTAGGAACGCTTTAATAATTTGGGACAAGATTCATAAAAAGGAAAATTGGGATTTTAACTCACCTCTAATACTAATAACTGACACAAAATACTTTATACCAGGACAGGAAAATGGATTATAAAAGATAATGCCCAATTAAAAGATGTAATGGAGCAAAATAAACTTCTTACATACCAGGAATTAAAAAAAGGAGTGGATTGATGCTGATTGACGAGTGGCGGTATGCCCAGTTAAAACATTTCTTTGAAAAATTATCACAGCCGATTAGAACAGTAGAAAATCTGCAACCCTTTGAGAAATTATGTGAGGATAAGGGTAGGAAGGGCGTAATTTCGAAAATCTATAAGATATTAAATGAGGTAAAAAAGCCGGGCATACCGCGATTCGTCAAGAAATGGGAGGAGGAACTGGGGATACGGGTTAATGACCTGGAGATTAAACAATTAATAAAAAGGGCACATTCAACCTCAGTCAATTCTAATATAATGGAATTAAATTACAAATGTCTCGTCAGATGGTACCTAACCCCCGACAAGGTATATAAATGTTCCACGCAAACGTCCCAGCTTTGTTGGCGGGGCTGCCAGGAAATTGGGACTATGGGTCACATCTGGTGGACATGCCCCAAAATTAAAAAATATTGGAGTGAGATATGAAATAAGATTACAGAACTAACTAAAATCGAAGTACCCGACGACCCGTGGGTGTGTTTATTACATGGTGTTCGAATGCCAGACAAACACTATTTAAGAACATTGCTCCCACAGCTCCTAAATGCCGCGAAGAGCCAAATTCCCATTTACTGGCAAAACCCGGAACGACCAACTCTGAGGGGATGGTGTAAAAAATTTGATGAAATATACAGCTTGGAATATCTCAGGTTTTGTGACGGGGTGGGAATGGAAGAATTTGAAAAAAAATGGAACGAATGGTTGGTCTATGAACACACTATGGGATACGCAAAAATAATGGGGGCATGACGCATAACGTACAATACATAATACATAACATATAATACAAAACAAAATATAAACCGAACAATAATAAGACAATATAAATCTAAAAAATATTGAAATAGGAAATTACTAGAGATGAAGAGGAGGGGGAAAAATACACCAAGTGCATAAACAAAGAGAGAGTAAGGAAACGGAGAGATTCCGAACAAGAGAGGTCGGGGAAAGGGGTGGGGAAGGGTAGGGGGTGGGGTACACTAACAAACAAGTGTAAAAGGTTGTAATATTGTGTTTACATGAACAATTAATAATGAGATAAAAAAAAAATAAAGGAATAAGGAAGACCACAAATGATGCGAAACTGAAGTAGAGACGATAAGAGCGAATATAAAATGTGACCAAGTCTCTTGCTATGGTTGAGTCTGAGGTAGTATAAAAAAAAAAAAAAGGAAAAAAAAAGAAAAAGAATGAGTTTACCAAAAATGTAAAAAATGCAGAATATACAGCCTCATGCTACATAACTAAGCTCCATTTCATGCTGAATAAACTAAATTATTAATGTATCTTAAATAGAAAACTATCCTTAGATCGATTTTTACTCCAAAATAATTTTATTAAAATAAATTTTATAAATTTAATAAAAATCAAAAAAATCAGATTGAACTAAAAAAAAAAATCAGATTTAAATAAAAAAAACGTTTATTTTTTTTAAATCATCAGTTTTAATTCACCCTACACCTGGAAGTGTGAAATACCCTGTAACTGGCTGTGAGTTAATCAGTGGGAGGCCCGGGCAAAGCAATATCTGAGCGGCTCCTGCAGGAGTAACGCTACACTAAGAAAAAAGTTTTTCCTTGAAGTTAAACTCTGAAGTTTGCAGAGAAAATCATCACATACATTAAGCCAATATTTCTTAAGCAATGTTTTGTCTTTTTAATTGTTTCCACTATTTGGTAAATATAAGGAAACACTGGAATAGTTTTTGGAGAGTTGTCCCTTTCCCTAAAATTGTATACCCAATACAATCATTAAGTAAATATATCACCAATTTTTTGGGTACTGTGCCTGGTGATAGTGGCTATCTGATGAAACCCATAGTAAGGAGATGGAATGAAGGTTTTAAAAAAAATTGTTTAAGCTGTCTGTTTAGATGCAGGAAGGCCAGAGTTGGCCATAAAAAGATGTGAAAGAATGTAAATTTCACGCTTGGTGTAAATAAGGGAAAATAGCAGCCACTTAACAAACTGTGATACCAGTTAAAACATTATAAAAGGAAAATAAGCAGCGCTCCAAATAATGCAACATTATATAACATTCAGTTGTACAGAAAAAGTGTCCATGTGGAAAAATAGAACTCAATCTTAATATTGCAACACCAAAAAAATCAAAAGCAGTCCATAAGTGAAAAACAATCAAATGAAAGAATGATCCTTGCAGAGTGAAAGAAAAAGTATCCGTCACCAGCAACACCCTCACACTTATGCCCTGTACAGACGATCGGAAATTTCCGATGGCCTAAAATCCGATGGAATTTTTCTTCAGAATTCTGTTCAAGCTGTCTTGCATACACACTGTCAGACGAAGTTCCGACCGTCCAAAACGCGGTGACGTAAAACACTATGACGAGCCGAGAAAAATGAAGTTCAATGCTTCCGAGCATGCGTCGACTTGATTCTGAGCATGCATGGTTTTTTCTCCATCGGAGTTCACCACAGACGATAATAAAAATAATAAAATAATAAAACATGTTCTATTTCTAAACACCCGACGGAAAAAAGTCCGATGGGGCCCACACACGATCGGAATTTCCGATAAAAAAAGTCCATCTGACTTTTTTCATTGGAAATTCAGATCGTGTGTACAAGACATTAGGCTTCTTACCAGATGTCCAGGACCATAAATTATAACGGTCAAACAGGCAGCAGCAAGTTTATCCATGAGGGTAACCCTCACGTAGATCACAGATCGTATAGGGGAGACTCAAAATGATAAGAAAGGAAAACTCCCATAGTGAAGCCCATCATAATGTAAAAGAGTTTATTTTAAAATATGGCTACAATTACCTTCATACAAAACATAAAAAGCATTTATTTTGTATAACAGAAGAACAGCAGGCTGTCGGCATCAAACACTACCACTGGTTAGCAGTCAGGCGTGCGTGATGTCGTCACTGGTAGGCCATTCGCTGACACGTTTCATCATCAACAAGATGTCTTCGGAGGATGGGCCATGTTTATTTATAGAAAGATGTGGCTTGCATGTACAATGTATCTCATGATGACTGCTGCCACAGCATCTACCCCTAAATGGGAACACTCAGGTCATATAAGATTTCTATATAGACAATGGAATTGAGCAGTGAAGGAGTGGCTTTACAGAAAGCTGAGAGCCCCAGCTCCAAAATATTTAAGTAGATATAGCTTTCAGACCGGGTTTTCTAACCTGATCATTTTATCCTCCAATAAAAGCTGTCGGGGAATATTTAAGGGTGCATATAAAGTGAATCATTGTCTGGTCCAACCTACAATAGCATTAAAGGATATCTAAAGGCAAAGCTTTTTTTTAGTGTTGGGCAGAGTGGAGAGAGATTAGAACACCTTTTTAAGAATGACAAATAACAGTCGGTAGTAAAAATAGAAAACACCGACCTCGCAGGGTCGTCTTAACAAAAGCAGCACGAAAACACAGGAAATATACATACAATGACAAAAGCCATGGTGACAGGCATCTAATGGGATGCTCCATGTGTCTACTGGGTCGGGGAGCATTATGGGAGCCCAAAGGGGGGTCTTGACAAAGAAAATAGCTGTGGGGGTGTGGACAAAGTATATAGCTTCTTGACCTGCCCATGTACAGCCCTGCCTCCGGCTACGAGCCAGGGGGGCTGTTTCCAGAAATGTACGACATGTATGGTACCGTGGCCCGCGGCCAGGACAGGGGGGGCCCAGTGGCCTCCATCAAACCACCCCCTACCCTCCCCACACGCCAAGGGCACCAGGAGGCAACAAAGTGCACTCACTCTGGACTACCAGAGCCCCTGTGAGGTCAGGGGCCGGTCCCGTGAGCACAGGGGGCTCATGCATCGACTCCTTTCCACAGCTAAACAATAGGTCTTTGAAATCGACAACAGCACAATAATAAAAACACCATAGAACGTGTAAGTTGAAATAGAAAAAAAAAGGGAGAAAAGCGAAGGGAGGGGCAAAAGGGGGAGAGAGAAAAAAGAAAAGAAAAAAGGGGGGGAGAAGAGAGAGAGAAGAATAAGAAGGGGGGTACCTGAAATCTAGTAAGAAACTGCGTTCACATCCACACCGAGCACGTCATGCCAGGATCAGGCCATCTGTATAGCCGAATTCCAGTGTCTGCAGCCCACTGGGGGAATGTCGCTATGTCCTTTAGGTGCGCAGCAACCTGCGTGCTTTAAGGGAGGGGTCTGCCAATTCCAGTAAGGCAATATCCAAACTGGAGGGTACGTAGGCGGGGTCAGAAACATATTCAGTCCAGGGTGCCCAGACATCGGTAAACCGTTCCCGGGAACCTCGACAAGTTGCTATCCAATCCTCAGCCTCTCGGACCACATTCACCCCGCCGATACACTCCTCCCGAGTGGGAATTTTGGGCCTTTTCCAATATATTGGAAGCAGGCGCCTTGCTGCATTAAGCAGATGGGGCAGCACACTTTTCTTGAATTGGCTGAGTGGAATCGGGGGGACATGCAGAAGGAAGTGCTTCAGAACACCTGTTTTTTAATGCTTTCTTTGTAAAAGAACATTTTTGGATTGCCCCCAGAACAGTAATAGAGGGGAAATCTTCCAATGGAGACACTAGTTCTGTTGACCATGGTGAAAACCTCTCTCACTTCCTGTTTTGGCTATGGGGCAGGAAATTAACCTGTTATGGTCAGGGGTCAGGTTTAGAGACTAGTAGCTTTAGCAGTAGAGAGGCTCACACTGACCAGCAGTATATACAAGCAGGTCACCCTGGTAGATGACAGGGGCTCACGTGAGGTGAGGGGTCTAACACTAACCAATATGTAGCCAGGTAGAGGTTACTGCTGCCCCAGTGGGAAGTTAGGGGTTAACTGCACTCCTGGGTTTCCTGTCTTGGTGGGTTTTTCTTGGGTATGACCCTCTGGTCCTGTGTGCTATAAAAGGGACAGGGGGCCCGGATCCAGAGAGTAGGGAGGAGCACCCCCTGGTTCGGTTCCCGGCAGAACATGCGAACCGACCGAAAGTTCGCGCAAACTTTCTAACACCGTTAAAGTCTATGGGACTCGAATGTCAAAAATCTAAAGTGCAAATTTTAAAGGCTAATATGCCAGGTATTGTCCTAAAAAGTGTTTGGGGACCCGGGTCCTGCCCCAGGGGACATGTATCAATGCAATTATTTTTTTTAAAACGCCCGTTTTTTCAGGAGCAGTGATTTTGATAATGCTTAAAGTGAATAAATAAAAGTGAAAATTCCTTTAAATATCGTACCTGGGTGGTGTCTATAGTATGCCTGGAAAGTGGCGTGTGTTTCCCGTGTTCAGAACAGTCCCTGCACAAAATGATATTTCTAAAGGAATAAAAGTAATTTAAAACTGCTTACGGCTCTAATTTAATGTCGGGTCCCGGCAATATGGATGGAAATTATTGAGAAAAATGGCATGGGTACCCCCCCCCCCAGCCCATTACCAGGCCCTTTGGGTCTTGTATGGATATTAAGGGGAATCTCGCTCCCAAATTAAAAAAAGAAAAGGCGTGGGGCCCCCAGGCCCTATATAATCTGAACAGCAGTATACAGGCGGTCCAAACAAGACAGGGACTGTAGGTTTGTTCTTAAGTTGAATCTGTTTGTAATTTGGAACAGGTACATTTTGTAAGTGTAGCTCCAGCCAAAAAATCTATTTTTAAGCTTTTGTTTGGATAACATAGGGAAGGGTTATCACCCCTGTAACATTTTTTTTGCTGTCTGTGCCCCTGCTCAGAAGATTTCAGCTCACGTTCTGTCCCAATGACAATTGGACTTAAAAAGTTTGGGGTTATAGGGAAACAAGGATTGGTGATAAAGCATCAGTGGAGACACCTTTTTCCCATATTAACTCTTACAGGAGAGAATTTCCCTTCCTAGGGGTAGATTTCCTCTCACTTCCTGTTGTCTCCCTCCGTTTGTAAGTAGGAGTCGTTTGTAAGTCGGATGTTTTAAAGTAGGGGACCACCTCTATATACTATACGGCCTGCCCTATATACTCTGCAGAAAATTTGGCCTTAGGTGTTGGTGGTACCAGAACACTGTAAGCCCTCACAGTTACTCTTGGTGGGCGCTGGAACAGGCCCAGTTGTGAAATATTATATCAAGAATTGTAATCACATGCCCCTGTTGAACAGGGGCAGAAAAATTGAGCCTTAGGCGGTGGTGGTGGTGGTGGCACAACACTGTAAAGCCTCACAGATACTCTTGTTAAGCGCAGGAACGGGCCCTGCTGAGAAATATTAGATCAAAAATTGTAATTACGCGCCCCTGTTAAACAGGGGCAGAAAAATTGGGCCTTAGGCACTGGTGGTGGTGCCAAAACACTGCAACCCCTCACAGATACTCTAGTTGAATGCAGGAACGAGCCCTGCTGCAAAATATTACAGCAAAAATTGTAATTACATGCCCCTGTTAAGCAGGGGCAGAAAAATTGGGCCTTAGCTACTGGTGGTGGTGCCCAGAAACAAAAATGTTCTTAGAAGCTATCAACATGAACATTGAGGAGGAAAAGGATAGTGATTCAGCATCAGCATAGGCAGTCTTAAAGGGATCTCACATTCATAGTAAAATTAATCGGTTACATCAGCATCAGGTGCTTGGTAGCTGGTGATCCAATATGTAGGTGTATGTGAATCCGCGCTTAGGATTTTTAAATACTAGCAGATTTTGAAAGTGTAATAATTTGAGTTAAAAAGTGTAATATTAAAAAAATAGAACTGCAGCCTCTACTTGTTACTGTCACCAAAGGTGAAGTAAAGTAAATGGAGAGGAAGAGATAGTAGAGAGTGGCGCTGTTCTATGTGCTATCATCAATAAATAATTATAAGATGTACAGTGGGACAAAAAAGTATTTAGTCAGCCACCAATTGTGCAAGCTCTCCCACTTAAAAAGATGAGAGAGGCCTGTAATTGTCATCATAGGTATACCTCAACTATGAGAGACAAAATGTGGAAACAAATCCAGACAATCACATTGTCTGATTTGGAAATATTTTTTTTTTCAAATTATGGTGGAAAATAAGTATTTGGTCAATATCAAAAGTTCATCTCAATACTTTGTTATATATCCTTTGTTGGCAATGACAGAGGTCAAACGTTTTCTGTAAGTCTTCACAAGGTTGTCACACACTGTTGCTGGTATGTTGGCCCATTTCTCCATGCAGATCTCCTCTAGAGCAGTGATGTTTTGGGGCTGTCGCTGGGCAACATGGACTTTCAACTCCCTCTAAAGGTTTTCCATGGGGTTGAGATCTGGAGACTGGCTAGGCCACTCCAGGACCTTGAAATGCTTCTTACGAAGCCACTCCTTTGTTGCCCAGGCGGTGTGTTTGGGATCATTGTCATGCTGAAAGACCCAGCCATGTTTCATCTTCAATGCCCTTGCTGATGGGAGGAGGTTTGCACTCAAAATCTCACGATACATGGCCCCATTCATTATTTCATGTACACGGATCAGTCGTCCTGTTCCCATTGCAGAGAAACAGCCCCAAAGCATGATGTTGCCACCCCCATGCTTCACAGTAGGTATGGTGTTCTTTGGTTGCAACTCAGCATTCTCTCTCCTCCAAACACAACAAGTTGTGTTTCTATCAAACAGTTCTACTTTGGTTTCATCTGACCATATGACATTCTCCCAATCCTCTTCTGGATCATCCAAATGCTCTCTAGCAAACCTCAGACGGGCCCGGACATGTACTGGCTTAAGCAGGGGGACACGTCTGGCACTGCAGGATCTGAGTCCCTGGCGGCGTAATGTGTTACTGATGGTAGCCTTTGTTACGTTGGTCCCAGCTCTCTGCCGGTCATTCACTAGGTCCCCCCGTGTGGTTCTGGGATTTTTGCTCACCGTTCTTGTGATCAATTTGACCCCACGGGGTGAGATCTTGCGTGGAGCCCCAGATCGAGGGAGATTATCAGTGGTCTTGTATGTCTTCCATTTTCTAATTATTGCTCCCACAGTTGATTTCTTCACACCAAGCTGCTTGCCTATTGCAGATTCAGTCTTCCCAGAAGGGGGTGGAGGAGAGAGGAGTGGCAGAATCACCACTACCAGCATTTTGGAGGCGTGGTGGCGGAACAAGCTCCAACATTACTGCACCCTGTCCTGCATCCTTCCCAGTGCGCCGCGAAAGAAAGGTAACGTCCCTGTCCATGCCTGCTGGACCATAAGTCAGCGGTAATATGCACCTTACCGCTGACCGCCCTGTCTAACGAGGCCAAGACATTGCCTTCCACATGCCGGTAGAGAGCCGGAATGGCCTCATGAGAAAAAAAATGGCATTTGGGAACCTGCCACTGAGGTACCGCACATTCCACAAATTCTCGAAAGGGGGCAGAGTCTACCAGCTGAAAAGGCAGCAGTTGGAGTGCTAGCAATTTAGCCAAACTAGCATTCAGCCGCTGAGCATGTGGATGGCTGGGACCAAATTTCATTCGACAGTTTAGCACTGGGGTAGGGAAATTTGCCTGCTACAATCGGATTTAGGTGTACCGCTAGAAGATTGCCCGCAAGTGCTTGGGACACCTAATTCTACACCTTCATTCCTCTCAGTGCAGGTCTCTGAGGTCTCTGAGAGGACTGAAGGTATAGTGGGGTTGGAGATCCCAGCTGATGAGGAGCAAGGAGAGGTCCGCCTTGTTCTTTGGTGTGGGTCTTTTAAGTACTGTTGCCAACGGACTGCATGGGAGCTCGACATATGTCTGGTCAAGCATGTGGTGCCCAAGCGGCTGCTGTTCTGGCCACGCTTGATACGCTTCAGACATATGTTGCAAACAGCAATGGTGCGATCTGCTGCACACGTCTCAAAAAAGGCCCACACAAAAGAACTTTTGAAAAAACATGCAGAGTCAGCAGCGCCCTGCACATGCGGAGCTCTGCAGTGTTGATGCAGTCGGTTGGCTGCCCTTAAGCTGGCCCCTGGAGGGCATCCTGTCTCGTTGGAGATGTGCCTCCTCCTCCTCCTCTCTTCTATCAGGCACCCATGTAGAGTTAGTGACCTCATCATCCCCTCCCTCCTCACCACTGGAGCAAACCTGGCAGTATGCTGCAGCTGGGGGAACATGACTGCCAGTTTCTTGTCCTTCTTGGGCACCCTACTCTCTCTGGGCTCACGTTACTGCCTTCATCCTCAACCTGGGTACCATCATCGGAGCCTTCTGCAGCATGTACCCGGCACTGTGGTCGAACAGTTCGGGGGACTTCTCCGTGCATGATGGTGGAGCTAGGGAAGGAGTGACTGATGGAATAGGCCGCTTTGGCAGCTGCATTGGCAGTCAAAGTACTCTGAGCCTGGGTGACAGAGGATGAGGAGGATGAGTACGGCTTTGTGATTCACTCTACCAACTCTTCTGCATGTTGTGGCTCAACACGGCCAGCTGTCAAAAAAAAGGACAATCGTGCTCCACGGCCATGTGCTGAGGATGCACCGTGTCCACGACCAGCACTGTTGGCTGTAGACACAGAGCCTGCTTGCCCTTTTAGTGGCCTGTGAGCATCTGCCTCTCCTTGGTGGCCTTTCAGACATACTTTAAAATTATATTAGCAAAACACCACCTGAAGTTTACTAGAAAAAGTACACCAGGAATGGCCTGCAGTCAGGTATAGTCTTGGCCAGACTAGAATGCAGTGGATATATATGTAGGAGACAGTATATATATTTTATGCACTACAGATCACTGAATCACCTGCCTGGCCTGCCTGTCTGAAAGTGTCTTTGAATACGTACACCAGGAATGGCCTGCAGTCAGGTATAGGTTTGGCTACACTAGAATGCAGTGGATATATATGTAGGAGACAGTATATATATATTTTATGCACTGAAGATCACTGAATCACCTGCCTGGCCTGCCTGTCTGAAAGTGTCTTTGAATACATACACCAGGAATGGCCTGCAGCCAGGTCTAGACTTGGCTATACTAGAATGCAGTGGATATACATGTAGGAGACAGTATATATATATTTTATGCAATGCAGATCACTGAATCACCTGCCTGACCTGTCTGTCTGAAAGTGTCTTTGAATACGTACACCTGGAATGGCCTGCAGTCAGGTATAGGCTTGGCTACACTAGAATGCAGTGGATATATATGTAGGAGACACTATATATATTTTATGCACTGCAGATCACTGAATCACCTGCCTGGCCTGCCTGCCTGAAAGTGTCTTTGAATACGTACACCAGGAATGGCCTGCAGTCAGGTATAGGCTTGGCTACACTAGAATGCAGTGGATATATATGTAGGAGACAGTATATATATTTTATGCACTGCAGATCACTGAATCACCTGCCTGGCCTGCCTGTCTGAAAGTGTCTTTGAATACGTACACCAGGAATGGCCTGCAGTCAGGTATAGGTTTGGCTACACTAGAATGCAGTGGATATATATGTAGGAGACAGTATATATATATTTTATGAACTGAAGATCACTGAATCACCTGCCTGGCCTGCCTGTCTGAAAGTGTCTTTGAATACGTACACCAGGAATGGCCTGCAGCCAGGTCTAGACTTGGCTATACTAGAATGCAGTGGATATACATGTAGGAGACAGTATATATATATTTTATGCAATGCAGATCACTGAATCACCTGCCTGACCTGCCTGTCTGAAAGTGTCTTTGAATACGTACACCTGGAATGGCCTGCAGTCAGGTATAGGCTTGGCTACACTATAATGCAGTGGATATATATGTAGGAGACACTATATATATTTTATGCACTGCAGATCACTGAATCACTTGCCTGGCCTGCCTGCCTGAAAGTGTCTTTGAATACGTACACCAGGAATGGCCTGCAGTCAGGTATAGGCTTGGCTACACTAGAATGCAGTGGATATATATGTAGGAGACAGTATATATATTTTATGCACTGCAGATCACTGAATCACCTGCCTGGCCTGCCTGCCTGTCTGAAAGTGTCTTTGAATACGTACACCAGGAAAGGCCTGCAGTCAGGTATAGGCTTGGCTACACTAGAATGCAGTGGATATATATGTAGGAGACAGTATATATATTTTATGCACTGCAGATCACTGAATCACCTGCCTGGCCTGCCTGCCTGAAAGTGTCTTTGAATACGTACACCAGGAATGGCCTGCAGTCAGGTATAGGCTTGGCTACACTAGAATGCAGTGGATATATATGTAGGAGACAGTATATAAATTTTATGCGCTGCAGATCACTGAATCACCTGCCTACCTGAAAGTGTCTTTGAATACGTACACCAGGAATGGCCTGCAGTCAGGTATAGGCTTGGCTACACTAGAATACAGTGGATATATATGTAGGAGACAGTATATATATTTTATGCACTGCAGATCATTGAATCACCTGCCTGGACTGCCTGCCTGCCTGAAAGGGTACTTGAATACGTACACCAGGAATGGCCTGCAGTCAGATCTAGCTACACAGGATACAGTGTATATATAAATATATAAGCCGGGATGTATATATATATATATACTAAATGCACTGCAGCTAGCTGAATCACCTGCCTGCCTGAATTATATTAGAAACAGTACACCAGGAACGGTCTGCAGTGAGATCTAGCTAAACTGGATACAGTGTATATATATATATATATATATATATATATATATATACAAAGCCTGGATGTGTATATATACTAAATACACTGCAGCTAACTGAATCGTCTGCCTGCTCAAACTAAATGAAATGACACTCTCTCTCTCTCAACGCCAGCAACACACTACACACGGCCGACGTGCAGGCGGCCTTATATAGTGTGGGGCGTGGACTTAACCCCCTGAGCCATAATTGGCCAAAGGCACCCTGCCTTTGGCCAATTATGGCTCTCTTTGCTGACGACGCTGTGATTGGCCAAAGCATGCGGGTCATAGTGCATGCTTGGCCAATCATCAGACAGCAATGCACTGCGATGTCGCAGTGCATTATGGGCCGTGACGCACCGATCGAATTTGGCGCGAACGGCCCATAATGTTCGAATTTCGACAAACGGACGAACAGCCAATGTTCGAGTCTAACTCATGTTCGACCCAAACAGAAAGCTCATCCCTACCAGAGAGTGGTGGGAGAGAAATTACACACACAGTCTGTATGGGAGGAAAGACAATGACAGCCAAAAAGATGTAGGAGGAGTGTAGAAACTTGCAGTCAAGTATTGACTTTGCCAAGAATTTACACTTTCATATGCAGGTATGCTTGGGCAGCCATAAGCCTGAGTTAGGCTAGTTATAAATTATACAGTTTTCTTGTACAGTTTTACTTTAGATTTACCAAAGCCATGTAATATGAGGTAAAACCTAAACATTTTTAATTTGTATGCAATCAGGCAGGCCTTTGCACTACATAATGTAATGTAAATCCAAAGGAAATTGAATAAGAAAATTGTAATGTATTGCCAGCTTAAAGGACTAGGGATGTTAGAGAATGTCTGCATTTTATTACGAACTGTTACCTGTGACTGTCATTATGTTAATTTATTCTTTAAGTAAAGCTTTTGAAATTTTGCCTTTGCCTGGTCTGAAGTTACTAAAGGGGTGCAATGTAAGTAACTAGCACATATAGTCTACAGCTCGGGTCACTGAACATTAGGGATGAGCTCTGTGTTCGAGTCGAACATACGTTTGACTCGAACATCGGCTGTTCGACCGTTCGGCGAACATCGAACGATTTGGGCCGTTCGCGCCAAATTCGAGTGACGCGAACGGCCCACAATACACTGCGCCATCGCAGTGCAATCCCGGCGCTGTGATTGGCCAAGCATGTACTGTGACCCCGCATGCTTGGCCAATCACAGCGCCGGCAGCTAGGAGAGCCATAATTGGCCACAGGCAGGTTGCCTGTGGCCAATTATAGCTCAGGGGGTTTAGCACACGCCCCACACTATAAACGGCCGCCAGCGCGGCGGCCTTGTGTAGTGTGTTCCGGTGCAGGGAAAGAGAAGGATAGGCAGGGACAGTGTTGATATTCTTTGTGCTATTCTTGTGTGCAGGGAGAGAGAAGGATAGGCAGGGAGAGTGTCAGTGTCATATTCTTTGCTAAACCTTGTGTGCAGGGAGAGAGAAGGATAGGCAGGGGACAGTGTCAGTGTCATATTCTTTGCTAAACCTTGTGTGCAGGGAGAGAGAAGGATAGGCAGGGAGAGTGTCAGTGTCATATTCTTTGCTAAACCTTGTGTGCAGGGAGAGAGAAGGATAGGCAGGGGACAGTGTCAGTGTCATATTCTTTGCTAAACCTTGTGTGCAGGGAGAGAGAAGGATAGGCAGGGGACAGTGTCAGTGTCATATTCTTTCCTAAACCTTGTGTGCAGGGAGAGAGAAGGATAGGCAGGGAGAGTGTCAGTGTCATATTCTTTGATAAACCTTGTGTGCAGGGAGAGAGAAGGATAGGCAGGGGACAGTGTCAGTGTCATTGTTGCTAAGCCTCCTGCACATTATACACCTGAAGTTAGCCCGTATTGCTGTGTTTTCCTGGTGTGTTACACCAACAGGCATTTGCAGCACTTACAGCGGGCGGAGTGTGCCTCCTGCACATTATATACCTGAAGTTAGCCCGTATTGCTGTGTTTTCCTGGTGTGTTACACCAACAGGCATTTGCAGCACTTACAGCGGGCGGAGTGTGCCCTTCTGCACATTATACACCTGAAGTTAGCCCGTATTGCTGTGTTTTACTGGTGTGTTACACCAATAGGCATTTGCAGCACTTACAGTGGGCGGAGTGTGCCTCCTGCACATTATACACCTGAAGTTAGCCCGTATTGCTGTGTTTTCCTGGTGTGTTACACCAACAGGCATTTGCAGAACTTACAGCGGGCGGAGTGTGCCTCCTGCACATTATACACCTGAAGTTAGCCCGTATTGCTGTGTTTTCCTGGTGTGTTACACCAACAGGCATTTGCAGCACTTACAGCCGGCGGAGTGTGCCTCCTGCACATTATACACCTGAAGTTAGCCTGTATTGCTGTGTTTTCCTGGTGTGTTACACCAACAGGCATTTGCAGCACTTACAGCGGGCGGAGTGTGCCTCCTGATCATATTACACCTGAAGTTAGCCCGTATTGCTGTGTTTTCCTGGTGTGTTACACCAACAGGCATTTGCAGCACTTACAGCGGGCGGAGTGTGCCTCCTGCACATTATACACCTGAAGTTAGCCCGTATTGCTGTGTTTTCCTGGTGTGTTACACCAACAGGCATTTGCAGCATTTACAGCGGGCGGAGTGTGCCTCCTGCACATTATACACCTGAAGTTAGCCCGTATTGCTGTGTTTTCCTGGGGTGTTACACCAACAGGCATTTGCAGCACTTACAGCGGGCGGAGTGTGCCTCCTGATCATATTACACCTGAAGTTAGCCCGTATTGCTGTGTTTTCCTGGTGTGTTACACCAACAGGCATTTGCAGCACTTACAGCGGGCGGAGTGTGCCTCCTGCACATTATACACCTGAAGTTAGCCCGTATTGCTGTGTTTTCCTGGTGTGTTACACCAACAGGCATTTGCAGCACTTACAGCGGGCGGAGTGTGCCTCCTGCATATTATACACCTGAAGTTAGCCTGTATTGCTGTGTTTTCCTGGTGTGTTACACCAACAGGCATTTGCAGCACTTACAGCGGGCGGAGTGTGCCTCCTGCACATTATACACCTGAAGTTAGCCTGTATTGCTGTGTTTTCCTGGTGTGTTACACCAACAGGCATTTGCAGCACTTACAGCGGGCGGAGTGTGCCTCCTGCACATTATACACCTGAAGTTAGCCCGTATTGCTGTGTTTTCCTGGTGTGTTACACCAACAGGCATTTGCAGCACTTACAGCGGGCGGAGTGTGCCTCCTGCACATTATACACCTGAAGTTAGCCAGTATTGCTGTGTTTTCCTGGTGTGTTACACCAACAAGCATTTGCAGCACTTACAGCGGGCAGAGTGTGCCTCCTGATCATATTACACCTGAAGTTAGCCCGTATTGCTGTGTTTTCCTGGTGTGTTACACCAACAGGCATTTGCAGCACTTACAGCAGGCGTAGTGTGATTCCTGCAAAATATACTCCTGAAGCTAGGCCTTATTGCTGGTTTTCCCATCTCCCTGCAGGCCATTAGAATGTCTGGAAGGCAAACAAGGAGAGGCAGACAGTCAGGAGCCAATAAAAGAGGGCAAGCAGGCTCTGTGTCTAGAGACAACAGTGCTGGTCGTGGACGCGGTGCATCACCATCAGCACGTGGCCATGGGACACGCTTGTCCTTCTTTTCGGCAGCTGGACGTGTTGAGCCGCATCATGCTGAAGACTTGGTAGAGTGGATGACCAAGCCCTCCTCATCCTCCTCATCCTCTCTCACCCAGGCTCAGGGTACTGACAAAGCAGCTGCCAAAGCGTCCTCTTCCCTGGTATCAATGTCATCATCAGTCACTCCTTCCCTAGACCAACCATGTCCTCCTGAGGAGTCCCCCGAACTGTTTGAGCACAGTGTTGGGTACATGCTCCAGGAGGATGCCCAGCGTTTCGAAGGGTCTGATGATGATACCCAGCTAGAGGAAGGCAGTAGCGTGAGAGCAGAGAGAGGGGATGCTCAAGAAGGACACCAATCTGGCAGTCATGTTCCAGCAGCTGCAGCATACTGCCAGATTGGCTCCAGTGATGAGGAGGGAGGGGAGAGAGGAGGAGGAGGAGGATGAGGAGGAGGCACATCTCCAACGAAGCAGGATGCCCTCGGGGGGCCAGCGTAAGGGCAGCACACCGACGGAATCACACCGCAGAGCTCCGCCTGTGCAGGGCGCTGCCTCTGCTCGTTATTCAAAAAGTTCTTTGGTGTGGGCCTTTTTTGAGTCGAGTGCATCAGATCGCACAGCTGCTGTTTGCAACATATGTCTCAAGCGTATATCGCGTGGCCAAAACATCACCCGCTTGGGCACCACATGCTTGACCAGACATATGTTGACCTGCCATGCAGCTCGTTGGCAAGCCTACCTTAAAGACCCACACCAAAGAACAAAGCGGAGCTCTCCTTGCACCGCATCAGCTAGGATCTCCAACCCCACTATACCTTCAGTCCTCTCTGAAACCTGCACTGAGAGGAATGAAGGTGTAGAATTAGGTGTGTCACAGCCAAGTACTTGCGGGCACTCTGCTAGCAGTACACCGACGTCCGATTCTAGCAGGCAAATTTCCCTGCCCCAGCTGCTGGACCGTCAAAAGAAGTTCACTCCCAGGCATCCACATGCCCAGCGGTTGAATGCTAGCTTGGCTAAATTGCTAGCGCTTCAACTGCTGCCTTTTCAGTTGGTAGACTCGGCCCCCTTCCGTGAGTTTGTGTAATGTGCGGTTCCTCAGTGGCAGGTTCCCAAACGCCACTTTTTCTCACGGAAGGCGATTCCGGCTCTCTACCGGCATCTGGAAGGCAATGTCTTGGCCTCGCTGGACAGGGCGGTCAGCGGTAAGGTGCATATTACCGCTGACTCATGGTCCAGCAGGCATGGACAGGGACGTTACCTTTCTTTCACGGCCCATTGGGTCACTCTTTTGGCAGCTGGGAAGGATGCAGGACAAGGTGCCGTAGTGTTGGAGGTTGTTCCGCCGCCACGCCTCCAAAATGCTACTACTGGTTGTGACACACCTCTCTCCTCCACCCCCTCCTCTTCTTCTTCCTCCATGGCCTCTTCTTGTGCTTTGTCCTCGGAACCAGCGGTGCTCCGTAGGCGTTCAAGGGGCTACGCAAGTACGCAGGCAAAAAGATGCCATGCCGTGCTTGCGCTGGTGTGTTTGGGGGACAGGAGCCACACTGGGGCAGAGGTTCTGTCTGCTCTGCAGGGGCAGGCCGAGAGGTGGTTGACGCCACGCCAGCTTAAGCCACGAATGGTAGTTTGCGACAATGGCACCAACCTCCTCTCCGCCCTCCGACAGGGACAACTGACCCATGTGCCCTGTGTGGCTCACGTCCTTAACCTGGTGGTGCAGCGGTTCTTGGGCAGGTACCCGGGCTTACAGGATGTCCTGAGGCAGGCCAGGAAAGTCTGTGTGCATTTCTGCAGATCTTATAATGCCAGTGCTCGCCTGGCTGAGCTGCAAAAGGAGTTGAACCTGCCCAAGAACCGCCTTATATGTGACATGCCCACCAGGTGGAACTCAACGTTGGCTATGCTGCAGCGGCTGCACACGCAGCAGAGGGCCATCAATGAGTACCTGTGCGACTGTGGCACCAGGACAGGGTCAGGGGAGCTCTGTTTTTTTTCACCACGCCAGTGGGGCATGATCAGGGATGCATGCACTGTCCTGGCACCATTTGAGGAGGCCACGAGGATGGTGAGCCGTGACAGTGCATGCATCAGTGACACTGTACCTCTTGTCCACCTGTTGGAACATACGCTGCATGGAATAATGGACAGGGCCCTTGAGGCAGAACAGAGGCAGGAAGAGGAGGACTTCCTTGCCTCTCAAGGCCCCCTTTACCCAGACAGTGTTCCTTCTGTCCCACCCATCGCACAGGAAGAGGAGGAGGAGGAGGATTGTGCCAGCATGGAGGTGGAGCCTGGCACTCAGCATCATCAGCAGCAGTCTTTTAGGGATGATTTACAGTCCCAAGAAACCCGTGGACTTGTACGTGACTGGGAGGAGGTGGCTGCGGATCATGTCGTCCTTAGTGACCCAGAGGACTCCGGACCGATTGCCTCAGCTAACCTACGCTGCATGGCCTCCCTGATCCTGCAAAGTCTGCGGAAGGATCCTCGTATTCTTCGGATCAAGGAGAGGGACCATTACTGGCTGGCCACTCTCCTTGATCCACGGTACAAGGGTAAGGTTGCAGACCTTATCTTACTGTCGTAGAGGGAGCAGAGGATGAGACAACTCCAGGAGGCCTTGCAGAAAGGTCTGTGCAACGCGTTCCCAGAGACTGGGAGGTTACAAACTCCTGGTCCTGGACAACGAGTTGCTGAGGCTTCGGTCAGTCAAAGAAGGAGCGGTGGGGAAGGTGGCCGTCTGACCGATGCGTTCAGACAATTCTTTAGTACGCAGCCCCAAGGTATGATCGGTTCCAGCAACCATCGCCAGCGTTTGATATACATGGTGCAGGAATACCTAGGGGCAAGGTCAGACTTGGACACCTTCCCCACCGAAAATCCTCTGGCTTACTGGGTCTTGAGGATGGATCACTGGCCAGAGCTTGCACAGTATGCAATTGAGCTACTGGCCTGTCCTGCATCCAGCGTTCTTTCAGAACGCACATTCAGTGCTGCTGGAGGATTTGTCACGGATCACAGGGTGCGCCTGTCCACCGACTCGGTTGATCGACTGACCTTCATAAAGATGAACCAGTCTTGGATCACCACCAGCTACCAAACACCTGAAGCTGATATAACAGACTAATTTATTTTCAAATGTCACATCCCTTCAAGACTGATGCTGATGCTGAGAGACTGTCCTGTTATGTTGACTGACTATCCTCCTCCTCCTCAATGATCCGATTGATGATGATAGCTTGGAAGAACATTTTTGTTTCTGGGTGCCGCCACCAGTGGCTAAGGCCCAATTTTTCAGCCCCTGTTTAACAGGGGCATGTAATTACAATTTTTTATGCAATGCTTTGCAGCAGGGCTCATTCCTGCACTCCAACTAGAGTATCTGGGAGAGGTTGCAGTGTCGTGGCACCAGCACCAGTGGCTAAGGCCCAATTTTTCAGCCCCTGTTTAACAGGGGCGTGTTATTACAATTTTTTATGCAATGCTTTGCAGCAGGGCTCATTGCTGTGCTCCAAGTACAGTATCTGTGAGGGGTTGCAGTGTTGTGGCACCAGTGCCTAAGGCCCAATTTTTCTGCCCCTGTTTAACAGGGGCATGTAATTACAATTCTTGATCTAATAATTCACAGCAGGGCCCATTCCTGCACCCACCAAGAGTAACTGTGAGGCCTTACAGTGTTGTGTCAACACCACCAATACCACCACCAAAGGCCCAATTTTTCAGCCCCTGTTCAACAGGGGCATGCAATTACAATTCTTGATCTAATAATTCACAGCAGGGCCCATTCATGCGCCCACCAAGAGTAACTGTGAGGGCTCACAGTGTTGTGGCAACACCAACATGTAAGGGGCAAATTTCAGCTGAGTATATACGGCAGGCCCCTACTTTCAAACATCCAACTTACAAACGACTCCTCCTTGCAAACGGAAGGATACAACAGGAAGTGAGAGGAAATCTACCCCTAGGAAGGCAAATTCTCTCCTGTAAGAGTTAATATGGGGAAAAAAGTGTCTCCTCTCCACTGATGCTTTATCACCAATTCTTGTTTCAATAAAAACCCCAAATTTTCAAAAAACATTTGTCATTAGGACGGAAAGTGAGGTGAACTGTTCTGAACAGGTGCACACTGCACAGACAGCAAAATAAATGTTACCGGGGTGATAACCCTTCCCTATGTTTTCCAAAAAGCTTAAAAATAGATTTTTGGGCTGGAGCTACACTTAAACAATGTACCTGTTCAAAATTACAAACAGATTCTACATAAGAACAAACCTACAGTCCCTGTCTTGTATGCACCGCCTGTATACGGCTGTTCAGAGTATATAGGGCCTTTTTTATTTTGTGTGCGGGGTTCCCCTTAATATCCATACAAGACCCAGAGGGGCTGGTAATGGGCTGGGGTAAGGGGGGGGGGGGTGTGATGGGGTAGCTATGCCATTTTTCTTAAAGATTTTCATCCATATTACCGGGACCAGACATTACATTAAAGCCGCAAGCAGTTTTAAATGGCTTTTTTCCTTTAGAAATGTAATTTTGTGCAGGGACAGTTCTAAACACGGGAAACACGTGGCACTTCACAGGCATACTTTAGACACCCCCCAGGTACGATATTTAAAGGAATATTTGACTTTTTTTTTCACTTTATGCATCATTAAAATGACTGCTCCCGAAAAACGGCTGTTTTTAAAACTTCTTTTTGCATTGATACATGTCCCCTGGTGCAGAACCCGGGTTCCCAAACCCTTTTTAGGTCAATAACATGCATAATAGTCGTTATAATTAGCACTTTAGATTTCGAACGTTCGCATCCATTGTATTTAATAGGGTTCTAAAGTTTGTGCGAACTTTCGGTCCGTTCGCGGGTTCTGGTGCGAACCGAACCCGGGGGTGTTCGGCTCATCACTACTGAACACACTGGGGTATGAAGACAGACGTATGAGGAGTTAATACAGTGTGAAGATACAAGTGGTTACCAAGGGTAAGAAAGGTTTCTCTAGCAGACTGTCATTAAGCGTGTACATGTGGCAGGTGAGATAGCCTCTTGCAGTAAGGAAGATGTTGTCAGCACTCCTTTGGCTGCAATCTGTCTCCCATAGCAATGGGAGCAGATCTACACTGCCGGGGCCCTCATCCTGTACACCGGTATGGAAGAGAAAGAGTTAGGTGAAGTACACGCATGAAGCCCACACTAGGTGCATGGCATGACCCCATACCATTACTGAGAGTGAGGTAGCAGGGATACGCTGGACAGGGGGAGAGGGCAAAGGCTCTGCATGTCCCTCCTAAATGCACAAGTAACCATGGTGATGCTTAGAACATCAAGACGTTTACGATCATCAGTTTGTGTTTGTCATGGGATCCTTGCTTGAAAACATGGAGGGTGTGTTGACCACCCTAGCACCCAACCCCCCTTTCAACAGGTGAGCAAGGTGGGGTCTGGTAGCAGATAAAGCAGGTAGAAGCATAGTCAATAAACAAACCTAAGGTTAGTAAAAAAGTGGTTGCAGGTTGAGATCAAGCAGAAGCATAGTCGAGGAACAAGCTAAAGATTAGTAATGAGCGGAAGCAAAGAAACAGACAGCAGCAGGAGAGACAAGAGTGAGCTATTGGCTGGTGAGCACAATAATCTGGTAAACAGGAAGTGCAAATGCATGGCTTAAATAGGAAGTTCACGGGAGGAACAAAGGATTCAAGGTTCAAGAGAAACAAGACACAAGGCAAAGTTGTCTAAGTAATCAAGCAGGGAGATGTCTATCATCTCAGGTGGCTCAGCAAGAAGAGACACTGCCAGGCACAGCAGAGGTTGCAGGTCCAGACTTGTGTCCTGAAAAAACAAAATAACAACAGTAAAAAAACAGCATCCAATGCATTTCAGGGGCTCAGAGCACCCCCCCCCCCCCCATCTTCACAAGGGCTTTAAGATAAACTAGGTGTCAGCGGGACCCGAAGCAGAGCTCCTGGAAATTTTTGATTCAAACCAGAAGGCTAATCTTTAAGAAGTTGCCTGTGTCAGTAGCAAAGCAGCCTCAACTGATACCTAGTTTATTTTAGAACCCTAACAAAGGGGGAGTGCCAAGCCCCCAAAACGTGTTGGTTGCCTGTTTTTTCCTGTGGTCATTTTCCATAAAATACCACTTTGAACACCAGGAGTTCTTGATATCACTTTTTGGTTAAATGCATATAGATTTCTCAAATTGGGTTACCTCTTTCTTTTGAGAGGGGCCCCTGTTCTGTGGAGAGCTGCAGAACACAAGACATCTGGCTTTACAGGGACTTCTCTCATTATATATTGGGGATCTGTATCCAGCACCTCATATTCATCTCTCCCTAAGATACCCAATGTCTATGGGTACCTTTAGCTATTCAGTGCCAGGAGAATTGGGATAAAGGTTTGTTAGTAATTTTTCAGCACTCCAGAAAATCTGGTGTCTGTTGAATCACAGATATTGAACAATAATAGCCATATTTTATATTTGTGTGACAGTTAACTAAAAGAACAGTATAGTATCCCCCCGCTTAGCGTTCACTTACCAGAGAAGTGAAGAGGGATCTCTCTTTACTTAGGTCACATGAGTACAACGGGGAGCAAAGACAAAATTTAGCAAGGGGAAGACATGGAGCATGTTATATTGTATGACCTGAACGCTTTTAATCCTTAAACCTTACACTCATATAAAACTGTTATAATGTTAAACTTTGGACCCAGGATCTGGAAACGAAAAAAACCAATATGGAAACACTGACTGATTCATCAAAATCAGGTTTACAAAATGTCTACAATTATGCACATTATTAAGTTATAAATATGCGCATTATCATGCAAATTGTTCACAAGCTGTATCTTCATGCCAAAGGGACACTAAGCTTCAGTGCTGATTTTAATATCCAGGAGATGTCCACATTTATGAAATAGCTGCTTATAAATATGACAATTAATCCAAAAATGGCCATGTTTAGTGTCATATTTGACAAGATAGATGTTGTTTCTGCAAGTTTTGCTATTTTGCATACAACTGATTTCTGTGTGATAGAAGGATAAAATAGAACTGCAGTCCATAATAAAAATATTTTTTTCCAGCAGTTACAAAGGCCACTGTGTGTATGTGCATATAACCAATTTCTTATTTCTTTACACCAAGTCCTTGGTTTAATTAGTGCCACAAAGCAATACAGATACAGATACAATACAGATAACTTTTCCTTTTTGCGATTATTGTCAGTCTCTTCCTTACCTGAAACATGCCTTAACTTTGTATGATGTCAACAAATCTCCCCATACACTCAAAGTTCATGAAATATGACACTGTCAGAGGTTAGATTAGGTGAAATTGCTGAAATGATCAACCTGCTTTGTCCCATCTATCTCATCTCAGCATCTAAATATAAAAATATAACAATAACTTTAAAGTCAGTGGTAGACATGAACACTACTATGTGGAAACAAGTGAGAAAATGGGCATCGCTTTTGAGTCCTCTCGTGATGCTATTGATTCACAACATGATGTGAAAATCTCTCCACCACACAGAATATACGCTTACCAGATAGCAAGCGTTAAAACGCTTGTGGCTTATTACCCAGCCCAGACCTTTATCCACAGAAGGGAAGTCAAGTGGCAGCTCATATCTAAAAAACTTCTCTTGTAGTGGAGCAGGGCAGATGTTCTGAGTCCTTAAACAGATCCAAGGGAGCCAATCTCTTTTAATAGGTAAGCTAAGAAGGATGACCCAGAAAAAGAAAACTCACCATAGTGTAAAAACCAACTACCATTTAATGAGAAAAAGGCAATGCACTTACATAAAGGAGCACATAAAAGAGCATATGTAAAAAGCTGTCTGGCTCGTGTAAACCTCCGTCCTTCCAGGATTGTAACAACGCGGTGACGTCAGCACGTTCCCCCGACGCAGTTCGTCACAAGCTGATGTCGTCCTGGGGCTCCTTTTTTCCCTGGTTTATCTATCTATCTATCTATCTACTCATCCTGTAATTAAAGTTTTGCTAAATTTTCATTTAAACAAATAAAGTACCCAAAAACACAAGATCAAGGCATATTCCTTTTTAAATAACATTCAAAGGCAAGGAATTATTAGAAACAAGAATGAAGAAAAAAAAGCAAGTGACACATTGAATCTGCCCCCTTTTTTAACATTTTTGTCTGAGTATAGATCTTTGTTTGTCTCAAGCATGCTTAACCACTTCCATACCGGGTCATTGTAAAATACGCCGGCAGGAACCCTCTCTTCCTCCGGGTGGACGTCATATGACATCCTTGGTTTGTGGGGGGATATCTAAATGATGCCTACAGCTAGAGGCATCATTCAGATATCCTTCTCTTCTGCCAGCGATTCTTCACACCATAGGAACAATCATAGCGGCGGTTCCATCGCTTGATCATTCTTATAGGCGGCGGGAGGGGTCATCACCCCCTCCCGCCGCGATCCGGTGCTTCTCCGGGCTCTCCCGTGCCATCGGGGACCCGGAGAGAATCGTCCGGCGCCGGTGGTGGGAATTTTTTTTCACGATCTCATGCTTTCCAGCCTGGAGGAGAGATGTGGGGTCTTATTGACCCCGCATCTCTCCATAAAGAGGACCTGTCACACACCATTCCTATTACAAGGGATGTTTACATTCCTTGTAATAGGAATAAAAGTGATCAAAAAAAAAATGTAAAAAAAAGTGTAAAAATAAAAAAAATTAAGAATATTTTTTTGTTGTTTTTTTAAATGCCCCTGTCTCCAATAGCTCATGCTCAGAAGCGAACGCACACGTAAGTCCCACCCACTTTGTAAACGCCATTCAAACCACATATGTGAGGTATCGCTGCGTGCGTTGGAGCGCGTGCAACAATTCTAGCACTAGACCTCCTCTGTAATTCTAACCTGGTAACCTGTAAAAATTTTCAAAGCGTCGCCTATGAAGATTTTTAAGTACCGAAGTTTGCCACCATTCCATGAGTGTGCGCAATTTTAAAGCGTGACATGTTAGGTATCTATTTACTCAGCGTAACATAATATTTCATATTTTACAAAAAATGGGCTAACTTTACTGTTTTGTTATTTTTTAATTCATGAAACCATTTTTTTCCAAAAAAAAGGCGTTTGAAAAATTATTGCGCAAATACCGTGCAAGATAAAAAGTTGCAATGACTGTCATTTTATTCCCTAGGGTGTCTGCTAAAAAAACATATATAATGTTTGGGGGTTCTGAGTAATTTTCTAGCAAAAGAATGATGATTTGTACATGTAGGAGAGAAGTGCCATAATAGGCCCGGTATGGAAGTGGTATAAAAAGCCCTGTATGGAAAGGGTTAAAGTGGTTGTAAACCCTTACAGACCACTTTTACCTACAGGTAAGCCTATAATAAGACATATAGGAAAAAATTGGCGCTTGTATGCTCACATTATATTGAGCATAGTGGACTTTAGGACCTTGGAGCTCTGACCTCAGAGCATATAAAGCCCTTATCCAATATGGCCACTGCTAGGTCTGAAGAAGGAGCGCACGCTCCGTAAGCGCGCTAACCTATTGGTCCCCCTACCACCCAGAAGTCAAGGACAGTTACTCAAATTACCGACCGCAAAGGAACTTCTCGTCCTTGCATCTCCTTACATCCCAGTGCCTGCAGCTCAGGAAGCGTCGGCTTCCACCGGCACAACCCGCTCCACGCCAGTGCCCTGCACAGAGATGAGACACGGACTCCTCACTTTCTATATGCCATTTTTAACTCCTTACGTGTGAGTACATATGCTCTCCATGTTTTTATTTCATTAAAATGTACTGACATACTGCACTTAGAGTGGCGCTTCTGTGTTTCCCCTCCAAGCCTATAATAAGGCTTACCTGTAGGTACTGGAAATATCTCCTAAACCTGCACGGTTTAGGAGATATTTACCATATACACTTGCGCCGTATGCGCACTATAGATAGGGCACGATCGTGACGTTTCTATAGGGCCCGTGCCGTGATCTTAGGCTCCCGCGCATATGCGCATCACGTGACTCCGGCCAGTCATAGAGTCGGAGTCCGCGGCCCTGGAAGGAAGAGGGGTGTAGAAGGATGCTTCCTCCAGCGGGGACATCGCAGGCTTTGTTTTCAGGTAAGTGGCACATAATGGGCTAGTATGTGATGCATACTAACCCTTTATGCTTTTACTTTGCAAGGGAATAAAGAGGAAGTAAAACCCATCAGGGTTTACTTCCACTTTAAATCTACATACTGTTGACTGATTCCCTAACTCTGCAGGGGGTCAAGAATAACAAATTAATTGTTAGTCATATAACTAAATATTTAATAGAATAACAAATCCATTCAATTTACTGTCAATTTGACCCTCAAAATAAATTCAGATGTAAACATAGTGCAGAGGATTTGTCCTACACAAATATATCTCTGCTTCCTATATTGAATTAGCATAGCTTAAAGCCTTGTTACAACTAATGGTGCAACATTATAACCGGAGGGTTTGTGGTGTCATACAAATGAGATAAGTTTATTTTCTGAAATGTACCATTTGTTCCTACAGGCAGGGCGGCTGTAAAAGTCAGCAAGGAAGCAGCAGGAATCCATCTCTTTGCACAGCAAGGAGCAGTGAGAAAAAAACAAGAGAGATGCACCGAAGGTTGGACATGGCCCAAGTCTCGACTATACCTTCTGTATGTGACAGGCTCTAAAAACAGACTGCTTCAATATTGTAGAGCAAATGCACTCTAATCAGAGGCAACTGTTCTGCCATCCCCTCAGGGGGTTGCATGTGGAAGAGGGAAGGAAGAAATGTCTGTGTGTATATCAGAGTAGGGGGTATAGGACTGTGCAACTCTCAGCCTCCGCTCTGACTTGATCAATATTAAGGGATAGTTGCTGTTGTGGAATAAGCTACATTAAGACTGATGATGAGGGTAGCAGTCAAAGTTTCAAATACAATCACTGTAAAAAGAGCTGAAAGGCTTGCCAATTAAAATTCAAGGCTAAGGCAATAGGGGAATAAATGTCAGAAATATCTCAATTAACATTACAAATTAACATAAGATGAATCACAGGAAGAAACTATAGTTCATACAGGAGTTCACTGACATGTTCAGTGTAAGAAGTAACCCTGCATATGAATCTACTTACAGTACAATCATGTACAGTATTTAAACAATGATGGTCATAAATCCGCAAGATGTGGATGCAAAAACGTACCATTTTGTACAATAAAAACATTTCTCTAAACACACACATGCGATCTTTACAATACATTGAGGGTACCAACAAAGGGGTGAATACATAGGGAGGTTGCCCAGTAAGAAATACTCCAACCATAACCACATATGGCACACAGACAGGGAAGAGCTTGGATAGTTTTATCAAATTATCTATTTTTCTCTGCTGAAACAGCGGAATGAATATACAAAAGCTAATGCTGTGCTGTAATATAATCTTAGCAGTTACAGGAAAATCATCCAATGTGTATAAAGCAGAAGTACAGAAAAGCAGCTAAATATTCAATTACAATACATAAATTGTTACAATGCATAAAGAGTTTTATCTGCTAAAATAATTTTTAATTCTGCTCAGTCAGTCTTTTGACACTCCTGCCACACTGCACAGCCAATATGGTGACACCTGTTTTCTGATTCAGTTTCATAGCTTCCTGTGGTTGCCCCTCTGACTGCAACCGTCTCATTAATCTGTATTAACACACTGCTGATTCTTTGTGCATTAAGCAGGCATATGACACAGGAAACGGTAAAAGTGAATCAAGAAATAAAGGAGTTGTTTTACTGGGCAAATGGCGTGGCAAGAAAAAAAAACCCTGATACTTGACATTTCTGTTCTTCTGTCCAGCAATCCAGGATCAATGAATATTAGTGCGCTTTTCTCCTGCAAACAACTTCCTGGTCACAGCCCCCTTCTCCATCCCAATCCCCACTATTGGTTTATCACTTTGATAGGATGCTCCTTTAGGGTCTCCATACATTTTTGCAATCTGACTGTGCTGTTTTTATACAATTTTAGATTGATCAAAACTATGTAATTATGAAGACCTACCTACGTAAACTAACCAATCAATCTGTATTCAATCAAACACGCCCTATATAGATCTATATACCAGTAGTTGTTAGTAGGTCTAAAGTAGATTGTCCTCAGACTATAATTTCTATGGTTATGCTGGTCCTGGGGCACAGTTTTTCTCTTTTTTTTTTATATTTCACAGGTCCTAGGGTACTGTTTTTTTTTATTACCTTTGGCAAGTCCTTTACTTTCTGCATGTCCCAGGGGGTACTGTTTTTTTACCTTCTACTTTTTCTTTCCTTCTACCGGTCTTGGGATACTGTGTTTTACTACCTTTCATAAGACTTGGGGTACCGCGTTTTACCTTCCACAGGTCCTGGAGTTTTTTTATTATCCTTCACAGATCTTTGGGCATTGTTGTTTATTACTTTTCACAGGTCATGGGGTACTTCTTTTTTTTTTTACCTTTTACAGGTCCAGGGATACTTTTTTTTATTCCCTTCCACAAGTCCTGGAGTACTGTTTTTTTTTTTAAATTACATTTCACAGGTTGCGGGGTACTGGTTTTTTTTTTACCTTCTGGTCCTGGGGTACTATTTTTATTACCTTCTATAGACTGGTGTATGTTTTTTACCTTCCACAGGTCCCGGGGCACTCCTTTTTAAGTTCTTTAGTACATGTCCTGTGGTACTGCTGTTCTTTTCCCTTCCGCATGTCATACTTTTTTGGGGGGTTTTCTGTCCACAGGCTCACTTTAAAAAACTGTGAGAGACATATGTGTGGTGCCATGTATGGCACCCTTCTGAAAATGTTAACTGCCTGGCTGTATCTGGCTTCATCTGGCTTCAGTACTTCTGGCTGGGTCTTCCCTCATAGGAACAATGACCCTGCTGTTCCAGGCACCAGACTATTTATACACACACCAGTCCCTACTGGCCAGTCTTCTTGCCATGAATTAGCTAAGGCTGAATATGCAGGTGAGAATGTGCCTCCTACACCCACTAAATTATGGAACCCACCAGAATCCATGGGAAAGCAGCAGAGCCAGCAACCAGTAGAACCCACAACAGCCAAACGCAATAAAACGCTGCTTCTCTGCTACAGGGGAGCTAAAAACAAAATTTGCCTCAACTGTTACCAACCTAGCTAGGAGCATGGGAGAAAAAGAAACCCTGGACTGCCGCACTCTGTATAGACAGTTATTTATTCCAAAATTTCAAGTAAAAAATCCAAATTCAAAATAAATCCATAAATCCAAAACAACAAATGCAGATAGTGTGCATGCAGGGAAGGGTGGCTAACGCGTTTCACGTCACGAATTGACGCTTACTCATAGCTAAGCTAAGTTTATAGACTCCATGATACCATGTAGCTAGATTAACTATTAAAGTGGACAGGACGGCAGCCTTTTTCAAGTCATTCAGAACTGTACAACCTCTCTTCCCTAGATGTACAGCAGCTTCTTGTACAAATTGTTTAAAGGGAATTGTGTTGAAGTACTGTATATTAGAGGTGTGAATAACTTATATTTGAATGTATATAGACAGGCCTAATTAGAATGAGCACAGCTAAGAGGAGATGTGGCAGCAATAGGTTTTCAGATGAGTAAAGTTTGGAACACAGAGCAGTGAAGCTTGATGCACAGAATCAATCAATCAATAGAGTACTATTTACACATCTATGTGAAACATTGCTAAAAAGTACGGTAATAGTTTTTTGATAGAGTGGGGAAAGATCAGAACCCCCATCAGGTTTAATTGTCTACAAAGATACAAACACATAAGAAAAAACTCACAAACTTACAGAGATTTTAGGTTTACCCCTTTCCTAAAGAAAACAGAACAGCAAAAAAAGGTTCCCATTATAAACGAGACAAAAAAACAACTAAATTCTTATAGCATATCCAAACACGAAAATAAAAATGTAGAATATTGCAACTTACCAGTCATTGGATGTGATGGCTAAGTCAGTTTTCTTACCTAGCGCACCCACCCCTCTCTTTACCTGCCTTGTTCGGCTCCTCGCAGGAATAGAGGGGCACACCACGCCATAAGCCCGTACCCTCCTGTGTGAAGAGGTTGAGCGGTGTTGTTGATGGGTCCTCCACAGTCAGACAGCCAGAGAATGTCTCTCACCTCTATATTGAATAAAGACAAGTCCTTGTATCCCCACAGTAACTTGAATGTCCACACCAGCTGCAACTCCAACGTAGAGTTTATTTTCTTGTAAAACACAGTCTCTGACAGGAAAGGTTGGAGGGAGGACAGGACAGCTTAAGGTGTGGAAGAGGTCCAGGCACAAATGTAACCCAATTCACTGCTCTGATTCTCAAGCAGACTCAGCCCATTTGGATAGTCTCCCTAGCTTGGGACTAGCAGCCGATATGGTACTCAAACTTTACCCAAAGTCTCTGCCACAGACCTGGTGAACTTGGTCTCTGCCACAGACCTGGTGAACTTGGTCTCTGCCACAGACCTGGTGAACTTGGCCTCTATTAAGGAGAAGACATCCCTCCAGAGAGTTACCGGGACCCTTCCTTCACCGTGATGTCTGCACCAGTCCCTCGGAACGGTTCCTCCCCCGGCCTCCTCATCTAGGATATGGGTCTCCTCGCAAGGCGGCACCCTGAGACTTCTCGATCTATGGAGGGCTCTAGCCAAAGATGCTGGGCCCAGGCCTTTGTTGCAGCCCCAGGACTAAAGGTGCCTGGGACTGATCCACTGACCTCCGCCCCTGGGCCAAAGGTGCCCCCAGGACGGACAGGAACACACACTCCCTGGGGTAGGACCCCTGACAACGAACCCTGAACAGGCAGCGTCTGCCCCTTTTATATCCTCTCCCAGCATGCACAGCAGGCCTACCACACCCACCGTACAGCTGCCGAGAGGGGACACACAAGGTACAGCACTGGATTAGCGGTTCGACCCTTGCCTACTATCTCAGCGCCACCTGCAGGCCAGAGGGAACTATACACCAATGCTCTTACTGCAGACAAAAATGGTTGCAAGAACTCTAACAATTAGAGTGTTTGGGTATAACTACCACCCAACACTTCCCCTAAATTTAGCACCCCGCTACACTTATTTCAGATTTTTTATTTTTTTTTCAGCTAATGATTATGACACATGACAACATTCACTCACCATACTGTTTAAGGGACAACATAAACAGGACAGGACAGCAGAAAAATCCCCATTCTCCACTTCTCCATAATATAGATGGGAGGGGTTCCATAACTGAGAACAATGTAACTGCTAAAAAGGTTGAAAAGGCAGAGGGCACAGGAAGATTTCAGATGAAAGAATTTGTGGCAAGATCATCAAGTTTGTATTTGTAGGCCTCAAACGGATATACTGTATTTATTGGCGTATAACACTCACTTTTTTACCCTGAAAATAGAGGGTAAACTGTGCCTGCGTGTAATACGCAGGGGGCTGTGGAAAGTTTTTTTCCTGAAACTTCCCTCTTAAAGTTAAGGTGCGTGTTATACGCCTGTGCGTGTTATACGTCGATAAATACGGTAGCTAAAAAAACTTTTGAGGTATGTTTAATAGACCAAAGGGAACCAAATAAAGGAGCTCATTATTAGAGTTTACATAACCTTTCGGCTTGCAAAAAAATAAAATACAAGCATGCTATGCTTTTTTGTTTTGTATTTTAACTCCTGAAAACCAATAACTCATTAGCATTAAGTTTGCCATACAGTATATTTTAAGCAGTCTTTGCAACACCAATTCACTGTTTTGATTGTTGCTTGCATAACAAAGGTGTTGGTTAACCTAAGATAGCAAGCACTTAGATAGCAGGCTTCAAAGTGTGCAATGTAACATGTGCAGATTTTCAGCATCTTGTAAAATCTTTGTAGTCCCCCAGAAATTGTTTGTTTACTGAGCACCAGTCACATCCATAAATTTGCTAGATAGTGGTTAAAGTCCATGTAACATTTTTTTTGTTATCCTGTCCCCCTTCCGTTATGATTTTTAACAGGTTGTTATTTAGAAATGCCTTGAAATACCTTATTTTCCTAATAGAAATGCACCTAAAGCCTCATACACACGATCGGATTTCCGTCAGATAAAGCGTAGGACTTTTGTCCGAAGGGGGTTGGCCGTGAACCATACAGACTACATACAGACGGCAAAACTTTGTCAGCCAACAAATACGAAACGACATGGTTTTTCAGCTATTTAGCGCCACCCTTTGGGCAACTTCTGCTAATGTTGTGCTATGGTTAGCATTGCTTCTGAGCATGCGTGTTTGCACTTTGGATTTTTTTCCGACGGACTTGTGTACACACGATTGGATAATCCGACATCACACATTTGTTGTCGGAAAATTTAAAAGCTTGCTATCCATCATTTGTTGTCGGAAAATCTGACAACAATTGTCCGATGGAGCATACAAACGGTCGGATTTTCCGACAAAACCCCGCCATCACACATCTGTTGTCGGAAAATCCGATTGGGTGTAGGAGGCTTAATACTTTCCCATTACAGTGTTTTACATCCAGATCCCTAATCACAAGCTTCCTCACACAGGCTTGTACTGTAGAGGAAGAGATTGAACTGAAAAGTCACATTCGTCACATTCAGTCACCCTGCATACCTTATATATCAAGAGAATGAATAAAGAGGAATTTCACGCCCCCTTTCAATGTGTTTTTTCCCCTCTTACCTTTTTTGCTGGTGTTATGCACAATTTACACACCCACCCACCCAGTCAATCCAGCATTGCCCTGGTAGGTCATCAGGTATTATTAGAACTGAGAATAAAAAACCTGTCTTGGCTCAACCAACCCAAAAGCATAAAAATAGAAATAGCCCACGGCATGTATCAAAGATAGCAAACAATTTTATTAGATAAACCACAAATGTATGTTTAAAACAATGACGAACAGACACAAAGAAACACTCATAAAAACAAGCCAAGTCCACCTCTTGCAGACCCATGAATAAGACCAAGATAACAGTGGTATGTGGCAATTGTGCAATAATAAATCTAGTGTTGAGGGTTATACCCACCAGTACACAAAACCTCTTAAGAATTAATAGTTTGTGCACCTATGGAGGCCAAGATATATAAACTGTCAATGCTCATGGAGTAAATTGTGCATATCCCCAATATCAGTCTGCTGCATAGTTGGATCCAATAGTGATAAGGGTTACTGGCCGCATATACAGTGCCTTGCAAAAGTATTCACCCCCTTGGAATTTTTCGTGTTTTGTTGCCTCACAGCCTGGAATTAACGTGGATTGTTTGAGGATTTGCATCATTTAATTTACAGAACATGCCCACAACTTTGAAGATGTTTTTTTTTTATTATTATTGTGAAGCAAACAACAAATAGGACAAAATAACAGAAAACATTGCTTTGGATAAGTCTCTATGAGCTTGCCACATCTTACCACTGGGATTTTTGCCCATTCCTCCTTGCAAAACTGCTCCAGCTTCTTCAAGTTGGATGGTTTGCGCTTGTGAACAGCAATCTTTAAGTCTGACCACAGATTTTCTATTGGATTGAGGTTTGGGCTTTGACTAGGCCATTCCAACACATTTACATGTTTCCCCTTAAACCACTCAAGTGTTGCTTTAGCAGTGTGTTTGTGGTCATTGTCCTGCTGGAATGTGAACCTCCGTCCTAGCCTCAAATCACACACAGAGTGGTACAGGTTCTGCTCAAGAATATCCCTGTATTTAGCACCATCCATCTTTCCCTCAACTCTGACCAGTTTCCCAGTCTTGACTGCTGAAAACGTCCCCACAGCATGATGCTGCCACCACCATGTTTCACTGTGGGGATGGTGTTTTTTGGGTGATGTGATGTGTTGGGTTTGCGCCAGACATAGCGTTTTCTTTGATGGCCAAAATGTTAAATTTTAGTCTCATCAGACCAGAGCATCTTCCTCCATACATTTTGGGAGTCTTCCACATGCCTTTTCGCAAACTCAAAACGTGCCATTTTGTTTTTTGCGGAAAGTAATGGCTTTCTTCTGGCCACTCTGCCATAAAGCCCAACTTTATGGAGCGTACAACTTATTGTCGTCCTATGTACAGATACTTCAGTCTCTTCTGTGGAATTCTGCAGCTCCTTCAGGGTTACCTTAGGTCTCTGTGCTGCCTCTCTGATTAATGCCCTCCTTGTCCAGTCCGTGAGTTTTGGTGTGCGGCCGTCCCTTGGCAGGTTTGCTGTTGTGTCATGTTCTTTCTATTTGGTTATGATAGATTTAATGGTGCTCCTAGGGATCATCAAAGATTTGGATATTTTTTTATAACCTAACCCTGACTTGTACTTTTCAACAACATTGTCCTTTACTTGTTTGGAGAGTTCCTTGGTCTTCATGGCAGTGTTTGGTTAGTGGTGCCTCTTGCTTAGGTGTTGTAGCCTCTGGGGGCTTTCAAAAAGGTGTGTATATGTAATGACAGATCATGTGATACTTAGATTGCACACAGGTGGACATAATTTCACTAATTATGTGACTTCTGAAGGTAATTGGTTGCACCAGAGCTTTTTATGGGCTTAATAACACAGGGAGGAAATACATATGCACATGCGAATTATTCATTTTTTATTTATGAAAAATTGTTTTATGTATATATTTTTCTAATTTTACTTCACCAACTTAGACTATTGTGTTCTGATCCATCACATATAATTCAGATTTAAAAAAACATTAAACTAAAGGCTGTAATGTAACAAAATAGGTAAAAAGCCAAGGGGGGTGAATACTTTTGCAAGTCACTGTGCACAAATTGTGCTGACAATGTCCTGATGGTCTTTGGACAACCCAAGAAGGGGAAAACTTTTCCAATGGTCTAGAGGAGGTATGTCAAACAGAATGGTTGTGTACACACAATGTAGAGCCACTAAAGACACTCAGTGGCATAAACCACTCATGTATGGCCTCCCTCGCATTGTAGCATAAAAAAGCAAACTGATTGTCCCAATCCCCTAGGGACCATTTGTAATCGAAAGGTTGTATATAAAATATTGCGTAGTTCCCAAGTTCTTGGGGTGTAAGGTATACTTATCAGATCCAGAAATGTGGCCAACTCCTTGATGGTGCAGCAATCAGTATTCCATTGCAGGGTGCATTCAAAAAGCACTGACCAGTGGGTGACGTCACAAGGTCAATAGGGTCATGAGGATAAGACTGATAATGATGCGCCACCAGAGCCGCCTTCCTCCAGCCACTGTAGGGAACCTGAAGCATGGCACATATCCCAAGAAGCTTTAGCGTGAAGGAGAGATAATTTTAACTTAGGTGAGAATGGCAACTAGGGGGCTGACTGGATTGAAAAAAAAGGGGGAAAAGTTAAGCAAACAAAATATATATATATATATATACACATATATATATATATATATATATTGTGACAGCAGGAAGGTAAAGTCACCTGGTTGCATCCAGGGGGGTAGATATATTTCGCCCAGATTCAGGCTTTACGCCGACTTATACAACTAGGTGGAGAGTTGTATAAGGCTAGTGGGCTCATGGATGACTCATACCTCTAGGGAGAGGGCTGGGCGTCGTGCAGACAGGGAGTTGATGAGACCAGCTGAAGCTTGTCAGCTCATTTAGGCCTCTATAAGAACTCCCAGCTTCATTAGATGTTAGCTCATGCCTGGAACCAGACCTGTGTGGACTGTCTAGGGAGAGTGAACCCCTGTGCGGTGAGACAAGCCTGTGTGGCTATTTGTTTGGACTTTTTAAAACCAGGGACTTAGGGACTAGGACAGCACTAGGCTGATCCCAGTTGTTAGTTAGGAAACCTGTATGTTTAGTCAGAGGTCAACTTGACCAGGATTTATTTTGGTTATGTTTCTTTTGCTTTGCTGTGTTTTGTCACTGTAAATAGAAAATAAACCGCACCTTTTTTTGATTTTGAAAACCACAACCTCCGTTTGCTGGGCCTGTTTTGTGTGGGGAGCCCATCCCGGGGGTCACACACACCCGCTGCCGAGCTAACCCCCTCACAGTTGGTGGAGAACCAGTGGCAGTTTTTTTTAAGCCAGCATGGAGGAGATACTGAAGCAGCTGGCTCTAGCAAATGCCAATCAACAGCAGACAAATGCAGGTTTGCAAAGGAGCCTTGCAGCCCAGCAGCAGACAAACGCAACTTTGCAACAGAGTCTGGAGGCTCAGCAACGAGCCCAGCAGCAATCTGAGGCCCGCTTCATAGACCTGTTGCAGAAGCAAGAGCAGAGACTACAACAACAGATGGAAGCAGTAATGCAGCAACGTCCGCAGACCAGTGAGGAAAGCCGTCCCACTAATACCGCGTCCTTTGGGGTGAGTCGTTTATTGACAAAAATGACTGGAGAGGATGATCCAGAGGTATTTTTGACCACATTTGAAAGGACCGCTGAAAGAGAAAAGTGGCCTGAGGAGCAGTGGGCTGGACTGGTGGCTCCTCTGTTAACTGGTGAATCGCAGAAAGCTTACTATGACCTAGAGCCTAACCAAGCAAAAGACTATGTGATGCTAAAAGCTGAAATATTGGCAAGGCTGGGTGTCACCCAGGCTGTCCGGGCTCAGCGTGTGCATAACTGGACTTTCCAGCTTGGAAAACCCCCCAGGTCTCAAATGTATGATCTCATTCACCTGAGCAGAAAGTGGCTACAGCCAGAGACTTTGTCCGCACCAAAGATTGTGGAACGTGTTGTAATGGATCGGTTTTTGAGAGCTCTTCCTACTGCCATCCAAAAGTGGGTAAGCCATGGAGACCCAGAGACGGCCGATGGTCTTGTGGATCGTGTGGAGAAATACTTGGCTACAGAGAACCTGACGGCCTCTTCCAGAGACACTCGGACTTTCCACCCTAAGACCAGACCATCCCCAGGGGCGGATAAGAGGATTCCAAGGGGTGAGGGTGGAGAGAGTGAGAGGGTGGGAGCTCTACCCCAAGTTTGGCGAGAACAGCCTGGGAAATCAGCGGCTCAAGAGGCGGCAAGAAGGATCGTTTGCTACCGCTGCCGGCAAGCGGGACATATTGCAGCCAATTGCCCGGTTGTGGAGGAACCCATGCAGTGTGACTTTCTGACGGGCAGACGTCAGTCGCTGTGTGCGACAGTCGCATGCACTGCCATTCGAGGAACTGAGAAACATTTATGCAAAATGTGTGTTAATGGTAGAAATGTTGTGGTATTGCTGGATTCAGGTAGCCTTGTGACCCTGATAAAGGCTGAGTTAGTTAAAACAGAGGTCTCTGGGAATAGCAAGGTAGCTGTTATTTGTGTGCATGGGGACACCCGAGAGTATCCAGTGACTACAGTGTGTTTCGAGACCCCCAAAGGTACCCTCTCTCATCCAGTGGGCTTAGTATCTCAGTTACCGCATGACGCCATTGTGGGAAGGGATTTTCCGAAGTTCTGGGAACTGTGGGATGATCCTGAGCCCCTCACTGGTGCCCCTATGTACCAGGAATGTGATAGCCAGAACTCCCCTGAGAGTGGTGAGGACTCTCCGGAATTTCCCTTATCAGTATTGGCAGGGGAGACTCAAGAAACTGGAGAGGAGCCCACCTCCTCAGACGAAAACCTACCGTCTGTGGAGTTTTCTGATCTTGAGGTTCACAGGGAAAACTTTGCCACAGAACAGTTGAAAGACCCCGCCCTAATAAAGGCACGGGAAAACGTAGTGAAAATAGATGGCGAGTTAGTGAACCCAGATAATACCTGCACTTACCCATACTTCAGCGTAGAGAAGGACCTACTGTATCGGGTGGCAAAAAGGGCAGAAGAAACCGTTGAGCAGCTTGTGGTGCCCAAACCTTACAGGAAGTTGGTGTTGGAGTTGGCCCATGGGCACATTCTGGGAGGTCATCTGGGGACAGAGAAAACCCGAGAGAGGGTATTACAGAGATTCTATTGGCCGGGGGTGATGAAGGATGTAGAAAATTATTGTTCCTCCTGCCCTGTGTGTCAGAGGTTGGCCCCGATGCCACATTTCCGTAGCCCGCTGGTCCCTCTACCCATCATTGAGGTCCCGTTTGAGAGGATCGCCATGGATTTGGTAGGTCCTATAATCAAGTCCGCTAGGGGGCACCAGTACATATTAGTTATAATGGACTATGCCACCCGTTATCCAGAAGCGATCCCTCTCCGAAATACCTCGGCCAAAACCATAGCCAAAGAGCTATCTCTTGTTTTTAGCCGGGTGGGTATTTGTAAAGAACTGCTTACGGACCAAGGTACACCCTTTATGTCCCGGGTTATGAAAGAGCTGTGTAAATTGTTCAAAGTGACGCAATTGCGTACGTCTGTGTATCACCCCCAAACCGATGGGCTGGTTGAAAGATTCAACAAAACCCTAAAACAAATGTTAAAGAAAGTGGTGGATAGAGATGGAAAGGATTGGGACTGTTTACTTCCTTATTTGATGTTTGCTATTAGGGAGGTGCCCCAATCCTCTACGGGATTCTCCCCCTTTGAGTTACTGTATGGGAGACACCCAAGAGGGCTGTTGGATATTGCCAAGGAAACTTGGGAAAGTGAGAGTTCTCCCCACAGGAGTGTGATTGAGCATGTCGCCCTGATGCAAGATCGAATTGCACAGGTAATGCCCATCGTGAAGGAACATTTGGCCCAAGCGCAGTTGGCACAGCAGAGAGTGTACAACCGTGGAGCCAAGACCCGTACCTTTTCCCCGGGGGATAGGATATTGGTACTTGTCCCTACGGTTGAAAGTAAATTCCTTGCCAAATGGCAAGGCCCCTACGAGATAATGGAAAAAGTGAGCGAAGTGAATTACAAGGTCAGACAACCAGGAAGGCGAAAGCCCGAACAGATCTATCACGTTAATCTGTTGAAAGCCTGGAGGGATAGAGAGTCCCTAGTCGCAGACACTTGGTCACCAGCTCAAACTGGTTGCGTGATTCCTGAGGTTGGAATAGCAGCCACCTTGTCACAACCCCAACAACAGGAGGTTAAGGAGTTTGTGCTTCGCAACAAGGAGGTATTCTCTGAGCTGCCGGGACAAACATCTGGGGTAGAGCATGACATCATTACCCCGCCCGGTGAAAGGGTGAAGTTAAAACCCTATCGGATCCCAGAGGCTCGACGGGAGGCAATACGGGAGGAAGTACAGAAAATGCTGAACTTAGGGGTGATAGAGGAGTCCCAAAGTGATTGGTCTAGTCCCATCGTGTTGGTGCCTAAACCGGATGGGAGCTGGCGATTTTGTAACGATTTTCGTCAGTTGAACAAAGTTACAAAATTTGACACCTACCCCATGCCACGTATAGATGAGTTGATCGACCGGCTGGGAACAGCCCGATACATGACGACTCTTGACCTCACAAAAGGGTATTGGCAAATCCCCCTGGCCAAGTCGGCCAAAGAGAAAACCGCATTTGTAACCCCAGACGGGGCGTTCCAATATAAAAGAATGCCGTTCGGGTTACAGAATGCGCCGGCCACATTCCAGCGGAAAATGGACCAGATGCTGAGGCCCCATCGGAAGTATGCTGCGGCTTACCTGGATGACGTAATTGTCCATAGCACAGATTGGGCCTCACATCTGCCAAAAGTGCAAGCAGTCCTGGACTCTGTTCGGGAAGCGGGGTTTACGGCTAACCCCAAGAAGTGTACCATTGGGCAGGAGGAGGCCAAATATCTTGGGTACACCATTGGGAGGGGAGTAATAAAACCCCAACTCAACAAAGTCGAGGCCATCCAGAGTTGGCCACGTCCCAACAGCAAGAAGCAGGTACGAGCCTTTCTGGGAATCGCTGGGTATTATCGGCGATTCATTCCCCATTTTGCTTCTAAGGCTGTGCCCCTAACCAACCTGACGAAGGGGAAAGGGTCGGTCATGATTAAATGGACCCCCGAGGCTGAGGCAGCATTCCAATTCTTGAAACAAGCCTTATGTAGCCAGCCAGTGTTGTACTCACCCGACTTCTCTAAAGACTTTGTCGTACAAAGTGATGCGTCAGATGTGGGGTTAGGAGCAGTATTGTCCCAGGTCTGGAACGGGGAAGAGCACCCAGTCATTTACCTCAGCAGGAAGTTGAAGTCCCATGAGGTAAATTACGCCACCGTTGAAAAGGAGTGTTTAGCGGTGAAGTGGGCTCTAGATTCCCTTCGGTACTACCTGCTAGGTAGGCACTTTGACATGGTTACGGATCACGCTCCGTTAAAGTGGATGGCTCAAAACAAGGAAACAAATAGAAGAGTGAATAGGTGGTTCCTGGCCCTCCAGGAATTCAACTTCACAGTAAAGCATCGCCCTGGCGTTCAAATGGGGAATGTGGATGCTTTGTCTCGAGTACATGAATGCCTGATTGCTGGTGTTCCAACCCCGAGGTTAAAACAAGAGGGGGGGGTATGTGACAGCAGGAAGGTAAAGTCACCTGGTTGCATCCAGGGGGGTAGATATATTTCGCCCAGATTCAGGCTTTACGCCGACTTATACAACTAGGTGGAGAGTTGTATAAGGCTAGTGGGCTCATGGATGACTCATACCTCTAGGGAGAGGGCTGGGCGTCGTGCAGACAGGGAGTTGATGAGACCAGCTGAAGCTTGTCAGCTCATTTAGGCCTCTATAAGAACTCCCAGCTTCATTAGATGTTAGCTCATGCCTGGAACCAGACCTGTGTGGACTGTCTAGGGAGAGTGAACCCCTGTGCGGTGAGACAAGCCTGTGTGGCTATTTGTTTGGACTTTTTAAAACCAGGGACTTAGGGACTAGGACAGCACTAGGCTGATCCCAGTTGTTAGTTAGGAAACCTGTATGTTTAGTCAGAGGTCAACTTGACCAGGATTTATTTTGGTTATGTTTCTTTTGCTTTGCTGTGTTTTGTCACTGTAAATAGAAAATAAACCGCACCTTTTTTTGATTTTGAAAACCACAACCTCCGTTTGCTGGGCCTGTTTTGTGTGGGGAGCCCATCCCGGGGGTCACACACACCCGCTGCCGAGCTAACCCCCTCACAATATATATATATATATATATATATATATATATACAGGCATACCCTACTTTTAAGTACACAATGGAGTGTATTTACTATCGCTGGAAAGTGCAAAATCAGGCTCACTTCTGCATAGAAACCAATGAGCTTCCAGGTTTTATTACCAGGCTTAATAAACAAGCTGGGGTTAGAAGCTCATTGGTTTCTATGCAGAAGTGAGCCTGATTTTGCACTTTCCAGCGATAGTAAATAAACTCCATTGTGTACCGTATATACTCGAGTATAAGCCGAGATTTTCAGCCCTTTTTTTGGGCTGAAAGTCCCCCCCCCCCTCGGCTTATACTCGAGTCAGCGAAATTTTTACATTGGAAATAGTACCTGTAAAGAAGTTGCGGCTGCGGCGTCCATCGTTCAAATTCCACGGTCTCTTCCTGTTCCTTCCGTGATAGGCGATTCTCATCAGACACTCTGCGCCTATCACGAACGGTCTCTCATCCTCAGTTTCCCAGCAGACGTCTGTGATTGGCGGAACACCCAACACAGTGTCTGCTGGGAAACTGAGGATGAGAGAATGTTCGTGATAGGCAGAGAGTGTCTGATGAGAATCGCCTATCACGGAAGGAACAGGAAGAGACCGCGGAATTTGAACGATGGACGCCGCAGCCGCAACCTCTTTACAGGTACTATTTACAATGTAAAATTTATAGGAAACAGTGAGGGTAGGAAACAGTGAGCTAGGGAACAGTGAGCTAGGGAACAGTGAGGATAGGGAACAGTGAGGATAGGGAACAGTGAGGATAGGAACAGTGAGGATAGGGAACAGTGAGGATAGGGAACAGTGAGGATAGGGAACAGTAAGGATGGGAACAGTGAGGATAGGAACAGTGAGGATAGGAACAGTGAGGATAGGGAACAGTGAGGATGGGAACAGTGAGGATAGGGAACAGTGAGGATAGGAACAGTGAGGATAGGGAACAGTGAGGATAGGAACAGTGAGGATAGGGAACAGTGAGGATAGGAACAGTGAGGATAGGGAACAGTGAGGATAGGGAACAGTGAGGATAGGAACAGTGAGGATAGGGAACAGTGAGGATAGGAACAGTGAGGATAGGGAACAGTGAGGATAGGAACAGTGAGGATAGGGAACAGTGAGGATAGGGAACAGTGAGGATAGGGAACAGTGAGGATAGGGAACAGTGAGGATAGGGAACAGTAAGGATGGGAACAGTGAGGATAGGAACAGTGAGGATAGGAACAGTGAGGATAGGGAACAGTGAGGATAGGAACAGTAAGGATGGGAACAGTAAGGATGGGAACAGTAAGGATGGGAACAGTAAGGATGGGAACAGTAAGGATGGGAACAGTGAGGCATTGTTGACCCTCAGCTTATACTCGAGTCAGTAAGTTTTCCCAGTTTTTTGTGGCAACATTAGGTACCTCGGCTTATACTCGAGTCAGCTTATACTCGAGTATATACAGTACGGTACTTAAAAGTGGGGTATGCCTGTATATATATATATATATATATATATATATATACACACAGTATATATATATATATATATATATATATATATATATATATATATATTTATTTATTTATTTATTTTTGATTCCAGAGGAGAAGATTGGTGTACTGATGCTTAGTGCATCTAGTGAGTAAATGACTGCTTTAATTTAATATCTATTTCTGTGATTTCCTTTGGGCTTTAAAGTTGGAGGGAGCTTCATGTAAAAAATAAATAGTCGGCAGAAATACAACATTGTGCCCCTATAGAGCTAGCATTTCTCACCAGAAATTTGGATATCAGGCCAATAAAAAGACCTTTTGTAATATAGGATGAATGGTCTGCTAGCCTGCAAGGCCAGCATCACATGTAAACTAGGACCACATGACACTATCACCACAAGCTGTTAGCCTGAGAAGATAAAACAAAAAACTTTACACCTGTGCAGTAATTAACCCCCTGTAATGTGGCCGTTAAATCAACGTGGCAAAATATGTTCTTAATGATTGGTTTGTACAGTCCTGCAGGTATCCCCCTCCCACTCCTACAACTGCACAGTTTCAAACCAGGATAAAATAACAACTTTACATTTTCACGTTGTAAACCCCAGGGAGCTGAGATAGACTGTCCTGGGTCGCTTTTAACTATGTGATAAGCAGAGCTTTTAATTAGCACCTTTTCGTTTAACTTTCACTTCTCAATAGGCTGTTCATGGTCAGGTCCCTGGAGAGTTCCAGAAATCTCCAGAAAATCAATCTTAATTTGAACAACCAATAATAAAAAAAATCCCCCTTCAAGGGACTTAATAACCCTCTTTGACAACAGTTTCACCTTTAACCTTTTTTCCCATTGAGATGTGAATGTCTATTGGGAAAAATACAAAACACTGTTTGCCTCTGCATGACCTTGATATTCAGAATTTCTATTATATCTCCATGCTGCCATATGTGTCATACAAAGAGCCACAAGCATACATAAAGTCCCTCAGCATGCTTGGTTCTTCATGTATTATAAATGTGGGGCATTGTAGGAATGTTCCTAGTGACTTCAAAACAATTTGTGGGAAACACTGTTTGTGAATAATATGAGTTCAAAATGCAACATAAATGCCTCCATCCAAAATTAGCCACATTTTTAGAATTGCAAAATAATCACCAATTCGTTTTATCTCTTCCTCTAATTTGAATATAAGCCACTAGTGCTTCAGTGCCTAGGACCGCAGGGAGGCCATACCAAGCCTGTACAAAATGTACAAACCATGAAACATTTTTCCTATTTTGTTCATCTTTTTTCCACATATGTAGGAGAAAGAGGGTACAAGGAATGTTGAGAGTAGTCACTTGCATCTTATAGTTTAGGATATATAAAATCATCTTCCTTTTCTCTTCTTTGGTTATTTGTACACTTGAAAAGTAGCTGCCTATTATAGTTACATAGTTACATAGTGGGTGAGGTTGAAAAAAGACACAATTCCATCAAGTCCAACCTATGTGTGTGATTATATGTCAGTATTACATTGTATATCCCTGTATGTTGTGGTAGTTCAGGTTCTTATCTAATCGTTTTTTGAAACTATCGATTCCCCCCTCTGAGACCACCGCCTGTATAAGGGAATTCCACATCCTTGCCGCTGTTACAGTAAAGAACCCTCTACGTAGTGTGAGAGGGTTAGCTCGGCAGCGGGTGTGTGTGACCCCCTGGATGGGTTCACCACACAAAAACAGGCACAGCAGACAGAGTTTGTAGTTGCAAAAACAAAGGGTGCGGTTTATTTAAACTATTTACAGGGGAAAAATAGCAAAACAAAAAGAAACATAAAAAAGAAATCGGGGTCAGCTTGACTGCTTACTACACACGTAGGTTCCCTGTCTGACAACTAGGTGCAGCCTTGTGCTGCCCCAGTGCCTATCTCCCTGTTTTTGAAGGTTTTAGCCACACAGGCTTTGTCTCACCGCACAGGACAGAAACACACTCCCCAGTCTTGCACAACACAGAACTGGTTCCAGGATAGAGCATCTCCCTTAGCATGCTGGGAGTTCTTGTAGAGGCCTTAATGAGCCACTTGATTCAGCTGGGCTCATTAACTCTTCCCCCGCAAGACTCCCAGCACTCCCCCTAGTGGTATAAATCTGCATAAAGCCTGAATCTAGGGCATACATACCTACCATCCTGGATGCAACCTGGTGATTTTACCTGTCTGCTGTCACAACCCCCCCCCCCAGTCTTGTTTTAACCTTGGGGTTGGAACACAAGCAATCAGGCATGCATGTACTCGAGACAAAGCATCCACATTCCCCATTTGAACGCCAGGGCGATGCTTTACGGTAAAGTTGAATTCCTGTAAGGCCAGGAACCACCTATTCACTCTTCTATTTGTCTCTTTGTTTTGAGCCATCCACTTTAAAGAAGCGTGATCAGTAATCATGTCAAAGTGCCTACCTAGCAGATAGTACCGAAGGGAATCTAGAGCCCACTTCACCGCTAAACACTCCTTCTCAATTGTGGCATAATTTACCTCATGGGACTTCAATTTCCTGCTGAGGTAAATGACTGGGGTGCTCTTTCCCGTTCCAGACCTGGGACAATACTGCTCCTAACCCAACGTCTGATGCATCACTTTGTACGACAAAGTCCCTAGAGAAGTCTGGTGAGTACAACACTGGCTGGCTACATAAGGCTTTTTTTAAGAATTGGAATGCTGCCTCAGCCTCTGGGGTCCATTTAACCATGACCAACTCTTTCCCTTTTGTCAGGTTGGTTAGGGGCACAGCCTGAGAAGCAAACTGGGGAATGAATCGCCGATAATAACCAGCGATTCCCAGAAAGGCTCGTACCTACTTCTTGCTGTTGGGACGTGGCCAATTCTGTATGGCCTCGACTTTGTTGACTTGGGGTTTTATTACTCCCCTCCCAATGGTGTACCCAAGATATTTGGCCTCCTCCTGCCCAATGGTACACTTCTTGGGGTTGGCCGTAAACCCAGCTTCCCGGATAGAGTCTAGGACTGCTTGCACTTTTGGCAGATGTGAGGCCCAATCTGTGCTATAGATAATTACATCATCCAGGTAAGCTGCAGCATACTTCTGATGGGGCCTCGGTATCTGGTCCATTTTCTGCTGGAATGTGGCCGGCGCATTCTGTAACCCAAACGGCATTCTTTTATATTGGAACGCCCCATCTGGGGTTACAAATGCGGTTTTCTCATTGGCCGACTTGGCCAGGGGAATTTGCCAATACCCTTTTGTAAGATCAAGAGTTGTCATGTATCGGGCTGTTCCCAGCCGGTCGATCAACTCATCTATACGTGGCATGGGGTAGGTGTCAAATTTTGTAACTTTGTTCAGTTGTCAAAAATCGTTACAAAATCGCCAGCTCCCATCCGGTTTAGGCACTAACACAATGGGACTTTACCAATCACTTTGGGACTCCTCTATCACCCCTAACTTAAGCATTTTCTGTACTTCCTCACGTATTGCTCCCGTCGGGCCTCTGGGATCCGATAGGGTTTTCGTTTCACCCTTTCACCGGGCGCTGTAATAATATCATGCTCTACCCCAGACGTTTGTCCCGGCACCTCAGAGAAAACCTCCTTGTTGCGAAGCACAAACTCCTTAACCTCCTGTTGTTGGGGGTTTGACAAGGTGACTGCTATTCCAACCTCAGGAATCACGCAATCAGAGTGAGCTGGTGACAAAGTTTCCGCGACTAGGGATTCCCTATCCCTCCAGGCTTTCAACAGATTAACGTGATAGATCTGTTCGGCTTTCGCCTTCCTGGTTTTCTGACCTTGTAATTCACTTCGCTCACTTTTTCCATTATCTCATAGGGGCCTTGCCATTTGGCAAGGAATTTGCTTTCAACCGTAGGGACAAGTACCAATACCCTATCCCCCGGGGAAAAGGTACGGGTCCTGGCTCCACGGTTGTACACTCTCTGCTGTGCCAACTGCGCTTGGGCCAAATGTTCCTTTATGATTGGCATTACCTGTGCAATTCTATCTTGCATCAGGGCAACATGCTCAATCACACTCCTGTGGGGAGAACTCTCACTTTCCCAGGTTTCCTTGGCGATATCCAACAGCCCTCTGGGGTGTCTGCCATAAAGTAACTCAAAGGGTGAGAAACCCGTAGAGGATTGGGGTACCTCCCTAATAGCAAACATTAAATAGGAAATTAGACAGTCCCAATCCTTTCCATCTCTATCCACCACTTTCTTTAACATTTGTTTTAGGGTTTTGTTGAATCTTTCAACCAACCCATCTGTTTGGGGGTGATACACAGATGTACGCAATTGTGTCACTTTGAACAACTTACACAGCTCTTTCATAACCCGGGACATAAAGGGTGTACCTTGGTCCGTAAGCAGTTCTTTACAAATACCCACACGGCTAAAAACAAGAGATAGCTCTTTGGCTATGGTTTTGGCCGAGGTATTTCGGAGAGGAATCGCTTCCGGATAACGGGTGGCATAGTCCATTATAACCAAGATGTACTGGTGCCCCCTAGCGGACTTCATTATCGGACATACCAAATCCATTGCGATCCTCTCAAAGGGGACCTCAATGATGGGAAGAGGTACCAGCGGGTTACGGAAATGTGGCATCAGTGCCGACCTCTGACACACAGGGCAGGAGGAACAATAATTTTCTGTTTCCTTCATGACCCCAGGCCAATAGAACCTCTGCAATACTCTCTCTCTGGTTTTCTCTGTCCCCAGATGACCTCCAAGAATGTGCCCATGGGCCAACTCTAACACCAACTTCCTGTAAGGTTTGGGCACCACAAGCTGCTCAATGGTTTCTTCTGCCCTTTTAGCCACCCGATACAGTAGGTCCTTTTCCACGATGAAGTATGGGTAAGTGCAGGTCTCATCTGGGTTCACTAACTCGCCATCTATTTCCACTACGTTTTCCCGTGCCTTTATTAGGGTGGGGTCTTTTAACTGTTCTGTGGCAAAATTTTCCTTGTGAACCTCGAGATCAGAAAACTCCACAGACGGCATGTTTTCGTCTGAGGATGTTGGCTCCTCCCCAGTTTCTCGAGTCTCCCCTGCCAATACCGACAAGGGGAATTCTGGAGAGTCCTCACCACTCTCAGAGGAATTCTGGCTATCACATTCCTGGTATATAGGGGCACCAGTGGGGGGCTCAGGACAATCCCATAGTTCCCAGAACTTTGGAAAATCCCTTCCCACAATGGCATCATGAGGCAAGTGAGACACTAATCCCACCCGATGAGAGAGGGTACCTTTAGGGGTCTCAAAACACACTGTAGTCACCGGATACTCTCGGGTGTTCCCATGCACACAAATAACCGCTACCTTGCTATTCCCAGAAACCTCTGTAGTAACTAATTCAGCCTTCATCAGTGTCACGAGGCTACCTGAATCCAGCAATACAACAACATTTCTACCATTAACACACATTTTGCATAAATGTTTCTCAGTTCCCCGAATGGCAGTGCATGCGACTGTCGCAAACAGCGACTGACGTCTGTCCGTAAGAATGTCACATTGCATGGGTTCATCCACAACCGGGCAATTTCCTGCAATATGTCCCTCTTGTCGGCAGCGGTAACAAACAATCCTTCTTGCTGCCTCTTGAGCCCCTGACTTCCCAGGCTGTTCTCGCCAAACCTTGGGTAGAACTCCCACCCTCTCACTCTCTCCACCCTCACCCCTTGGAATCATCTTACCCGCCACTGGGGATGGTCTGGTCTTAGGGTGGAAAGTCAGTGAGTCTCTGGAAGAGGCAGTCAGGTTCTCTGTAGCCAAGTACTTCTCTACACGATCTACAAGATTATCGTCCGTTTCTGGGTCTCTATGGCTTACCCACTTTTGGATGGCAGTGGGAAGAGCTCTCAAGAAACGATCCATCACAAGCCGTTCCACAATCTTTGGTGCGGACAAAGTCTCTGGCTGTAGCCACTTCCTGCTCAGGTGAATGAGATCATACATTTGAGACCTGGGGGGTTTTCCCAGCCGGAAAGTCCAGTTATGCACACGCTGAGCTCGGACAGCCAGGGTGACACCCAGCCGTGCCAATATTTCAGTTTTTAGCATCACATAGTCTTTTGCTTGGTCAGGCTCTAAGTCATAGTAAGCTTTCTGCGATTCACCAGTTAACAGAGGAGCCACCAGTCCAGCCCATTGCTCCTTAGGCCACTTTTCTCTTTCAGCAGTCCTTTCAAATGTGGTCAAAAACACCTCTGGATCATCCTTTCCAGTCATTTTTGTCAATAAACGACTCACCCCAAAGGACGCAGTATTAGTGGAACTACTTGTCTCACTGGTCTGCGGACGTTGCTGCATTAGTGTCTCCATTTGTTGTTTTAGTCTCTGCTCTTCCTTCTGTAACAGGTCTATGAAGCGGGCCTCAGATTGCTGCTGGGCTTGTTGCTGAGCTTCCAGACTCTGTTGCAAAGTTGCATTTGTCTGCTGCTGGGCTGCAAGGCTCTGTTGATGAGCTTGCTGCTGGGCTGCAAGGCTCTGTTGATGAGCTTGCTGCTGGGATGCGAAGCTCTGTTGTTAAGCTACAAGGCTCTTTTGCAAACCTGCATTTGTCTGCTGCTAATTGGCATTTGCTAGAGCCAGCTGTTTCAGTATCTCCTCCATGCTGGCCTTAAAAAAAAACTGCCACTGGTTCTCCACCAACTGTGAGGGGGTTAGCTCGGCAGCGGGTGTGTGTAACCCCCTAGATGGGTTCACCACACAAAAACAGGCACAGCGGAACAGGAAGGGGCCATCCTAAAACAGTTCCATGAAATAGTCCAAAATGTCTTGATATGCTGATGCCTTAAGTGTTCCCTTTACTGGAACTAAGGAGCGAAGCTCAACTCCTGAAAAACAACCCCACACCGTAATCCCCCCTTCACCAAATGATTTGGACCAGTGCACAAAGCATTAAAAAAACAAAAATAAACATGTTATACTTACCTGCTCTGTGCAATGGTTTTGACCAGGAGCAGCTCCGATCCTCCTCTTCTTGGATTCCTCGCTGGTGCTCCTGCCCCCCTGCTAAATGCTCCTATAGCAAGCTGCTTGCTCTGAGGGCACTCATGCAAGCTTGCACCTGAGCCACCTTTGTGTGTCTATGAGACACACAGAGTGTAGCTTGCCTCCTCACTGGCTGTGATTGACAGAAGCAGGAGCCATTATCTCAGATAATTATCTAGAGAGGTAATATTTCCATAAAATTTGAAGCCATGGTAAATTTTTGAAAATTTTAAAAATGTTTTAGTCTGGAGTAGTTTTACAAATTGAAAGTAATTTTGTTACATAAATGCAGTGTATATAAAATTATTATGCTTGAAATAAATTGCAGCTTATTCAGTAAACTTAAACTTATTTATTTCAAATGGAATTACAAGGACTGTATATGAAAAGAACATTTCACCTATACATGAGAGCAGGTAACCACCCCTTTCCCTCATAATAATGTAAAAGCTTCCTGCCAATATGCATTTTCAGTTATTGACAATGCTGAACCAGAAGCATATATTGCTCCTGGATCAGCATTGGTGTAATTTAACATCTATAAATGAAGGTATTGTGTATATTTGTGAGCCTGTGGTTTGTAACACTTCCTTTCTTGAAGATGCCGCTGGTGAAGAAACACTTTGTGGTGATCGAGAAGCAGCAGAAAGAGTGTTTCTGGAATGAGAACGTTGGAGGGAAAAGCTACTCGCACTTTCATTCTGGTCCTCATCATTTCATTGCATAAAGTCTTTTCAATGTCTTTAGGGCACCTCTGGCATGCAAGGGTATGTTTTGTCATTCTTGTAGCATTTGGAAAATATTATTTCTTCTTACAATATTTGCAGATTGCAGCTTTGCTCTCAGCAGAAACTGCACTGCGGAAATGTTTCTAAACTTTAGATGTTGGTCTCTATTATAGCTAAAACTATTTTACTGAGAAGGAAAAGAAAAAACAATTTACTGACCAGACTATAGGGGAACATTACGCTGCAATGGTGGAGAATATTAATAGGAATCAGTTAAAGGTTGTAAAGATAAACTAATTTGTCAGACAAATTAACTGAGCATTAGGGTTTGGCTCATCCCTAATGCTCACAGGTTCTGGTGCCCCTGTTCGGTTTGCACCAGAACCTGCGAACAGACCTAAAGTTTGCGTGAACTTTAGAACCCTATTAAATACAATGGACTCGAACGTTCAAAATCTAAAGTGCTAATTATAAAGGCTAATATGCAAGTTATTGTCCTAAAAAGGGTTTGGGGACCCAGGTCCAGCCCCAGGGGACATGTATCAATGCAAAAAAACGTTTTAAAAACGGCAGTTTTTTCGGGAGCAGTGATTATAATAATTCATAAAGTGAAACAATAAAAAGTAAAATATTCCTTTAAATTTCATACCGGGGGGGGGGGGGTGTATAGTATTCCTGTAAAGCAGCGCTTGTTTCCCTTGCTTAGAACTGTCCCTGCACAAAATGTAATTTCTGAAGGAAAAAAAGCCATTTAAAAGCACTCGCGGCTATAATGAATTGTCGGCTCCCGGCAATACAGAGAAAAGTCATTGATAAAAAAAAAAAAGAATGCGTGGGGGTCCCCCCAAATTCAATTACCAGGCCCTTCAGGTCTGGCATGGATATTAAGGGGAACCCTGCATCAAATAAAAAAATGACGTGGGGTTCCCCCCAAATATCCATACTAGACCCTTCAGGTCTGGTATGGATTTTAAGGGGAACTCCACCCCAAGATGGTCCCCGCCCATCTTAATGATCCTGGGAGGCCGAAAGCAATTTCATGACATCACTTCCGGCTCTGGAAGATGTAAATACTGCCATTTTTTTTGGAAAGCAGAGATCAGAGATCTTATAGACCCCAGATGTCTCCATAAAGAGGACCTGTCATGCCTCATTTCTATTACAAGGGATGTTTGCATTTCTTGTGATAGGAATAAAAGGGATAAAATTAAGGAGACAGTGTAATTTTTTTTTTTTTAATTAGACTTTTTTTTTTAAGCGCCCCGTCTCCTTGTGCTCGTGTACAGAAGCGAATGCATACGTAGGTCGCGCATACATATGTAAGCGGTGTTCACACCACACATGTGTGCAATTTTAAAGCATGACATGTCAGGTATCTATTTAATTAGCGTAACATCTTTTATATTTTACCAAAAATTGGGTTATATATTGTGTTTTGTTTTGCATTCAAATGTATATATATTGTGTATATATATGTGTATATATATATATATATATATATATATATATATTTATGGTCGGAGCCCTCTGTTTGAGGAGATATGGATCACATAAACACGTCACAAGACTAACAACACAAATTAGACCTGAAGTGTGGCCTGGCCTGCTGTACGGTATGCCAAAGAAGGGGCCATACCTGAGATAGAAGTTGTGGATAATTCTGTTGAGAATTGTATGTAGAGGAGTGCCCTGTAAGGGGGATATGGGTGGGTGGGTACCGTGCACTAGAGCCGACACTGACCGACGTGGATGGTCTGTTTAAGTACCCTTCGAACTCCTCCCATAATTTCAGGCTAGCATGCTAGCCTTCCTATTTATGGTTGGAGCCCTCTGTTTGAAGAGATATGGATCACATAAACACGTCACAAGACTAACAACACAAATTAGACCTGAAGTGTGGCCTGGCCTGCTGTACGGTATGCCAAAGAAGGGGCCAAAAGTCACACAAGGTTAGGGAGAAATAGTTTTATTATGACAAGTAAATGATTACATGGCGAGACTGTTAAAGGCTCCTGCTATTTCTGACTGTGGATCGGGCACGTATCGGGCGAAACATGAGGATTTCCATCTACCCATTGTTTTGATGACATGGTCCGGGACTCAGTTTCGTGATGCCGCTGAGGCTGCTCCTATACGGAAGGAATGCCCTGAGTATCTTCCTGGGTCATGGCCTAAGGTGTTCAGAAGTGTCCTGACGTGGCTAATGAACTGGTTCCTGGTTAGGGGCTCAGTTGGAAAAGGTAAAAGTGGGCTGTCTCCGGGTAGGCCGGATAGTGTTGACACTAACCGATCTAATATGTCCACGGGGCACCAGATATTATGAGTCTGGAAGATTTTGATATCTACCCCGGGACCGGTTTGTTGGGTTTTTGACACCGTTAGGTGCAGGACGAAGTGACTCTGGTGGCGAGTCAGGTGGTGTTTCTGTAGTACCTGGCCGTTAGGGCCGGAGACCGTGAATTCGCTAGGGCGGAGGAAGCCGTAGAAAGCTAGATATATGGCTGCCTGGATAATCAGGCTAGGTCGTACACCGAAAGGGGAACGTGTGAGGATTGTGGACATGCCCCGGAATATGGCGCTGGTAACTGGTAAGCGCTTGATGCAGGTATGCGGTTGCTGCTTGTGGATACCGCGTAATATGGATTTAACTGCGTGGGCGGCGAACAAGGAAGGTGTGGTTGGATCTTGCAGGGACGTGAAGTGTTGGATACCGGCTAGGTACAGCCTGATAGTGTTGGGTGACAGCTCGAGTTGGGTGTGACAGTGCGAAATGAAGGCCAAGATGTGGCTGAGATTTCCTGAAAGTGCCCCGGGGTTGGTGGCTAGGAATCTGTTATAGCTCTTCCAGGCGGATCGGTAGGCTTTCAGCGTGTTGGGAGACAAGGACGCGTTGATGAGGGTGGAAGCACCCTGGAGGTGCTGTCTCAATCCAGGGTTAGCTGCGACCAGTGCGGGATGTGTGACATGGTCAGGTCGGCTCCAGGCTCCTGCGAAAAGAACGAATCGAAATTAAATTGTGACAGAGCGTCGGCTGAAGTATTGCAATGACCGGGGATGTGGACACAGAGAATGTTGAATTGGTGTTGAAGAGAGAGTAGCACCAGCCTGCGGAGGAAGGACATGATAGCCAATGATTTGGACCTTCCTTTGTTGATAATAGCGGCCGTGGCTTGATTGTCTGTGACGAAGGTGACGGTCTGTCCCGCCCAGGCACTGCCTCAAACTTGGGCTGCGGCAAGTATGGGGTAGATCTCGAACAGGGAGGAGGACTGGCTGAACCCAGGGATCGTGAGTATCTCCGACGGCCATGGCCCCGCGAACCAATGATGGCCAAAAATTGCAGCGAAGCCTGTGGAAGCTGCTGCGTCAGTGATTACTTGTGGGGAAGAAGGGGACGCTGCAGGGATGAACATGGACCTGCCATTCCAGTTCTCGAGGAACTGGTCCCACATGTCCAGATCTGCGATAGCGGCTGCGTCAAGTTTGACGAGTTGGTCGGGGTCTTGTGCCTGGGACAGGAACACTAAGAGGCGAGAGATGAAAGATCGCCCTTGGGGGATGATTCTCATTGCGAAATTCAGCATGCCCAGCAGGGATTGCAACTGTCTTTTGGTGCACCCTCGTGTGATAGTAAACGAGTGAACGACTGACCTGATGTGGTTCAATTTATCAAGTGGTAGACTGGCCTGCATGGCGCGAGTGTCGATATTGATTCCCAGGAAGGTGATAAGTTGTGCTGGACCTTCTACTTTTTTCTCTGCTATTGGCACATTGAGGTTCTTAAAGACCTCTCTTAGACTTCCTAGGTCTACGGGGGGCTTGCTGGGTGTCTCGATGAGTAGAAAGTCATCTAAGTAATGGATTACTTTCTGACAGTGTGCGTGGTGCACGAGAATGCAGGATAGGGATTGGGCGAACGTGTTGAAGAGCCAGGGGCTGCTTTTGGAGCCGAAGGTCAGCTTGGTTGCAAAATAGTAAAGACCTTTCCACTTTATCCCGTGCCACCTCCATAGGTATGGTTCGATGGGCAGTAGTTTGAAAGCATCTGAGATGTCGGCTTTGGATAGCCAGGCCCCGACCCCTGTTTTTATGATGGATTGGATAGCCAAGTCGACAGAGGAATATTTAAGGGAGAACTCCTCTGAGGGTATGAGTGAGTTTAAGCTGGGTGTGGTGGAGGAATGAGGCGCGGACAAGTCGTAGATCAAGCGTAGTTTATTGGAGAATTTGCCCTTGACAAGCCCAATAGGGCTGACTCTCCACACAGAAAAGGGGGACTGAGAAAAAGGGCCGACCATATATCCGCGGTCTAATTCGACTTGTAGTAGGGAGGAGATGGCTTCCTCGTCGGCGGCAGCCGAGAGTAGGTTTCTGCACTCGTACGTGGAGTCAGGTATTGCGATAAGTCCGGTGTGAAACCCTGTTGTCACGGATGCCTAACACGGCATCCAGCACAGGGTACGCAGATCAGTGGGCTGCACTAAAGGAACTAGGCACAAGGTAAGTAAATATATATATATGAGTTTATTGAAAGGATAATTCCTAAAACAATAAAGGCAACCAGCAAACAACCATAGTGACACACAAAACAACTCCCTACACCAACGTGAATACAGTTTAGAGATTAAAGCGTAAATGTAATCAAGCCAGGGTCATACACGAGAGATCAGTCCGATTGAACAGGGAGCCGGAAGGGACAACAGGAGGAAGGGATGAGTCTGCAAGACAGGGGTCCAGGGATGGATGCAGGGTTCAGGAACACAGGATACAAGGTACAGAGGCAGGGGTCCAGGGATGGATGCAGGGTTCAGGAACACAGGATACAAGGTACAGGGGCAGGGGTCCAGGGATGGATGCAGGGTTCAGGAACACAGGATACAAGGTAACAGATAACAGGTCACAAGGTTCAGGTTCAGGTTCAGGTTCAGGCATACAGGTCTGGGTTCCAAGACAATACCAGAGCAAATGCTTTAGTGTCTGCTGGGTATTTATACACACCTCCTGCAATCAGTCTCAGGTGACGCCTGATTGCAGGAGATGATTTTGGCTCCAGACAAATGGGAGACACCCGCTGGTGGCCACCAGAACTGCACCCTTTGGTGCTGAAAGCAATAGCACCACCAGCAGGTGACCCAGGCAATGACACTGATCATGACAGTTCCCCCTCCCAAGGAGTGGCCTCCGGACGCTCCATTCTGCCCTTGATCTGGCAGTGCTGGTAGGTGCGGAAAGGTCCCAAAAAGTCTCCCCTGTGTCTGCGGACTACTTGTGCTCCTCCGGCCAGAGTCCTTAAACTTACTGGGAGGCGTGGCACCTGAGTCCGGCAATGGAACACGCACCCCACCACCAGGGTCTGGAAGTTGGGATCTGGAAATGAAAACAGGCAGGGCAATGTGCATGAACCTAACGGAGGCGAACAACACAAGGGCATCACAGTCAGGCTGGGAATCAAGCAGGGCAAAATCAGCGGCAAGCCGGGCATCGAGAACTGGTTTAGCAGGCACCATGTCAGCGGGCTGGGCAAATGGCGCTGGGTCTTCAAGCTGGCCACCGGGCAGAGGCACTTCAAACTGGCCACCGGGCAGAGGTTCAGCAAGCCAGATGGCAGGCACTGGTTCAGCGGGCTGAAAGACGGGCACCAAAACATCAGGCTGGGTGACGGGCACCGAAAATCCAGGCTGGAACAGGTTGGCTGGTGTGGAAACAGGCTGGAACAGGTTGGCTGGTGTGGAAACAGGCTGGAACAGGTTGGCTGGTGTGGAAACAGGCTGGAACAGGTTGGCTGGTGTGGAAACAGGCTGGAACCGGTTGGCTGGTGTGGAAACAGGCTGGAACAGGTTGGCTGGTGTGGAAACAGGCTGGAACAGGTTGGCTGGTGTGGAAACAGGCTGGAACAGGTTGGCTGGTGTGGAAGCAGGCTGGAACAGGTTGGCTGGTGTGGAAACAGGCTGGAACAGGTTGGCTGGTGTGGAAACAGGCTGGAACAGGTTGGTTGGTGTGGAAACAGGCTGGAACAGGTTGGCTGGTGTGGAAACAGGCTGGAACAGGTTGGCTGGTGTGGAAACAGGCTGGAGCGAATCGGCTGGTGTGGAAGCAGGCTGGAGCGAATCGGCTGGTGTGGAAGCAGGCTGGAGCGGATCGGCTGGTTTTGAAGCAGGCTGGAGCGGATCGGCTGGTGTAGAAGCAGGCTGGAGCGGATCGGCTGGTGTAGAAGCAGGCTGGAGCGGATCGGCTGGTGTAGAAGCAGGCTGGAGCGGATCGGCTGGTGTAGAAGCAGGCTGGAGCGGATCGGCTGGTGTGGAAACAGGCTGGAGCGGATCGGCTGGTGTGGAAACAGGCTGGAACAGGTCGCTTGGTTTGGAAACAGGCTGCAACAGGTCGCTTGGTTTGAAAACAGGCTGCAACAGGTCGCTTGGTTTGGAAACAGGCTGCAACAGGTCGCTTGGTTTGGAAACAGGCTGCAACAGGTCGCTTGGTGCGGAGACAGGCTGCAACAGGTCGGCTGGTGCGGAGACAGGTTGCAACAGGTCGGCTGGTGCGGAGACAGGTTGCAACAGGTCGGCTGGTGCGGAGACAGGCTGCAACAGGTCGGCTGGTGCGGAGACAGGTTGCAACAGGTCGGCTGGTGCGGAGACAGGCTGCAACAGGTCGGCTGGTGCGGAGACAGGCTGCAACAGGTCGGCTGGTGCGGAGACAGGCTGCAACAGGTCGGCTGGTGCGGAGACAGGCTGCAACAGGTCGGCTGGTGCGGAGACAGGCTGCAACAGGTCGGCTGGTGCGGAGACAGGCTGCAACAGGTCGGCTGGTGCGGAGACAGGCTGCAACAGGTCGGCTGGTGCGGAGACAGGCTGCAACAGGTCGGCTGGTGCGGAGACAGACTGCAACGGGTCGGCTGGTGCGGAGACAGGCTGCAACAGGTCGGCTGGTGCGGAGACAGGCTGCAACAGGTCAGCTGGTGCGGAGACAGGCTGCAACAGGTCGGCTGGTGTGGAGACAGGCTGCAACAGGTCGGCTGGTGCGGAGACAGGCTGCAACAGGTCGGCTGGTGTGGAAACAGGCTGGGTTACTGGCAGGATCGTGTGAGTTGGAAAGAACTTCCGTTTTTTCTTTGGTTTAGCCACCGAAGATTTGTATTTGTATACAGGGCTGTAGGTGGTGGATGCAGCTGGTAGAGGAGAAGAGCGGAAGGATGGTGAAGCAGAGGGTGCGGATTTTGAAGGGGGTCTTAGGGGAACTGATGGAGGCAGCCGAGACGAAGCAGGAGGGTTAAAGGCAGGGTAAGTGCAGCAGGGGGAAACAGGGTACTGGTACTTCATTGGTAGGAGGGTGTATTGGTTGGCCACTGTGGTAGTTGGGAGTAAAGGAGACGCAGACATCCCAGCAGGCTGGTGTCTAGACACAGGAATGGGTGGCAGGGAACCGACAGGGGCTGAGTACAATAAACTTGACCAGGCCTGTAGTAATGATTGCACAAAGTTAGGTTTGCATACTGCTTGTCTGACCAGAGACTGCACTGACTCAATACATGCTGCAAGCACCTGTGTAGGACAAGTTGAGTACTGCTCAAGGAAAAAGACTGAGTCATCTTCCAACAGCCACACCAAGGACTCTACCTGAGCTGCACTAAAAGGGGGTGTATAGTCATCGTCTCCACTGGAGGCATCAGACAGGGCCAACTCTGTACAGATACAGATCAGATCTTGCACATCCTCAAACACAAAACTGCCCAGATCCACAAAAACATGGGCTATGCGGATGCATTCCAACAACTGCTCTCTAGTGTGTTCACTTAATGTTTGAGAACAAAACTCCCTGTCCTCTGTTGCTAGTAGCGAAAAATACAGAATATCGTCAAGCTGCATTTTTAAAGCAATAGCAGTGCCCAGACCCAATTCCCAAGTGCAGCCGATCTGCTTGAATGGCTCTGGTATTCTGTCACGGATGCCTAACACGGCATCCAGCACAGGGTACGCAGATCAGTGGGCTGCACTAAAGGAACTAGGCACAAGGTAAGTAAATATATATATATGAGTTTATTGAAAGGATAATTCCTAAAACAATAAAGGCAACCAGCAAACAACCACAGTGACACACAAAACAACTCCCTACACCAACGTGAATACAGTTTAGAGATTAAAGCGTAAATGTAATCAAGCCAGGGTCATACACGAGAGATCAGTCCGATTGAACAGGGAGCCGGAAGGGACAACAGGAGGAAGGGATGAGTCTGCAAGACAGGGGTCCAGGGATGAATGCAGGGTTCAGGAACACAGGATACAAGGTACAGAGGCAGGGGTCCAGGGATGGATGCAGGGTTCAGGAACACAGGATACAAGGTACAGGGGCAGGGGTCCAGGGATGGATGCAGGGTTCAGGAACACAGGATACAAGGTAACAGATAACAGGTCACAAGGTTCAGGTTCAGGTTCAGGTTCAGGCATACAGGTCTGGGTTCCAAGACAATACCAGAGCAAATGCTTTAGTGTCTGCTGGGTATTTATACACACCTCCTGCAATCAGTCTCAGGTGACGCCTGATTGCAGGAGATGATTTTGGCTCCAGACAAATGGGAGACACCCGCTGGTGGCCACCAGAACTGCACCCTTTGGTGCTGAAAGCAATAGCACCACCAGCAGGTGACCCAGGCAATGACACTGATCATGACACCTGTACTGAACCCTTGTACTAGGAAGGCTGCTAGGGATGGGGTCGGGTGTGAGGAAAGGTAGAAACCAAGCCACCTGACGTGCACCCGGCCTAGTCAGGATGGGCCCGGTTGCTTGAGGTTGCAAGCACTCTTCGGGTGAGCCTTCGGGCACAGGAGGCAGATGTGCAGTAGTCTGCATTGGGAGTAAAAGCAACCTTTAAAATAAAAATTGTTGCAGATGGCTGCGCCCCCTAATGCTCGGACGGGACATCCTAGCCTGTCAGGCTGGGATGACTGTATGGCTGTTGGCAAATTCTGAGGTGCGTAGGAGGTGGAAGGGAAGGTAGGGGGGCGTCTGCCGCTGGTCTCGGAGCACCAATTTGCCGTGTGGGAGGCAGATTGGCAGGTGGTACACAGAGGGGAGCGGAGGCCCGCAAAGTGGCGGCAGAACAGCTCAGTGTCCATGGTACTCCAGTTAGTGGTGAGCTGGAACTGGGACAGCCTGGCTGCGGCCTTTGACGAAAAGGAGCGATGGTAGTCGTAGAACGAGCACCCGCCGTACTTGTGTCCTAGATCGACTACCGCATGGAGGTAGAGATCAAGTTCTTCCCTCCTGTTGGGGTTAGCTGAGCACACCACGTCTCTGAACATCCCGAAGGCCAAGACAAACTCTGTGACCGAGAGTTTGCGGTTAAGCCTGGGGTCTTTGGCCTTTAGGATAACGGAGACGTCCCCCCAGGAATAGGACTTGTTTTCTGCCACGTCGTGTACGGAGATGAGTAAGGACGCCAGGTTTACGTCCTTACCATCCAGGATGTCCTTCCTGATGCCCGCTGGGATGAAGTGGGAGGGAAAGATGGGGGTAGTAGCGTCGGGCATACCTGTGGTTGGGGGTATGGCGACAAGCGTGGCGACTGGGGTTGCTGGTGGTGTAGCTGGGCGTGTTTCCAGGGCCCCTACTCTGGACTGAATGTCCGTAACGGAAGTAGCTAGTGAAGCCACTATGTCGTGCAGCTGAGTGATGGCAGATGATATGGACTGCAGGGATGCCTGGGAGTCTGGTGGAGTTGCCGGTGGTGCTGGAAACAGTAGGCGGAACAGTTCGGCTTTCCTGGCCGTGGCCGGGTAGGGGATGCCCCTACGGTGTAGTTCGGCCGTAAGCCTGGGGATGGTCCAAGCCCTGAGAGACTGCGTGGAGCCGTCCGCTGAACCCGTATGGGGTGATGGTGGGACGGAGGTGAAGTCTTCGCAGTCAGTCTGCGACATGTTGTGGGCTGGAAGAAAAAGAGGGGGGGGGAATGCATGTTTTTCAGAGTGAGATGCCAGGTATGGAGGGGATAGAGGAGTTACGAAAGTGGGTAGGGAGAAGGAAGGGAGGATGGACAGAGTAAGGAATGACAGGCGCAGAGGACAGCTAAGTTTGCGTACGAGCGCTGTTGAGTGAAATTTGGAAAACTCAAAAGAGTGCGTGGCAACCGAGGTGAGCCAGGAGGTGACTGGCTAGGTAACCGATAGCTCGGGTGCCGTCTGTGCTCGGCACAGACTGATGAACCAGAGCCCCCACGGGGTACTGGGGCGGGATAGCTGACGTCTGGTATGCTAAGTAGGAATGTTTCGATCTGTAGTTCATTGACGTGTGGTCGGTCTGCCGACGCCTGCACTGCCAGCAGGGTGGATGTTGGTGACCTTGTCTGCGTGGTGAAGGATCTCGGATCGCTCTTCGAAAACAGAGTGTAGTGCGTAGAAGTATGTGGCAGTTGCTATCGCCTGGTGAGCGGTCGAATTGTGTATGTGAAGACAAATATGTCGTGAAAGAGTGCGAAGAGAAAGCAAGGAGGGGCCTTGCATTTACGCACCTGTCTTGTGCCCTGGTAGTTGAAGTCTTGGTTGAGGTCGAGACGTGGGTCGACCGGGAACCTGTGACGAGGGTGACATAGAGATGTTTTGGTTTTTTTTCGAGGGTAGGTGTGGAGAGTTGTAGGAGCGGTAGGTAGCTCTCAGGTGAAGAAGTGTGTAAGACCCCCTTCATTTATTTATTTTTTTAAATTTTTTTTTACCTGTGGGGAATATTGTCCGACCTGGATTGCAGGGTGGACGGGTTGGGACTCAATCTGAACTGACCTGTGTAGGGAAAGGGATATAGAAATCGGTGAGTAGCCGTGTTGACTACTGGAGGTGGTGAGTGGCTGGTGTTTGAACCACTTGACAAATGCTCGCAGCGATTGCGAGGAACAATGCCTTAAGAAGACAAAAGAAGAGAAGTTTGTGACTTGCGGGTGTGAGGGGATGGCCGTTTCATGATGAAGCGGGAGTGGTGAGTAAAGTGTGTGTGTGTAATGCTTGAAAGAGAGAGAGAGAAAAAAAGGTTATTTACATTTTTGGGTTTGCATTTTATTTATTTTTTATTTTTTTATGAAATGTTTTTTTATTTTTATTTTTTTATTTTTTTGGGGGAAAAATGATTCGAACTAGGTCGCGCGGTTTATGCGACCGGTGACAGGCGGGCACTTCGTTTTGTGGATAAACCGAGCGTCTGGTTGCTGGGGGTTCGAATCCTTGGGGCCGATGCTACGGCTGGATTCGAATCGTTCGGAGATGTTCGACGCTGTATCCGAGGTGTGTGGGCCGGTGGTGTGGTTGTGCTCGGAAATTGATGCTAGAGATCCGAGCTGCTAGAGCCGGGTATGCGACAGCGCTCGGATTGGTTGTTTCAGCCGAGGATCCGAATCTTGGAGCCGATGCTACGACTGGATTCGGATGGTGTCGTCGTGGTATGGGTATGGGGTTATTGATGCGTCAGGATCCGAATCACGGCGCCGGAGATGCGACTGGACTGGGATCGACTGTCTGGTGTTTCGAAGGTAAGGGGGCTTGTGATTTTCGAGGGTCCGAGCTGTGATGCCGCGGTTTTGCGACCAGATTCGGACCGGACTGTTCGGTGTATGGTGTGTGTAGTAGGAGGTGTGAGGCATCAGTTGGGTGAAGGGAGAGTATCGTGGGAGGTGTAGGGCATCAGTGTGGAAGAGGTAACTATGGCGGGAAAACGCGGGTTCTGACAACCATGCATCGTATGAGCGTTGTAGTAGGAACGAAATTCGAAAACATGCAGAACACGTAACTTAGAAAAATAGAAACGAATGCCGGCGCTACGATTCGTTCGAATGGTAACGCCGGTCTTACCTGCGACAGCGAGTGATATCGAGACCAACGAACGACTGCGAGCGATCTGGAACTCTCGAGCGCAACTTCACGGGCGTTGTGAGTTGGGAAGCGTCGGACAGTGACGACGTAGTACCGCGCACTAGAGCCGACACTCACCGACGTGGATGGTCTGTTTAAGTACCCTTCGAACTCCTCCCATAATTTCAGGCTAGCATGCTAGCCTTCCTATATATATATATATATACATACAATGCTGTAAAAAATTATTTGCCCCCTTTCAGATTTTTTTTTTTGCATATTTGTCACATTTAAATGATTCAGATCATCAAATACATTTTAATATTACACAAAGATAACCCAAGTAAATGCAAAATGCAGTTTTTAAATAATGATTTTATTTATAAGGGAAAAAAGCTGTCCAAACCTGCCTGGCCCTATGGGAAAAATTATTTGCCCCCTAAATTTAATAACTTGTTGTGCCATCCTTGGCAGCAACAACTATAATCAAGCATCTGCAATAGCTAGCATTGAGTCTTTAACATCACTGTGGAGGAATTTTGACCCACTCTTCTTTGAAGAATTGTTTTAATTCAGCCACATTGGAGGGGTTTCGAGCATGATTGGCCTGTTTAAGTTCATGCCTTAAGCCCTGTACACACGATCGGTTTGACTGATGAAAACCGTCCGATGGATGGTTTTCATCAGACCAACCGATCGTGTATGGGACCCATCGGTCTTTTTTCCATCGGCTTTAAAAAATAGAACATGTTTTAAATTTTTCCGATGGATAAAAAACCGATCGAAAACTCCGATCGTCTATGGGCAAATCCATCAGATCAAAAACCCACGCATGCTCAGAATCAAGTCGACGCATGCTCAGAAGCATTAAACTTCATTTTTCTCGGCTCATCTGAGTGGTTTACGTCACCGCGTTTGGAACGGTCGGTTTTTTGACTGATGGTGTGTGGGCAAGACTGATGAAAAACAGTTTCATCGGATTTCCGATGGACAAATCCATCGGACGAAAATCCATAGGTTATCCGATCGTGTGTACAGGGCTTAAGTATCTCAATCGGATTTAAGTCCAGACTTTGACTAGGCCACTCCAAAACCTTCATTTTGTTTTGTTTGAGCCATTCAGAAGTTGTTCCAAGTTGCCTCCATTTGTGGAAAATGGCTCTCCCCATGGTTCACTGGAGTTCCAAAGCTTTAGAAATGGCTTTGAAACCCTTCCTAGACCTTGTACAGTACATGTACATTACTTTGTTTCTTATCTGTTTTTGATTTTTTTTAGATTGTGCCATTATGTGTGGCTGTTAGTGAATTTGTTAGCATGCTTTACTTTGTCAGACAGCTTCTATTTATGTGATTTCTTGATTCAACAGGTCTGGCAGTAATCAGGCCTGGGTATGGCAAGATAAATTTAACTCAGCTTTCCAAGAAATTGTGGTTAATCACAGTTCCTTCATGATTCAGCATGGGAGGGGGCAATTACTTTTCCACATAGGGCCAGGCAGGTTTGAACAGATTTTCCCCTTAATAAATGAAATAATAATTTTAAAACTGCATCTTGGATTTACTCGGGTTATCTTTGTGTAATATTTTTTTTTTTTGATGATTTAAATCATTAAGGGGGCAAATACATAAAAAAATCAGTAAGGGGGCAAATACTTTTTCACAGAACTATATATATATATATATATATATAGTATTTCACAAAAGTGAGTACACCCCCTCACATTTTTGTAAATATTTTTTATATCTTTTTATCTGACAACACCGAAGAAATTACACTTTGCTACAATGTAAAGTAGTAAGTGTACAGCTTGTATAACAGTGTAAATTTTCTGTCCCCCCAAAATAATTTAACACAGCCATTATTGTCTAAACCACTGGCGACAAAAGTGAGCACACCCATAAGTAAAAATGTTCAAATTGGGCCCAATTAGCTATTTCCCCTCACCGGTGTCATGTGACTCATTAGTGTAACAAGGTCTCAGGTGTGAATGGGGAGCAGGTGTGTTAAATTTGGTGTTATTGCTTTCATTCTTTTATACTGGTCACTGGAAGTTCAACATGGCACCTCATGGCAAAGAACTCTCTGAGGATCTGAAAAAAAAAGGCCTTGTGTAGTGTGTTGGAGTTGTTTAATGAGAGATTACAGAGACAGACAGTGTCATTTATATTGAGTTAGATAGAGCAGGCAGGCGAGTCAGTTAGCTGCAGTTACAGTGTGTAGAGGATATATATGCATCCTAGGTGTTGTATATATATTTATACACTGTATTCAGTTTAGCTAGATCCGTTCCTGTTATTCTCTATACTGTGACAGGCAGGCAGGTGATTGTGCTAGCTGCAGACAGTCAGTGTTTCACTTAGTGTACTGTGTGCTTTGCATAGCGTTCACCTAAAGCTTACCTGAATACAGTTAGTGACTAATAGTGGTGTTCTCATAATTAAACCACAGGCAGAGAGCTGCAAGTATTTTCAGTTAATGTACTGTGTCCCTCTCTGCACAGTTTTCACCTAAAACTAACTGAAGACAATTGCTGCTTTCCCCATACTAATACCACAGCAGGCAGTTGATTCTGATAGCTGCAATATCAGTACAGATATATATATATATATATATATATATATATATATATAAATATATATATATATATACATCCCACCATTGTGCAGCTACATCTCACTGCAGGCCATTAGTACGTCTGGAAGGCAAACAAGGAGAGGCAGACAGTCACAAGGCAATAGAAGAGGGCAAGCAGGCTCTGTGTCTAGAGGCAACAGTGCTGCTGGTCGTGGACACGACGCATCCTCATCAGCACGTGGCCATGGGACACGCTTGTCCTTCCTTTTGGCAGCTGGCCATGTTGAGCCAAAACATGCCCAAGACTTGGTAGAGTGGATGACCAAGCCATCCTCATCCTCCTCGTCCTCTCTCACCCAGGCTCAGGGTACTTTGTCTGGCAAAGCAGCTGCCAAAGCGGCCTCTTCCCTCGGCTCAATGGCATCAGTCCCTCCTTCCCAGCCCCACCATGTCCTCTTCAGGAGTCCCCCGAACTGTTTGAGCACAGTGTTGGGTACATGCTCCAGGAGGATGCCCAGCGTTTTGAAGGCTCAGATGATGGAACCCAGCTGAAGGAAGGCAGTAATGTGAGCCCAGAGAGAGGGGGTAGTAACGTGAGCCCAGAGAGAGGGGGTGCCCAACAAGGACAGCTATCTGGCAGTCATGTTGCCCTAGCTGCAGCATACTGCCAGATTTGCTCCAATGATGAGGAGGGAGGGGACGATGAGGTCACTGACTCCACGTGGGTGCCTGATAGGAGAGAGGAGGAGGAGGAGGAGGCACATCTCCAACGAGGCAGGATGCCATCCAGGGGCCAGCTTAAGGGCAGCACACTGACTGCATCACACCGCAGAGCTCCGCATGTGCAGGGTGCTGCTGTCTCTGCGCATTATTCCAAAAGTTCTTTGGTGTGGGTCTTTTTTCAGACGTGTGCAGCAGATCGCACCGTTGCCATTTGCAACATATGTCTAAAGCGTATATCGCGTGGCCAAAACATCAGCAGCTTGGGCACCACGTGCTTTACCAGACATATGTCTACCTGCCATGCAGTTCGTTGGCAAGCTTACCTAAAAGACCCACACCAAAGAACAAAGCAGACCTCTCTTTGCTCCTCATCAGCTGGGATCTCCAACCCCACTATACCTTCAGTCCTCTCTGAAACCTGCACTGAGAGGAATGAAGGTGTAGAATTAGGTGTGTCACAGCCAAGTACTTGCGGACAATCTGCTATCGGTACACCGACGTCCGATTGTACCAGGTAAATTTCCCTGCCCCAGCTGCTGCACCGCCGAAAGAAGTTTGCTCCCAGCCATCCACATGCCCAGCGGTTTAATGATAGCTTGGCTAAATTGCTAGCACTTCAACTGCTGCCTTTTCAGTTGGTAGACTCTGTCCCCTTCCGTGAGTTTGTGGAATGTGCGGTTCCTCAGTGGCAGGTTCCCAAACGCCACTTTTGTCTCTCTACCGGCATGTGAAAGGCAATGTCTTGGCCTCGCTGGACAGGGCGGTCAGTGGTAAGGTGCATATTACCGCTGACTCATGGTCCAGCAGGCATGGACAGGGACGTTACTTTTCTTTCACGGCGCATTGGGTGACTCTGCTGGCAGATGGGAAGGATGCAGGACAAGGTGCAGTAGTGTTGGAGGTTGTTCCGCCACCACGCCTCCAAAATGTTACTACTGGTGATTCTGAAACACCTCTCTCCTCCACCCCCTCCTCTTCTTCTTCTTCCATGGCCTCTACCTGTGCTTTGTCCTCGGAACCAGCGGTGCTCCGTAGGCGTTCAAGGGGCTACGCAAGTATGCAGGAAAAAAGATGCCATGCTGTGCTTGAGCTGGTGTGCTTGGGGGACAGGAGCCACACTGGGGCAGAGATTCTGTCAGCTCTGCAGGGGCAGGCTCAGAGGTGATTGACTCCACGCCAGCTTAAGCCAGGAAAGGTGGTTTCCGACAATGGCACCAAACTCCTCTCCACCCTCCGACAGGGACAACTGACCCATGTGCTCTGTTTGGCTCACATCCTTAACTTGGTGGTGCAGCGGTTCTTGGGCAGGTACCCGGGCTTACAGGAGGTCCTGAAGCAGGCCAGGAAACTCTGTGGGTCCTATAATGCCAGTGCTCAGCTGGCTTACCTGCAAAAGGATTACACTGCATGCAGTGTCCTGGCACCATTTGAGGAGGCCAAGAGGATGGTGAGCAGTGACAGTGCATGCATCAGTGACACTGTCCCTCTTGTCCACCTGTTGAAGCACATGCTGCGTGGAATAATGGACAGGGCACTTGAGGCAGAACAGAGGCAGGAAGAGGAGGACTTCCTTACCTCTCAAGGCCCTCTTTATCCAGACAGTGTTCCTGCTGGCCCGGCTATCACACAGGAAGAGGACGAGGAGGAGGAGGAGGAGGAGGAGGAGGAGGATTATTGTGTCAGCATGGAAGTGGAGCCTAGCACTCAGCATCAGCAGCAGTCTTCAAGGGATAAATTACAGTCCCAAGACACCCATGGAGTTGTACGTGGCTGGGAGGAGGTGGCTGCGGATCATGTCGTCCTTAGTGACCCAGAGGACTGAATGCCCCAGCAAACCTATGCTGCATAGCCTCCCTGATCCTGCAAAGCCTGCGGAAGGATCCTCGTATTCGTGCGATCAAGGAGAGGGATCATTACTGGGTGGCACCCCTCCTTGATCCACGTTACAAGGGGAAGGTTGCGGACCTTATCTTGCCGTTGCAGAGGGAGCAGAGGATGAAGCATCTTCGGGAGGCCTTGCAGAAAGGTCTGTGCAACGCGTTCCCAGAGCCTTCGGTCAGTCAAAGAAGGAGCGGTGGAGAAGGTGGCCGTCTGACCGATGCGTTCAGACAATTTTTTAGTACGCAGCCCCAAGGTATGATCGGTTCCAACAACCATCGCCAGCATCTGGTTTACATGGTGCAGGAATACCTAGGGGCAAGATCAGACTTGGACACCTTTCCCACCGAAAATCCTCTGGGTTACTGGATCTTGAGGATGGATCACTGGCCAGAGCTTGCACAGTATGCAATTAAGCTACTGGCCTGTCCTGCATCCAGCGTTCTTTCGGAACGCACATTCAGTGCTGCTGGAGGCTTTGTAACCGATCACAGGGTGCGCCTGTCCACTGACTCGGTCGATCGACTGACCTTCATAAAAATGAATCAGTCTTGGATCACCACCAGCTACCAAGCACCTGATGCTGATGTAACCAAATATTTTTTTTTGAAATGTCAGATCCCTTCAAGACTGCCTATGCTGATGCTGAGTGACTATCCTGTTATGCTGAGTGACTATCCTCTTCCTCCTCAATGATCATGCTGATAGCTTGAAAGAACATTTTTGGTTATGGGCACCGTCACGAGTGCCTAAGGCCCAATTTTTCAGCCCCTGTTTAATAGGGGCGTGTATTTACAATTTTTGATGCAATGCTTTGCAGCAGGGCTCATTGCTGCGCTCCAAGTACAGTATCTGTGAGGGGTTGCAGTGTTGTGGCACAAGTTCCTAAGGCCCAATTTTTCTGCCCTTGTTCAACAGGGGCATGTAATTACAATTCTTGATCTAATATTTCACACCTGGGCCCATTCCTGCGCCCACCAAGAGTAACTGTGAGGGCTTACAGTGTTGTGGCAACACCACCACCACCAAAGGCTCAATTTTTCTGCCCCTGTTCAACAGGGGCATGTAATTACAATTCTTGATCTAATATTTCACACCTGGGCCCATTCCTGCGCCCACCAAGAGTAACTGTGAGGGCTTACAGTGTTGTGGCAACACCACCACCACCACCAAAGGCCCAATTTTTTTGCCCCTGTTCAACAGGGGCATGTATATATACTCGAGTATAAGCCGAGATTTTCAGCCCTTTTTTTGGGGCTGAAAGTCCCCCCCCCCCCTCGGCTTATACTCGAGTCATCGAAATTTTTACATTGTAAATATTACCTGTAAAGAAGTTGCGGCTGCAGCGTCCATCGTTCAAATTCCACGGCGTCCATCGTTCAAATTCCGCGGTCTCTTCCTGTTCCTTCCGTGATAGGCGAATCTCATCAGACACTCTCCGCCTATCACGAACGTTCTCTCATCCTCAGTTTTCCAGCAGACGTCTGTGATTGGCGGAACACCCAACACAGTGTCTGCTGGGAAAACTGAGGATGAGAGAATGATCGTGATAGGCGGAGAGTGTCTGCTGAGAATCGCCTATCAAGGAAGGAACAGGAAGAGACCGCGGAATTTGAACGATGGACGCCGTGGAATTTGAACGATGGACGCCGCAGCCGCAACTTCTTTACAGGTAATAGTTACAATATAAAATAGGGAACAGCGAGCTAGGGAACAGTGGACAGTGAGGCATCGGCTTATACTCGAGTCAGTAAGGTTTCCCAGTTTTTTTGGCAACATTAGGTACCTCGGCTTATACTCGAGTCAGCTTATACTCGAGTATATACGGTAATTACAATTCTTGATCTAATATTTCACAGCTGGGCTCATTCCTGCGCCCACCAAGAGTAACTGTGAGGACTTACAGTGTTGTGGCACCAGCACCACCACCAAAGGCCCAATTTTTCCTACCACTGTTCAACAGGGGCATGTAATTACAATTCTTGATCTAATATTTCACAGCTGGGCCCATTCCTGCGCCCACCAAGAGTAACTGTGAGGGCTTACAGTGTTGTGGCAACACCAACACCTAAGGGCCAAATTTCTGCAGAGTATATACTGCAGGCCCCTACTTTCAAACATCCAAGTTTCAAATGACTCCTACTTGCAAACGGAAGGAGACAACAGGAAGTGAGAGGAAATCTACCCCTAGGAAGGGAAATTTTCTCCTGTAAGAGTTAATATGGGAAAAAGGTGTCTCCTCTCCACTGATGCTTTATCACCAATCCTTGTTTTAGTGATAACCCTTCCCTATGTTTTCCAAAAAGCTTAAAAATAGATTTTTTGGCTGGAGCTACACTTGTACCTGTTCCAAATTACAAACAGATTCTACTTAAGAACAAACCTACAGTCCCTGTCTTGTTTGCACCGCCTGTATACTGCTGTTCAGAGCAGTGTTTCTCAACTCCAGTCCTCAAGGCGCCCCAACAGGTCATGTTTTCAGGTTTTCCATTATTTTGCACAGGTGATTTGATCAGTTTCACTGCCTTAGTAATTACCACAGCAGTTTCATCTGAGGGATATCCTGAAAATATGACCTGTTGGGGCTCCTCGAGGACTGGAGTTGAGAAACACTGGTTCAGAGTATATAGGGCCTTTTTTAATTTGGGTGCGTGGTTCCCCTTAATATGCATACAAGACCCAAAGGGGCTGGTAGTGGGCTGGGGGGGTGGGGGGGATACCTATGCCATTTTTCTCAATGATTTTAATCCATATTGCCGGGACCAGACATAACGTTAAAGCCACAAGCAGTTTTAAATGACTTTTTTTTCTTTAGAAATGTCATTTTGTGCAGGGACAGTTCTAAACACGGGAAACACGTGCCACTTCACAGGCATACTTTAGACACCCCCCAGGTACGATATTTAAAGGGATATTTCACTTTTCTTTTCACTTTAAGCATCATTAAAATCACTGCTCCCGAAAAAAAGACAGTTTTTAAAACTTATTTTTGCATTGATACATGTCCCCTGGGGCAGGACCCGGGTCCCCAAACCCTTTTTAGGACAATAACTTGCATATTAGCCGTTATAATTAGCACTTTTGATTTCGAACATTCAAGTCCATTGTATTTAATAGGGTTCTAAAGTTTGCGCAAACTTTCGGTCCGTTCGCAGGTTCTGGTGCGAACCGGGGGGTGTTCGGCTCATCCCTAATATATATAAATATATATATATATATATATGAGAGAGTTGGACACATATCTGTTTAGGTTTTCCACTAGTCACTTTCTCCTGTTAATAGCAGACCACCCATCTTCCCCTTTTTCTGTGTCTGGGCTTCTTGGGTCGAGGGGTAATTCTAATTTCCCAATGCAAAGGTTTCCACATTGGCCAATTACACCAATTACACCTAGGTACCATATGCTTTGGTAGTGGTCCTGACCCTCAATGACTCTCCTCGCTTCTGATCTTTAATATACTGTGCCATGCCAACATGCTCTCTTTTGATCAGAGGAATCCACCAATAGCAGAAAGGACAGACCACACACGAAACACCTTGAAGGAGATTAATGGTATGTAAAGGACACACACACACACAATATTTGAGGAGGAAAAAAGCACTCAGTAACAGGGTCTATCACACACCACTAAAAGACAAATTACATTTTCCAACATTTCCCTCCACTTTGGCTAAATTGCCAACACACGACAAACATGAAGGGACAGAACAAATAAGTCCCTTGGTCCTTTATTGGAATAGTGATACTGCTGAAGTCTGCTAAGAGAACATATGGTTAGCGCAATATTGTGACAAACCCTCAGTAAAGGAAATCCAGTGTCCCCTTTTTCCCTGACTAACCAAAATCTGAATACAGCATAAATTCTTAAAAACGTATACAGAGGTGCTACAAATAGTCTTTAGCGAAATACAAGATGCTGGTGTTAGAGCATAATCTGAAATGTATCAGTTTATGAGAACTGAGGATATCTGATATCTGAGACACCTCTGTCTGTGGGCACAGCTTTTTGCTATCCAGTAACTCAGCTGAAAGACATGCCAGACAACTCTACCTCAGCCCCGCATCAACCTAATATGGCTGAAAATGTAAAGAAATAAGCTCAGGTGTATAACAATAATTTATCTCTATTTCTATTAAAGAATAGAAACAGATACACCATGTGTGCCAATGTCAATGCAATTAAAATTGTATTTACATCACTAACATTATGAGGTCTATTTATAAAATTCAACAATGCTTTCACATTTATAAACACTTTCAAATCTCTTTGTGTTCTTTCAGTTGGATTTCTTTCTCCAATCGAAATTTGTAAAACCAGTAGTCATTGTACTCAACAAAGTTTTTTATTTTATTTTAACGGATACTGAAATAATGTTAAAATTACTGTAAAAAAATTACACAATAGCTTACTGAAATTGTCCAAAAAGCAACACCTATTGACAAATATTGCTTAAATCATTAAATATATATAAAAATCTATTTTAGATGAAAAAATAAATACTAATAAAAAAACAGCAGCAAAATAGCATAATGGAAAAAAATTCCTTTTCATCACAAACTCTTTATAAATAGGCTTCGTATCAAAGCTTCCCATACACACAAAGTGATGATCTCAAGTTTATGGGTTAGGTAGAGGCCCTTGGCTGACTGCCCTTAAGGAAACAAAGGCCCTAAGGCCAGATCACTATTCAGTGGGATGTCATATCCTATAATGTAACCTTGATGCTTTGATTTAAGCAGTCTTACATAAGAAAATAGTGCAATTTGCAAAACTATTCTGTAAGCCACTGTAATCCATCATTTTTTTTAATTAGCACTGAAAAATTAAATAAGTAATACAAATTCCCTGCGGCACACCAATAGTGCTGGGTCAAACCCTATGTTTATTAGCTGCAGAAAATACAGAAAAGCACATAACATTTTGCGGGATCACATACCTTCAATGTAAATATTAAGAAAACTACAACAATAAAAAATTACTGGTAGAAAATATTTTGTGACAAATTCTATTTTTGGATTCGAATACAAAGCGCTAAAAGCTGTGAGCAGATGGTTGTTTTTTATTTATTTGGGGGGGAGAAAGCTTGTTTAGCAATAATTTTGTCTTTGTCTATCTTTTTATACCATAGAAAGGTCCAGTCAAAACATATGTTTTCGTCCACTACATACTGTTGTCTCTGGAATTGCTTCTTTCTGCCCAGAATCATATTTTTCTCTCTTTTCAAACAGTATGACATTGCTATTACTGGCTCCATTTTTTACACCATTACAGGCAAATACAAAAGTTAGTGACATGAGTTTAGAATGTTTTGACAGTTTGGTATAATGTATAAAGGTTACATAGTTACATCGTTACATATTTAGTCTGGTTGAAAAAAGACACAAGTCCATCTAGTTCAACCAATAAAAAGGGAAAACAAACATTTTTTTAACAATCCTATATACACAATCCCATATCCACGGTTGATCCAGAGGAAAGCAAAAAAAAAAACCCAAGCAAAGCATAATCCAATTTGCTCCAGCAGGTGAAAAATGTCCTTCCTGATCCCAAAGAGGCAATCAGATGTTCCCTGGATCAACTTTACCCATAAATGTCAGTACCCAGTTATACTATGTACATTTAGGAAAGAATCCAGGTCTTTTTTAAAGCAATCTCCTGAGCTAGCCAGAACCAGCTCTTTAGGGAGACTATTCAAAATTTTCACAGTTTTTACCGTGAAGAAGTCTTTTCATATTTGGAGATTAAATCTCTTTTCCTCTAGACGTAAAGAGTGACTCCTTGTCCCCTGTGATGACCTTAACCACTTAACAACCACCTGCCGCCAAATAACGGCGGCAGGGTGGTTGCTTAACTCTGGGAGGACGTTATATAACGTCCTCCCAGAATCGCGCTCCCGCGCGCCCCCTGGGGCGCGCACACGGGAAACTCCGTGACCGCCGGGTACAGAGGACCCGGCGGATCACGAATCGCGGTAAATCGCCGCTGATAGCGGCCGTTTACCACGTGATCGCTCCGTCAAATGACGGAGCAATCACTTGTAAACAGACCGGCGTCATTTGATGACGCCGGTTCCTCCCTCCCCTCTCTGTACCGATCGGTACAGTGTGAGAGGGGAGGGGGAGGGAGCGGATGGCAGCAGCAGCTCTGTGGGCTGGATCTGTGACAATTGCAGTCACAGATCCATCCATCCATCCATCCCTGCTCAGCCATCCCTGTGCTATACCCTGCCAATACTCTGCAATACACCCTGCCAATACTCTGCAAAATACCCTGGTGCAATACTCTGCAATACTCTGCAATACCCTGGTGCAATACTCTGCAATACCCTGCTGCAATACTCTGCAATACCCTGCTGTAATACTCTGCAATACCCTGCTGAAATACTCTGCAATACCCTGCGAAATACTCTGCAATACCCTGCGAAATACTCTGCAATACCCTGCGAAATACTCTGCAATACCCTGCGAAATACTCTGCAATATCCTGCGAAATACTCTGCAATACCCTGGTGCAATACTCTGCAATACTCTGCAATACCCTGCACAATACTCTGCAATACCCTGCACAATACTCTGCAATACCCTGCAAAATACTCTGCAATACCCTGCGCAATACCCTGCACAATACTCTGCAATACTCTGCACAATACTCTGCAATACCCTGCACAATACTCTGCAATACCCTGCACAATACTCTGCAATACCCTGCACAATACTCTGCAATACCCTGCACAATACTCTGCAATACCCTGCACAATACTCTGCAATACCCTGCACAATACTCTGCAATACCCTCCACAATACTCTGCAATACCCTCCACAATACTCTGCAATACCCTCCACAATACCCTGTGCAATACCCTCCACAATACCCTGCCATACACCGCAATACCCTGCCATACACCGCAATACTCCGCAATGCCCTGCAATACTCCGCAATGCCCGGCAATACTCCGCAATGCCCGGCAATACTCCGCAATGCCCGGCAATACTCTGCAATAACCACTTCCCGCCCTCCGGCCGTCATATGACGTCCTTGACTTTGTGCGGAGATATCTGAATGATGGTTGCAGCTACAGGCATCATTCAGATATCGGCTTTTTCAGCCGGCGATTCCCTACACCATAAGAACAATCATAGCGGCTGTTCCGCCGCTTGATCATTCTTACGGGAGGCGAGAGGGGATGTCCCCCCCCCCGCCGCCCTCCGGTGCTTCTACCGACTCACCGCTACGATCAAAGCCAGGATTGTTGTTTTTTTTTTTTGTATTTTTTTCAGGCTTCCCAGCCTAGAGGTGAGATGTGGGGTCTTATTGACACCCCCCCCCCCCATATCTCACTGTAAAGAGGACCTGTCATGCCATATTCCTATTACAAGGGATGTTTACGTTCCTTGTAATAGGTATAAAAGTGATCAAAAAAATGTTTAGGGCGGAAAAACATGTCAAACTAAAATAAATAAAGTAAAATGAAGAATAAATTTTTATTTATTTTTTTAAAGCGCCCCTGTCCCCGTGAGCTCGCATACAGAAGCGAACGCATACGTAAGTCCCGCCCACATATGAAAACGGTTTTCAAACCACACATGTGAGGTATCTCTGCGAACGTTAGAGCGAGAGCAATCATTTTGGCCCTAGACCTCCTCTGTAACTCAAAACATGTAACCAGTAAAAATATTTAAAGCGTCGCCTATGGGGATTTTTTAAGTAGCGAAGTTTGGCGCCATTCCACGAGTGTGTGCAATTTTTAAGGGCGACATGTTAGGTATCTATTTACTCGGCGTAACTTCATCTTTCACATTATGCAAAAACATTGGGCTAACTTTACTGTTTTTTTTTTTTTTTAAGCACAAAACATTTTTTTTCCGTACAAAACGCGTTAAAAAAATTGCTGCGCAAATATCGTGCGAGATAAAAAGTTGCTACAACCACCATTATATTCTCTAAGGTCTTTTCTAAAAAAACATATATAATGTTTTGGGGTTCTATGTAATTTTCTAGCAAACAAATGATGATTTTTACATATAGGAGAGAAATGTCAGAATTGGCCTGGGTGCTCCAGAACGCCTGAAGGTGCTCCCTGCATGTTGGGCCTCTGTATGTGGCCACGCTGTGTAAAAGTCTCACACATGTGGTATCGCCATACTCGGGAGTAATAGCAGAATGTGTTTTGGGGTGTAATTTGTGGAATGCATATGCTGTGTGTGAGAAATAACCTGCTAATATGACAATTTTGTGAAAAAAAAAAAAGAGAAAAAAAAAATCTTGATTTTGCAAAGAATTGTGGGAAAAAATGACAACTTCAAAAAACTCACAATGCCTCTTTCTGAATACCTTGGAATGTCTTCTTTCCAAAAAGGGGTCATTTGGGGGGTATTTGTACTTTTCTGGCATGTTAGGGTCTCAAGAATTGAGATAGGCCGTCAGTACTTCAGGTGTGATCAATTTTCAGATATTGGCACCATAGCTTGTGGACTCTATAACTTTCACAAAGACCAAATAATATACACCAATTTGTACTTATTTTTACCAAAGATATGTAGCAGTATAAATTTTGGCCAAAATTTATGAAGAAAAAATAGTAATTTGCAAAATTTTATAACAGAAACGAAAAAAAAATCATTTTTTTACAAAATTTTCAGTCTTTTTTCTCTTATAGCGCAAAAAATAAAAAACCCAACAGTGATTAAATACCACCAAAAGAAAGCTCTATTTGTGTGAAAAAAAGGACAAAAATTTCATATGGGTACAGTGTTGTATGACTGAGTAATTGTCATTCAAAATGTGAGAGCACCGAAAGCTGAAAATTGGTCTGGTTATTAAGGGGGTTTAAGTGCCCAGTGGTCAAGTGGTTAAAGTGAATAACTCAACACCAAGTTCACTATATGGACCACTTATGTCTTTGTACATGTCGATCATATCTCCCTTTAATCTCCTCTTCTCAAGAGAGATTAAATTAGTTCCGCTAACCTTTCCTCATAGTTGAGCTCCTCCATTGCTCTTATCAGTTTGGTTGCCCTTTCTCCAGTTCCCCAATATCCTTTCTACGAACTGGTGCCCAAAACTGAACTGCATATTTCAGATGAGGTCTTATGCCCCATACACACGATCGTTTTTCATGCCGTTAAAAATGCCATTAAAAAAAATGGCCATTAAAAATGATCGTGTGTAGGCTCCAGAGCATTTTTAACGACGTGAAAAACGGCCATTAAAAATTTCGAACATGCTCTCTTTTTTCACGTCGTTTTTCATGTCGTTTTTTTTAACGACGTGAAAAACGATAGTGTGTATGCTTTAACGACGTGAAAAAAACGCACATGCTCAGAATCAAGTATGAGACAGGAGCGCTCGTTCTGGTAAAACTAGCGTTCGTAATGGAGATAGCACATTCGTCACGCAGTCACGGACTGAAAAGCACGAGACTGAAAAGAGCGAATCGTCGCTCAACAAACTTTACTAACATGAAGGGTGGCGCCATTCGAACGGAACTTCCCCTTTATAGTGCTGTCGTACGTGTTGTACGTCACTGCGCTTTGCTTGATCGTTTTTTTAAATGATCGTGTGTACGCAAGACAGGCTTGAGAGGAAACATGAAAAAAAACGACGTGAAAAACGGCAAGAAAAAAAATGGCAAGAAAAACGATCGTGTGTATGGGGCATAACTCAGTGGTGGCTGGTGCTCAATATTTATGGGGGGGGGGGGCGCAAACAAACTGAAAAAAAAAACCATCAAACGCAGCCACTGTGCCATCAAACGCAGCTACAGTAATCATCAATTGTTGCCAGTGTGCCCCATCAATTGCTGCCAGTGTGTGCCCATCAATTTCCCCCAGTGTGCTGCCAGTGTGCCCAATCAATTGCCAACAGTGTGCTGCCAGTGTGCCCATCAATTGTCACCAGTGTGCTGCCAGTGTTCCCATCAATTGCTGCCAGTGTGCTGCCCGTTTTCCCCATCAATTGCCGCCAGTGTGCTGCCAGTTTGCCCCATTAAATGCCGCCAGTGTGCTGCCAGTTTGCCACATCAATTGCCGCCAGTGTGCTGCCAGTTTGCCCCATCAAATGCCGCCAGTGTGCTGCCAGGTTTCCCCATCAAATGCCGCCAGTGTGCCCATCAATTGCCGCCAGTGTGCTGCCAGTTAGCTCCATCAATTGCTGCCAGTGTGCTGCTAGTTTGCCCCATCAAATGCCACCAGAGTGCTGCCACATTTGTCCCATCAAATGCTGCGAGTGTGCTGCCAGATTTTCCCCATCAAATGCCGCCAACATGCTGCCAGATTTGCCCCATCAAATGCTGCCAGTGTGCACCCCCCACCCGGCACATACCTGTCTCGGGTCAACACTGTCCTCCGAGTCCTCGATGTCTTCTTCCTTCTCCGTCCTCTTCCATCTTCTGCTATGACACAGTGACGCTGTGATTGGATGCCTGATAGGCGTCCAATCACAGCGCCTGTTGCTTCAGCCAATCAGGTGACAGGTAACCAGACCCAGTGCACCTGATTGGCTGAGAGGCGGGTCTGTGTTAGGGAAGCAATGTATTCGCATCCTTAACACAGCACTGTGTAAACAGCGAACGCACAGCAGTGCGCCCACTGCTTACCATTTTGGAAGCCTATTAGAGCCCACAGGCTCTAATCAGGAAGCCTATTAGAGCCTCTGGCTCTAATCAGGTGCTTCCAAAACACACCCGCCAGTGTAATTATATATGCCCGGCGCCCGTCAAGGGGCCGGGCACATGAATAGGGGGCCGCAGCGGCAACAATAGATAGATTCATGCAATGCATGAATCTATCTATTGGTAATTAGAGCAGTGCAGGAGAGAGGGGGCGGGGCTCCTGCGCCCTCTATGGACGCACCGCCACTGGTCTTACTAATGATTTTTACAGGGGCAAAATTATATCTCTCTCTCTCTGGAGTCCATACCTCTCTTAGTACAATAAAGATTTTTGCTCGCTTTGGAAACCAAATGTTTGGCATTACATGCTATTATTAAGCTTATGATCTACCAGAACACCCAGATCCTTCTTCACTATGGATTCCCCCAGTTGTACCCCTCCTAGTATGTATGATGCATGCATATTCTTAGCCCCCAAGTGCATAACTTTACATTTATCAACATTAAACCTCATTTGCCACATAGTCGCCCAATTTAACAGTGCATTGAGGTCGGCTTGTAAATTGGTGACATTCTGTAAGGATGTTATTCCACTGCATAGCTTGGTGTCATTATGCAAAGACTGAAATGGTACTTTTAATCCCAGACCCTGAAGGTAATTTATTTCCTTACAGTAACAAACTTTACTTTCATGTAAAACTTTTACCTTACATCTTGTCAAAATTAAATTTCACCCCATAAAATCTCCCTGGGAAAATTATGTTCTGAAAAGAGGTAATAAATATTTGCAGTAAAAATAAATACAATTATGATAAAATTCTTAACTTATTAATTTTTTCTTTGCCTTTTAGTCCTGTTAAAAACGACTAGCCAGTGAAGCCAATTTTCTAGGGAGTAAAGGTTATTCAATTGGCAAAGTGAATGTTAACTTTCCTTACCATTGTGTATTTTTACATTATAAAGTGATTGTTAGTAAATAAGGTGAAGCTGTATCTACTTTACCCAATCATGTGTCAGCATAAATCCTAAATTTTAATTTCCTTCACACATGGCTTAGAATTTAAAGTACAAACAGGTTCATCTTATTTACTGATATTCACTTTGCAAACAGAACATTCAAATTAAAAAGTTAACAGCTTGTACTCCGTAAGTAAATATTATTACCACTTCCCTACCCAGCTATGGACATACGACAGCCGCAGGAACGCTCTGCCTCTCCGGGCGGTCGTCATATGATGTCCTTGGCTTCCCGGGCCCCCAGGGGGCGCGCGCATGCGCGCCCAACGTGTCACTCGGGAGCCGATGTGCGTGCCCGGCGGCCGCGATGTCCGCCGGGCACCCGCGATTGCCTGTCAAACTTGGCACACATGTAGCCTCACTCTTCCTCTATAAGTGTGCAAAGTTTGTTGTCCGGGGGACTTACAGCCGGGGAGCACCGATTTTTCAAATCCGGGCACCCCTTCCATAGACTCCCATGTTAAACGGTCATTTCTCTGGTGAATTTGGGGACCCAGTACCAGCCAGTCGTAGGTCCCCTGGACCCGAAACTTGGCACACATGTAACCCCATTTCTCCTCTATAAGTGTACAAAGTTTTTTGTCTGGGGGACCGATTTTTCAAAGCCGGGCACCCCTTCCATAGACTCATATGTTAAACGTCAGTCTAGTCATGGGCACAGTGAGGCATGGGCACAGTGAGGCATTGACACAGTGAGGCAGGGACACAGTGAGGCATGCACATGGACACAGTGAGGCAAAGTGAGGCACAGTGAGGCATGCAGATGGACACCCTAGGCTTATACTCGAGTCAATAAGTTTTCCCATTTTTTTGTGGTAAAATTAGGTGCCTCGGCTTATATTCGGGTCGGCTTATACTCAAGTATATACGGTATGTATTATAGAAAATAGTAAAAAATATTGTGTGTTTTTTTCAAAATTGTCTCTCTTTTTTTGTTTATAGCGCAAAAAATTTCATATGGGTACAGTGTTGCATGACCGCGCAATTGTCATTCAAAATGTTACAGGACTGAAAATTGGCCTGGGCAGGAAGGGGGTGAAAATGCCCTGTATTAAAGTGATTAATTGATCTTTTACTAGCTGGTTAAAGAGTCACATTGATTGTGATCATTTTTCCATCTGTGTACATATAGTTTGTTACAGTCTTTGAAACTTGCTTAAAATAGCTTAAAATGCTTACTTTTTAAAGACTGCAGTATAGGAATATCCATTTACTAAAGAATTTGCAACACTATACCAGCAATATCCATGCTAGTTTGTCTGCAGCATAACTTATTGTATCATTCCAAACAGCCAAACACCAACTAATAACAAAGCATAAAGATATAACTGGTGAACTATAACTATATTGCTATAAACATATTCTATATTAAGCCTTTGTACTGAGACAGGTGACCAATAAGAAGCATGCAACAACATCCTAGGTGCGCTATGTCTCCAATACTTAGTCAATTTGATATAACAAACCACAGGCAAAGCAAGGCTGAGCATCAAATGAGATGTGAGGTCAGCAACATCCTTAGGTTGTTCATCCTTGCCTTACAAATTGAGCAACACATTCGCAGTGCAGCCAGGGGTCAGAGGTGTGATGTACTTTAAAGTTAAGCCAACCATAAAGCTCTGTTGTACCAAGTGTTGTGGTACTGTGATGTTTATTTTCTGTCCCTTCTTGCACACAGTTTTTTCTGACAAATCCCAAGGCTGCTCATTTACTATGTAAGAGAATCCTACCAGATTTGTGAATGGCTTTAATTTGTCCACTTTGTGATGTCTGCATTTCTAAAAATCACTATGTTTGACTGTGTGGTACACAATACCATTCTGTAACTGCTGAAGGGGAAATGATAAAATGACTTAAATATCCCCTTTAATAACTTACAGTAGTCATCATTTCAGATGAGAGAATTAAAAGGATAAATGGATTGATCTAACCACTTTTTATTACTAAGCAATATACAAAGGTTGTTAGCAGGAAGCATAAAATATTTTTCTTCAGGAAAAAAAAAGACATTTAGTCGTTGGACATGTGATGAATAAAACATAAATTATCTAAATGTTGCTAGAAAACTGTATGCAAAATGCTGAATGTTTCATTTGTGGAAAAAAAAAACAAGACAATGCAGGAACCTTTTATAGGTTAGAACCATATAAAGGCAATATTTAGTGTGTTCAAATGTCACGTGTCTGAATGTCTATGTGAATTACAACCAATTAAATTACAATTTCCACTTTTATGTTTTTTCTAGCATCAGCTAAAAATATTATAGCAGAGGATATACATAAAATGGTACAGTATCCATAACCAGGACAAATTAAATAAAGTACAACTTTTGAAACTCATTAGATTCATATCATAAAATGTGAAGGAAATAAACAAGATGGTATAGCCATAGCAACAAGTCACATGTCAACTGTCAGTTTTGTTGTACAGGCTGGAAGAATGAGAGCTGGAATCCGATTTGTCACCACGGGCATCTCATTTACTTTTAATTTGATTCATCCTTGTATTAACCAGCCCTTGTGAGAGAAGTTGGTTTATCAAAGATGTTTCTTTCCTCTCCATCTTGTTCAATAATGTGTGAAAAACACAACCTTTTACCCTAAGCTTGATTAAACACGATAGAGGAGATCTTGGATACTCCAAACTATCAAGTCACCCAGTGTTTAGTGAATCCTTTATTGATCTCCAAGGTATGGGTGAGTAGTTTATACAAGATATTACATTTCAAAAAAAGAATAAAATAACTTGTGGCTATAAAAAATGTAAAAATAAAATACATTTTAGACAATCAAATATTGTATAATTTTATACAGAATCAACTTAAAAATAAATACATTAAACCAAAGTCAAACCAATTCTCTGTACCTGTGTTTTATAAGATAATTATTGTATATAAAATAAACCAATTATGTTCAAGTCTTCTTGGTCAAAATCCCTATATATATATATATATATATATATATATATATATATATATATATATATAGCTGTGTTAATCTGCTTCATTCATTATTTCTGCATACCCCATACCATTTTCATGAAGGTGAACTTTTACTGTTGTATTCAGCAAGACCTAAGACCTAATATAGCTTATGATGATGTACAGCAGAAAATTCATTAAAAAGTATATACATTAATCAATTTTCTGCCAGAGGGCTTAGACACTGTTAGAAGGTTTTAAACACATGTTTCTGTATCATCCATTTTCTTGGGAATTGAATCAATAATAAAACCCAGTTACTAGCATAATTTCAGGTACAAAACCATGGCATCATCCATCAAGTCGAAAAAAGCCAGCGGGCAGTGGTCACTGAAATCATTTAAAAAACAATTTATTAAAATGAAGCCGAACACTCTGGAGATCAGATTGTTTTTTGTTGTTATTGTCCCTACAATGAAAAGCCCAGCTGAGGTCAGTTAGGGGAGGGACCCCCATCTCCCTGTATTTAACTGCATCTGTCTCTTGAAATCTCATTATGTTTCCCCAGCAGGGTCTAATCAACTTGTTCTAAACCCAGCTGGTTAGAGAGACATAGAAAGATAGTCAGGCAGCAGTGGCCTCCAACGGATGCAATGGTCCAGTCTTAAGGGAACTCTTCAATAGGCTTTTAAGGCTAAATGAGGTGTAAGTCTATTAAAAAAGGGTTTGCGCAAAGATCACAACTCCCCAGGGGCATTAGCCTGTCACTCTTAGGCAGTTAGTTTTGTTTTGATATATTTATATAAAACACATATAAACAAATATGCAAAAAAAGACAAAGGTATAATAAGGCTAAAATTCATTTTGTGCCTATTTAGTTCATAATAAAATGAGTTAACAGGCCTGTTGATTTAAATAAAATACACTAAGAAATGCATAAAGAACATATGATAAGAAAAACATATAAAAGACAAAGGTACACGTTAAAATACATTGTGTCTACTTTCTTCCAGTATTACATGAATTTGTCTGTTTTTTACTAAGATATATATATATATATATATATATATATATATATATATATAATATATAGTTAGTAAATTAGTAAATATTAGCCATTAGCTTTCTATTTACATGTAGTGGTAGAGGCATGGCAGCCTCTTCAGCCTTTATTCAACTTTAATGGAGTCACACCGAGTATATTACATGTGAAATAAAATGCTTTATTGATACACATTTTTGAAATAAGGGGAAAATTATATAATTACGGCAATAAATGAGGTTATCGGGTCGATTATTAGATGTCAAAACATGTCAACTCTATGGGGTTTATTTACTAAAGCTGGAGAGTGCAAAATCAGGCTACCTTCTGCTTATAAACCAACCAGCTTCTAACCTCAGCTTGTTCAATTAAGCTTTGGCAATAAAACCTGGAAGCTGATTGGTTTCTATGCAGAAGTGAGCCTTACTTTGCCTTCTGTAGCTTTAGTAAATAAACCCCTACGTGTCTGCTAATATGTTTGAGTAAATGAAAGGCAGCAATGATCAAAACAAGTGGGAAAACATGAAAATTGTTGATTCTCTTGTAAAAAAGGGGCCTTCTTGAACTGCTGAGAACGGGTAAGGTAGGGAGGTGATTGAAAGATGTTGTAAATCATAGACCACAAATATTGTTCTTACTGGCAAATCACCAAATATAGAGCAGGGTACCTCAATTCTGACAGCCATGAAAAATATTTTTATGAAAAATTGAGAACATATTTAATCATATAGGCTGGTATCACATACCACCTGTACAGCAGTTCACAATACTAATTACTAGCTGAACCTTTGCTATTCTCCTTACACATGCCTTCCCTTTTGGAATCTTTCAAAGTCTCACTAAGATCTCTTCCATTTAAAAAAGTATGATAGTTGAGTCCTTGTCAAAATATATCTGAGACTAATATATATTTGGCTTTAACGGTACTTGGGGAAGTGTGGTTTTAGCAGCATTCATGTTCCGATTTGGTACTGATAAACAATTCAATATTATTTAATATTCGTGAACATTAAAATTGTGTATTTGAAATATTACAGAAGCAGTCCAAGTCCAAGACTCTCCAAAGTGAGATAATAACAGATATCAAAAGGAAAAAAGTAATAACATAGAAAGCCTGATGTACCGTATATACTCGAGTATAAGCCGAGGTACCTAATGTTACCACAAAAAACTGGGAAAACTTACTGACTCGAGTATAAGCCGAGGGTGAGAATGCAGCAGCTACTGTGAGTGGAAGAGGGTTAACCATTGCTATTTGCATGCCTCACTGTGCCCATTGCAACTTCACTAAGCCAATTGCCACTGCCCATTGCCACCTTACTGTGCCCATCCTCACTGTGCCCATCCTCACTGTGCCCAACCTCACTGTGCTCATCCTCACTGTGCCCCTAAAATTGAAATTGAACATTGTAAATTGTACCTGAAAAAATTGAGAGGCTGCGGCGTCCATCGTTTAAAACTTGCGGTCTCTTCCTAGTCCCTTCCGTGATAGGCGGAACTGTGTCTGTTTAGAAAACGCCTATAATGAACGTTCTCTCATCCTCAGTTTCCCAGCAGACGTCCGTGATTGGCGGAACACTGAACACAGTGTCTGCTGGGATGGGTGAGGATGAGAGAACGTTCGTGATAGGCGATTCTCAGCAGACACAGTTCCTCCTATCACGGAAGGGACCAGGAAGAGGCCGCGAGTTTTAAAACGATGGACGCCGCAGCCTCTCAATTTTTTTCAGGTACAATTTACAATGTTCAATTTCACTGACTCGAGTATAAGCCGAGGGGGGGACTTTCAGCCCAAAAAAAAGGGCTGAAAATCTCAGCTTATACTCGAGTATATACGGTATGTGTTAGATCTTCTGATTGAAACTTTTACTACACAGGGCTGAAATGTCTTACAACACTTTATTCATGTCAGGGAAATTTTAAGGTCTTTCAATAACAGCCTGTAGAAGTCATAGCTGTGAGACATTTTTTAACATGCCTAAGCATGTTCCCACAAAGCGGCACCCCCTCCTGCTAGATGTTTCTCTATTTTCTTACTGCAATAGCTGGTGTAGAAGGTAGGTCCTCCACTTCATACAGGAGGAAGGACCTCTCACAAGAGAGAAGAACATTTGCCCATACACAACGTACAACCCCTAAACAGCATACACAGTGCAACAGTTCTACAGGGTGGGATAGAACCAGGGTCACAGATCAGTCCGAAACCAATATAACCAAAAGCTGGAACAATTCATTTGACAGACATGAATGTCTAGAAGAGCACAAAAGTGTATTTCTTGATTGTAATGAAGCATTGTAAGTGGTAATATCTGGACAGGAGTAAAGCATTTTGCTACATTATAAACCACAGTCCTCGTATTATTATTCTACTAAACATGATAAGGAGCAGGGACATGCGGTGAGGCCAGTGGCTGGTGAGCCACTGGCTAGTATCAGAGCCAGATACACATAGGTTACATATGCCACGAACGTTAGAGCGAGAGCAATAATTCTAGCACTAGACCTCCTCTGTAACTCTAAACATGTAACCTGTAAACATTTTGAAAGCATCGCCTATGGAGATTTTTAAGTACTGAAGTTGGTGCCATTCCACAAGTGTGCACAACTTTAAAGCGTGAAATGTTAGGTATCTATTTACTCAGCGTAACATCTTCTTTCATATTATACAAATAAATCAGGCTAACTTTAGTGTGTTTTTTTTATTAATTAAACAGTTTCTTTAAAAAAAAAAGCGTTTGAAAAATTGCTGCGCAAATACAGTGTAGAGCCTCAAATACACGACCGGTTTTCCCGGCAAGAAAACAGCTGGGAGAGCTTTTTGCTGTGAAAACCGGGCATGTGTATGCTCCCTCACTGGGGAAAACTGCCAGGAATCCTAGCAGGAAAAATAGAGAACCTGCTCTCTATTTTCCCGTCGGGATTCCCGGCGTTTTTTTTTCTGCCCGAGTTACTACACTTGCCACTGGCAAACACTGTGAGGCAGTGCCGAGGGAGCATAAGCCCTGTACACACGGCTGGGATTCCTGGCCAAAGCTCTCCCCACAGTTTTCCCATCGGGATTCCCGGCGGACTTTATACCGCCGAGAATCCTGGCCGTGTGTACAGGGCTTAACATAAAAAGTTGCAAAGACCACCATTTTATTCCCTAGGGTGTCTGAAAAAACAATATATATATATATATATAATGTTTTGGGGGATCTGAGTAATTTTCTATGTAGGAGAGAAGTGTCAGAATTGGCCTGGGTGGCAAGGGATTAATTACCATAAGTAAGTAAGGTACAAATAATTATTATATATTGCTTTTAAGGTAATTTACTATATTTTCAAATACTGTACTCAAGCAGGTGGCTTAACGGACAAATTACTGAAGTTTGAATTTATAACTTCAAACCAGTGCTTTCACAATAAATAGATAAATAATAAATTATTATGTTATAACATATAGCATAATAATATATGATTTAGCTTGATTAAAACAGTACCTTTTCAGCAGCAGAAGATTCTCATTCTCCCTCTTAACTGTGTGAGAAAACATGGGATTATGGGTAAATCTTATACCTATAAACCCATGTTTTTTCCTTGTAGTTAAGAGGGCTGGGCTGGAAGGGAATATTTGTCTTTTAGACATATGCCCCCTTCTATGACACTGCAGTGAGAGGACAGCCTCCACTGCAGCATTTTTATTGGACAGCTGGGGCCAATGGTGCTTTACCATTGGTCCAAGGCTCCAAGTTGTTTATTGAGCTCAGTGCCTCTGACAAGAAGTGAAGAGAGGCACTGTGAGCTCATCCTCTCATTTTGCTGGAAACAGAGTGCGCCAGCCTGTATTTAACCACTTGCGGACCGCCTGCCGTCACTGTACATCAGTACTTTGACGTAGAATAGCGGAGTTATGGCAGCGGATAGCTGCCATAACCCCGGTATATTCTTAAATGGTGGACTGTCCTCTTTATGATAAAAGAGGACAATATTAAAGGAATCACCGCAAGATCATTTTTTATCTGGGGAGGGAGAGGGCCACCTTCCGCCGTGCTCCGGTCGTTTCCGCAGCTTACTGGAGCCGTCGGTAGCGGCGGAGCCGATCATGTCCTCTCCCTTCTGAGACATGGTGCCGAGTGAGGGAAAGATGGCCCCCGCTCGGCTCCATAACATTGGATGGCGGAAGTGACGTCAAATATCACTTCCGCCCAATGGTCTTAAAGGGGAATTTTTTTTTTTTTTAAAACAAAAGACATTTTTTTTTTTTTTTTTTTATTGCATTCAATTGTAAAAGTGAGATCTGAGGTCTTTTTGGCCCCAGATCTCACATTTAAGAGGTCCTGTCATGCTGTTTTTCTATTGCAAGGGATGTTTACATTCCTTGTAATAGGAATAAAAGTGACCCAATTTTTTATTTTATTTTTAAAGGCCAGTGTAAAAATAAAAAGTAAAATAAATAATAAGAAAAAAATAAAATACATTTAAAGTGCCCCGTCCCGCCGAGCTTGCATGCAGAAGCGAACGCATATGTAAGTAACGCCGCATATGAAAATGGTGTTAAAACCACACATGTGAGGTATCGCAGCGATCGTTAGAGTGAGAGCAATACTTCTAGCAAAAGACCTACTACATACACACTATCAGTTTTCTTGCAGGTTTTTCTCTTCAGGTTTACCAAAACCATCTAATATGAGGTCAAACCTTAAGAGTTTCAATTCGTATGCAATCAGGCAGGCCCTTGCACTACATGGTTTTGGTAAACCTGAAGAGAAAAACCTGCAAGAAAACTGATAGTGTGTATGGGGCTTTAAACTCAAAACTGGTAATCTGTAGACAATTTTAAACGTTGCCTATGGAGATTTGTAAGGGTCAAAGTTTGTCGCCATTCCAAGAGCGGGCGCAATTTAGAAGCATGACATGTTGGGTATCAATTTATTCTGCCTAACATTATCTTTTACAATATAACAAAAATTGGGCTAACTTTATTGTTGTCTTATTTTTTTATTCAAAATGTGTATTTTTTCCCCAAAAATTGTGATTGTAAGGTCGCTGCGCAAATATGGTGTGACAAAATATTGCAACGACCGCCATTTTATTCTCTAAGGTGTCTGAAAAAAATTATATATATATATATATATATATATATATATATATATATATATATATAAAATTTTTGGGGGTTCTAAGTAATTTTCTAGCAAAAAAAAAATGTTTTTAACTTGTAAACACCAAGTTTGAAAAATAGGCTTGGTCCTTAACCACTTGACCACTGGGCACTTAAACCCCCTTAATAACCAGACCAATTTTCAGCTTTCGGTGCTCTCACATTTTGAATGACAGTTACTCAGACATACAACACTCTACCCATATGAATTTTTTGTCCTTTTTTTCACACAAATAGAGCTTTCTTTTGGTGTTATTTAATCACTGTTGGGTTTTTATTTTTTGCGCTATAAGAGAAAAAATACTGAAAATTCTGTAAAAAAATGAATTTTTATTTGATTCTGTTATAAAATTTAGCAAATTTGTATTTTTTCTTCATAAATTTTGCCCAAAATTTATACTGCTACATATCTTTGGTAAAAATATGTACAAATTGGTGTATATTATTTGGTCTTTGTGAAAGTTATAGAGTCCACAAGCTATGGTGCCAATATCTGAAAATTGATCACACCTGAAGTTCTGATGGCCTATCTAATTTCTTGAGACCCTAGGAAAATACAAATACCCCCCAAATGACCCATTTTTGAAAAGAAGACATTCCAAGGTATTTAGAAAGAGGCATTGTGAGTTTTTTTAAGTTGTAATTTTTTCCCACAATTCTTTGCAAAATCAAGATTTTTTTTTTCTTTTTTTTTTTTTCACAAAATTGTCATATTAGCAGGTTATTTCTCACACACAGCATAGGCATACCACAAATTACACCCCAAAACACATTCTGCTATTACTCCCGAGTATGGCGATACCACATGTGTGAGACTTTTACACAGCGTGGCCACATACAGAGGCCCAACATGCAGGGAGCACCTTCAGGCGTTCTGGAGCACCGAGGCCAATTCTGACATTTCTCTCCTACATGTAAAAATCATCATTTGTTTGCTAGAAAATTACATAGAACCCCAAAACATTATATATTTTTTTTTATCAAAGACCTTAGAGAATATAATGGTGGTCGTTGCAACTTTTTATGTCGCACGGTATTTGCGCAGAAATTTTTCTAACGCGTTTTTTAAGGAAAAAAAACAGTTTTGTGCTTAAAAAAAAAAAAAATGTAAAGTTAGCCCAATGTTTTTGCATAATGTGAAAGATGAAGTTATGCCGAGTAAATAGATACTTAACATGTCACCCTTCAAAATTGAACACGTTCGTGGAATGGTGCCAAACTTCGCTACTTAAAATCCCCATAGGCGACGCTCTAAATATTTTTACTGGTTACATGTTTTGAGTTACAGAGGAGGTCTAGGGCCAAAATTATTGCTCTCGCTCTAACATTTGCAGAGATACCTCACATGTGTGGTTTGAACACCGTTTTCATATGTGGGCGGGACTTATGCATGCGTTCGCTTCTGTATGCAAGCTCACGGGGACAGGGGCGCTTTAAAAATATATATATATTATTTTATTGTTAATTTTACTTTATTTATTTTAGTTTGACACGTTTTTCCGCCCCAAAAAAAATTTTGATCACTTTTATTCCTATTACAAGGAACGTAAACATCCCTTGTAATAGGAATATGGCATGACAGGTCCTCTTTACAGTGAGATATGGGGTCAATAAGACCCCACATCTCACCTCTAGGCTGGGAAGCCTGAAATAAAAAAAATAAAAAAGCAATCTTGGCTTTTATCGTAGCGATGAGTCGGTAGAAGCACCGGAGGGCGGCGGGGGGGGGGACATCCCCTCTCACCTCCCGTAAGAATGATCAAGCAGCGGAACAGCCACTATGATTGTTCTTATGGTGTAGGGAATCGCCGGCTGAAAAATCTAATATCTGAATTGATGCCTGTAGCTGCAGGCATCATTCAGATATCCCGCACAAAGTCAAGGCCATCATATGATGGCCGGCGGGCGGGAAGTGGTTATTGCAGAGTATTGCAGGGTATTGCAGGGTATTGCGGAGTATTGTGGAGTATTGCAGGGTATTGCGGAATATTGCAGGGTATTGCGGAGTATTGCAGGGTATTGCGGAGTATTGCAGAGTATTGCGGAGTATTGCAGGGTATTGCAGGGTATTGCGGAGTATTGTGGACTATTGCAGGGTATTGCAGGGTATTGCGGAGTATTGCACAGTATGGCAGAGTATTGCACAGTATGGCAGGGTATTGCAGAGTATTGCAGAGTATGGGCAGGGTATTGCAGAGTATTGCACAGTATGGGCAGGGTATTGCAGAGTATTGGCAGGGTATTGCACAGGGTAATGCACAGTATGGCAGGGATGGCTGAGCAGGGGGGGATTGATGGCTGGATCTGTGACTGCAATTGTTACAGATCCAGCCCACAGCGCTGCTGCCATGATCCGCTCTCTCCCCTCTCCTCTCACACTGTACCGATCGGTACAGAGAGGGGAGAGAGGAACCGGCGTCATCACATGACGCCGGCGTGTTTACAAGTGATCGCTCCCTCATTTGACGGAGCGATCACGTGGTAAACGGCCGCTATCAGCGGCGATTTACCGTGATCCGTGATGCGCCGGATCCTCTGGACCCGGCGGTCACGGAGACTCCCGTGTGCGCGATTCCGGGAGGACGTTATATAACGTCCTCCCAGAGTTAAGGAACCACCCTGCCGCCGTTATTCGGCAGTGGGCGATTGTTAAGTGGTTAAGTAGTTAAACTGGCCGCTCTGTATGTAGCTTCTGACAGGATGCACAAAGAGCCCCGTATTTCTGGAACCATAGGTCCTAGGAGACCCAAATTTTGACCAGTGGTGGGGTAAGACTTGTCTATGTGACCTCAGGTCGCCGAGCTAAGATCCTCAAAGCTCTTTTCTTTTTTTTGTGATTTTTTTTCATCTGCCTCCCCTGACTGCACATCCCTGGATAGGAGTGTCCAATTAATGTCTGTACTGGTCAAGCTCCTTATCTAATGACATTACCCTTTATGTAACAGTCAGGGGAGGAGTGAAGAGGAATACTATAAAGTATCACTTGATCCAAAAATTTGAAACCAAAGAATTCCATTAGTTAAGAGGGATTTTAAAGGCACCATACAGTTATAGGCAGCAAAGACACAATTAAGAAAATCTAAATCTACAAAATGTATTAATCACAATTCATTAATAAAACTGTACAAAATCACATTTCATATTCTCCCTCTAGTAAGTAATTTGCAATAGTTCACACAACACTTTGACACTCAACAGAGTCCATGTATTATAAACCAGCTCAAGGTCTGACGAATTTCACAGCTAGAACCGCTGCTTCCTTCCTCTGGTTCATATAATGGGAGTATCACAATAAAACCATGAAGAAACATCAGGCATGTTGAGCGCTTCAAATCACCACCAGGACACTAGTGGCAGAGACAGCTCAAACTCCTTCCCAACCCAGGGCAGGGAATGGTGTCAAAACACTGGATAACACATGGAGGAGCCCAAAGCCGCAACCAGAGCAACACCCCAAAACAGTCAAACTATCATCCAGTCCAGCATACTGCCCTCTGACATAAACACCCAGTGCCTGCTCCGTCACATGACACTCAGGAGCTTTTTGTATATTTTCTATTAAGTGTCAGTTGAGTCTGCTGGGGCTATTGACATCATATCAAAGTGACAGTGGCAGCGCTTTTGAATGTCTACACAAGGGAGGTTTTTGCAGGTAAATAAAATGCCTAAAATACATTAAAATTGACATTCATTTTGCCCTGCCTGCTCCCCCCTTCCTCTCTAACATTTGAATATTAACATAATATATTTTTTTGTTAAGTTAATAGAGTTTTTGTGCTGCACTGCAGCACTTCCACATTCCTCGCCTAGGCAAGAATGCTGTACGTGCCCCCCACCACTAGATTGTGCGCATGCACAAATGTGCTGCTGGGCTTCGGGTCCTGGTAGAAGCAAGAATCCAACCTATTGTGGCACCCTATGACAACGTTTGACAGAAGTTTTGCAGCAATTACGTACAAAACCTTTTCAGTCTATGGAATGCCCACAAAGCATTCATGCGCAGGATCTTTATTCAATTGGGATCCCAAAATAAAAAGAGTAAGACATGGCAATTGGAGACAATTTTACAGATAATAAACAAATAGAAGCACAAAATAAGAGTAACCCCTCACCTGTTATAACGTCTTTGTTAACTAAGTGGAGACATGATTTAAGGGCCATATTACTCGACTCATGAAAAATCTGTTAGGAGACAATGAATGAATTACTATATATCTGGTAATAAGGCAGGTAAGAACTTAGCAGGAACATTGAAAGACCACTTTAGTAAGACTAAAATCCATTTTATACATCACCCAGTTTCTAAAACTCAATTACACGACACTTTGAATATAGCTAATGATTTCAGCGACTATTATAGCTCATTATATAATCTGAAAGCTCGTGGGTCTATTCCTCATCCCTCTCCTGCATCCATACAATAATTTTTGTCTAAAATCAACTTGCACAATATCTCACAATCTCAATTGCAAATTCTAAATACTCCTTTCACATCCCTTGAAATAGCGAAAACTATTGCTAAACATTCTAGTAATAAATCATCTGTACCTGATGGATTTTCAGGCGAATATTATAAACAATTTAGTTCCATTTTGTGCAAGCATTTGGAACCTGTGTTTAACCATGCTGCCTCTTGCTCAAGTCCTCCTACTGAGATGTTATCAGCACTGATCGTAACTCTTCCAAAACCTGAAAAAGAGACTACTTTGCCTCAAAATTTCCACCCTATCTTACTGCTAATTTAGATTAAAAAATTTATGATAAGCTAATAGCAAATCGCACAGTGCACATTTTACCAAACCTTATACACCCTGACCAATCAGGCTTTACGAAAGGGCAGCAATCTTCTGAAATAATGCAACGTTTGCTCAACATTATTCATTATGCGGAAAACTCTCAAAAGCCTTCTCTACTGCCCGCACGTGACGCAGAGAAGGCGTTAGACAGGGTTCTTTGGGAGTGCCTTACGCAAATATTGAGGAAATTTGGATATAGCAGTCACATATACTCGTCTATTATGGCCTTATATTCTTGCCCTTCTGCGAAGGTCTATACCAGTGATGGCGAACCTATGGCACGGGTGCCATAGCTGGCACGCCAAGCCCTCTCTGTCGGCACGCCAGGAGAATCCCCCAGCCAGGCAGTCACTTGCACTTAAGGTGCAGGCTCCAGGCTCCCTTCCTTGCATCAGTGCCAGTGACGTCGGCAGGTGGGTGGGCAGCCAGTCATCTTGTTCCATGTGCGCTGTTTAGGGGGGGGGTGTAAAATTCTTCCTCCACTGTCCCAACTCTGTTCTGCAGCTTATTGCCTCCCCCGGACCCCTACACCTCTGGTAAGGCATTCGGGCATTCCTTTCTACAGGCACCCTATTCCAGCTCCCCCTGCTCCAGGACGACTTTGGTTCAGTCTGTCCTTCTAGTGCAGCCTGTGAAAAAATGGAGGGGGAGGGGCGGTGCTCGGAGCAGATCATCCATGGCCATGAAGAGAGGTGCAATGGCTGCTAGCTGACCTCACGGCAGTGGGGATATCGAGGAGCGGCTGGATGGCGGGGATTCCTACAATGCTGCCCAGGGAGTGCTGGACGATTAGGCCATGGAAAGGTAAGGAGGATGGATCTACATTGTACTGTGTGTGGGGGGATGGGGATGTGAGTAGTGCAGGAAGCATGTGTAAGGTAGGTGAATGCAAGTGTCAGGTAGGTGAGTGCATGTGTCAGGTAGGTGAGTGCAATGGTCAGGTAGGTGAGTGCATGTGTCAGGTAGGTAAGTGCATGGGTCAGGTAGGTAAGTGCATGTGTCAGGTAGGTGAGTGCATGTGTCAGGTAGGTGAGTGCAATGGTCAGGTAGGTGAGTGCATGTGTCAGGTAGGTGAGTGTAATGGTCAGGTAGGTGAGTGTAATGGTCAGGTAGGTGAGTACATGTGTCAGGTAGGTGAGTGTAATGGTCAGGTAGGTCAGTGCATGTATCAGGTAGGTCAGTGCATGTATCAGGTAGGTCAGTGCATGTGTCAGGTAGGTCAGTGTATGTTGCACAGTGCATTCTGAGCACAGCACATTCCTGATCCCTGCAGTCTGAGCGAATCTGGCAGAATCGTACGTTTTTGGTCCCTTAGGGCTCATTCAGAGGGATGATCAGTCCCATCCTCTGTACAGAGACGCTGGCAGGTTTAATTCTGTGTTGGAACTTTGAAAGAAATAAGTTGGTTTTGCGTCGCGGTTTGGGCACTCGGGCTCAAAAAGGTTCGCCATCACTGGTCTATACTAATGCTGTCTGTTTAAACCATTTTTAATCACCATTGGCACTAGGCAGGGGTGTCCGCTGTCCCCTATCATATTTAATATGATGATGGAACCTCTAGCCACATATATATGAACACATCCAGATATTAGTGGTTTTACCATAGGTAACAAGGAACATAAGATCAGCCTATTCACTGATGATGTCATCTTAATGCTGACTGATCCTCCTGAGCAATCATTGACAGCAGTACATACTTCCCTATCTTTATTTAACTCAGTGTCTTAAACTAAAGTCAACGACTTAAAATCTACCATATTATACCTGTCCTCTAAACAACGCACACGCTCCTTGTACCCATATTCATGGGCAGAATCTGGCACATGCTATTTGGGGATAACCTTAACTAGATCACATTCCCTTCTATTTAAAGAAAAGATAAAACAAAACACTTTCATTGGTATGACCAGCAATTTTATTGTTACGGTTTACAAATGCCTCAATACCAGTAATGAAGGAAATAATATTCATAATAGTTAGTCCAGTGTTCTTTGATAAACCAAGAAGTAACACATTATTACACTTAAAATGGCACAAAGAAAATAGTACTAGGCATGGATGCCCTTTATCCCCCATAGTCTTTGTCCTATTCATGGAACACCTTGCTCAAGCCATCAGGAACTATCCAAAAATCTAAGGGATTAAAATTGGACGTGATGACCATAGAATAGGCTTATATACAGACAATGTCATTATTTCCCTTTCATATTCTGAGTCTACACTCCCTGTGGTTTCCAACCTTCTACAAGAATTCAGTCATTTATGACGTTATAAGGTCAACATTTCCAAATCTCAGATGCTCCCCGTTATCTAAAAAGGTTCATACCCACCTCTCGACTCGTTACGGCTTCTCCTGGGCCCCCTGATCTGGTATCAGATACTTAGGAATCCAACTGACACCACCTAGTCCTCTATCTTCAGCACTAACTATGAAACGTTAACTCGGACTATACAACGACAAACGTTAGAACTTGCTAAGTCTCAAATCCCCTGAGCAAGCAAAGCAGCGGTTACCAAGATGACTTTACTACCAAACATTCTTTACCACTTCCACACACTACCTAGTCCACTGCCTGAATCCTATCTACAGAAGCTTCAGGCCATTCTTAACAATTTTATATGGGGAAAGATGAAAGCCCATTTCCATAACTGCACCCCGTACAGGCTTAAATTCACCATAGGTATGGGTGTCCCCAACCTAAAATGTTATTATCATGCAGTGATTCTGGAGCAAGCCTTTGCTTGGTGGTCACTTCCAAAAGACAAGCACTGGGTCTCCATTGAGCAAGCCATTATAGGACGACCACTCAAAGGGCTTCTGGGTGCACTTCTTCTAGGTTTCACACCCCCACCCTCCCATTACTACACTATCAAAGCAACCTTGTCATCCTGGCTTCATTTGAGGGCTGCGCAACACAAAAAAGCTCCTGTTGACTTACAGAAATGTTCTAGAGTTCTTCACCAAGGATCTCTCTCTCAACAACTGGTCCACAGCGGGTATCCTCTCCTGAACAATTAAAACCTCCTCTTATATGAGGACCTGCAACAACACTACTGTCTGCTGCATAAAGACTTTTATAAATATCTAGATATTCAACACTTCCTGGGACCCATCCTCACATCAGACGTTTTGATATCGCAAGATATTCTCTCCTTCTACTCATCTACTGCATCAAATAAAAAGGCATTGCATACTATTGCACACTATTCTACCTGCTACTCTTGTCCTCCTCCATGCAAGAAAAAACCCAGGCTATGAGGAAATGGGAAACTGACCTTTCCTGCAACTTCAGCTATTCACAATGGAATACCGCTACTACTAACCTCCTAAAGCTTCCCACTGCACCCCGCATTGGGAAGCCAACCTAAAGCTGCTACACCATTGGCACTATACTACTCTACGGACATCCAAGTTTTCTAAAAATACCTTGTCTTCCTGCTGGAGAAATTGCGGTGACACAGGCTCCCTTCTGCATATCTGGTGGCTATGTCCCAAACTCACACCCTTTTGGGATAAAATGTTCCTACTTATCTCATCAATCATCGGCTCTATTCAGGCTCCTGATCCTGCCATGGCTCTCCTTCTAATAATGTATGAACACTGGCCCAAGTCCCACCTTCTTTTCATTGTTCATTGCATGACTGCTGCCAAAAAAATGCATTGCTCCAGGATAGAGAAAACTAGATCCTCCGGAGTTCGCTTCCTTTCTAGCACACCTCAACACCTAAACCCAATTCGAACTCATGTTTTCAGTTAAAAACGGTCAATCTTTTTGTGCACAGCGGTCAGCCTGGCTAAACCACTCGTTATGTACTGCTCATCTCTATTGGTAACACGAAAACCCCACTGGCAACATTGGGATGTCACCCTTGATGTTTAGACGCTCTCTTATTGATGAAACATTGTTTCTCTTCTCTTTGCTATTTTAAGAGATGTATCCAGCATTTGCTCATAGGTTTATTTTTCCCTGTTACTTTATGTTCTTTTCCATAAAATTTTTGGACACTGTAACTTTCTGTTGCACTAACTTCCAAAGATCTCATTGTATGTTGAATTCTTGAAAGACAATAAACACTATTGATTGAAAAAAAGGCACAAAGAGATGTCGAGGACAGGAATTGTTAAACATTCTCCTCTAATCTATACTGGCCATAATTTTAAACTGTTACCAAAATGGAAACTGCTCAAGAAAATGATTATCTTTCAATACTAAAGCTGAAACTTTTGCATGACAAAATAGTTGTAGTGATCAATATATTGGCATTAGACAGCAATACATTTGTGATCTAGTGCAAATATAATACTTAATTTCAATCTGATTATTTCCAAAGCAATCTAACTCATACTGTAGTGCAAAGTTTACTGATGTATTAATTTATTAATGTCTAGAGCTCGTCAATAACAATCAGTTTAAGTCATCAACCAGTTGGTTAGTCTAAAACATTCTAAATTAATCAATACAATCAACAGCAGTGGTTTTGTCCACAAGGATTTCCTGCATAAGAAAGTCTTAAAAAAACAACTGACATGGTGCAAGAAAGAAAAGTATATTCCACTAAGGAAGAGAAAAACAACAGACATAATATGATGGAGGCAGAGTTCTACTGTTTGATATAATCTTTGATTCAGTCCACCATCTGGGACCAAGGAAGGACACGTGATGTCACCTGACTGGCCTGGGGATTGCAAAAAAAAGAAATGGTTAGCATAGAATTTCTTTATTTTTTCAATAAATAAAAATAAGGTCTGAATGAGTCATCACAGATCAAGGAGAATATCAAAACTGGAGTTCCACTTTACATTTCATGATCTGATACAGAACAGGTACATTTTTATCATTCTCTTCAACCTTTTATTCACAACTAAGCTTTGTAAATCACATTTACATTAGAAAGAAAACAAACATTACTACTGAAGCCAGTAATAGATGATTTACTAAATTTACTAGTGCATCTAGTTACATTATGACTCAGGGCACACATGCAGAGCAATAGAAATATTGCCAATTAAATGGAACATGCTTGTATAAACCCAGTGATGTCCTCGTCAGCATGGCTATGGTTGAAGAGTAACATATGCATTCAAATTAAGTCCATTTCCCCATTACCTTATTTGACTCTTTTTTTAGTTCCCTTCAACCCACCTCACCACCTCTTGTTGGTCTCCAAGCCCTGCTCCATAGAAGCCAAGGTTTCCATACACTGCACAAATGATTCCAACACACCTGAAACAGCTTTATTCAGTTTGGAATAAATTACTTTACAATATTAGGTTGTATTTGTGCTGAAAATTAGCAATTCCGATGGCAAAATTTGCCAAAAAAAGGGTTGATTTCTATGGCTTTCCCATTATCCTAAAATAAAAAATAGACCCTTATTTTTTATTTATTTTTTATTATGATGGAAGAGAGACATGCAGATCATTTCTGTATTAAGAAGGCTGTACTCTGCTTTGGAATAGCAAAATCTATACACTTTGAGAATAATTTTATCAGGGATCATTTTGAGTTATATATCCCTTCATTTATGGCAGTCATGTTTATTGCAAAGAGCAGTGTTAATGTTTTAAGAACAGTAACCCATGGTAACTAGATTAAAAATGAATATGAATTTTGATTTGTCATTTGTACTTTATTGTTGCTCTTTGCACTTGCCAAGTAATTTACCAAGCACAGGCAACTATTTGATTTTCTCTTGTATTACATTTAATGTGTATTCTAGATGTTTTGCAAAAATGTTCAAAAGACCTACTCGTGCTATAGATGAACAGACATTTAAGGATGTACCAACACTTGGAAATCTGTCCCGCTGACATCTAGGCTACATTACGTTTTCTATTGCACTGCTGTTCAGTATCTGTGTTGCAACACGAGCCTTGCAAAAAAACCATAAGCAAACCACTTCTGTATACAACTGCTTTTATCATGCAAATAACAAGCGTACATGGGCAAATTCCCTAGTCAGCATTTGAGTGAAATGCCATGCTGTATAGAAGGGGAAGCAATGAGGTTGGGCGGATAATGGGGGAGGGACACCAAGTGATTTTTTTCTCTCGGTCTCACCACTTCTAATTTAGCAGAAATGGGAGCTTAAAGAGGCACTGGGGAGATATTCTATCATCGTATTCTCTGCCATCAGCCCAACAAAGTAAGGCACATAGCAAGAGAAGGATGGGAAGGATAAAGTACAATACAACATAGGAGCAGTATAGGCAGACTAGCCTGTGGGAGAAGCAGAAAGCAGATGCAGAAAAAAGCAATACCTGTAATATATATATAAATGGCATTGATGTACAAAAGATAAAGCCATGAGCAAAGCTGTCAATTCAATCTTAAATGCTTGGGCCTGAAAACTGCACTTTTATATTTTTAATAAAAACTTCACAAATGTGATCATTAGTATAAATAGATTAATGGATTAATGGATATAACTTGTGTAGCGACCTCACCCCTCTCACCCCTTCTCATTCTCGGCTTATCTGTCTCTGTCTAGGGGTGTCAGTACCGGGGGGAGGGATGAGATACACCACGGCCCATGTCCTCCATAGTGAAGAGGTGAAGGCCAGAAAGATCGGGCTTTGTGTAGGTGTCCTAGGGTCAAATCCTTTCCTCGGATCCACTCCCCTTTGCTCCTAGTAACCAGAGTTCCACACACTGAATAGGTCCAACACAGTTTTATTATTCTCAGCGAATAAACATACAGCACAGTCAAGTTGGGACCCTTTGCAACAGTTCAGTATTAATGGGAGTAGGTCGAGGCACAATCCTTTAAAGTATCGCTAACCACTGTGGTGTCACCAGTGGCGAATAGTCACTGCCACTGACTATATGAGTTAGAACATGAATTACCTTCGCTAGCACAGCCCCTGTCAGGGGAAGGATATCCGTCCAAGGGAGTCACCGGAGGCCTCTCTATCACCAGCAAATGCTGCGCCGGACTCTCCAGAGAAGTTCCGCTCACCAGTCTCCTCGACCTCAGACACGGGCACCCAAGGAGTTAGGGCCCCCTCGGATTCCTCCACCCTCGCGGAACTCAGTCGAAGGTACTGAGCCCCAGGCATCGGCCATAATACCTCACCCCGGGCTAAAGGTGCCTGAGATGGACTCCATCTCTCGCTCCGGCCAGGTCAAGGGCACCTGGGCCCGGAACACCGGAACGCCAGCACCCAAGCTGAAGGTGCCTGGGTGCGGCCGCATCCTTCGACTCTGAACCCCAAGGTCAGGGCGTCCGCCCCTTTTATCTCCTCTCCTTTTGCGTCACAGCAGGTTCCCCGCCCCGCCATACCAGCGCCAGGAAAGGACAAAAAGGCACAGTCTTGCGGTGTGAGTTCAACTCCAGCCCAGGGCAACAACGCCACCTGTAGGCCGCAGGGAACCTCACACCACCAGAGTCCTCCAAGAACCATAAGGTCTCAGATTCCCTAGCAATCAGTGCATCTGGGTTACACTACCACCCAGATGCTTCCCCTAAATTCAAATACCCGCTACACTAGAATTAAGAATTGTAAAGAGATAAGTAAACTCAAAGCAGACGTGATAATGCTGGGAAGAATTCTCATTCAAGCAGCCCTAAAGCCTTTTCTTCATGAGCATTGGAACTGAACTTAGGTTCTACATCTTTATTCTCTATTGAAGCACAATGACAAAAGGAAACACAATAATGAATCACCACAAAAAGATCAACTCAGTGCTTTATATCTTTTGGTTTAATGAGGCTCCAATAAATTAGTAACAAGGAGTTTCTAAAGCATTGTGCTCCATGTGGGTTTCCAGGTAGAGAGAGTACTGTCCTACATACAACATATGCCCACCAGACAATAGAGCATGACAGGTAAGTGAGGCTTTGCTGTCACTGAAAAAACACAATTCACTCTGACTGTAATATACAAAATTGACTTTCTGTTTATAGAGCACAGAGCGTTGCATGACAGTCACTACTTTCTGCTCAGAGAGGATCACGAACAGTATTTGATCACTCAGTACTTGATGTAGAGGCGGCAGGGGACAGATACAGCATCAGATCAATGCTGAATCTACATAGGTGAGTATGATTGTTTAAGTGGCTTAGTAATTGTAGGTGACACAGGCCAGAGGCAGCGGGCACAGTTGGTGGGGGGGGGGGGGGGGGTAAGATTGTTTTAAAGGCTACTATTCATAATACCTGTTACTGGAGAATCACAAAAATTGTGACATTTATGATAATGACAGTCTTAATGATTTAAGGTTGGGTACTATATGTGTTTGAACTGGCTAACCAGCACTCTGGTGTATATTTCACCACATACAGTATACACCACAATGCATGGGTTTTAACACTCTGCTGTACATTTTCTATTCCACGCCGCCTCATTTTGTACACTGCACGTTACATTCCCTATTCCACCCTGACTCATTCTATACACTGTGCTGTACTTTCTCTATTCTGTACTGATTCATTCTGTAAATTGCACTGTAAATTTTCGCTTTCCACTCCACATCATTCTATACTATGCAAGTTGTCTTAGAATTTATTTAACCACACTCCTTTAAGCTACAACCAATATCCAGCGCATTGCAAAGCATGCCCACTTTTTGCATGCGCTGTATTTTCTATTTCTTGAGGAAGGGGGTCCAACTTATGATCTTGCATACAGGTCCACTGCATTCCGAAAATGTTCCTGCTAACAACAACAAGTGTACTGAGAATACTCCTGGAACCCCTTGATAATTCATTTAAAAGCCAGCAATCCATCCTGGAGGCCAAGCTTGTTGTCTCTAACTCATAGACCAGTCTGTGAGTTCATGAGACAGAAAGGTGATTTTGCTTTTATTTAAAGTGGTTGTAAACCCTGTTAAAAAATTTTTTTTTTTAAACTAACCTGCAAGACAAAGGCATAATGAGCTAGTATGACTAGCATACTAGCTCATTATGCATCACTTACCTTAGATCGGGGCCCCGAAGGCGTCCTCGTCTCCCTCTCCAGCCGCAGCCATCGCTGCGGCGATAGCCGGAAGGTAACTTCCGGGTATCTCTGCTCCAGCCAATCACAGCGCAGCTCCGGCGCAGTGATTGGCCGGAGCGGCAAAGACGTGACTCCGCGCATGCGCGCAGGAGCCGTCAAATCCGGCTAAGCCAGATTTGTGAATGGGATTAACCCTATGAATGCGCCGTTGTCTACGGCGCGCATGCGCCGTAGACACCGACGCATGTCATTTTTAGCAAATATCTCTTAAACCGTGTAGGTTTAGGAGATATTTCTTGCACCTACAGGTAAGCCTTAATCTAGGCTTACCTGTAGGTGCAAGTTGCAAAAGTGGGTTTACAACCACTTTAAGAGCAGTGGGCTCAGTGTTGTATATCCTGTCCTTGTGATTTTTTTAAGGCTGCATCCAATGGTCAAAAGTTATTTTTCAGCCTAACTAACCATGTTAATTATGTAATATATCTATTAATCAAGTACTATACCTTCTTATTAAATGTTGACCCAATAAGGTAAGGGCATATCCTCACTTGGTATGCTAACCCCTTGCCACCACCTGTACACATATATTGTATACGGCCTCACTCAAGAGGATCTTCATCCATGAGGATGCATATATGTGTACATATTTTTGTGCTGGGAGCACACTGCATAAAGCACTCCCAGCATAGAGACCAGGCTCTCACCGAGAGCCCTGGGTCTCAAACTAATGATCGGGAACCAGGAGTCCCGGTTCCCAATCACCTGATCGCTGTGATAGCCTCTGACAATCACAATCACAGTAATCAGTCACTGTGCAGTCTGCCCCTGTTTTTTTTCTCTCTCCACTGAATGGAGAGAATGATACATTGTATCTTTTTCTCTTTGCTAGGGGAGAAAAAAGTAAACAAACAAGCGTGTGTAATAAAATAAAAGAAAAATGTAAAGAACAAATAGCTAGATCGAGGTTAGATCTAGGTCAGTGTCAGGGTTAGTGTTAGGGTCAATTTGGTTTATTTTAGGTGCTGGATCTAAATTAACACATAGATGGCTGATGTATGCATGAGTAGCAGTTGGATTAAAAATGTGTGGTTAGGAGGAGGATCATTGCATCGAGTAGAAATGTAAAATGCAAAATCCTGGGTAGAAGCCAACCCTCCATGAGTGGCTCAGTCCTAGTTGAGGAAAGAGGAACTCAGGAAGACATGACTGTAGTAATCAGTCACGATGAAGCTGTAGCGGGATCAGATAACCATTTAGACCAAACCCTTTCATATTTCTTAGGACAACCCCTATTCACATAGGTATCTTTATAAAGCGGAAGACTATTGTTTATTAAGCCTTTCCAAAAGGAGATAGAAGGGAGGGTCTGCTTCTTCCAATGCAATGTGATAGCTTTTCTGGCGTAGAAAAGAAGGAGACCAACCAGTGTTCTTTCTGCAGCAGTAGGAATCAAGTTTTCTACCAAACCTAGTATACAGATCAACATGGAGAGAAGTATTTCAGTTACTGATACCGTATGGATGACAGACAGCACTTCTGACCAAATTCCAGTGATAACTGGACAGGACCACAAAATGTGGGGAAAATCGCAAACACTCTGAAGGATGAGCGTGACGCATGACATGTAGTCTGGAGGGTGTAAAGTAGGCCCTGTGGACAATTTTAAATTGTATTAGTTTGACCCGTGAAGGAATCAGAGTACGGAATGGGAGATCCCAAATGTCATCCCAATCATCATCGTTCAGGTGTTGGATATCACGCTGCCACTTGGCTCTAAGACCAGACAGGGTGGGAAGAGATGTTGTAAGTAGATGGGCATATAGGTGTGATGTGGGTTTTTCCGCACCAGTCAGTGCAAAGCACTCGTTCAAGGGTTTGTTGGGCCAATACAAGGGAGGCATTGGGAATTTGGCTGAGAAAGACATGGGAGAGCTGCAGGTATCAAAACTAATAGGACAGGGAATATTGAAATCTGTGGACAATTGTGACAGAGGTTTTAGTGAGCCACCTGATCAGATGTGGGAGATAAGCTTTGTGTTGTGTTTGGCCCATGCACCCAGTTCAGGCAGCATATAAAAATGGGGCATGGATGGGTTTATTCAAAGCGGATCATTGGAAGGTGTTCACACCTGAGGTCCACTGTCCAGGCTCTAATGGTAGTAAGCTTAGATGGAGTAAGCAGGTATGGGGTTTTTGGGCCTCTGAACAAAAGGAGCTGTAAGAAACCTGAAGGCAAGAAACCACTGCCGCCTCCAACATGATAGAAATATTGGAGTGGTCAGGGAAAAGCCACCAAGCTGCTGTCACCAGCTGTGTAGCCAGAAAATATTTATGGCAATCAGGGGAAAGCCAGGCCCCCTTGACTAGTAGGTCACATCAAGGTGGTCAGTTTGTATCTCGGGGAGCTAGCCCCCCAGAGAAAAGAGGAAAAACCTTGGTTAAGTCGATTAAAAAAGGACTTCTAGATCCAAGAGGGGGAATGGCAGAATAGGTTAGTGAATTTGATTAGGATTTGTATTTTAATTAGATTTATCCATCCCAAAAGCGACAATGGAAGTTTCTCCGAAGCTTTTAGCTTCCGTTTGGTCTCCTGTATTACTGAGGTAAGTTTGAGAGTTAGGTAGTCTGAGACCCCCAAGTATTTGAATTCTTCTACCCATTGGAGTGGCAGGTCTGGTGGGGACATGCCACAAGCCTCGGGGTCTATAGGAAATAGAAGGGACTTGGTCCAGTTAATTTTGAAACCTGTACAATTCAGGAGTTGAAATGCACCCTGAAGGGAGGGACCCACGTCATGAAGAAATAATATTAGGTCATCCGCTAAGAAGGCAACCCTCTCCTCCAGTCAGCCAATACTAATCCCCTTAATTTCAGAAGTAGTGTGAAGCACTTCTACCACCAGTTCAATTGCAATGGCAAAAAGGGCCAGAGAAAGAGGGCAGCCCTGATGGGTAAACTTATATAGCTGAAAAGGGGACCGACAAACCCCAACCCAACCTAACCGAGGCCGTGGGTGAGCTATACAGGACTTGGAGCCATTTAATAAAGAGCAATGGAAATTCCATTAGTCTAAGTACCTCCCACAGAAAAGGCCAACCAATGGTATCGAAGGCCTTCTCCATGCTTAGGGAGGCCACTACTCTAGATCCTGTTTAAATGCTGGGCGTGGATGTTAGTAAACAACCAGCTAGGGTTGATGTCAGCAATTTTGTGGCCCAAAAAAACAGTTTGGTCCGGGTCTATGATTGTTGGTAACATCGTCTGCAACCTTAGAGTTAAGAGTTTAGTTAAAATCTTAAAATCGTTGTTGAGCAAGGCAATTGGCCTGTAGGAGGCACATGCACTGGGGTTTTTGGGTAATTTGGTGATTTGTATTATATAGGTATAGCGATACCCTCAGCTTAAGAGGGCTGCTTGTTTGTTTTGGGCCTTGTAGTGCACCGCTGTCAACCCCAGGCAATCGGCCCTAACCTCTCGTGACACAGTTAGGAAAGGGGAAAGGGTGGTTTGACTGTATAACCTCTATACTATTATTTGGTACAACCCCCTTTGTATACCAGCACAGTAATTGACACTCACAACCAAACCACTTAACTATAACTTTTTACTGTAGGTAAAAGACATAAAAGATGGTCTGTATACAATATCTTATGCAGATCCCTGCAACATAGGTGTACACGTTAAAAGGATATGACATTTAATAATGCAATGAATATAAATCAATCCCGCTGCAGCTATCCTCCTGCGTGAGCAATAAAATAGCGCCCAGCAGTGCCCTATACTACCCAGTCAGGCCTGACCATAACTTGGGGTATAGTCTGTTGAAGAATCTTCGCTAGCAACTGTCGGTGGTGCACATAAGGGAACAAACTGTAATCCAATAGAGGGTAGCAAACGATCGTTAACTTGGCAAGCGGGAGAGACTGGACAAACTCAGTTCAGCAAAGCAGTCTCTCCAAAGTATAACTGTGATCAATGATGGGCCTAGGCAAAGTTAATAGGCAACAAAGTTATTTATATGTGGTTCTGAGCTGGCGCTCTCTCACCCAGACCGGACCGACTCCTGTCCGGTTCCTCCGCTACTGTGAGTGGCTTCACAGTGCCCACGATGCACCGGGTCTTCGGTCCCCCAGAAGATGGTGGCCCCTCAGATGGATCGGAAGCATCACAGGCTCCTCGGCGGAACGGAAGGCTCTCTGGAACAAGTGTGAGGCCCAGGCTTCAGGCCTACCACACGCAGCAGGTGAGTGCAGGGATCCTCTTGCAAGGAGGGTGGCGTTCCAAGAGAAAGAGCGAGGCCCCTCCTTCTCCTTTTAAAGTCCACCCCAGCAGTCCTTGCGCAGGAAAATGCACCCTGGGTGCCTCAAAGGTTGCTGGGAACTGTAGTCTTAAGGTGAAAACGATACCCCGCTATATAGGCATGACACATAGTGGGGGGAGGGCCCCCTCAGCTAAGCAAAGAGTAAATAAATCAGCTAGGATAGGGGCCAAAAATTCACAATGGGTCTTTTAGAAGTTGATAGGGAGTCCATCCGGTCCCAGACTGAAAGACCTGATCCAGTAGCTGGGCCAACGGTTGAGGGGGTAAAGTTTTGCAAGGAGTGGTAATCGACTGAGGTTTTTTATTTTTTACTTTCTGCTATAAAACATATCCAATATACAAAAATCGAATTTCTTTATACATTTTGGCCAAAATATATTCTGCTACGTCTTTGACAAAAAGAATCCCAATAAATGCATATTGATTGGTTTGCGTGAACATTATAGCACCTACAAACTATGATATATACATATATATAGGAAGGCCAGTATGCTGGCCTGAAATTATGGGAGGAGTTCGAGGGGTACTTAAGCAGGCCGTCCACCATCGTCAGTGTCGGCTTCAGTGCGCGGTATTCGTCGTCATCAGCCGACGCCATACGACTCGCAACGTCCGTGTAGTTACTTCGTACCTTCCAGCTTCGCTCGCAGTTGATCGTATCCCCGCTCGCGGTCGCAGGTAGGACCGGCCGTTACCGTTCGTACGAATCGTAGCGCCGGTACACGTTTCTTCTTTTACAAATCACACGGTTCATAACCCCGTGTTTTTCCGTCTGCATCGTATGTATACCGACTAGTACAGTTGTCTTTCGAACCCTGTCGCATGCACGTTACCACCGTAACGGCCCGCCTAGACACTACGTCTCACAGAGCTGTTGTACGAATTACTCGCAGCTCGCAAGTCTCTTACCTCAAGTCGCACATCCGATACCCAGTCGTCGGACTGGTATCCCACACTGCACTTCCTTATCCCTAGTCACTGATGCCCTACACCTCCTACGATACTCTCCCTTCACCTTACTGATGCCCCACACCTCCTACTACTCACACCATACACCGAACAGTCCGGTCCGGCTCTGGTCGCTAACAATCGGCACTACAGGCCGGACCCTCGGCAATCACAAGCCCCTTCAACTTCGAAACACCGAACAGCCGTCCGAGTCCAGCCATATCTCCGGCGCTACGATTCGGACCCGGCAATTCAAATTCCCGCCTTGCACCCGTTATCAGCCCGAATACAGGCACAGCATCGGCTCAGAGATTCGGATCTCTGGCATCCACGTTTGTTCCGAGCACAGTCGCATCACCGGCTCATCGGCTCGGATCTACAAACATCAAACTTCTAAAACCATCCGAATTCAGTCGTAACATCGGCTCAAACTTTCGGACCTGTGGCATTCCCAAGCGATCCGAGTCCAGTCGCACCACCGGCTCATCCGACTCGGATCTTTAGCAACAAACCATTCTATCCGATCCAAACGCAGTCGTAGTATCGCCTTGACATCGGTCCTCTGGCATCTACGAACGATCCGAGCACAGTCGCACCACCGGCTCATCGGCTCGGATCTACAAACATCAAACTTCGAACTGATCCGAATTCAGTTGAAGCATCGGCTCAAACTTCGGATTTATGGCATTTACAATCGTTCCGAGTCCAGTCGCATCACCGGCTCAATCGACTCGGGTCTCTAGCAAAAAACCCTCCTATCCGATGCGAACCAGTCGTAGCATCGGCTCAAAGGTTCGGATCCTCCGCTAACATGACCGATCCGAGCACAGTCGCACCACCGGCTCATCGGCTCGGGTCTACAAACATCAAACTTAGAACTGATCAGACCCATCCAACCGATCCGAACCCAGTCGTAGCATCGGCTCAAAGGTTCGGATCCTCCGCTAACATGACCGACCCAAGCATAGTCGCACCACCGACTCAAACGGTTGGATCCGCAGCATCAAACTTTCTAATCCGTCCGAATCCAGTCGTAACGTCGGCTCTAAGATTCGGATCCTTTTCCAACACTATCAATTCAAGCACAGTTGCACCTCCACCGCAGCAACTCAGCTTCCCCAGCATTACAGACCCATCCTAAACGATCCGAACTCAGTCGTAGCTGCAACTCAGACGTACAGTTCGTTGGCCACTCGAAGTGCTAGTACATTTCCGGTCGCATTAGCGGCGCCTCACGCTTGAATCGTTCCCCAAATAATAAAAAAAAAAAAAAATATATAAAAAAAATAAAAAGTAAAAAAACAAAACAAAACATAAATGATAAATGAACCAATAAATAACAATAGTCGAATGTAAATAAATTACTAGTAGTAAAATGCAACTTTTCTTCATGCATTACACACCTTACTTTAATTACTCCAGGTTCATCACGGACGGTCATCCCTACATACTCACAATTCACAAACTTTCCTTCTTTCGCCTCTCAGCAAGGTTACTTTTCCTCGCAATCGCTGAGAGCATTCAACAAGTGGTTCAAATCAGCCACTCATCATCTCCAGTAGCAATATGGCTACTCACCTTTTCTCTGTCGCTTTCCCCATGCAGCTCAGTGTCACAGGTTTCGGGTCGACCCATGTCTCGACCTCGACCAGACTTAAACTACTGGCGCACAAGTCAGGGCGTCAGTGCAAGGCCCCTCCTTGCTTTCTCCTCGCACTCTTTCACGACATATGTTTCTTCACATACACAATTTGACCGCTCGTGAGGCGTTAGTAACTGTCACATACTTCTGTGCACTACACTCTGTTTTCGAAGAGCGATCCGAGATCCTTCACCACACAGACAAGGTCGCCTAACATCCACCTTGCTGGCAGTGCGAGGGTTAGCAGACCGACCACACGTCAACCACTACAGATCGAAACATTCTTACTTAGCATACCAGACTTCAGCCACTTGCCCCAGCACGCCGTGGGGGCTCTGGTTCATTAGTCTGTGCCGAGCACCTTATCTAGCCAGTCACCTCCTGGCTCACCTCAGTTGCCTCGCATTCTTTTGAGTTTTCCAAATTTCACTCAACCGCGCTCGTACGCAAACTAATCTGTCATCTACGCCTATCGCTCCTTGCCCTGTCCTCACTGCTCTCCTTCTTCCTCCCCGTTTTCTTAAACCCTTCTATCCCCTCCAAACCTCGCAAACTTACTCTGAACATATGCATTCCCCTCCTTTTAACCGACGCCATGCCGCGAGCCGACAGCAAACTTTGCCTCACCATCACCCTTCGCGGGTCCGGCGGTCGGCAATACACAGTTCCCCAGACCTTGGACCACCCCCAGGCCTCGGCCGAACTACGACGTATGGGCATCCCCTACCTGGCCTCAGCCAGGAAAGCCAAGCTTAGGCTGCTCTTTCCACCACCAGCGGCAGCCTTACCAGACACACAATCTCCATCGTAGTCAATATACTCTGCAATTATCCAGCTGCACGGCTTGGCGACCACACTGGCAACTGCAGTCACCGATGTTCAGGCTAGAGTAAGGGGCCCTAGAACACGACCAGCCACGCCCCCCTTAGCCCCAGTCTCCACCGGCTGGCACAGTGCCAGCTAACACCAACTGGAGCACTATTGACACAGAACCATTCTACCGCCACTTCACCGACCTTCGCTCCCCACTCTGTACAATCTGTCAATCTGCCACCCTCACAATTAATTGGTGCTCCGAGCTGAGGCGCAGACTATGCGCCTCGTAGATTATCAGCATGCCACAGTCCTCCCAGTCGGGCACACTAGGACGTCTAATTTGTGCACCGGGGGGGCGCAGCCATCTCCAACAAACTTTCTAGGGTTGATTTTACCCTCACTGCAAACCTCGGCACATCTGTCTCCTACTCCAGACGGCTCCCCTCGAAGTACCTGCGGCACCGAGCAGCAGAACCCAGCTTATCTAGGCCGCATGCACGTCGGGCGGCTTGGCTTCTCTCCTCACATCCAACTCCCCCTCTAGCAGCCTTTCTAGGGCAGGTGTTCACTACAGGGTTCCACACTGGACTCATCACTTTACCCGTCTCTACCCAGAAAAAAAAAAAAAGGGAAAAACACGCTCTCAGTAGCCCCGACGTAGAAGTTATCAGCACTCCGCTTCAGGTCAAAATGGACCGGGGGCATGCGGTCAGCCCCTCCCCTCTTTTCGCAGTCACCGTTCACAGTACGGAGAGTCAGTCTTCGATCTTGTCGAGGGCAAGTTTTCCAATAAACTTTGTTTAGTCTACTACTTATCCGCGCCTCATTCTTCTAAAACGTACCCAGTTAAACTCCCTCATACCCTCACAGGAGTTCTCTCCAAATACTAAACCCCCAGCAGTCCTAGGAATTCAAGAAGAGATCTCTTAAATCAATATGCCCGTAACTGAGAAAAACGTAGGAAGCCTGGCTTAGCTCATCTCCTTCCGGACATCATCCTAGACAACGCGCCATGCAGGCCAGCCCACCTCTCGGTAGATTGACCCGCACAGGACTGTCGCCCATACGTCACCGTCACGCCAGGGTGCTCCAAACACACAACTACAACCCCTACTGGGCATGCTCAACGTCACGATGATGTTCATTTCTCAAGGGCGATCCTTTGTCTCACGCTTCTTAGTGTCCCTCTCCCAGGCACAAGACCCTGACCAAGTCATTTAGCTAGACGCAGCCGCTGTAGCGGATATGGCCATCTGGGCCCACTTCCTCGAGAACTAGCATAGTAGACCCACGTTCATCCCATCAGCATCCCTTCGTCACCACAGATGGTCAAAGACATAGCAGCTTCCACAAGCTTCATTGCAATTTTGTGCCATCATTGGTTTGCGGGTCCGTGCCCGTCAGAGATACTCACAAATCCGCGGTTAGTCAGTCCTCCTCTCTATTCGAGATCTACCCCATAGTTGCAGCGGCTCAAGTATGCGGCCGCACCTGGGCAGGACAGGCCGCCACGTTCGCCACAGATAACCAGGCCACAGTCACAGTCGTTAAAAGAGGCTGGTCAATATCGGTGGCCACCATGGCCTTCCTACGCAGGCCTGGTGCTACTGTCCCTACAACATCAGTTCAGTATCCTCAGGGTCCACATCCCTGGTAAATGCTATACCTTGGCCGACGCACGTTCCCGCCTAACTATGCCTCATCCTTTCACCGGAGCCCAGAGCCGACCATGTCCGGCTTCCCACGTTAGTCGCAACCAACTCTGCAACGAGATAGCACCTCCTGGTGCTACCTCCCTCGTCGATGTGTTCTATTCTTCCAATACACTAAAGGCCACCATACTGCCTGGTAGACTGGCAGGTTCCTAGCCGCTAACCCCGGGGCGGTTCCAGGAAACTCAGACATATCTGGCCTTCGTTCCTTCTGTCACACAATACCGTCAGACTCTATTCAGCCGGCATCCAGCATTTACCTCTCTACTAGACCCTACCAAACCTTCCCTGTTCACCGCTCATGCGGTCAAAACCATTCCACGTGGCATCCACAGGCAGCAACCACACACTGGTTCCTAACGCTTACCAGTGACCAACGCCATATTCCAGCACATGTCTGCTATGCTTCCACGTTTCCCCTTCGGTTATGACCCAGCCTGGTAATTCGAGCAGCATCACGTAGCCTTCCCCGGTTTTCTACGGCCCAGCGAATTTACTGTCACGAACCCGAGTACCAAGTACTACGCAGGCACCACCCGACTCACCACCAGAGTCGTTTCACCCTACACCCGACGGTGTCGGGAAACGCTACAATCCGGTCCCACAGTAGACGTCAAACTTTCCAGACACACAACGCCTGGTGCCCTATGGCCGTTCTAAAGCAATTGGTATACTCTACTGTCCGTCCTTTCAGAGGACAGCCTCTTCTACGTTTCCCAACTGTACCTCTAAGCAAGTACCAGTTCATCAGTTAAGTCAGAACGCTCCCATGCATCTTAGGCCTTAAACCCAGGTCGTTACTCAGGACATTCTTTTGCGTGGGAGCAGCCTTAGCCGCATCGCGTAACAGAGTTCCAGACCACGCAATCAGGATGATGGGCAGGTGGAAGTCCACGCGTTTCGCCCGATACGTCCCCAATCCTCAAACGGATCGTCACGAGTCTCCAACAGTCTCGCTCAGTTGTTATTGCCTCGTACAGTGAAACAATTCCTTCCCTAACCAAGTGTGTTTTTTGGCCCCTTCTCTTGGCATACTGTCCAACAGGCCAGGTCACACTTCAGGTCTTATCTGTGTTGTTAGTCTTGTGATGTGTTTATGTGATCTATATCTCTTCGGACTGAGGGCTCCGACCATAAATAGGAAGGCCAGTATGCTGGCCTGAAATTATGGGAGGAGTTCGAGGGGTACTTAAGCAGGCCGTCCACCATCGTCAGTGTCGGCTCCAGTGCGCGGTACCCACCCACCCATACCCCTTTTTAGGGCACTTCCCTTCAAACAATTCTCAACAGAATTATTCATTACTTCTATCTTAGGTATGGCCCCTTCTCTTGGCATACCGTCCAAATGGCCAGGCCACACTTCAGGTCTTATCTGTGTTGTTAGTCTTGTGATGTGTTTATGTGATCCATATCTCTTCGGACTGAGGGCTCCGACCATAAATATATATATATATATATATATATATATATATATATATATATATATATATTGTGACGGTATGCGGGGTGAGATATATGACGGCCGCTATGTTTCACCTCACATTCGGTCCATTGTAAGGGACTGAACCAGAATCCGGCCCAGGTTTTTCCAGCCTCTGTAGTTGGCTGGGTTCCGGTCCAGATATTCAGGTTCAATGGAATCCATAGGCAGCTGAGCTTAAGAAAAACCAGGAAGAGAGGACAGCATGGCTCTGGCCTGAGACTCAGAAGGGAATCTGAGTAAGAGGAGCGCTGTTTATTTGGGCTGAAAGAAAAAGGTTTGCTTTACTTCACCTTGTGTTTTGTGGGTGACGGGGACCAGCCCCTCACCGTATAGAGAGCGGTTACTGTATAGTTTAGCGCCGGACGGCAAGGATTTGTTTTACTGTTTTGTTTATTTTGTATGACTATTGCAAACCACTCGTAAATAAAGCTGGCAATACGCCAGGTTTTAAAGAAACTGCCTGTACGCTGACCTTCATTCTGAGAAAAGGTGATCCCCACGAGCTAATCTCCCTCAATATATATATATATATATATATATATATGTGTTATTTTTTATTTATTTTTTTATACTACTAATGGTGGCGATCAGCGACTTATAATGGAACTGCTGGGGGGAACTGACTAACTGCCACTGACATCACCAGTGACATTAATACAGTGATCAATGATATACACCGTCACTGTAATAATGACACTGGCTGGGAAGGGGTTAACATCCAGGGCAATCAAGGGGTTAAATATGTGCCTAACTATGTGTAATGTGTGTGTCAATTGTGCTTTATTTTACTAAGAGATCTCTCAGTTTCTCATCCCTTAGAAACTGAAAGATCGTTCCCTCAGTACGGAGCTCTGTGTTGTTTACCAACACAGAGCTCTGGGCTGTGATTGCACATAGCGCAGGTCCTGGCTGTCAATCATTGGCTGGGACTTGCTGACAGGGTCCCGCTGTGTACAATCTAAACCCAGAAGTAGGCAGCAACATATGGATACTTTGCTTTGCCTACAGCGGCCGCTCGGCGGGTGGGGCGGGTGGGCGGGCGGCAAGTGGTTAAGTACTGGATGTATATGAATCCTTTTTGAAGAATAAGGATATAATTTAGAGTCACTTTATTATGTGCCTGTGACTGAACTTGTTTTTAAAATGAAAGATACAGCTGTGTTTTTGTCACAATAATGCACTCCAATGCTTATATCTGCTACATAGCTTACAGCTCCACAATAGTATGTTCCTATCATCCAATCACAAAATATATTCATTTTCAAATATAATACTTGTAAGAATTGAATAAAAAAAAAAAAACAGTGGCTCTATTGTACGGCGTGCTTTTCTGTTTTAGCAACAGCTCCATCGCTTTGCCTTTAATTTTGATCCTGCAAATGTTTTCTCTGCAGGGCAAGACAGTAACACAACAGACATAATTCCTTTGTAATGGCTGCTTTTACACTTTTTTTTCCTTTCCTTTCCCATTTCTACATAAGTTTCGGACTTTACATTTGTATCTCATTTAGAATTCCGAGAGCCTGGTGTACAAAATGGCGCAACATACAGCAGCCAGCAGGGGGTAAATGAGAGATCAGAAATGACTTATTGTAGTATTTACATTCCCAGATTCGCACAAAGGCTGAAAAAAAAAAGTAACAAACCGCTTAATTTCATTGAGCCCTAGGGTGCTGGGTGGTAAATCAGTGTTTGTAACGCAGATTTAAAAACAGAGCAGGCAAATACTGCAAACAGAGAGACCGACAATTTTGCTAGCATCAGGGCGTGAAATTTCAGATATAAAAATTGCCTGTTTATAGCCTTATGGAGCCGGGCCTGGACATATTCAGTTTTGTGCTTTTGGAAAGATAAGTATGTTGCTTAGCATTAATCTAATGGATACTTGTTTAACATGACAGGGCTTTGCAATGGCTCTATTCAGCATTGCTGGCACTCTTACTGTAACATGGATAAGGTCCTCAAATACTAGATTAACCTGTTTAGTGCCGCACTTCATACAATGGTACAATAGAAATCTTAACGAAAACCTGTTACATTTATTAACCACTTCCCACCCGCCATATAACAAAATTACGTACGCAAAGTGGTTAATTTATCCTGACCAGACGTCATATGACGTCGGGCAGGATGTGTCTCTAATGCGCACCCCCGGTGATCAGGGATGGCGCATGACATAGCCCCTTGTCTGATCAAGGTAAACAGCCAATGAAATTGTCTGTTTACCTCGTGATCGGCTGTGTCCAATCACAGCCGGTCACAAGTATAAACAAAAGAGCCGTTTCCAGGCGATCCCTGCTTACTCTCCTCACACACCGATCGTGTGAGGAGAGAGAAGGAGATCTGTGAGTAGAAAACTGTAATTTACTGTCATTTACACCTTACTGTGCACAACACGCTCCCCCACAATAAAGAGAACCTGTCTCCAGTACTGTCACACAGCCCATCTGGATCTATCACAGCCCATCTGGATCTGTCACAGCCCATCTGGATCTGTCACAGCCCATCTGGATCTGTCACAGCCCATCTGTTACACAACCCATCTGGATCTGTCACACAGGCCCACTACCAGTACCGCCATTGGTACCACTATCAGTACCACCACCGGTACCGCCATTGGTAACGCCATTGCTACCACCACACAGGCCTGCCATCAGTACTGCCATAAGTACCATCACACATGCCCATCATCAGTATTGCCATGAGTACCGCCGCACAGTCTCGCCATCAGTACTGCCACACAGGCTCGCCCTCAGTACTGCCATCAGTACCGTCACATAGGCCCGTCATCAGTACTGCCTTCAGTACCGTTACACAGGCCCATCATCAGTACCATCACATAGGCCCGCCATCAGTAACCTGTCAGTACCATCACACAGGCCCGCCATCAGTAGCTTCACACAGGCCTGTCATCGGTAACCTGTCAGTACCACCAGCAGTACCGTCACACAGGTCGCCATCATGTCTCAAAGAGTTTACACACCTGAGGAGGCATATAACATCCTTACTATGTTGGATGATGAGAGCAGCGGGGAGCTCCTATCATGCGATTCTGGTTTGGAATACGAGCCAGTAGAGGGTAGTGGATCGGAGTCAAAGTCAGCGGAGGAAACCGTCCCTCCTAAAAGAATAAAGAGATCAGGACCAAGATCAGAAGACCTGCCTACCACCAGCAGTGCCAGACCCCAGGAAGAGGAGCCCAGTACCAGTACTGGAATTGCACACCCAACCCACCTTCCCGATGCCCTGGCAAACCTCTTATGGTTGCCTGCCAGCTCAGGGTCTGTTATAATCCCCCCTTTCACCGCACAGCCAGGTGTGCAGCCCATCACTACACAGTATATGGTGGACCAAACAAATCTCTATGCAGAGCAATTTATTGCTTCAAATCACAATTCATCCTAAGCCCATATGTTCCAATGGCGACGTCTCACACTAGACTAATTAAAATTGTTTTTGGGCCTTACTTTTAATATGGGGCTTACAAAGAAGAACAAACTGCACGCCTACTGGTCCACCAACCCCACCCACCACATGCCAATATATTCTGCTGTCATGTCCAAGACACGCTATGACATGGTTATACGTTTCCTACATTTTAATGATAATTCGCAGTGCGCTCCCCGTGATCATACCAACCATGACAAATTGTACAAAATGTGCCCCCTAATAAATTATTTTTCAAAGCTATTTGCTGAAGTGTTTATCTCAGACCAAAATATTTGTGTGGACGAATCCCTTATTCACTTTACGGGCCGGCTGCAGTTCAAACAATATATTCCTAGCAAGAGAGCCAGGTACGGGTTGAAGCTGTATAAATTATGTGATAGAGCCACTGGATATGTGTACACTGTTCGCGTGTATGAAGGCAAAGACACCCAGCTCGAGCCCCCTTATTGCCCAACATATATGAGAACCAGTGGTAAAATTGTCTGGGACCTTGTATAACCCCTGTTCAAAAAAGGATACCATTTATATGTAGACAATTACTACAGCAGCTTGCACCTTTTTTGTCACCTGAATGGTGAAAAAACCCTGGCCAGCGGTGCCTTCAGAGGGTTATGACTAAGGCCTTATAGGCTGAAAAGCATCAACTGTTTTCATCTGCGTTTGTTCACTGTGGCTTGTCAATAAAAACAAAGATTTTTTTAACCACCTCGCGCCCGCCGTACAAGTATATACGGCCGCGAGGTGGTTGTTACATGCCGGGAGGCCGTTATTATACGGCCTCCGCTAATTTGGCCACTGGGGGGCGCGCGAGCGCCGCCGGCCGCGGCGCGCACACGTACCCGGCACGTCACTGCAATGCCGATGCGCGTGCCTGGCGGCCGCGATGTCCGCCAGGCACCCGCGATCGGCGGTTACACAGACAAGGACATGGATCTGTGTGTGTAAACACACAGATCCATGTCCTGTCAGGGAGAGGGGACCGATGCCGTGTCCCTTGTACATAGGGACACAGATCGGTCACCTCCCCCAGTCAGTCCCCTCCCCCCACAGTAGCAATCACACATTAGGGAACATATTAACCCCTTCCTCGCCCCCTAATGTTAACCCCTACCCTGCCAGTCACATTTATACAGTAATCAGTGCATTTTTATAGCACTAATCGCTAGACTTGTGCACAACGGAAAAATTTGTTCCGTTTCGGTTCGTTTCTTTCCGGTCCTGTTGATTCGTAATCATTCGTAATTTTGCTAGACGGGATTTTTCGTGTTCGGACTCATTCGTATTTTTGCAAGCGACATTTTTCGTTGAATTTTTTGTTGCTTTATAATTCGTACTTTCGGTAGAGTACGTTGTTTTTCGTTGATTCTGGACACAACTCCTACTTTCGTAACTTTTTTTGGGTTCGTTGTTTCGTAATTTTCCGTGTCTCTCTCACAACGACGCTGCCTATTATGCCTAATGTGCTTAGAATGGATTTGTACTTTTCTAAATACAAAGCGGTTATTTGTAACGATTCGAAATCTCGTATTTTACTTTCGTTTTTTACATGCGGCTATAGGCTCCGCCCCTGTACACCATTTTGAGAGGGTTCAGCACGGTGAGGGAGAAGCAGAGAGCAGAGCAGAGTGAGTGTTATTGTGCTTCGAATGGATTCGAAATCTCGTATTTTTCTTTCGTTTTTTCATGCGGCTATAGCCTCCGCCCCCTGTACACCATTTTGAGAGGGAGTTCAGCATGGTGAGGGAGAAGCAGAGAGCAGAGTGAGTGTTATTGTGCTTCGAATGGATTCGTACATTCGTAACTTTTTTCATAACGAATTATGCCGAAGACCTTCGGGCATTCGCTATTTTGCGGTATAATTTATTTCGGATTCGGTTTTATTCGTAATTGCTCTGTTCGGAAATTCGAATGCTTCCGAATGTCCGAAAGTTGCTAAATTCGGACGAATTTCGATTCGTTACGAAACGAATTGCACAAGCCTACTAATCGCTGTATAAATGTGAATGGTCCCAAAATAGTGTCAAAAGTGTCCGATGTGTCCGCTATAATATCGCAGTCACGTAAAAAATCACTGATCGCCGCCATTACTAGTAAAAAAAATATATATATAAAAATGCCATAAAACTACCCCCTATTTTGTAAACGCTATAACTTTTGCGCAAACCAATCAATAAACGCCGGTTGCAATTTTTTTTACCAAAAATATGTAGAAGAATATGTATCGGCCTAAACTGAGGAAAAAAAAAAATTCCCAAAAAATCGGGATATTTATTATAGCAAAAATCAAAAAAATATTGCTTTTTTTTCAAAATTGTCGCTCTATCTTTGTTTATAGCGCAAAAAATAAAAACTGCCGAGGTGATCAAATACCACCAAAAGAAAGCTCTATTTGTGCGAAAAAAAGGACGTCAATTTTGTTTTGGAGCCACGTCGCACGACCGCGCAATTGTCATTCAAAGCGTGACAGTGCTGAAAGCAGAAATTTTGCCTGGGCAGGAAGGGGGTATATGTGGACAGTAAGGAAGTGGTTAAAGAGCAACAACTGGAGTGTGGATCATTTTTCCTACATTACCTTCAGAAAAAAACAGAAAGGGCTTCCCACAGAGTATATTATCAAAAAGGCTACAAAACGGGGAATCCGCATTCATAAGGAATGAGGAAGTGTTAGCCATGAAGTGGCGGGACAAGAAAGATGTTCACATGATGTCTACCATCCACACTGACACCTTGGTGGAGATTGGTGGCCCCATTGTAAACTCTGAATGTGTCTATGATTATAATCTGTTCATGGGAGGGTGGATTTAAATGATCACATGCTACAACTGTATTTATCAACCCGAAAGCCCTGTTACAGGTATAAAAAATTAGCATTTCATATTTTTCATATGGCCATGTTTAATTCGTATGTCTGCTATTAAAAAACAGCTGAAAACCAACCCATCACCTACCTCAAATATATTGAAGACATTGTCACTGACCTGATTTACCAGCAAGAACCCGCCCCAGGAAGCATTCGCTTTGATAGTGTCAGTCGACTTCATGAGCAACATTTTCCCTATAACATTCCCCCCACAGAATCAAGAAGAAGACGCCAAAAGAGATGTCATGTATGCAGTAGAAGAGGAGTTATAAGAGATACCAGCTGTTAATGTCCCTAATGTCCCTCCCAACCTGGTCTGTGTATCGGAGATTGCTTCAGAAAATATCACACATTAATTAGATATTAGTTCCCCTTTTTTTTAACAGACCATTTCTCCATTTCAAATACCTATTCGGATCATTTGCCTGCTACCATGATTCTACCTTCCACGTTAACTGACCCTGACCTGTTTACCGACAATGCCTTTGCCTGCCGTTTTAAACCACGTTTCTGACTTCCACGTGCACCGACCTCAGCTTGTTAATTGACCATGTTTTTTGTCTGTCACTTGGACTGATCTTTTGCCCTTCTACTTTCTGTACACAGGGGTCTCACATATGTGAGGGGCTTCAGAAGAGCAATCTGAGTTAAGATAACCAGTTTTTGGTTTTCTGTGTTCCCAGAACAGGGTCTGGTGTCCGGAGGCTTCAAAGAGATTTGGGTGAAAGAAGCCTCTACCCCTGACCCCCTGGCCCTAAGCTTGATGGTCCTTCCTGCTGCTTGGACCAATACTTTGGCTGTGCTGACCTTATAGATGCTTGTAATGACCCAGGACATTATGGACCATGTTTCTTCCTGCTGCCTGGACCTATACTTTTGCTGTGTTGACCATATCTCTGCCTGCTGACTCTACTAACTATGGACAGTATTTCTGCCTGGACATCTCTGCCTGCTACCTGGACCAATTCTTTGACTGTGCTGACAGTATCTCTGCCTGTACTAACTATGGAAAGTATTCCTGCCTGCTGCCTGGACGATTGCTTTTGCTGTCGCTGACCACATCCTTGCCTGTTGTCTGGACCGATGCTCTCCTCTGTGGGCCACTGCACTACTAAAACCACAGGTAATCTTTTGTTATATGGCATGTACATGCTATGTGTTAAAAATATGAAGGGCCCTCAAAAATGTGATCGGTATTCAGAAAATTATATGTGAAATTTATACTCCTAGAACGCCTGGAGGTGCTGATTGGATGTTGGTCCTCTGTATATGGCCAGGCTGTGTAAAAGTCTCACACATGTGGTATCGCTATACTCAGGAGGAGTAGCAGAATGTATTAATGTATTGAAACCACTAGCCCCTGAAGAAGAGGTTCATTGCTACAAACTTGAAATGCATTTGGCACCCTCTGTCCTATCTATATATCGACAGAGTCCAGTGGTTGTTTGAATAATATTGTAACATTGCATCGTAACTGTACATGCATCCAACTTTGATCTTATTATGTTATTTTTCATGATTTTAACTTTACTAATAAATATAAATATATTCTCAATACTTTGTAATTACTAAGGAGTTTCTGCCCTTCAAAGTCCCCTAGAGGAATCAGTTTTTGTATCTTACTAAGCTTACAGCTACAGCTATGAGCTTGTTTTGATCACCTAAAGTCCAGGCCCTTTATAAACTGCCCTATGGACTTCAAGTTGGTAATATCCCTAATACATGGGATAGGTTTGCTTTAACATTCTTTAAATAAAGAAATCAAAAGAGAAGACCATGTGCATGAATCTCACAATCCTGTTATGTTTCCCAGCAGATAGAAAAGTGTAAGATTTCTGCTCTTGGACCACCTACTCTATTGTCCATTGCTTAGACAAAACACAGTACAGGAATAATTTAGATTTAATGACAACTATAATCTAGTTAACAGGCAAAATGTTTTATGTCAAATTATTAAAGATGCACTTCATTCAAATCTAAGCATTTAACATGAAAGTTTATACATGGGGCTCAACTCACTTACAATGCTTGTTTTTCATCCTGGCAACGCTTGAATGCAAATGCCCACAGTTTCTCAGAGTAAAATCCTTAGTTTACTAGCAATCTAGTATAATAGGAACATTCTTAGCCTGTAATTATGTAGGCTAAAAATTATAAACTAGTTGCACATCTCTGAGTCAGAAGCCACAATTACACTGGGTTCTCCAGTAAAAGGTAGATGAAGTCATCCGAAACATTACATTCTTTGGTTCAGAGTTCCAAACTCCACTCAGCAAAATCTCGGATGCAGAATAATGTACTGTATATCTCTGGTGCACAACCATAATCATTCAGAAAACAGTGGCACACAACACTTGAATTTTGCATGAGTTTTACACTACTCAGGAGGAATTGCCTACAAAGAAATTTTCCGCAAGAGTGTGGGTTAACCAGCACCAAAAAAGAGGCGAGAGATGGTATTCCCTCTGAAAGTCTTTCCAAATATGACGATGGTATAATTGTATAAAGCACTAAAGTCCGTCAATTAGACTTGCTTTAGCAAAGTTACTGTGTCTTCCTAACAAAACAGAGGCATTCTTCTGCACACATGCTCTATGCTCTCCCCTGTTGGTCATTTATAAATGTACTCCTGCAGACGACTGAGAATTGCTTGCCATCAAACTTGCTCAAGGGGAGTGATGCCACAATATGGAGGAGGCCTTGGTCACTACCTATATGGAGCAATATACCGTAAGCCTTCAATACCTTCAAATTGCTTAACAGGTAAACTGATAGCAAACAAGCCAGACAAGCCAGAGGAGGAGGGAGATATACTCCCTCAGACTCCTCCCACAAATCCAGGCTGGCCTCCGGCCAGCCTTTCAACATGTAGCAACCAGGTAAGGAGCAAAGGGGAATACTATAGAGTGTCATTGGAATGACAACACTGAGTCTGCTGGGGCTTCTGCCATCACATTCAAGATAGCTGCACCCAGCAGTGGTCTCAGAACTTTTGAATATCTAAACAAAGGATGCTTTTACAAGTAAAAACATGCATAATATATATTAAATGCACACATAGACTTATGGAAGATGTTTGTTGAAATTAATGGTTTGGCGATAAGCTTTCTTTAGGCAGGGGGTTCACATTAATGCAGCTAGGGATTTGTGCCTGCTGTCCTGTGCGTGTCTGTTCACTGATTCAGGTGTGATTCAGGTCCATATTTTTGCCTGAAATCACACTTGAACCAGACCCAAACACTCACAGGACCCATTTACAATCCATTCCGCAGCCACCCCAGACCTATGTGAACCGCCTCCATTGAGAGCTGGTTACACTCACATGTCATACGAATTGGATGCAGGGACACCGGCATCCAATTCGTATATATGTGAACCCGGACTTAATTTTAGACATACTGAATTTTAAAATAAAATTATCCATTTCTACTATGTTCGGTATTTTTTTTAAAGAAGAGCAATAGATGTTAAGATTTCCTATGGTTTTTAAACCGATGGATTTTTCCATCGGAAAACCGATGAAGCTGACTTCCATCAGTCTTGCCTACACATCATCAGTCAAAAAACCGACCGTTCCAAAGGCGGTGACGTAAAACACTCCGATGAGCCGAGAAAAATGAAGTTCAATGCTTCTGAGCATGCGTCGACTTGATTCTGAGCATGCGTGGGTTTTTTATCCGATGGAGTTCCCCACAGACGATAGTAATTTGCTATCGGTTTTTTAACCATCGGATACATTTAAAACATGTTCTATTTTTAAACACCGATGGAAAAAAGACAGATGGGACCCATACACGATCGGTTTGTCCGATGAAAAAAGTCCATCGGACTGTTTTCATTGGTAAAACCTATCGTGTGTACAGGGCTTTAAGAATACTAGCCACAAACTTGCAGGTTATAGCCTGCCAGTAACTCTGACATTCCAGGAAGAGCTCTTGGTGTGAATGTTAAATAGATATATATCATGAAATTGAGTGGCTTGCGTTGTGCATAAGAGGTCACAGTAAAGTGTAAACCCCACAAAACATGTATGTGAAATTGAATAAAGGAGAGCTAAACAGCTCTATGTTTGTATGAATGTATGCATGTCAAATACATTACAATCAAGTCCTTAATTATAGAACATTTTAAATCAGAATTAATTAATAAAACTATGTTTTGCAATTCCTATTAACCACTCTCTTCATAGATGGCAAATAAAAGCAGCACAGAAAAATCGAAATTTCTGGTGAAAAACTACATGAACTTTTCTAATCCTTATATATATATATATGGCTACTGTCATTGAAAACGTTTATTTTTTTCCTTCAGACAATTGGATTTTCAACTAACACGTTCTATAACTGAAGTTATGTGAAATTGTAGATTGGATGCAGTAAATGCAGCCACTAGTCAAAATTTAATAAGTAGTTTTAATCAAGAGTAATCAAGATTATGCATGTTCCAAAACTATTAAAATTTGATTACAATTACAAGATCCTCAGTAATGGGATGTGCATCCTGTAATTGATCACGACTGCCTTTATGTACAAAATAATCCAAGACAATGCCATTCTTCAAGCAGTGGGGAAACATGTCTATGTTTCTTGAGTACATCTCTCTTTATTAGCACACAGTATTGGATGTAGCTCACAAATTGTCCCATATCAGAGAGAATATTACTGTCAGGAATCTGTCTTGGAGCCAAGAGGAGATTGTCTTTTTCCACCTGTGGGGATGGATCAATGAGCTGAGAGGAGGAACTGTGTGGCCCTGGAGCCCTTTGAACTGAAAGCTGGACCACTTTGCAAGAGGCTGCACTTATAGACTGTCTGTATACCAGGATCCAGTGAGTAAAGCCTTATTTGTGTTCATGCTACTTCATGGTCCCCAGCCGTGAACCATGGACTGTTCCAGTAGGCCATTACTTGTGCTCATACTACTTCTTGATCCCAAGCCGTGAACCGCGGACTGTCCCAGTCTACCTATATTAGTGCTGCAGCTGCTAAGCAAGAAGTGTCCTCTGCTAGCAATAGGTTCTATTTTGGAGTATACTGCATCACCCCAAATCCCGCTTCCAAAATTCTACTAGCAAATAAACTTCCAAAGACAACCCCTGATTATTGAGCTGGAGTGAATGGATTATTGTTGCTGCATGCCTGGCTGCCTCTGTACTGTTGGGTATTGGGAAAGAACCTGTCTAACCTACAGTGACTCCTTTGGGGTAAAGCTACATATACAAGTACGGTATACATACAGTATATAAAAATTAATACATTTTAAATCTAAAAATAAAGTTAAGTTGTGGCTGCACTACGACTGCAGCCCTATAAGTTTAATATGCCAATTGAAAATAAATACCAAAATTGTTTCAGTTCGCATTGTTTGAATTTAGTCTAACGAATTTCAATCCATACTGAAAACTCTGCAAGCGTTTTATCTAATTCAATTCTATTGCTCATCTTAATGACTTCTGCTCCTATCCATTGAATAACCGCACAAACAGCAAAGATTGTGTGTCATGCAGTCAGTATTTACATACTTTCAAAACACTGCATATTATTACACGGGTGTGTGTTGCACGTACTAGCTGTGTGCAATAGAGAACTAGCTTTGAGAGTTAGCATCTGTACCCATTCACCAGCTCAATCTTTCTCTTTTAGATCTCCCTTTTATGAAGTAATTATCCTTCCTTTGCCTTTTTCCTATTTATTCCTCTAGTCGGCACATTCTTGCATCTTTCCTTCTCTTATGGCTTCCTTCTTTCTCAGCTATAAAAGTGCCAGATTGGAGTTGCAGTCTAAAGAGGGATCATTTGCCATTTGCCACCATATGGGCCCAAAAGCAAAATCGTCAGCTAAGCGATTAAATCAAGTATGTCGAACAAAATGTTATGAACTGACATTATGGGTATATAATTTTATGCCATTTGTTGCCATCTGTTTAAACAAACAGCCCCCCTCACTCACAAACACTCATCAATATATGTGGTTCTCACACAACACACTGTACAGCTTTTCGTGTTACCCATCTAAATATATATATATACGCTGCTTTTAGCATCTATTTTTAGCTAGCCCTTTGTTCAGATTTGGTGGTAAAAATGCAGTCTACGGGTTTTTATCATTCCTTTTTTACATGCCAGCAGTAATAAAAAAAAACTGACACTCTAATTTATATTAATTAATGTAAATAAAGAACATGTGCTCCCATTTATTAATAACAGTAAAGAAACAAATGCTGTACTGCATCTACTGAATTACGGTAATATGATGTGTGGCGTGTTTTCAACTCAAAAGTAGAAAAACGTGTTGAATGAAACAAAAATTTAAAGAATGAGTTCATCCAAAAATAATATTTCAATTATCAGCAGAGTTTCATGCAATTAGATATCGTTTGGATTTTTACATCTCTTGATCCTTCAGCATAAATTTTGAGACTCCAGCTAACACATAGTCCAAAAAGGCTAATTTGTTATTCTGTGCCTCTTCCTATGTATACTTGATTTATTTGCCCGCTGATTTTATGTGTTTACTAAAAGCTTGTATTTCCAGTGTTCTCATCTTGACCAGCATATCATCCACATTACTGAACCATTGGCTTGGTGTTTTTCTCCTATAATAGTTCAAGGCTTTCTTCTATACCTCCTCTATGTACAGATCCCTACAATAGGAGATACAGGTGATCCCAAAGCTTAGCCTTGTTTCTATCTGTAAAAGTTATTTATGTTTTGGAAATAGGTAAGGTTGAGAAAAAAAAGGTCCAGCAAGGAACATACTTAAAGCCGAGGTGCAGTCAGTTTTAAAAAAAAAAAAAAAAGTCAGCAGCTACTAACAGTGTAGCTGCTGACTTTTAATAAGGACACTTACCTGTCCTACTCGCCCGCGATGTCGGTCCCGCCACGGTGATCGATCGCTGCTGTCAGGTCCCAGCTCCTCCATCCTGCCCATTTCCTACTGCGCATGCGCCACTCACACGGCGCTTTGTGAATGGGCGGCTTGCCTCCTGGGATTACACACAGTTCCCAGAAGGCAGCGCGCCCCATTCACAAGAAGAGGAAACGGAAGTTCTCAATCCGAGGACAAGGAAGAGGCACAGTAGAGGCAGATTAGGGGACTTCCGCATAGCAACAGGCATTTCGGGTGAGTATAAACTTTATTTATTTTTCTATTAATATTTTTCTCTTTTTTGGGGGGATTTTTAATGTAAAAAAAATTCTGGGTGGACCTCCGCTTTAAGCTGGGTACACACTGATAGTTTTATTTTATTTTTTGTTCTGATCAGATGCTAGTTTTCCAGCATGTCCCTTCCACAAAAGACAGTCACACATCTGAACCAATAACTTGGTGTTTTTCTCTTAAAAGAGTTCAAGGCTTTCTTCTATACTTCCTCTATGTACAGATCCCTACAATAGGAGATACTGTACAGGTGATCCCATAGCTTAGCTATGTTTCTGTCTGTAAAGTTATCCATGTTCTTGAAATAAGTGAGGTTGAGACAAAAGGTTGAGCAAGGAACATACTTAAGCTGAGTACACACTGAGTTTTTTTGTGTTCTGATCAGAAGCTGGTTTTCCAGCATGTCCCTTCGACAAAAAACTAAAATAATTAGTTCATCCAAAAATATTTAAATTATCAGTGGAGCCTCATGCAATTAGATATCCCTCAGTTTCATATATCTCTTGATCTTTCTGCATTTTTTTGAGACTCCAGCTACATACAGGATGACTTTATTATTCCATGTGTTCTGCTTATCTCCTCTGTTCGATATTCTTGTGTTTTTGCTTGACCTTGTAGATGTTTTAATGAAAGCCAAGTCTCAGTAGCTACAACAAGTGGCGCCAACAGCGGTGCACGGTTGCTGCCGCAAACGGGAAATGGAGAGTCTGAGGCACCTGTTTCTGACAGGATTTTCATGACACTTTCAATGCACACCATAGATGTCTTTGGACTCTTTGTTTGTTATTACAACCTCAGCCTAGTGGTTGGTGGGAGTCAAAAAGCAAATACTGGTCTCTGTGGGTTGGTTTCCAGGAGACCTGTAGACCTTAATGTCCCAAACACCCCCCACTTTGACTTGTACCACAAAGTTCAAAAAGAATAATTTGCAATTCTGTGTTTCTTCCCCTGTACACTTGATTTATTTTCCCACTGAGTTTATTTGTTCATTAAAAGCTTGTATTTCCAGTGTTCTCATCTTGACAAGCATATCATCCACATTGCTGAACCAATGGCTTGGTGTTTTTCTCCTATAAGAGTTCAATGCTTTCTTCTATACGTCCTCTATGTACAGATCCCTACAATAGGAGATACAGGTGATCCCATAGCTTAGCCATGTTTCTATCTGTAAAAGTTATCTATGTTCTGGAAATAGGTGAGGTTGAGAAAAAAAAGGTGCAGCAAGGAACATACTTAAGCTGGGTACACACTGATAGTTTTTTTTTTTTTTTTATGCTGATCAGATGCTGGTTTTCCAGCATGTCTCTTCCACAAAAGAGTCATTAGACTGCCTTCTGTTGGAAAGACAGCTGTACACACTGACTGAAAGTGTTCCTGTTGAACCAGTCGAATTTCAGCCAGTGTATACCCAGTCTTAAGCCTAGTACACACAGGCCGAATGTTGGTCAATAGGATAGGATAAATAGAAACTATCCAACATTCAGCCCCTGTATATGGCAGCTGGTCCAACAGAAGCCAGCCATTTGTCAGACCGAAAAAGGTCTGCCAACCAGCTCCCGATCAGCGCTCTCAGCCATTGGCTACAGCAAAGTTCAGTCCCTTAGCTAAGTCTTCCTTCTCTAGCCGAGTAAGCTCTCTGTCTGAAGGGTTCTTTACCAAAGTGTTCTTGGAGTGGTATTGGTGGTGGTCTGTCATAGCAAGTTGGTGAATTTGCTGATCTGTCTATCCTTGCCCTTAAAGTAGAGGTTCCGTCAATTTTTTTTTTTAAAAAGACAGCAGCTACAAATACTGCAGCTGCTGACTTTTAAAAAAATGGACACTTACCTGTCCAGCGCGCCAACAATGTCGGCAGATGAGGTCGAGCAGTCGCTCGGTCCTCGGATGCTGCCGCCACCATTCTTGGTGAGGGAATCCGGAAGTGAAGCCTTGCGGATTCACTGCCCGGTTCCCTACTGCGCATGCGCGAGTAGCGCGGCGCGCCATCGCTGGTCCCCACTCTCTCCTGGGAACAGTGTGTTTCCCAGAAGACAGCGGGGGGGGGGGGTGACGCAAAGGGGCGTGACTCCCGTGGGAGTCAATACCTGAAAGTGGTGCAAATACCTGTCTTAGACAGGTAGCTGCACACCCCTCCCCCCTGAAAGGTGCCAAATGTGACACCGGAGGGGGGGATGGTTCCGAAAAGCAGAAGTTCAATTTTTGGGTGGAACTCCGCTTTAATGTGTTTTTCCCAATCACTAAATTTAGCTACTCTTTCTAGAATCTCAGCAAGTAATTTTGATACCAAACATTGTTTAATTGCATCAGATTTCTGTCTCAAAGCATCACTGTTCTTTATTATAATGGGTGGCTTAATTTATTGGTAGGGAAACTAGGTTGGCCAAGCTAAGCTAGATTTTTACATAGTAAGTTGAGATTCTCATAAAATGACACCACTGAATCTACTGATTATCCAACGTGGTTTCTTCTTTCTAAGTCTGCATGTAAATGTTTCTGTCATGTGCTTGGCTTGCATTCTCAAGGTTTGTGATAGGCTAACTGTAATTTAGGGCCCCAAAATACCTGCTTTAGTGGAATTTTTGAAGGACCACGCAAACATTCTTGGATGACAACTGCTAAAGTCAATGTTCATAACTGAAACGATCAGAAAAATGGACAATCAGAAGGATGGGGTGGGGGGGGGGTGGGAGTAGAGGTTCTCTATGTTATTACTAATATTAGGGAACCCTTTAATCTTAAAAAAAATGTGACTTGCTATAGATTAGTCCACATCACAAAAAGCTATTAAATCTCATTGCTTGGGTGCTGGCATGATGTACATTATTTTATACAGTGTATTATTACCACTTCATTATAAAAGTCCAACTTCAAAAAAAAGTTTTATTGGTGCTGGGTTTCAATACAAAAATAGAAATGTCAAAATGAAAAGCAACATCGTTTTTATTAGTTTGTGATTGTGCAACATGCTAAATGCCCATTAATAGCATTGATGGTAAACAAGCATGAAACAGCTGTATGCAGTTTGGAATGAATGACTTGTAAATATAGAGCCCTTTCACATTGCATATTTTTTCACACTGCAGTGCTTCTAAAACATACTATGGTTGTTAAGGACACTGTCGGGTGTTGGTTCCTTAACAACCGGGTATTCATTGGTTGTTAAGGACACCGGCGAGTGGTTGTTAAGGAGCCAGAACCCGTCGGTATCATTATCAAGCGGATACCTACACATATAGTGCCCCCCTGTGCCTCCATTATGGTCACCAAGCTCCTCTCTGCTCGAGTGGTCTGGCCGGCGATGCAAAAACAGAGTAGAGCCCACCATCTTTTGTCTTGTCATTACACAGGACACTGCAGAGGGGGGAGGAGCCAGGAAAACTGTGTGGAACAGAAAGGAACTGTGAACCACTCTGAATGTGTGGCGAGCAGAGGGAGCGAACCAAACCCTGAACTGAAAGCCAGGAGCAGCTTAGGCGGCATGTGAGGGGGGGTAAGGCGGTCGAATGGAACGGAACATTTAGAAGACGATGGAGGTAGGGTGGCATATGTGCAGCTATATAACTTACATATTTTTCTAAAAAATAAAGTGTAAAGTGACCCCAAAAACGCAACAAAAAACACCCTGGGTGTTTTTGATGCGGTTCCCATTGATTTCACTGGAAGGTGCATCTTTGATGTGCTTTTGGAAAGCGCACCAAAGATGCTGCATGCAGCACTTTCAAAACACAGCGCAAACGTAGCGCAGTGATGTAAAGAGTCACATAGGATTTAAAGGTAAATAATGCTGATGCACTTTTGTCATGCTGGAAGGTGCTTTCTAGCGCTGCAAAAGCACACCAGTGTGAAAGGGCCTTTAGGCTGTATTTGTGCCTACAAATCAGGGGTTCTGGCTTCAGAATTGAATCTGGAGCGTAAAGGAATGATTTGCATGGTTCTGCATATTATCCTAAAGCTGATAATAAGTTATTTATTTTTGGGGTTTGTGGTGGAAGTAATGCCCCGTACACACGACCAGATTTCCCGTTGGAAAAAGTCAGATGTGAGCATTTGGATGGGAATTCCGACCGTATGTATGCTCCATCTGACTTTTTCTGTCGAAATTCCAGCCAGCAAAAGATTGAGAGCAGGTTCTCTATTTTCTCGACGGAAAAAATTCCTATCAGGAAATCCGTTTGTCTGTACTGTATGCTATTCCGACGCGCAAAAAACACGCATGCTTGGAACCGAGTCGGCGCATGCTCGGAAGCATTGAACTTCATTTTTCTCGGCTCGTCGTAGTGTTGTACTTTACCACGTTCTTGATGGTCGGAATTTGGTGTGGCGGTGTGTATGCAAGCCAAGCTTGAGCGGAATTCTGTCAGAAAAACCATTCAACTTTTTTCCGATGGGAAATCCGGTCGTGAGTACGGGGCATAAGACTTGTAAATACCTTCTGCTTTATTCTCAATTTGGCAGCCAAATTGGGATAACACCTAGTTTATATTTGTATAGTCCCCATTTACATAGTATTCTTAAAAAAATACATATTTTAAAATTTCAGCTCACCCTTTTAGATGCAGACTATACAAATCCTATTTAGCTCTCTTTGTTTATGAGGGGGCTGGGCAGTTGTGTTTGCCACCTGTCTGTGCAGGCAAATCTTCATTATCAATTGTAACTAAATTTGAACTCTGTGGGGTAGATTTACTAAGACTGGAGAGTGCAAAATCTGGTGCAGCTGTGCATTGTAGCAAATCAGCTTCTAGCTTGTTCAATTAAGCTTTACCAAAAAAAACGAAAAGCTGATTGGCTTCTATGCAGAGCTGCACCAGGTTTCGCACTCTCCAGTTTTAGTAAATTAACCCCTGTCTGTCAAAACAAAGGCTTAGAGGTAGAGGCGAGGCATGACACCTTCTTCTGAGGAACATCAAAATGTAAGAACATTTAAAAAAAAATGTAGGCATGCTCTGTGATTAAGCACACATAATAAACATATATTTCTTTAAATACACCTATAACCACTATTATCAGCTGCCTGTATAGCCAGTGTTGGCAACTTGAGAAAGGGGCCTGGAATATGTATGCTAATTGGCTAGGAATTGGATCATGTCCTCCTCCCTCCTAATCGATTATTGTCCTCTGACTAGTTTTTAGTGTGTTTGAACCTGCTATATGGGTTACTTTCATACTTTAAACAAAATAACTTGCTCACTTTTTGATCCCTCAAGTTGTAAGCAGGCTAGCTTGGAGATGTGCGCATGCACATGGTATTGCACGAAAACATGGGCGAAGGACAGCATGTGCCGTGTGAATAAATGTGCAAGCACATCCACAATCAATGTTTGTGTCAGGTGGCCAATTTAAAAGTTGCCTTGTTCCAGTATCAGTGCTGACTAATCTTAAGCCGTATCTTGTGTCCTGCTAGTGTCCTATGTGTGTCTTCCATTGCTGACCCAGCTTGCCTTTGACTCTGATCTTGGATTCTGCCCTCACTGCTGTTTACCCATTACTGACCTTGGCTTGCTCATGACTGATCCTGCCTACACATCTGTACCTCCTGCTGCTGACCTCAGCTACCCATAAGACCAAGCTCCTGTCTCTAATTTGGCTATACATTACTTCTGAGTGCCTGACCCAGCTGTTATCTGCATCTGCTCCAGTCATCACAGTGGGTTCCTGCCACAAGCCTGTTGGAAGCTCTGATAAGCCACACTTCCTGAACTTGTGGTGCATGTGGAGCTATTCCTTAAGTCCAGCTTGTCCAGCTTGTCCATCTTGCAGAGCGTCTGTTCCGACCAGATGTCCTCCCAGATCTACCAGGCCTGCAACTCCAGTGGCAAGTTCTACTATCAACATCTACCGCCACTCGTATTACTCCTGTCCCTTGGCATTATCTGTTTCATTTTCAGCAAGGCCTGGAGTGGAGATACCAGAGAGGTCAACCTCATCACCTCAGATTCCTATCAGGTATGTGACAGTAACATGGTTGATGGCTGCTTTAGAAATACATAACCCTCTCCCTTGGAGTTTTTTGAAAACAGCATTGGGGAGTATACCTACAAAGCATGTGATCATGTCCAAGCTCATAATACCAGGTATGTGAGCTATTCTCATGCATTCTCATGTGAAATATACACATGTGCACCAAGATGTCTATTAATAAACTTAGCAAAGGAGAAGTAACTATCATCAGCTGCAATCCAAGAAAAATTACAGTGTGGGTCAACAAAGAAAGCAATTATTTCATCAGTGGCGTGCAACAGGATGGAAGTCAGAAAGTGTCCCTTCTCAATCGTTCACAAAATGGGCTTGGAAAAGGCCACTGCTGCTCCTAAACATTTCAATCATGTGTATACATAGTAACACTCTTTTTTTTTTTTTTTGGACAGAGTAGGGAAGGGTTAACACCTCTGTTGAATTCTTTTTTGCTATCTGCGTACCATTCAGATTTCCCTTCACTTTCTGTCCCAGAAAAGCAACAGGAAGTTAGAGAAAGCCTCTCAAAGGAAATTTCCCTCTAAGACGGTTGTAAATCTGACAAGTGTCTACATTGAAAGATTTCCCCCTCACATCTTGTTCTTTTGACAACTCTAACATTTTGGATTTATTATCAATTTCAGTTTTGATGAAAATGGACAACATCTCGGGAGAACAGTCACATACCAGCCAACTTTCTGAGATGGGAATGAGGGACACCTATTGACAAAAGTATGTAGGCATTGGACATACCCTCTGCCCCGCCCCCTTAAAGGAGAATTATACGCACAAAAAGTGCTTTTTTTATCACTACTATTCCTTTACACTGGCTTTTGGAGATTACAAATGGAGCAATTTAGAAATTGGATGAAATATTTAGCACTGTGAAACACTTCTTGATAGATAAGTAGTGCATTTTATATACAACTATATAGATCAGACCAATGAGGGACAAATGAGGGGGAAAGAGGGACATAGGGACTTAGTTCCAAATCAGGGACAGTCCCTCAAAATCAGGGACAGTTGGGAGCTATGCAGTCAGTCAGCAATAAAAACATTACATAGGGTCTCACCCTTACCCCCTCTATCCAAAACTAAAAATAAAGTTTTTCCTCTTGTAGCGATACCTCCAACTAAAGAGGCCGCAGAATTAGATTTTGGGCCCTGAGTGCAGCTCCGCCAACCCCCGGCAATAGGCTCTATCCCCTTCTGGCACAGCTAGTACTAACAATCAATGATAGGCCCTATGCAATAGAATAACTAAGCAAGGACACAGTAATGAATTGTAATAGGTAAAGTGTTTTACTCATCAATTCTCAATATGAATAAAAGGGGTAACAATAATCACAGTTCTAAACAATCACTCCTAAGGGCAGCGTCCTGCCACTCTAACACACTATATAGTAACACACGCTACAAGTGCGCCATACGGGCGACCGTTAACTAAGTGCCCTATGGCGCAGCAATCAAACACGCTAGAATCCCCACCAGGCCTGGTTCTAATATTTAGCTTAGTCCTTCTTTCTTCACCGGCAGGTCTGTAATGGTGGTGCACTTAAACAGAGTATAACTTTGTAATCCAAGGGGTATGAAAATAACTTGTAGGCCACGGCAGTCTATAGGCCTATACACAGCAACAGTATCTAAGCTGGGCTTATGCCCTCTCACCCGCCGGACTACGGATCCAGTCCGGGAAAACCTCCACCGGCCGTGTCACACACTCTCGATCTCTCCAACGATCGGGTCCCCGATCCGACAAGGCGGTAGCTCACAAAGTCAGATGCCACCCAGGCTCGCAGAGGGAAGGATGGAAGGCTCTTCGGTGCAGAGCAAGGCCTCAGGCTTCAGGCCTTGCCCCTCCGACACATCTGCACAGGAGGATCCGTCCGTGAAGTCTCGTGTCGCCAAAGAGACCGAGCCCGGCCCCGCCTCTTCCTTTTATAACCCCTCCCATGAGTCTCTGCGGTGGAACGTCACAACAAGAATGGGGTTATGGGTAATGTAGTTTCTTCCCAATATAGGGGAACACCCCGCTACACACTCCCCCCACTTAAACTCTTTGGTCCCCAAAGATAAATTTTAGCAACAACTATATACAACATTGGACAATTCTGAAAACGATGTTGGGATAGGGGATTCCCACCATAACTGAGGGGTTGAATTCCCTTGCCCACAGGTCACATTATCTTGGGTGGCCTGACTAACTGTGCCAGAGAGTGAGCTGGGGTTGCCCTCCACCAAATGGACAGTGGAGGGATCCGGAATCTCAGCATTTCTCCTAGCAGTGACCACAGAGTCTTCCGAACTGTTCCCCATCTGGGGGTAGGTCAGCTTCTTAGGAGGTTGAATGACTCTTCGAGCTCTTTGCTCTCTTGGAATCTCTGGCTCTGGCGCCTCAGACTCCTCTTCCTCGGAGTAACTATCATGGGCATCTTCCCAGTAATCTGTTGAAGGACTGAAAGGGATGAATTCTGTAGCCTCTGGGTTCAGCGTTTCATCTGTGGTATCTTGGGTGACTGGAAGATCTATGATAGAAGTTCCTGGAGTTGGGGAAGACCACAGCCAATCAAGCTCTCCTTCTTCATCTCCACTAAGTTGGGAGGCTTCTCCATTTCCAGCTCGGGAGGTCTGTGACCGAGTGTGCGGTCTAGGAGTATCCAAGATAGAGGCCGGTGCAGGGGAGTCTCCCACGGAAGGTATTCTAACTGCCTCCGTCAGTGGGAGCAGGTGGTTTCGATGCCATGTCTTCAGTGGGCCTACCTTTCCCTCTGGCTTCACCTTGTAGACAGGTAGGCCCGGCAACTTCCTGCAGATGACATAAGGTTCAGATCTCCATCTGTCTGCAAGCTTGTGTCTTCCGGGGAGTCCCAGATTGCGCAACAGTACTCGATCCCCGGGCTGCAGGTCTTGTACCCGGACCTTCAGGTCGTAATTTTTTTTATTCCGAGCTCCCCTTTGATCTGAGGCCGCTTGAGCTTGTTCATAGGCTACTTTCAGGCTGTGTCTGAGCCTATCCACATATCCTCTGTGAGAGGTGACGGAGGAATGGTCCAGTGAGGTGCCAAAAGCCAGGTCCACCGGTAGCCTCGCTTCTCTCCCAAACATGAGTCGATATGGGGAATAGCCTGTAGCATCACTGATGGTGCAGTTGTAAGCATGTACCATGGCTGCTATGTGTTTGCTCCAATGTTGCTTTTTCTCGCTTTCCAGAGTCCCCAACATGTTGAGCAGGGTTCGGTTGAACCTTTCCGGCTGAGCATCTCCCTGAGGATGGTAAGGTGTAGTTCGAGTCTTCCTGATTCCCAACGAATCCAAGAGCTTCCGGATCAGCTTACTCTCGAAGTCCCTCCCTTGATCTGAATGGAGTCTCTGTGGCAGCCCATAATGGACAAAATACTTCTCCATAAGTACCTTGGCCACGGTGGAGGCCTTCTGATCTTTGGTGGGGAAGGCCTGGGCATACCGGGTGAAATGGTCGGTTATCACCAGAACATTTCCTAGTCCACTCAGGTCGGGCTCGAGGCAGAGAAAGTCAATGCACACCAGGTCCATAGGCCCTTGGCTCTGTAGATGGCCCATTGGGGCAGCTTGATGGGGCAAAGTCTTCCTCTGGATGCATCGCGCACATGAGTGGCAGTACTCCTCCACCTCTGCCCTCATGCAGGGCCAATAGAACCGACTTCTGACAAGTTGAAAAGTCCTTTCAGCCCCTAGGTGGCCATGATTGTCATGCAAGGCCATCAAAACAGTCTCCCGATGTTTCTCTGGGAGGAACATCTGCCACTTATCTTCTGAATCATCAGAGGGGCCCCTTCGGTAGACCACTCCCTGATGCAACTGCAACCTATCCCACTCCTTCCTCAGTAGGCGAGCTTCTTTGGAGGGTTGACGCATGAGTATGTTTGGATCCTGATTTTTCAAGGCCTCCAGGACCAATCTCCCCATGGGGTCTTCCAATTGGTCACACCTTAATTCCTTTTTGGACAATCTTGGTAGGTTGTCCTCTTCCAATTGAGCTACTCCACAGTAGTGTTTGGGGACTCCCACCGTGGTAACTCCTATTTCCTCTGCTCTGGAGCATCCTCGGGTTTGGAATGCAGCTCCTTGACAAAGGGCCTGCACCCCGTCCGGTGCCACTTGGGTCCAATCTTCTATTTCAATGGTCGGGGAATGGGATCTTCTGGACAAGGCGTCTGCGTCTCGATTCCCCACTCCTGGTCTATACTTAAGGCTGAAATTGAATCCAGACAGTGCGGCTAGCCACCTGTGTCCAGTGGCATCCAGCTTGGCCGTGGTGAACAGGTAGGTAAGGGGGTTGTTGTCGGTCTTCACAGTGAACTCTGCTCCGTACAGGTAGTCTTTGAGCTTGTCTACTACCGCCCACTTGAGGGCCAGGAACTCCAGCTTGTGAGTGGGGTAGTTCTTCTCAGAGGGGGTCAGGCTTCTACTCACATAGGCAACAGGCCGCAATTGCCCCTCCTGTTCTTGGTAAAGTACTCCTCCCAGACCGTCGTGACTAGCATCCACGTGCAGTTCATAGGGTTTGGTTGGGTCTGCATAGGCCAAGACTGGTGCAGTGGTCAGGCTCCTCTTCAATTCCTGGAAAGCCTCTTCACACCTCTGATTCCACTGATCTCTGATGGACTCTCCTGGCCTCCTGGGTCCCGATCCATCCTCCTCTCCTTCAGTCTTGAGCAACTCATTCAATGGTCTAGCAATTCGAGCAAATCCCTCCACAAACCTTCTATAGTAGGAGCAGAAGCCCAAGAAGGATCTGAGTTCTGTTACTGTGGTGGGCTGTGGCCAGGAGGTAACTGCCTCCAATTTCTCAGGGTCTGTGGCCACCCCTTCTTCAGATACTATGTGCCCCAGATAGGTCACAGAAGACTGGTAGAACCGACACTTCTCAGGCGAAAGCTTAAGTCCTTCCTCACTGAGTCTTCTCAACACTTTCTCTAGCCTCTCTTCATGTTCCTCCAAGGTTCTCCCAAAGACAATGACATCGTCTAGGTATACAAGGACTTCGATCAAGTTCATGTCCCCTACTGTCTTCTCCATGAGACGTTGGAAAGTAGCTGGGGCTCCAGACAGACCTTGGGGCATCCGGTCGAATTCGAAGAACCCCACTGGGGTTATGAAAGCTGTCTTCTCCTTGTCTGCTGGGTGCATCGGAATCTGATAGTACCCACTCTTGAGATCCATAACGCTGAACCATTTGGCTCCAGACAAGCTCTGTAGGGCATCCTCTATCCTCGGAGTGGTGTATTGGTCAGGTATGGTTCTCCTGTTGAGAGTCCTGTAGTCTATACAGAGCCTCAATGATCCATTCTTCTTTCGGACCACTACTATGGGAGAGGCATAGGGGCTTCTGGACTCCCGTATCACACCAGTCCTCTTGAGTTCTGCAAGTTGTTCCCTCAGATCCTCCAGATCTGCTAGCGGGACCCGCCTGACTCTCTCTCGGAAGGGCTTATCTTCTTGGAGGCGGATCCGATGGGTGGCACTTCTTGCACACCCCACATCAAATTCATCCCTAGAGAAGATCTTCTCCCATCTATTCAACTGGGCCTTGGCTCTCTCTTTCCAAGCCCTGGACAGATTCGGGTTTTCCATGGTCAGCTTCTCCCAAACATCCGCTTCTTCACCTGTCCTCTTCACTTCTGACAGGGTAACAGGGGCCGCCGGGCTCACCTGGCCTAGCAACATTCTGGCTGGGATGTCCATGGGGTCTTTGGTAGTATTCCTAACACTCACTGGAACTCTATAATGGGCCTTCTTCAGGACCTTCAGCGGAATCACTTCCGGTATCACCTCCAGGCCTGAGGATTCACCCCTTGGGTCTGACTCCAGCATGACAAAGGGACCAGGCTGTTCCCAAGTAAGCTTCACAGTGGCCCTGAGACAGGTTACTTCACCGGGCTGCAACACTACCCCTTCTCTTCCAAGTCTCCACAACTTCCCTATCTCCTCTCCAGGGGTCTCCCGCTCTTGGACCAGCCGTTGGTAGGCTGTCTTCAGCATGGGATGGATCTTGGTAGCTGCTTGTCTTTCTTCCGTCACTAGAGGGGTCAGGAGTCTTCGGACCAGGTCCGTGTTCGTCCCTATTATAAGGGAATTCTTGTTGGCTCCAGGCGGCCTAGGACACACAACTGCCAGGGTGTCAAACGCTTCGGCCTTCCCAGCCACGGATGGGTCAAAGGTTATTTGGACGGGAAGGTAGCCGTCGTAAGGGAAACTCTGGGTTCCAATTCCCCATATTTCCAGCTCCTCTATCTTCTGGATAGGCAGATGACTCAGGTGCCTGTCGTAGAAGTCCCGGTATAGTAGGGTCACTTGTGCCCCGGTGTCCAGGAGGCCCCTGGTGTAGACTCCCTCCACTTGAATGGGCACTATAGGGGATGGGCCTACCAGCTTCTCTGGATATGGTCCGGCAGGAGCTGCCTTCTCCAGACCTTTTCCCTTTGGACTCTCTCTTGTCCTATTCCCTTTGGACTTGAACCTTTCTTGAGCCTGGTATGCACTGACTTCCCTCCTTTTAATGGGTGTGGGAACCCGCTGAGGTGTACTATTATTTTTCTTGGGTGGGCACCTCCTTTGGGGGGTGCCGTGCCTCTCCTGAGGGGTCTCCCCCCTTCTTCTTGGAGTATAGCTTTGTTGAGGGGTATTACGTTTCCCCTTTGGTGTTCTATCTCTCTTTTTGTTTTTCTTTGCATTCAGCTTGGAGTTTACTGAAGATGGTGGGCACCCGGTTGACTCCTTCACCGGGGCCCTCTGAAGTTTCCCGCCGGCTTGCGGTTGTCTGGTCTCTTCTTCTTCGGACTAGAACATGTGGCTGCAATGTGGCCAACTCCCCCACAGTTGAAGCAGACTATATCTCCCCATTCTTGTAAAGGTTCGGGTGCTGAGGCAATCGGGAACAATTCCTTCCTTGGACTTTCCTTCTTCTTGGGACACTCTGTGTCTTTTGCTATCAGAGAGGTCAATATCTCTAATACCTTGGACATCTGAGTTTTTAGGGTGTCTATCTCCGCCTCTCTTTCAGGGGTCATCACTGGATTGACCAGCACCTGTGCGGGTACAACACTTGTCTTATCCTTCTGCTAGTCCTGTTGCAGCGCCTCCTCATCTCTGATAATTTTTATTAAATCAGCATAAGTCAGCAACATTCCTCCTCCCAAGGTTTTCAGGTGCAGCCAGACTGGATCGGAGCGTAGCGCTCCCTTTAAGACTTGCTTCATTCTTGCCGCATCGGCATCTTGGGGCTTCATCCCTTTCTTTAACACAATCTTGCACAGCAGCCTGTTTAGCCTTCTGACATACTCGGAAAGTTTCTCCTCCGGTTTTTGGAAAGTGTGTTCAAACTGGTAGACCGTCTCTGTCACCTTGTCTAATTGACCAAACTCTTCCTGCAGCATAGCTAGACAATCCTGCGCCGTGCACCCTGCATTCCCAAACCGGAAACTTTTCACTGCTTCTGCTGCTGCACCTTTAAGGCTTTCTAACACTCGCTGCCTCTTCTGTGCCTCCGGCACCTCCCATGCCTCCACTGCCTGTAATGCCTGTTCCACCCAAGTATCAAAATCTTCTTCCCCTGCCGGGACAGGGAGCTTCCCTGAGAATATTTTTAGTCTCCGGTAGCTAGTTTCCACATGCACCGTACTTGTCTTCTGACATTTGGCTAGCAAATCCCCTATTGCATTTATCAGTTCTGGTGATATAGCAGTGGCCGATGCAGGTGCCACCGGAGGTGGCGCCCTGTCTTCTCTTTCAGGTGTAGTTCGGGCCGCAGCCTGTGGCGATCCCGTAGGGAATGGTTCCCTTTCTACAGTTATTGCGTGCGCCAGCCTAAATGTTCTGTTGTCTGGCGTCCGCAGACACTTGTGCTTACAGGCCTCTGGCATCCCGTCCCAATATTCCACTAATGCGTATTGATATGAGATGTTTGGGTCTGTCTTCATGTCTATCACCCACGGTGTGTGATCTGGGGACACTGAACTCAGCAGTTCCTCTACCGTCTCACTTGACCATTTCTCGCCAGGAAGGCTAATGGCTATCGACTGTTTTGGCTCTGTATTAGCGGCTTTGCACCACTCTTCTACCGCTCTTGGATCCATGGGGTCCATGCCGGCACTTCTGGCGTTCGCTTGCTGCATCAGGATCCCGGACTAGAACCCCCACGTGTAGCGATACCTCCAACTAAAGAGGCCGCAGAATTAGATTTTGGGCCCTGAGTGCAGCTCCGCCAACCCCCGGCAATAGGCTCTATCCCCTTCTGGCACAGCTAGTACTAACAATCAATGATAGGCCCTATGCAATAGAATAACTAAGCAAGGACACAGTAATGAATTGTAATAGGTAAAGTGTTTTACTCATCAATTCTCAATATGAATAAAAGGGGTAACAATAATCACAGTTCTAAACAATCACTCCTAAGGGCAGCGTCCTGCCACTCTAACACACTATATAGTAACACACGCTACAAGTGCGCCATACGGGCGACCGTTAACTAAGTGCCCTATGGCGCAGCAATCAAACACGCTAGAATCCCCACCAGGCCTGGTTCTAATATTTAGCTTAGTCCTTCTTTCTTCACCGGCAGGTCTGTAATGGTGGTGCACTTAAACAGAGTATAACTTTGTAATCCAAGGGGTATGAAAATAACTTGTAGGCCACGGCAGTCTATAGGCCTATACACAGCAACAGTATCTAAGCTGGGCTTATGCCCTCTCACCCGCCGGACTACGGATCCAGTCCGGGAAAACCTCCACCGGCCGTGTCACACACTCTCGATCTCTCCAACGATCGGGTCCCCGATCCGACAAGGCGGTAGCTCACAAAGTCAGATGCCACCCAGGCTCGCAGAGGGAAGGATGGAAGGCTCTTCGGTGCAGAGCAAGGCCTCAGGCTTCAGGCCTTGCCCCTCCGACACATCTGCACAGGAGGATCCGTCCGTGAAGTCTCGTGTCGCCAAAGAGACCGAGCCCGGCCCCGCCTCTTCCTTTTATAACCCCTCCCATGAGTCTCTGTGGTGGAACGTCACAACAAGAATGGGGTTATGGGTAATGTAGTTTCTTCCCAATATAGGGGAACACCCCGCTACACTCTACATACATACTTTCACATTAATGTGTGATCCTGCCAGGTAAAAATCCCCTACATAGAGCAAAACTGTTAGCACTGCTAGACTTGTTTGGAATGACTTCATATGGTTCTTTACTGACTAATCAGAGGATAAATCCAATGGGGGTCTCCCAGAATGAACAATCTAGTAGTGGATGCACAAACTGGAAGAAAATGTAATCTCCTGTGGGCCTGGTCATTCAATTCCTTTATATTACCAGTTTTAGTCAGTGTTGCCCACCTCTGCTTATGTAATACCACCCCTGGGTGCCTAAGTAGCTTCCCTGAGATGACAAAGTAACTTCATTCTCTCTTATCATCTACATGCATAATTATTACCTTTCACATACATAGCCCTAAAGTTTTATTAACTTTAATGCATTAAATAAACAGGAACACAACTAGCAAAATAGAAGGAAGGGGAACTTTTACAAACATATGTACAATTACTTTTGAAAAAGTTAAAGACAAGTCAGCCGACAGCATTTTAGAGGCATGCAAAAGAGCCCAAATACCTTGGCAAAAACACAGACCTGTGTGGCACAGGAAGGGTTACCAAGAAATGAATCTACTTTCTATTCACAGTGCCACAGATGAATGATTGAGCTGTGATTTCATAGGAACAATGCCATCCCATTAAAGACGAGGTGAAAGGTATCAGGGAAGACACAGTAGCAGATATTTCAGTGTGTGAAATGGAGTGGCACCAAGCTCTGAAATTGCATTGTGTGAGAATATTAATAAAAAAGTTAATGACGCAATGTCCTTTTTTTCCCAACATTAATTACACTTTGCATTACATTTTTAATGCATTTTATACCACACTTTATTTTACATTTCAAGAAGGGGAAATATAATTACTGGTTTAATTTCCATAGCCGAACCCTGATAAGATCATAGCTGTTAAAATCACATAAAATGCTTAAATTAACTTAAAAAAATGAACCCTTTTGTCTTTTGCCCTCCCTTGCTTCTTACTAAGAATGGCCACATTTATTCTGCACAAAATGTAGAACTTGGTTTCATAAAGTTGCAATACTTTGAAGAATATACATATTCCCTGCAAAATGGGCCTGTTAAGGTTACTATGAACAGCAACATGACTCAGAGTACAGAGTATTAAACATACGTGCATACATATGTATAGTCTTAAAGTCTGTCTAACCAAAACGTTTCTTTTTAGTATTAAATAGAGTAGAGAATAGCTAAGCCTCAACAAGGTTTTTTTTCTTGTTTGTAACCTGGTAGAGAGACGCAATGACACAACAGAAAGTTATAGGAAAATAGGGAAAAATGCCCTCTTAGACAATTTTTACCAGCACAGGTGTCGCCACTGAAAGATGTTTTGCCACTTCCTGTTCCAGTGTTAACTGTAACATTTTCCATTACTTCTATCCTAGTGACGAAGGCCACTAGGTAAAATAGGTCAAATGTGAATCTACTCAGTAGGGTCAATCTTCATAAACTTAATTAATATCAAACTTAAATAAATTCATTGCTTGATCCACCCCCTGTGGATATACATTATGAAACACCACTTGTGCTGAGTTTATTTATACCTGGCATTAGGATCTGGTGAGTCCTTTCCTGTGGGCATGTTTTACTGCTAGTTACAGATACACTTGGTGTACAGATGGTTTATTTTTTATTTAGTAGAACTCAAGGATTATCATGACTATATTGTGGAATCCTGATAGTCAAGCTTGTTTGCCAGTTTACATATTATTGTCCTGTCTCGGCCAACTTTAAAGATAACCATTTTTTAAAGATTAAATTCTTTATTTAAATTGAGAGAGGCACTTTAAGGCAATAAATGATGAGTATATAACATCTAAATTACATTGTACAATAAAGCCAGCTAGAAAGCTTTCGGCCATTCAAATATCCTAATATTTTCATTGGTGATGGTACCAATACAGACATAATTAGAAATAACTGGATGATGTATGAAGCACTGAAAAAAGTTAGAAGATGAACAGACTTCTCATGTACCAATAAAACTACCATCTGTATAATTCCAAAACTGCCTGTGGGTTGTCTTAAAATGATGTGAAATATTTTCCAAAGAGCACAGACCACCACTCTACTCTCATGTTTAGCGAAAATGTTGCACCATTGCAATTTTACTTTATTTTTCAAATAATAATAGTGAAGACAAACTACAAAATTGTAAAGTCCAAGATTTACTATTAGGTGATTTTGAGTCCATGGTTTCTGTGGCCCTCACTTTTCTTGCATGCACATTGGAAACAGAACTTTCAAACAAAACGTAGCATTGTACACTAACTGGGTACCAATGCATTCTACATGGGTGGACATTATCAAAAGAGACTATGACATCTTCAAGGCCAATTTTCAACTAGGCAGAATAAGCTTGTGCCTATAGGCTGCAGAGTGAAAGAGGCAGCTTTTCCCTGTACATTCTCTGTTATTAGTCACAGATTTTTTTTCTTATCAAGAACTACAGTGAGCTCCTCCGTATATACATACAATTGTACATTGTCATAACAAACTAAGTCAGGTTGCAACCAGTAATAAGAAACATGTTCAGTGTAAAAGAGGTAATCCTAAAACATTTGTGCTGGGCTTTTGGCACTGAAGGCTTTACTACTGTGATCAGAACTACAGAATGTGGGTCTGGTTTTCCAGATTTGTTTGTTCATATTCTCTTCCACGGGCAAGGGTCCAAAAAGACACCACACTATGCACAGATGAGTGGTAGGGCACAAAATAAAAAAAAGCAGCTCAGGCTACAATATTCACCTTCAGTCGGGATCTGCTCCCTGCAGTACTTTATTTGCTTTAAGGTGGTTGTAAACCCTTACACACCACTTTACCTACAGGTAAGCCTATAATAAGGCTTACCTGTAGGAACCGTGAATATCTCCTAAACTTGCACCATTTAGGAGATATTCACTGTATCAGCTTGTGCCAACGTCATCAGCACATGCGCACTAAAGAAACGGCTCGCTCGTGCCCTTTCTTCAGTTGCTGTGCCGTTACCGGTGGCTTCCACGCGCTCTGGCCAATCACAGTGCCGGAGCCTGCGATACCCGGAAATAACTCCAGGAGACATGTCACCGGTCACAGCGGTGTGCCGGGACCACTGCGGGGGCTTCGATCTAAGGTAAGTATTTCATGATGAGCTAGTATGCTATGCATACTAGGTCATTGTGCCTTTGTCTTGCAGTTTTGTTTTTCTGTGGGTTTACAACCACTTTAAGATATCTTCTGGTTTAAATGAAACTGGGCATTATTCACCCTGAAAGACAAAGGACATACAATGAATTCTGGGTGTTATGGCCCCATCCTCTAGGGCAGTGGTCTCCAAACTGCAGCCCCGAGGCATAATTCTTGTCACTGATACCAACAACAGGGCACTATTCCTACCACTGACCCCAACAATGGGGCACTATTCTTCCCACTGACACCAATGATGGGGCACTATTTTTTCCCATAATACCAACAATGGGGCAATATTCCTGCCACTTATACTAATGATAGGGTATTCTTTACTCCCATTGATGCCAGGGCATTTTCTAGCCACAGTCCGGCCCCCTCAAAGTCAGAAGGACAGTAAACTGGCCATTTGTTCAGAAAGTTCGGAGACCCCTGCTCTAGGGGGAGCATTACCATACTGCCCTTCATTCATTGAAGCAAGGAGCTGCACAATTGTAATAATGTTAGTACCTCTCTTTGCATCAGTGAAGAACCACCTAGGGCTTTAAGAAAAGTTAAAGGGGGTTGTAAAGGTTTTTTTATTTTTTTTTCTAAATAGGTTCCTTTAAGCTAGTGCATTGTTGGTTCACTTACCTTTTCCTTAGATTTCCCTTCTAAATATTTTTTTTCTTTGTTTTCTTTGTCTGAATTTCTCACTTCCTGTTCCTCCTCAGTAAGCTGTTCAGTAAGCTGTTCAGGCTGACTCAACACCACTCGGATGATGGTGTGAAGTTTAGTAAGGAGAAACAGGAAGTGAGAAATTCAGACAAAGAAAAAAAACATTTAGAAGGTAAATCAAAGGAAAAGGTAAAGCCCCGTACACACGATCGGTTTGACTGATGAAAACCGTCCGATGGATGGTTTTTATCAGACCAACCGATCGTGTATGGTACCCATCGGATGGAAAAAATAGAACTTGTTTTAAATTTTTCCGATGGATAAAAAACCGATGGGAATTTCCGATCGTCTATGGGCAAGTCCATCGGTTAAAATACCCACGCATGTTCAGACTGAATTAGGAGACGGGAGCGCTCGTTCTGGTAAAACTAGTGTTCCTAATGGAGAGAGTACATTCGTCATTCTGCAAGTTATTGCTTCGTTTAATGCAGCGCATGTTTTGTTGCTTTAGAACGGTCTTTAAAATGTCATTTTGGCAGCAGATCTTTCTCCTGAGTTCTGACAAACGTATGTCTTTCTTCTTTCTTGTGATCTTAGGAATAATTTGTTTAATTCTTCAAGGCCGACCTCACAAATTACACTTTTTTTTTAGTTTTTGTCTTTAAATTTGTTGTGCATTTTTTGGTGTGTCAATTTCTCAGAACAACATATTATTTTTATTTTTTACTCATGGAGGTTGGTGTCCCTTGTTATTAATTACACATTGTATTTATGAAATCTTATTGCTACTTCCAAAAAAAAACACATCAGGCATGTATGTTGGCTGAAATCAAATTTCCCTTTATTTCGAAAAAAACCAAAAAAAAACCAAAGGGCAACTATTCAGAAATTAGCAGAGAATATAAAGTCATTAGATCCCAAATGCAGACCTGAGTATGATCAATAATAAAATCAACAACAGCATGAAATCAGGAGCAGCAGCCAAAGACATACATCATCCCAAGCTGTGGTACTCCATCAACCTTCAATTTCTGGATGAGCAGCTCGAGGCCAGGGAATCACCTCCTGCTCTTCCCTGTAGCCTTCCTTCCATGCCTCTCTGCAGCGTTCTCTCCACGGCCCCGTCCACGCACCCTTGCAGGCTGGGCCACTGTGGGTGGTGATGTGGCAGGAGGAGGAGAAGGAGGAGAGGGATTGGCCTGCTGCGAGATATGGGTGGCCTCAGTCAGCAGCCCCCTCGCCCCCATGTGTACGGCCATAAATATAAGGTGCTCACAAAGGGCCCGTTGTCCCGCCTCCATTCTGAGCAACTTATCCGCCAGATAGGTGCTAAACCCCTCCGTAGGGTTGAGGGGGGCCCTCATGATAGCAGCAGCCTCCTGAATCATCTTTAGTGACTCCTCCTCCACTTGTGTCATCCGCCGTTGTTTTGGCGGTCTGACGTGGAGGAGAGCCACTTGGGAGACGGTGCTGCCACTAGGCCTGGGGACCTGCTGAGTCCCACTTGGCCCTGCCTCCTCCTGCCTGCCACACTCCTGACCCTCTTCCTCCTGGCTTGCCTCATCCTGTTTTTAAAAGAAAATGAAAAATTTGATTATTTGGGGAATCTATCACACACAATTTTGATCTCTTTCCTGTTTTTTTTTTTGGGGGGGGGGTATGATATCATTTATGGCTAATCCAAACAGTTCAACACAATATTACTTAGTGGACAATAATTATGATCAAAAATACTATACCGGGCTGAAGATGTGAAGATCTGGCTCTTCTAGCTCGGGAGGCTCCTCCTCCGCCTCTGCAGGGGTGGAGGGAAGGGTGGAAGGAACGCTGGAGGGAAGGGTGGAAGGAAGGGTTGAGGGAAGGCTGGAAATAGATTCCCTGGCCTTGATCTGGTCATCCAGAAATTGAAGATGTCTGTAGTACCACAGCTTGGGCTTTACTAAATCGTCGGCTGCTGCTCCTGATCTCTTTGACTGGCGCACTTCCTTGTATTTTTTTTTATACGAATTACGCAGGTTGTTGATTTTATTATTGATCATAGTGTAGTCTGCATCTGGGATCCATGGCTTCATAGCCTCTGCTAACTTGGTAATTGTTGCCCGACGTACATCACTCTTGTGGTACGCAGGGTGTTTCAGTTTCCACAGGTTGCGCTGTTCCTTATATTTTTCTATAAAAATCAGCATCACCTCCGGCTCTCGTAGTTTCTGCATCTTTTTTGAACAACAAGTAAAAAACAAAAGAAAAAAAAGTAAAGGATCAGAATTGATTCTCCTCAACTTATCACAATATTGCCCTTTACAATTATGAACCATTATAGGCCACTGCAGGCCCGAGTTCCCTTCTTACCTTAGTTCACTTCGTTGGTTCACTTCCGGACGTCCTTACTCCGCGCATCCCTAATAACTTCTTTCCCCTTTTTATACCCTGCGCATGCGTGTAACTCCGCCCTCGTCGCCCGCCCATGACAGACTTTTTCAGCATTTCCCCGCCCCTTAATGATCGGCGCACAGTGTGAGACGGTGACATGTCGCAGACACAGGTGGCTTCTTTAGTTGAAATTACCGACGAGGAAAGCCCGGAGGCGGAAACGTCACGATCCAGTCAAAAAAGATACAAGGCGACTAATATGTCTTTTTCTGAGATGGCGGAGATGGTGGACATTCTGCGGAGGAAGGATTACGACGGCAAGCATGGCCCATACGACACCCCTAATCTCCGTAAGTCACAAATTATGGACAAAGTTGCGAAGACTCTCTATAAAAAATATGGGGTCAGGAGATCCAAGGAACAACTCCGTAAAAGGTGGTCAGACCTGAAGCTCAGGGAGCCGGAGCAGTATAGGAAGCTTAAAAAAAGCATTGAAAAAAGTAAGTTTATTTTACTGTGTTCTTTCACATTGTAATATGTATTCTTCCATGTTTTGCACCATGTGCTTGGCTTGACTGGTTTCACATTTTAAAATCTCAACTTTTATGTTAAGTGGAGAGTCCACTTATTTGCTAAATGTATTTAAAAAAAAATTGCTGCTCTTCCCCCAAACATGTTTGGCACATATCCACGTAAACTACATGTGGGCATGCCTCATTTTACTTCAACAATGTTTATCTACACATTGTTGGCTAGATGATGTGTTGTAAGGAAATTTAGAATGTGAATGAAAGAATAAACTGTATTCTGGGTAAAGGAGATGACACTCCAGCAGTTGTGTACTCTTTTTTGTTCTTCATCAAGATACTATACTCTGGGCCACATGACCAAATTTCTTAACGGTGTCACACACAGGTGGTCCAGTGGATACCTTGGTGGTTATCCAAGTGAATTTGTGAGTGTCCTCCAAAATAACATGTTGCTTTGTTGAGTTTGCAAGATCTCATATGTTCATCTTGAAACTCAGGGCCAAATATCAATTGGACCCCACTTTAAAACATTGAGAATCCATTTTCAGGCCTAAAAAGTCTGTGGGCTAAAAGGATACATTTTTTTTTCTATTCCCATAGGGGAGAGGAGAGTGGGAGGACACCATGCTCATGAGACGAGGAACCCAACACCACAGAAACTCCCCGAAGATCCCAAAGCAGACAAAGTTCAGCAGGTTCAGGAAGGGGAGGGGGAGAAAGTGGACGTGGAGGAAGGGGAGGTGGAGGAAGGAGAGGTGGAGCTTATCAGCACAACAGGTCAGTGTCTGTCACCACAACTTCAAGGTAAATACAGATGTAGGCCTGCATAGTTTTAAAATATTTTTTTCTTTTTAGGGACTGAACGTGGGGGTGTGTCAGGAAGTCCAAATCCTCCATTCTCGAGTGCCAGCACCAAAATAATCATTCAGGAAATCATGGAATTCAGTAGCGAAATGGACATTATGAGAAAGAGAATGATTGTGATTGAGCAAAAATATAAAAACATGATAGATATTTTGGGGAGAATAGTGTGACCCCCCCTTTTTTGTGTGTTTTGTTATGTGTCGGAATTTTTCTATGGGATTTCCACCAGCCCAAATGTGAAGATGCACACACTGAAGACTCAACATGTGCTATCTGCCGTCACAGGATATCTATGTCCCTGTTTTGGGGGTGCAACCTCTTCCTCCCTCCTCAAGTAGGGGAGAGGAAGGGTTTTCACCCCCAAAGCACGTCCATTGAAAACCCCATGATGGCAGATAACACATGTTTACCCTAGCCATGGGATCATGTTGAAGATACCCATTTGAGCCCCAAAAAGAAAGTGTGGTTCTTCACATTTGGGATGGATCAGGGGTAACATCACCCCATCTCCTGTTTGTATTTTTCACTGTGTTATTTTATTACTTTTTAATGAAAAAAAATGTGTCTTTTGACCCATGCATGTTTCTGCAAAAAAAGCCGCACAAAACACCCCAAAAAAAATTTTGAAAAAAAAACAAAACTGTGTTGCAATCAATAAAAACATTGGGGAAGTCGAAAAAAGGTGTGCCTTGTTGTTTCTATGCTCAATAGCAGTTCTGAAGATGCAAAATGAGTGTTTTTACCTCTGAGATTGGAGGCTATTTACTAAGGAGAAATACACTTGGCACTACTAGAACCTGGGAGACACAAACCACAAATAAAAGAATGACAACACAAGTTTGTAGTAAATCAAATATTTTTGTTTATTTAAAAAAGGTAACATCAAAGGTCAGATGTGGTCTGGCATTGCGATGGCCCCCCTACCCGTGAAGTACTCTACGTATTTCTGACGTACTTCACGGGCACTTTGGGGGGCCAAGCCAGTACGGGCAGTGCTGAGGCCGGTCAGATTTATCAGTTCAGAGGGACCGGCCTCAGACCCAACTGATGACACATAATTTGTGGAGAATTTTCTTAAAAAATTGTGCAACAAGCATCAGCAGTACACAATGTTGTTGAGTTTATAATCCGCCAAATTTATAGCTGTCTGGAACAGGCGGAACCGGCTGGCCATTATCCCGAAGGCATTCTCCACAACTCTCCGGGCTCTGGCCAGCCGGTAATTAAAAACTCTCCTCTCCGGGGTGAGGGTGCGTTGGGGAAACGGCCGCATGAGGTGTGGTCCTAGTCCAAAAGCTTCATCCGCGATGAAAACGAAAGGTAGCCCTTCCACGTTCTCTGCATCTGGAGGCAGTGCAAGACCCCCAGCCTGCAGACGGTGAGCGAACTCCGTCTCAGCGAGTACTCCGCCATCGGACATCCGACCGTTCTTCCCCACGTCCACATACAGGAACTCGTACCGTGCCGACACCACCGCCTTTAACACTATGCTATTAAAACCTTTATAGTTAAAATAGTATGACCCCGAACGGGGTGGCAGCACTATGTGGACGTGCTTCCCATCAATTGCCCCTCCGCAGTTGGGGAAATCCCACCGCTGGGCAAATTGGGAGGCCACAGTCAGCCATTCCTGTGGTGTGCTAGGGAACTGTGGAGTCAAACAAAAAGAAGACATTAGTACGGTTTATGTTTACAGTGCAAGCAGATTACACACAAAAACATTGTTGACCAACATCATTCTAACATTATTATTTAGGGGAGTATTTCCTACCAATAAACAAAGGCCCACTTAGCAGATGCCTCACCCCCGCTGAGTGGACATTCTAAAATAATCTAAGGGGGGGGCCTAAGGTGATTGTGGGGGATCCAAAAAAAGGCTCTACCACTCTGCTGAGCTTGATTGAGAACTAAAAAATTCTTTACATCTTTGGGGGGGGGGGGAGGGAGGGTTGTCAAACTACGCGGGCAATGACCCCAAAAAAAGGAAAAGGAAAATAGAAGGCTAGCTGGGTTTGCGCCCACGATAGCATGCTGGAGAGGTTAGTGAAGGGAAATAGGCATGTAGGGCCCAAAAAGGCATTTACAGGTAAAAAAAATGCATGGGAAAAATGGGGACATTACCAGGATATTACAAACAGGCAAATTTGGGTTAGGAGGGAAAAAATAAGAAGATTCAAAAACAATCAAAACATATAATGTGAGGTTAAAGGAGCAAAATTACCTTCATATAGTCCTTCTGCAGGACCTGAATGATGGCCGAACACGTCTCAGGGATAATGATCCCGAGAGCCTGGGGGGAGATGCCTGTTGAGAACTTGAGGTCCTGCAAGCTTCTCCCAGTCGCCAGGTATCTCAACGTGGCAATAAGCCTCTGCTCGGCAGTGATGGCCTGGCGCATCACAGTGTCCTGCCTCGTTATATAGGGGGACAGCAAATCCAACAGACGGTGAAATACGGGGTCCGTCATCCTGAGATAATTCCTGAAATCATCAGGACTATTCTCATGGATTTCCCGCAGCAGAGGCATATGAGAGAATTGGTCCCGCTGGAGCAACCAATTCTTAGTCCATGAACTCCTCCTCACCCTGTTCACAGACTGAACTCGGGTTACAGTGTTAACTGCAACACCAAGCCCAAAGCCAGCACGAGCTCGAGAACGAGAACGCACTTCAAACATGGTTTTAAACCGGTCGGCTGGTCAGAACGCACTCAAACAGAACGCACCGTGGAACAGCAAGGCCTGAGAAGAACGACCTGAAAAACAGTAAACAAACGGCCAAGAAGGCACTGCAAGGCAGTAACGACCTGACTGCACGCACTGAATCACAAATACAAACCCACAAGCACAAACTGAACACCAGGAAACGATCTGCAAAGCACGGAGACTGAAAAGCGCGAATCGGCTCTCACCAAACTTTTACTAACACGCGGTAACACAAAATCAGCAAAAGCAGCCCAAGGGGTGGCGCTATTAGATTTGTTCGGCCCTTTTATAGCGCGTTGTACGTTTTGTACGTGCCGTCGTTTTCTTGCCGTCGGTTTTTAAACTGATGGTGTGTGGCCAAGACTGATGAAAAACAGTTTCATCGGATTTCCGATGGTCAAATCCATCGGACGAAAATCCATAGGTTATCCGATCGTGTGTACAGGGCTTTAGTGAACCAACAATGCACTAGCTTAAAGGAAACTATTTAGAAAATAAAAAAACGAACCTTTACAACCCCTTTAAAGAGCCAGTGTGTCACATGAGCAAGACATCTGGAAAAAAAAGGTAAGTATATAAAATATAAAGCAATGCATACAGTATGTGGGGGGCTCTGATGTGGAAGGGGGTCTGAATAGGGAGCAGGAGCTTAGTTGTCCATATTCTCTTCCACTGGGAAGGGACCAGATAGATACCACACTATGTATAGATGAGTGCCAAGTGGGGCCAGAATTGCTGTATTCCCAGGTACTGCAATAGGCAAACACAAAACACAAACAAATATAAATCTGCACTAATAAAAATCTGTAGCATCCAAAAAGTCCAAAAACAATTTGCAAAGTCTGCATACAAACACAGAGCTGAAGACTGTCACTATGGTTCCAGAAATTAAATTAAACTGTCAAGGAGTTCTGCAGCTTCCACGTTACCATCTGGTAGAGGTATAGCTGATGAAAGCAAAAAGGAAAAGGAAGCGTATAGACCTAGCGCAGTTTAATAATAAAAGGTTTCACTGCACTAGGTCTATGCAGTTCCTTTTCCTTTTTGTTTTCACCACGTTATATGCTGCAGGTTTATTTTGTGTTTGGCTCATCCAAATAGAGTGCAAATAGAGTACATAATTGCCAGAAAAATTTATTTTTCCAAGACTCATACACATCCCTTTCACTCCAGGCATTACATTGACACTCATTGTCTTATAGAATTAAGTATTCTTCCTGACACCCCTCAGGCCATGTCTTCTATGTCTTTTTGTACCAATGACAATGTCAGCCTGTGCCTTTTCACCTTGATAATACACAGTTACATGCAAACAACAAAAATGATACAACCCAGCAAGACAGCAGACAGAAATCCTCTTATGATTCCCCGCAGCATGCATTCCGCTAATACAATTTACTAGGCACAAAAATCAACCTGTTTTCCTAGATGAGATTTATATTTCACTGCACAATGAGCATGAATTTCAGGAACAAGATCAAAAGGCTAACTACTGCAAATCGAGCCTTTTCTTCTAAGGAAAAAATCCACATTACACTAACAAAAAAGCAAGTGTTTCCCTACTCTGCTTCAAACATTGCGTTCCGTCTCTGAATATGGTGTGCCTTTCCCGTGTTCAGGTCTTGTATTTTTAATTGGAATCTGAACTTGATTGTTTAGCTGATTTTCATCATTAAAATCTTTTTTTTATTGTTAACACGAATATATCTGCCCCTTGCTACACAATACGGCTTTCCTCAATGCTGAGGGGTTAGAAAAAGGAAGAAAATGTGAGAAGGGAAGGGACTCTGAAACCTCATTTTCCTAGTAATTTACTTTTCTATTCAGCAGCCCTGCTGCTTGTAAGCCTATTTCTGTTACAATATTAGATATAAACAAGTAAGCTATGTAATGGATCACATTAACCAGGGCTGTGCATCTTGAGGCTGGATTTAATTTGCATGGCAGATTAGCCTGTCTGCACTTGGGAGAGACACCCTAGGGCACCAAATGTATTAATAGGATCTAGTCTCTTAAAATCCATTAAGTCAATTGAGTGGACCAGCTTGTAATCTCATTTTAAATCCAGCGTGAAAATTCTCTTACAGAAGACCTGTGATACCAACCAACTGTGGGCATGATGCACAATCATTTTCCAGATTGTAACCTCCTGTGCAGAGTGGGATCAACAGCGAGAGCAATAAATAAAAACAGACATTAGTTAACCCTTGCCACTCTACATTTTGAAGAATAAGGCATAATTTACTTACAGTCAAGGTAGGAATTACCATGCAAAAATAATCAGATTTATTATGTTGTATAAATGAGGCATGTATGTACATATTTAGTAAATATTAATTTACATAATTTGCAGCAATGAAATTAGTGGTTTAAATCTCTGGCAGGACACTATCTGCATGGAGTTTGCATGTTGTCCCTCTGTCTGTGTGGGTTTCCTCCAGGTTCTATGGTTTCCTCACACTCTCCAAAGACATTCTGGCAGGTTAATTGGCCCCTGTCTAATTTGGGTTTTGTACAAATTGGGTGTGTACAAATTGGCTATGCAGGGCCGTAGATAAGGGGCACCACCAATCCTCCTGTACGGGGCCCAGGCCAGAAGGGGGCCCAAGCAACAGGGTGAATCAGATGTGGGCAGGAAGGGTGATCAGTGTGGCAGGGGGTCAATTACTGGAACCGATCCCCATGGCTCTCTCTCTCCCATTGGCTTCTAGCTGATGCAGAGAGCCATACAAAGAATTGGTTTCAGAAATTGCCCCCCCCCACACCACCACACCAATCACCCTCCCTGTGCACCCTACGTTTCCCCCTGTGCACCCCTGTGTCAGGTTGTCTGTATAGGGCCCCATGGTTGCTAACAGCAGCCCTGTGGCTATGTACACATTCTGCATGCCAGTCCCAAGCCCAAGCAATTCGGAAGGTTTGAGGAAAGACCTAGCAACCAAATTTGTACAACATTTTCCAAGAATATTTATGGAAAAAAGCAAGGGAATGCAGGAAAGTATATAACAGCATGGTATATACATTGTATTTATACTGTGTGAATATTCGCTTCAGTTATCCAATCACATGCAGATTAAATAAGTAAATAGGAATTTACTTTTCACATAATTAAATAATTAAAGTGAATATACATACAATTTATTGTGAGAAGATTCTCAGCTTCTTTAGGTCCTATATAAGAGATATATATAAGAAGGGTCCTATATAAGAGGTAATACCGCAGGACCTTTATTATCCATGAAAGCCCGTGCCCTTCTTTGATGCAAGGCCAGTGTCAACATGGTTTTGTTTCCTCAGAACTTCTTCCCACCCAATATAAGTCTATGGAAATGCAAAAAACTGCTTGAATCTGATCAGAAGTAGGGATTAGTCGAACTGCCATGGGTTCAGTTCGAGCAGAGTTTGACAAACTTTAAAGAAGTTCGGATGCCAAACCCAAATACCACTGCGACCAATGGGACCCAAATCTGTCAAATTAAGAATTGCTAATTTTTTGGGCTAATAGGGCAAACGGGTATAACAATGAGCATGGGGGGGGGGGGGTTAATGCCCTGGGGAATGTGTACTAATTAAAAAAAAAAAACATTTAAAACTCCAGTTGGCCATTTTTCAGAAGTGTCTTGCATCTTGCATCTGTCCATCAACACAAACCCTTTGTCTCACTTTTTTAATGAGACCTGACCGTCCTTGCCTTCATTGTTAGGCCCTTCGTGGCAATCCTCTATTCGACAATTAAAACTGTAAGGATGAAACACATCAGAAAGGACGGTTGCAGACAGGCATGTTTACATGCCACAGCTGTAATGCTTACCGCCCACAGTAATATTGAAACGACATGTAGCAATCGGCAGGCGGCAAGCCTATAGAATGCTGCACAATTATCTCAATGGAGAAGCACCACAAACGCGCGTTTGTTGGCAAAAATTAGGTTAAAACAGACGGTGAGGAAGTGTCACATTGCTTCCTCACTGCCTGTCAGTAGCCTCTGGAACGCAATCGGGCTTCAGAGGCAAGGGAGATTTAGATGCATGTCTAAATCTACCCTTAATCATTGTGGTGTTGGTTGCTTGTTTTCATTTCTTTTTTGTAACTGAATATTCCAATGTGAGTATATTTACATTGCTAACTTATATTGTCTGGCTGAAGGTAAGGGTTAACAGTGCTGGTCAGGTTTTTCCACGCTTTTAAGGGGAGTACCGACCTGGTTTGGTTCCAAGTCTCCCCACTTAAAAGAACATGTTGTTGCTAAAAATGTGAACTGTTGCACTAGATGACCCCTTGTGGGAGCCCAGTCAGGGTTCCAGGGTATGAACTGTCGCAGGTGGAGAGGCAACTGATGTTCCCGGCTGCACTGGTGGCTCCCAACGCTTCCTGGTTCTCAGAATCGGCTCAGGGGCGGCTGGACACGTCAATTCCGGATGGAGAGGGAGTGGGGAGGAGCACGCGTTCAGAGCATGCGTGCTCCTTCATCAGGCAGTAGCTGTGTCCATGTTTTCAGTGGTTTTTATAGTCCATTTTGCCAGGAGATGTTTCTAATTACAACGTGGGCGCTGGTGTGTCAGGCTGGATTGGGCAGGTAAAGCTCATATAAAAACAGAAATGAGCTTTGAAATGAAACAAAAATCGTTGTATATATTGCAATAGAGATAATATAAACAAAGGTGGAAAGAGGGAGGGGGGTTTAGTAACCTTTGTTTATATTATCTCTATTGCAATATATACCAAAAAAATTGTTTCATTTCAAAGCTCATTTCTGTTTTTATTTGAGCTCTACCTGCCCAATCCAGCCTGAAACACCAGCACCCACTCTGTAATTAGACCACGGATGGGCTCCCAGCTGAGATCTACAAGCAGTATAGTGAATCCTTAAACGCTGCTGTGCGATCCAGAAATTTCCCACAATCTATTAATCAGGCTGTCATAGTGGTCATACCCAAGTCGGGCAAAAATCCATTACAACCTGACTCATATAGGCCCATTTCACTTATAAACTCGGATATTAAGCTACTGGCTAGGGTTCTAGCCATGAGATTGGGGGAGGTTGTCTCAGGTTTGGTGCATTTGGATCAATCTGGTTTCATACCAGCCAGGTTTACTGCGCTCAACATACGTCGCTTATTCCTGAATATCCAGCTGCCGGTAGATAATCCTGGAATTAGGGCAGTGTCCTCCCTCAATGCTGTCAAAGCTTTTGACAGAGTTGATTGGAAATACCTGTGGGCAGTGCTGAAAAAATGTTGAGTTGGAGGGTCTTTTCTTGCCTGGGTGCAGCTACTGTATGCGGCTCCTCGGGCTAGAATACGAGTCAATGGGATACTGTCGGAGGTGTTTCCTTTGCATAGGGGCACTAGACAGGGGTGCCCACTTTCACCCCTGCTTTTGCCCTGGTGCTGGAACCATTGGCAGCTATGGTTAGGTCCTCTCCAGACATAGTGGGGTTTCGTCGGGGGGAGAGGGAGGACAAAATCTCCCTCTACGCCAATGACACTTTTGATATACCTGGGGGACACGGTCGGTTCACTAGAGGCGGTTATACAACTTATATAGAGGTTTGGGCGGTACTTACCATCAACTAGCATAAATCCTCCCTCCTCTTATTAGACCCCCTAGAATCTCCCTTTCCAGACACTGCAGCCCAGGTAGAGATAGTACGTTCCTTTCGGTACCTGGGAATTGAAATGACTGGGGACCCTAGGGACTATATCCCCTTAAATCTGAAACCTATCCTTAAAAGATTTAAACTTAAATGTGCCAGTTGGTGCAAACTTCCACTATTGGTGACTGGCAGGGCCAATCTTATTAAAATGGTGGGGGCACCACAACTGTTGTATGTCCTTCACAAAGTGCCCATTAGAATACCTGCCTATTGGTTTGCCCGTATAGAATCCCAACATAGAGCTTTAATATGGAAGAATGGAGTGGGCCAGAATTAAATTAACTACATTGCAATACCCTAAAGATCAGGGGGGAATGGCTATTCCACACTCCTTCACTTACTTTCTAGCTGCAAGGGATCCCATCCCTTGCAGAATGGGATCTATCAGTAGTGGCTAAACCTTCCAGGACCCTGCTAATCCACTCCCTTACGGAGTACTCTGCAATGTCTCAGCTTGAAATGGGCCTACCTAGGGCTCCATTGGAGTGCCCAACTGTCCACATGCTTAGAAGACTCTGGAAAGAGTTAAGGAAGCGTCTGGGCATTGAGGTCTTCCTTGACTGTACACCCATTTGGTGTAATAGATCCTATCCTGAATTGGGGAAATTGTGTAACCACTCTATATGGAAAACAGCCGGAATTAAATATATCTCCCAGCTGTTTGATGGCATGGTGATAAAGCCCTTCTTTCGGTTAACAAACCATTACTTTATGTACCTGCAGCTGCGCAATGCCCTGAGAATACAGAGTAGATGCTCTGTCTTGCACCTTGATGACTCTGACTTCCTTCTTTCTATCTTTGATACTAGGGATAAGAAAGGAATTATCTCTTGCATATATACTTGTCTGCTAGCCCACATCCAAGCCCCAGATCTACTACCCTGTAGGGAGAAGTGGGAAACTGATGTCGGCCCTATAGATGGGGATAGCTGGGATCAGATTTTGGCGAATGGCTCCCTAGTTTCGGTCTCCGTGGCTCAAAAGTTGTCACATTTATTTATCCTCCACGGGGTGTACAGGACCCCAGTACAATTACATAAATGGGGAAGGAGAAATTCCCCCTTATGCCCGAAGTGTCAGCTACATCAGAGCACTCTGATCAATCTGCTCTGGAAATGCCCCAAATTGGTACAGTATTGGCATGATGTTGTCAAGCTTATTAATAATTTGTATCATCTTCAACTACCAGTGGACCCGATTACATGTCTACTGGGTGGTCTGGTGGAGGAATTGTACCCTTCCTCTACTTATATCGCTTTAATTAGGTTGCTTTATCTGGCCAGGAAATTGATTGCAAGATTTTGGCTCTCACCCAGAGCTCCCACATCTGCTCAGTGGGTACAACAGGTGAATACAATACTTGTCAGGGAAAGGATTGCCTATCAGCATAGGAATGTACCGGGTAAATTTACCAAAGTCTGGTAGAAGTGGTTGGAGAACCCTGAGGTAGCCCTTCCTCAACTTGTACATACTAGATTACTCCAGGAATGGGTAAATAAAGTGGGAGTCCACTAGCTTTAGCTGTATGGACGAGTATGGGATCTTTTGTTCGTTCAAGATACTTCTTTTTTTTGTTTCAATTTTTTACTTTTTGTATATTAATAAATGTTATACACTTCGGGAACTGTATGTTTTCAGTTCTCTGAGTTACGGTTAGTTTAACATTGATTAATATGTCTGATACTACACTTATTGTGTATTTGAGTCACTCTATTTCAATGTATTACTTGTACCTGATTCTTGGGTATGTTCTACCCTTTGTAACTGTTTGTATCTTCTTTTATTTTATGCACAATAAAATATATTTTCTGATTAAAAAAAAGTTCCTTTTGAAAAGTGTATAATGTACAAACAATCCAAAACAGAGTGTTGGGGAAGAAGTCCAGACTTTGCAGGCAACCAACTGACTTTAGCCAAGCTTTCTTTCAGAATATTCATGATTACATTTATCATACCTCCCAACTTTATGAGATGGGAACAAGGGACCTATTAGCAAAATTATGTAAACAAAACAAAATTGCTTAGTACATCTGTACTTGCATTATCCTATTTTGTTGTTACTTGCCTCACACAAAGTCCCAACCCACTCTCTATGTTCAATTGAATCAGGGATGGAAGCATATAGTACATAGTATGTGCCTCACGCAAAGTCCCAAACCTCCCCCCCCCCCTTTTTCTATATAAGTCATTAGGGATGGAGGCACGTGGCCAGTCTATGTACAGTTCTCCCCAATCATCTCAGGTACTGGTATGCCCTGTGTGGTTGACGGACTTGCTCTGCACACATGGGACATGCAGATTTTACATTATAGCTTCACTTAACTTTATTCATATTGATTTAGCAGCCTTGAATTCAGGTGTGTGTGCTCTGCTTTTGTTGGGGCCACCTTACTGCCTGATGCCCGGGAGCTGCGATACGCGCCTGGCGCCCTCCTCTCCCTCCCACTAGCTGGGGGGCGGGGGAGTGGGCGGTATTGCTCACTGCGCATCTGCGCCACACATGGCGCTGCGTGTTTGACGCCTTAGGGCAGGGGTGTCAAACTCAATTTCATCGTGGGCCGCAATAGCATTATGATTGTCCTCAAAAGGGCCAGTTGTATCTGTAAGATTAGATGTCCAGCGCATCCTCTCCCCTTACATTAGATGTCAAGAGCCACCCCACCATCAGAAGCTCCCCCACTCTCCCTTACATCACAGTGCCCCCCCCTTTCCTTATGCTGCTGCTGGGAAGAAGCTGAATGCAGTGCTTGAAACAGAAAGTAGGGGTCTGGCGGAGGACCAGAGAAGGGTTGGAGCTATCCGGCAGCTGCAGGAGAGGTGTGAGGGCCACATGAAATGGCCTGGAGGGCCGGATTCGGCCCGCAGGCCTTGTGTTTGACACCTGTGCCTAAGGGCATCATGACGTATGCGCCATCCACACTCTGGCTGATATATTTGGGGGAGGTATTTGGCGCCTTTTCACAGCCGGCATTGCCGCCGGGAGGAGGACGCCTCTTCTCCTCTATTCTCCTCTATCTTCCCTAGCGTGATGCTGGGAGCTACCTGCGGGTGGGCTGGATACTTACCAAGCACCTTTACCTTCACAACTCTCCTTCACCTGCACCATTGGTCATGCTGTACATCACAAGTATAACTTGTTGGTTGGTTAGTGGCACTGAGCGGCTGTGCCTGGTTTGTGAAAAGTGTTAGAGACCCACGGCAGTGGTAAAGGCTTGGGCTCATTGAGGCCATTGTCCAAGCCTAATCTGGAACTGATCCTTAGTAGTCTTCCACCTGTTACTTACAGAACAAACCTGACTTCTGGGTTCTGCACTGAAGAGATGGGATCTCATCAGTCAGTTGGGTCCCAGCAGAAAGCCCCCAGTGACTACACTTTGAGCAGCAGGTAAAAGAACACTCAGACACTGGGCCAGGATGGTGGGTTCACTCATTGCCACAGTCTGAGGGTCATAGCCAGGTTTGCCGTAGAAGGGCCAGGACTGTCTTGCAGGACTGAGAGTGTAGCAGTGTTGGAGGAATTGTTGGAAAGACCTGCAGCCACCCTACACCCTGTCACCCCTATACGGAAGGAGCTGAAGCCATGTAGTCTGTCTGTCTGATTTTCAAATGTGCCTAAGTGTGTAGGAATCCCCAATTTCCTGAGCACTGGAGCAGGTTCACAGATGTAAAATATGAGTGGAGCTTGGGGCATTCCATACACAAAGACTGCGTTATAATCAGGAAAGCTAGACACAAGGACCAGGTTTGGACTACAAACATCTGGGGTCCCAGGAGCAACCCAGATAGCAAGCAATTGAGCTGTAAGTTTGAAAATGACTTGCTAAGCTATTGCTAGACTTGCCAGGCTTCACAAGTTTGTTGTACAATTGCAGCAAGTTCGCTTTGCATGACTCCAGATTAACCTTTTTTGCAAACATTCTGCAAGTCTGCTGCAAGTTCTGATTCAGTTGTGCAATAGTCATCTCACCACAGGGGTCACTGTGGCTGAATTGGAAAAGTGTCAACTAGAGCTTGTGCTTCAAGTGCAAGTGTACAACTTGCCAGTGAAAATGCCAGTGAAAATGTGCAGCAAGTTAACAAGACTTACAATTCAACACTGCCACAAATTTGTGGCATGTTATCCTTGCTCTCTGGGAAGATGGTTTGAGTACTGAACCCATGTTTTTACAGATGAGCTGGGCCTAACTTATCTGTGTTTATTATTTTTTTTTGCTGACATCGGTGTTCTGCTGTGCTTAAACGGAACACTAGTATGGGGGCTCAGAGAAAGTACGGCCCTGTTCACTAAGTTCTATTGCCTTGGGTAAAGGCCTAATTAAAATACGTGTGAAGACTTTGGTGCTGGGGACAACCTGTGTCTTAGCCCTATCATCTCATGTATGGACTTTGGGCCTGTGGGCGTAGCATTTACTGGAGACATCAAATGAAAGTGTAGCAATACCCCCTAGAGGGCCGCTGGTTAGTTTTGGGTTTTGCACGTTACCTCTTCAGCTGCGTTGTCTGGGTAGCAAAGTCTGTAGTAAGGCAATGTCCACACCGATGTAAAACCTCAAACAGTTAGGCTTTATTTTTCTTATGCATTAAACTTTGGGAAGTAGAAGGTATAGAAGAGTAGGGGAAGGTTCAGGCACTCGCCACAAAAATTTGACAAAGGTATAAGTTCAACGTCAAAGTGTTGCAAATTGTTTTCTTGCAGAGGGTCTAACACAGTAATTCTGCACCACCATTTACTCTAATGCATCAAATCTTTTGCATTTAGGCTGTGTAGGTCCTTATCTGCACTTTATTGAACCAGAGAGCTGGGCTAGTCTAACTGTGGCCTGTACCAGTAATCTATAGCACTAAATGTGTTTGAGGCGTTAAACTTTTGCACTTACGATTTGATTCCATTTATCTTATTTTTAATGGTTTTCATCATGTGGAATGTAACTTTTTCTGTTTACTTCCCTTTTCCCCCTCCTTGTTTCATTGTTGGTGCTCCACTTAGTTTTTTTTTTGCTGTTTTTGGTCAGCCCATGGGGACAGGGCCTAATTTTTGTCAGGGAGGTGGATGTAGCACCCCCTAGCTATGCTGCTAGCCTTTGGTTAGGCAAATTTAGTACTTGGCTTTCCTGTAATCAGCAGAGCAGTGTGTGTGATTGCTTTAGGCTGCCCTGGGTTCTGCAGGAAGCAACTTTGACTGTTTCCCCTGGTTTTCTGGAGATTTCCAGAAATAACTGGGTGGGAGAGTCAAAAAAGCAACCTGAATATTTATGCAACTCCAGCCAATCCCTGGGGAGGTGTGCCCAGATGGTGGTTTGGGTTGCACAAATAGCCTGGAACCCCAAATAGCAGGGTTCTTTTCCCTGGAGGAGAGGTTCCCAGCCAGAAGGGCTGCGAGCGCTTTCTGGCCATCCTGCCGATGGCCCACCCTGTTTCTTTGAGGTTACAGCTGTGCTCAGCTGGGGGCCATATACAGCCACAAGTCCTCTTGGAACCAAAGAGGGATGTCACTGTGGATCTACCCTGCAAGCTTTACAGAGCAGTTTGCCAGCTAGAGTCTGAGGAAATATTCAAGCCTATGGGACACTGTGAGTGCAGACCTAATGGAAAAGGATTTCTGTGACTGTTGCTCTTGTTTACCCCTGCTGCACAGAGTAAAAGACTTGCTTGGTCTGGGACATTGCTAAAGGTGTCCACGTTATGTCCTGCTACTCAAGGAAGCTGCTTAAACGTTTTAGAGTATCCCACAGCTACTTGAACCCCATCCAAGTTAATCTGCAATAAACTTTCAAAAAAGGTAACCTCTACACTGTTTTTTTGAGCCTGAGGCCTTGTACACACGGCCGAGATTCTCGTTGAAAAAAACATGTCGTTTTTTTCGACGAGATTCTTGGACAAGAAACTTGTCCCGGCCGAGTGTACACACGCTCGTTTCAAAGAACCCGCGGTTCTTTGAATGGAGCGTACGCGGTGACGTCGTCGACTACGACGAGCATGCGCTCATCACATTCGATGCCGTCGCCGCCATCTTGGTATACCCTACGTATGCCTATGAAGCTACCGCGCATGCGTCGAATTCATTTCGAACATGCGCGGGCTTCCGGGAGGACAGGTAAGTGTACACACACTCACTTTTCTCGTCGAGAAACATGCCGAGGAGAATCTCGAGAATAGAGAGCAGGTTCTCTATTTTCTCGTCGAGGTTTCTTGTCGGTTTTCTCGACGAGAAACCCGATAGCCGCGTACACACGACCGATTTACTCGGCAAGACCTCTCTGCCAGCAAGTTTCTTGCTGGTTCTTGCCGAGAAAATCGGCCGTGTGTACGAGGCCTGAGGAATGAAAGTTGCCATTTGCCTGCTTGCTGCTTCACTAGTAGGAGAAGAACCTGGGACACAGAACAGCAAGATGCTGATCTTCACATTGATGCCTCACAAAAATAAGGGAATGAACCTTTAGCCATTGTAGATTAGTGTATATACACTACATACAGTGGGGAAAGTAATTATTTGATCCCCTGCTGATTTTGTAAGTTTGCCCACTTACAAAAAAATGAAGTGTCTATAGTTTTTATCATAGGTGTACTTTAAATGATAGAGACAGAATATCAACCAAAAATCCAGAAAAAACCCATGATACAAATGTTATAAATTGAGTTGCAGTTCGGTGAGAAAAATAAGTATTTGATCAAGCAAAACATGGCTTAGTACTTGGAGAAACCCTTGTTCGCAAGGACAGAGGTAAGACAATTCTTATAGTTGGTTACCAGGTTTGCACACATCTCAGGAAGGAGTTTGGTCCACTCTTCTTTACAGATATTCTCTAAATCCATAAGGTTTCTTAGCTGACACTTGGCAACTCGAAGTTTCAGCTCCCTCCATACATTTTCTATAGGATTAAGGTCTGGATACTGGCTAGGCCGCTCTATGACCTTAATGTGCTTCTTCTTGAGCCACTGCTTTGTTGCCTTGGCAGTATGTTTTGGGTCATTGTCCTGTTGAAAGACCCATCCATGACCCATCTTCAGTGTTCTGGCTGAGGGAAGAAGGTTCTCCTCCAAGATTTTACAATACAAGGCCCCATCCATTGGCCACTCAATGCGGCAAAGTTGGACTGTACCGTTGGCAGAGAAACAGCCCCAAAGCATAATGTTTCCACCTTTGTGCTTGACTGTAGGGATGGTGTTCTTAAGAATAGGGTCATAGGCAGCATTTTTCTTCCTCCAAACACAGCGAGTCCCCCTTCTCAAGAAGGCACATGTACAGTCATGCCAATGAATATCTAAATGATTTAGAGAAGGATTAGGAGAAAGTGGTGTGGTCAGATGAGATCAAAATTTAGCTTTTTGCCATTAACTCGACTCGCTATGTTTGGAGAAAGAAAAGTGCTGACTATGACCCCAAGAACACCATCCCTACAGTCAAGCACGGAGGTGGAAACATGATATTCTGGGGCTGTTTCCCAGCTTAAGGTACAGGCCGACTTTGCGGCATTGAGGGGCCAATGGACAGGGCCATGCATTGTAAAATCCTGGATGAGAACCTTCTTCCCTCAGCCAGAACACTGAAGATGGGTCGTTGATGGGTCTTCCACCATGACAATGACCCAAAACATACCACAAAGGCCACAAAGGCGTGGCTCAAGAAGAAGCACATTAAGCTCATGGAATGGCCTAGCCAGTCTCAAGACCTTAATCCTATAAAAAATGTATGGAGGGAGCTGAAACTTCAATCATATTTGTGGGCCACAAAAAATGATCAGTTATAAGCACTGGCAATCACTGAATTGGCAATATGGATGCACATAACACCGCATTTGGAAACGGGGCAGTTACACGTGATAATATTCTCACATGCTTTCAGTCCTTGCAAGTGAATTTGTGCACACATGTGTAAAGTGGAAACACAAAGGGGTCTATTTCATTCTCACAAACATACCCATTTGTAATATGTGTGTAAGGCCTCATGCCCACGGGCGTTTTTTCAGCCGCGTTTTTGAGCGTTTTTTACAGCTTAAAAACGCCTGTCCATGTTAGTCTATAGCTTCATGCCCACCTAGGCGTTTTTGAGCTGTAAAGAGCATAGGCGTTTGTAAGCTGTAAAAAAAACCCAGGACCAGTGCGTTCCTCAGCGTCAGAATTAGGTAGTAAAAAACGCGAGCGTCAAAAAACGCGCACTAACGCGCACTAACGTGCAAAAAACGCGCACTAACGCGCGGTCGCGTTTTTAGCTCCGACGGTTTTTTTTTGGTTTTTTTTTAAATAATATTTACAATAACATGGACAGGCGTTTTTAAGCTGCAAAAAACGCAGCTGTAAAAACGCCAGTGGGCATGAGGCCTAATAGTTTGTTGACTTTCGCTGGCCAAATGTAGCAATCACCCTAACATTCAATCATAACAGAAAAACAACCCTGAGAACATTCGGCCATGAGCGTTAATGAACATTCACCAATAGAGAAAATAGCCTAACTCTAGGCTAAGAACCTTTAACCAGCAAGAGGAAATAATATAAGGGAGACCTCTTTTTTGCGTACAGTTTATGGAGATTCCTGTGTGAACAGCCGGACAAACAGTTATTCAGCCAAGCAAACCTCCAGCTGCAGTGTGTAGTGAAACATTTCACAGTAATATTATAACCACTGACCACAAATGTGTCAGCTTCCAGATCAGGGCTCCTAGTTATTAGGAAGCCAGCACTGGTTGTCCTAACAACCAGTGACTCATCCCCAAATGGAACATCCAGCTGGATTGACCAATGAATGTAAACCAACATTGGGGACAGTGTAATGGACCCGCCCCCTTTGTATCCACTCATCCTGTAATTTGGCAGAAGGGAAGCTGGTGTACTAGACGTGTTTCAGAAGGCAGTTTTTTTTTCCCAGTGGGTTGTCAGGCATCAAGAATCATGATTGATGTGGATCTACACCACTGGACAACATGATCGATAATGAAGGTACTTTGTGGAACTTTTTTTTCAATACACATTCACATGGGGTGCCATTATCTGGGTGTCTACTTACTGATAAAGGGGGCTTCCATATTCAACTTAACCTTGCCATGCTCACAGACACCCACAATCACCGGGTCAGGGTTGTGGGGAAGAGTCCCTTGTTCTCATCAACAAAGGGGACAATGTGCTTTGCCAGGAAAGTTTTCAATAGCATGGTACCTCCTGCCATATTGAGGGCATGTGACCTGGTATGGTTCAGGAAGTTTTGGGGTGCAAGCTTATCTGTTATTTATTTATTTTTGGAAAGTGCCCAACCCAGCTTAAAGGGGTTGTAAACCATCATGGTTTTTCACCTTAATGCAACCTTTTTTAGTGCTGCAGCCCCCTGGTGTCTCGTGTCCCGATTGGATAAATTAATAGCAGTGCAGCCATTGGCTCCCGCTGCTGTCAATCAAATCCAATGACGCGGGCGAGGGGCTGAGTCCAGCATTCGTGTCTATACCGCAAGGTAACCCCCTGGGAAAGCACCTCTCCTAGGGGATTATCTGAAGTGAGGAGGAGCCACAAGAGCCACCGGGGGACCCCAGAAATCAGTGTTCGGGGCCACTCTGTGCAAAACGAACTGCACAGTGGAGATATGATATGTCTGTATATTTTTTCCCTAGTACAGGTAAACCAGGCATATAAACTGAAAAAAGTAAGGTGTGTGCAAGCAGCAGTTGGCCACAGGTTATGTTGAAACCACTTGCCGATCGCCCTATAGCAGTTTTACTGCTACAGGGCAGCTGCACTGTGCAGGATCACATATGTATATTTCCAAATTGTCAGTTAGTGTCAGATTTGTCCACCACAACATCGCAGCCCTGGTATAAGTCGCTGATCACCGCCATTACAAGTAAAAAATAAATAAATAAAAACTCCATAAATATATCCCATAGTTTGTAGACAATTATAACTTTTGCACAAACCAATCAATAAATGCTTATTGGAATTTTTTTACCATAATATTTACCAAAATATTGTTGTTTTTTTTTAATTGTCGGTCGTTTTTTTTTTTGCGCCAAAAATAAAAAACACAGAGCTGATAAACTACAACCGAAAGAAAGCTCTATTTGTGGGAGAAAAAGACAAAAAATGTATTTGGGTATAGTGTTGCACGACCACGCAATTGTCAGTTAAAGTAACGCAGTGCCGTACCGCAAAAAAATGGTCTAGTCATGCTGGGCGGTAAATCTTCTGGAGTGGTTATTAAAGTGTATCCAAACATTTGGCTAGTGTAGTGAATGATTAAAACATCTAGTGATTTTTTTTTCATGTGTTTCCCATTAGAGAAATTTACCTTTACTTTCTGTCCCATAGGCACAACAGGAAGAGAGAGAAAATGTTTTCAAAGTAGGAGAAATCCCTTCTTTTGCAGACAAGTTTCCCAATTAGAAAATATACCCTCTATTCCTGTTCCAGTGACAACTAAAAATGTTGGTTTCCCTTCACCATTAATCCCAGTGACTATGGTCACCACAAAAAGGCCAGGTCCTATGCCATAATCTTCCCTTCCTACATCATTGGGAGCCAGCTGTCTCTTCCAGATTCCTGCAGGCAGCTCCTGATGATGCACTGCAAATCTGTCCTTTAGCTGCTGTGTGTCCCTGCTTCTGTAGTCTCTATGGATATGTGACAGGCATATTCCAGGAGGAATATGGGTAGATGGGGTAGATGAGCGTAACGGAGGCCGGGATGAGCAGCGTGGGTTCCAGCTGCATTCCACCCGCTCTCCTCGCAACCCGGAAATGACGTAACGTGCGTATACGTGAGCACGCCTTAAGCTTTTCGTCAATGGACGTCGTCTGAGGCAGTCAGATTGACAAAAAGCTTAAGGCGTGATCACGTATACGCACGTTACGTCATTTCCAGGTTGCGAGGAGAGCGGGTGGAACGCAGCTGGAACCCACGCTGCTCATTCCGGCCTCTGTTACGCTCATCTACCCATGGATTTTAATGTATGTTCTTGGGGAGTACCAGCTGCTTTTCATGTGTTGATGCTGGTACCCCTTGTTGTTTTTTTACTTTTTAAATAAACACCGATGATACTACACTATTGGAGCCCTTGTCTCTTCCTATGAGGATTCACTGCTGAGGAATTGCTACCATCATACCAGCTTTGCTCAGCACTCTGGAACGCAGGATATCATCTAGCGGAAAGGCTGGAGGCGAGCTGACGGGGAGAAGCCTTAGGATTCCAGCAGCTTCAGCTACTATAATCCATCTACCCCTGCAGGGGTGGTGGCATCTGGTGAGTGGGGACCCAGAAGGGGGAGCACACAAGGCACCTGATTACCTGCTTCATACCACACCAAGTCACTTTGGATTATCTCAGAGAATGAACTTGTTATGGGAATTTCTTCAATAATTTAGTAATTTTTTGGTCTATTCATCTATTTTTCTGAACATTCATTTTTATACACATTAGTGTTAGACTACTTTTCACTAATATATATATATATATATATATATATATATATATATATATATATACAGTATATATGTTTTCAATTTTTTTCACCGTTCTGTTACCGGATTCTTTGTATTATTGATATATATACACATACTGTATTTATTGGCGTATAACACTCACTTTTTTTTTTTTTTTTTTGAGAAAAAAAAGTTTTTATTGAACAATTTACATTTGGAACATAATTCTGCAAGTTACAAGGCAATACTGGAGAAATGCATAAAACAAAGAAATGTGGCTTATACATATATAGGCACAGTAGAACAAAAAACTTGTTCAGATTGAACACTGGATTCAGTGACTATCAATAAGTGGAAAACCCTATGTCCACGCTATTCATGGAATTGCACGCTAGAAGGATGTATAATATTACGGACCATCAGTGCATGTGTCTGCGGACTCAAGCCATCGATCCCAGATTTTGTAGTACTTATCTGGACAACCTCTGTTGATGTATATGAACTTTTTGTAGGGAAGAGTGTTATTTATATCTAGTTTCCAATCGTTGAAGCTGGGGGGAGTGGGTCTCATCCACTGTCTGGCTATAATTTTTCTAGCATTAAACAATGTTTCATGCAAGAATGTTTTAGTGAATTTGTCCATCCCAGAGTCGGGGAATATCCCCAGTAAGCATTGTTTGGGGTCCAGGGTCAATGGGGATCCCATGTCATCATGGAGGAAGTCAACAATCTGCTTCCACAGACCCTGAAGGACCGGGCACGCCCAGAGTAGATGGAAGAATGTGCCCGTCGCTTGGTTACACATTGTGCACAAGGTAGAAAACTGTCGTCTAAAGCGGGCGATTCTTAGGGGGGTGAGATACGCTCGGTGCACCACGTATAACTGGGTCAGCCTGTCAGAGAGCTTGGGGGATACAGTCTTGCACGAGTCTAGTGCTTCACTCCACTCCTCATCCTCCAGTGGGCCCACCTCTCTTTCCCATCTTGGTTTAAGGCTGTAAGCTAGCGTGGTAGATGATGGGGTGAGAAGCATGACATAAAAATCAGAGATCAGCTTTCGCGGGTCCACACCCTTAATCACTGCCATAATAACATTGGGCGTAGATTGTGGCAAAGGCTGGGGAAACTGAGCTTGGGCTGCGTGACGCACCTGGAAGAATCTAAAAAGCATAGAATTGGGCAGCAGGAACTCATTTTGGAGGTCCTCAAAGTTTTTAAGTGTGCCATCGGAAATTATGTGGTGCAAATAATATATTCCATATTCGCACCATATCTCTGTGTCAGGGATCAAGAGAAACTCTGAGAGTAGTCTATTGTGCCATAAGGGGGTATAATTGTTGTGTTTAGGGGTCATTAATATTTTAGTGGTGATGTCCCATACGCGCCTATATTGGTACAATAGGGACCCACGGTCTCTATTGGTGTTATTCCCACTATGTCCCACTGCAATTGCAGTGAGTGGGTCAGTGGTCAGTTGTGCCCACCGTGGACAGAGAAGGGTGAGGAATCTGAGTCTGTCGGTTTTATCTATGTGGTATAGTTGAGACAGTTGGGACGCAAGGTAATAAAGATTTAAGTCAGGGAGGGCTGTTCCACCTAGGTCAGTAGGATTCTTAAGGACTCTCCAGGCCAGCTTGTGTCTGTTGGTACCCCAAATAAATGTCTTGAGTATGGCCTCCATTGACTTGAAAAATTTCAAGGGTAAGTATACGGGTGTGTGCCAGAGTATATACAATATTTTAGGAAATAATATCATTTTAACAATGTTAATGCGGCCCCACACGCCGAGCGGTAGTCTCGCCCATACCTGGGTTCTAGACTTGATGAGATCAAAAAGGGGTTCTATGTTCAGGGATATATAGTCAGCCGGTGTTCTATTCACCAATACTCCAAGATATTTGATAGTGTTCACTCGCTGGAGTGGTAACTGTGCCTGTAGCTTGGGAGAGGGGAAACTATCCATAGGCAATATTTGAGATTTCTCCCAATTAATTTTAAGGCCAGAGAACTGACCAAAGTGCTCAATTGTATGTAACGCCTTCCGAAGCGATGTGGCAGAGTCGGCCAGGTATAGTAGCGTGTCGTCTGCGTATAAGCTAAGTTTTTCAGTCAGGGAACCAAGGCAGAGACCCTGTATCTCGGGGTCCTCTCTAATGGAGATTGCAAGGGGCTCCGCCGCCAAGGCATAGAGGAGCGGAGACAGTGGGCAGCCCTGTCTAGTGCCCCTGGATAAGTCAAATGTCTGGGAGGCCCTCCCGTTGGCCACTACTTTACCCCTGGGTGCCAGATATAATAATTGAACCCACTTAATAAATTTAGGTCCAAAACCAAAGCCACGGAGGCATCCCCAAAGGTACCGCCACTCCACAGAGTCAAAGGCCTTGGCAGTATCCAAAGCCACCACCACCCGGGACCCAACATTATTATGTGTCGCTTGTAAGTTAATATACAATTTTCTGAGGTTGAAGGAGGTGTTACGCCCCAGCATAAATCCAGCTTGGTCAGCATGAATCAGGGTTAGAATCACTTGGTTAAGGCGTAGGGCAAGTACTTTAGCCAGAATCTTTATGTCTACCTGGAGGAGCGATATTGGTCTATAAGATTCCGGGAGGCCTGGGTCCTTGCCTGGCTTAGGTATGAGGATAATTACCGCCTCGCCCATCGATGGGGGTAAGGTGAAATTGTCAAATAGATGGTTGAAGAGGGACAATAACTTGGGGGCAAGTATCTCGATGTATTGGGCGTAAAATTCTATGGGCAACCCATCTGAACCCGGGGCCTTGGATCTGGCGAAGCTCCCAATCGCTGTGGTTATTTCGTCGAGTGTAAGAGGTGCGTCTAGCATAGCCATTTGGGCATCGTCTAGCTGTGGAAAGATGATTTCCGCCAGTAGATCTTCCAATTGAGAGTCAGTGGTAGAAACCTGGGACGTATAGAGTTGAGAAAAGAAGTCCCTAAATTTAGAAGTGACAGCCTGGGGTTCCGTAATCTTTTCCCCATTAGGACCAGTGAGGGAAATGACAGTAGGGGGTCTATCCTCACTATGTGCTAAGTAGGCCAACAGTTTACCCGCTCTCTCCCCATGTTCATACAATTTTTGTCTGGCAAAGAAAAGTTTTTTCCTGGCCGTCTCGTGTTGTAGCTGATTAACCACCCTGGTTTGTAACCTGAGTCGGGCAGCTCCATCAGGAGACGGGTTCGACATGTATCCCTGTTCAGAGGAGGACAGATCCCGCATTGCCCCGTCCAGTATGGCTGATGAATTAGCCTTCAGCCTGTTGATAAAGGAGGTCAGAGTCAGACGTGCATGCAGTTTGAAGGCTTCCCATACTACGTCTGGGGATGCAGATCCGTCATTCTCTAAAAAGTAAGTTCTCCAACTGTTACCAAGCTCGTCATCCTCCGACAACAGGGTGAGCCAAAACGGATTCAGGCGCCACGTACGGGGCGGTTTGTCTAATGGGATGGAGAGGCTAATGAAATATGGGCTATGGTCTGAAAGTAATCTGGGGGCAAATTCAGCTCCCAGTAATCTTGGGGCAAGGGTACTAGAAATGAATATAAAATCTATACGGGACATGGTGTTATGGGTAGTTGAGAAACAGGAGTAAGCTCGAGTGAGCGGGAATTTAAAACGCCAGGTGTCAGTGAGATTAAAGGAAGAGATAAGTCGGGAGAATCTAGTGTGGGTTGGAGCTGTAGTAGATAATGGCGAGGGCGACAGTTTGTCTAATGTAGGGTTCAACGTAGCGTTAAAATCCCCCAGCCACACCGCCTGAATCGAAGGATGACGAGTCATATATAGCAAGCCCTCTGTGACTATAGTAGAATTAAATGGTGGAGGTACATAGAATGCCATCAGTAGGAAAGGTTCACCATACAATTTAACCGAAAGAAAGACATAGCGCCCCTGTGGGTCAGACTGAACATCACACAGCTCAAAATGTACCGTCTTGGCAATCAAAACTGAGACTCCGCGGGCGTGGGACGAGTGGGATGAATGATATGCCCACCCAATCCATGGCCGGCGGAGTGCCATCTGGAGCCGACCCTCAACGTGTGTCTCCACTAACACCACAATGTCGGCTCGTTGTTTTTTGAGAAATGAGAAAACTGCAGATCTCTTTACCTTGTCCCCAAGCCCACGCACATTCCAAGTGAGCAGTTTTATCGATGCCATAATTCAAACATTAAAACATATCGTGGGACAGTAGCATTACATGAATACAAGGTTTGCCATCTATGCAGTATCAATGTTAGCATGCACTTCGTTGTATTGCAGTCCATCAAGAAAAAACAAACCTCCCCCTCCCCCCTCCCCACCCTGCATCTTCCCCAACTGATGCGGGTATGTTCCCAAAACCAAAAGAAAGTAACAACCGGTAGCAGATAAAACCAAAATATCTTGCTGTTACGTAAAAGATCTGCAGCGATCGCCTCACATGGGAGGTGTGGAAGATTCAATGCCCGCAAATAAAGAGCAACAGGCTCTTCTTGTACTGTGAACCAGAAGTACAGTGCGGGGTCGGTGGTATAGAAAGTTCTGCAGTCACATAATAAAGAGATGCGTGTTCCGGTTGCTGGGGGGCGAAAATTCGCTGTGTTAGGCATGTGGAGTGTAGGACTGATTGTGCTCCGCAATTACAGTCTCCAGGGTAGTTACATGGATCAACCAGTCAGTGGGGGCCCTGAGTATGGGAGACCCCCTATGCAGGTTACAATTGAAAGAGGATTATAGCAGGGGAAGGCAAAAGGGGGTCCCAGGGGTAAGGAGCAATAGGGTATGCGCCGCGGGCAGTAAAGGGGAGACAAAAAAAGGGGGGTAACATACCAGGATTTGCAGACTCCCGCTGCGGCGTATAATGTGCTGGTGATGATGACAGGCAATCAATAGTGCTGATGAACATGCTCGGTCAGGTCACTCCGCCGCCCCTCTGGCGGGCCCCGGACGCTCCAACCAGGCAATGACTTCCTGAGGATCCTCAAAGAAGAACACACGGCCGTCCCTTTCGACTCTAAGACGAGCTGGAAATAGCATAGAGTATTTAAGATGTTGTATCCGGAGCCTCCTCTTCGCCTCCATGAAGCCTTGGCGGCGGCGCTGCACCTCGGCAGAAAAGTCGGGGAAGATAGCGATCTTGGAGTTTCCAAGGTGGATGTTACCTTTTTCCCTGGCCATGCGCAGCGCCGCATCTCTATCTTTGTAATTCAAGAATTTTGCTATAAACGTGCGGGGGGGAGCCCCCTGAGGAGGAGATCTGGCAGGCATACGATGAGCCCTCTCCACCGCCAGGGTGGGGGAGAAGGCCTCGCGGCCATAGGTGTCAACAAGGAGTTTCTCCAAGAAGGTGGTAGGATCTTTGCCCTCAGCTCCCTCGGGGAGCCCAATGAAACGGAGGTTGCACCTCCGGAGCCTATTTTCCATATCATCTTGCTTGCTTAGAATCTGATTGATTTGGAGCTGCATTCGATCGGAGCTGACTTGGAGCGGCGTAACGGTGTCCTCCACCTCTCCAATGCGGGTTTCGGCAGTCGTGACACGCTCACGAAGTTTCTGGAAGTCTTGTCGCATGAGTGAAAGGTCCACCTTGACCCCCTCTATTTGCGCCGTCAGGGACGTCCGGCAGTATGTGATCGCCTCGAGCAGTTTAGCTGTGTCGCCTCCCGTAGCGTCCTGCTCACCGCCTACGGCACCGCCATCTCTTTCCTCCTCCTGGCGGCGGTACTGGTCCAATTTCGCCAGGGTGGCCTTTGGCGTTTTTGGCGGAGTCATGGCAGGTATCCGCTGTGTTCCCTTCCCCCTCCAAAGCAGGCAGCTCAGTCTATACCGAATGGTAGGGAGCTGTAGGGCTGGTGGGCCGGGAAGAGTCACTAGTCAGCAGGCCGGGTGAAGCAAGATGGCCGCCGACCAGCACTAGGCCGAAGCCGGGGCCTTTCCTGAACGCGGCGGCCGCGCAGTCAGAGGCTGATGTATCCGCCTCTGTGGGTGTGAGGGGTCCTCAGGGGGACTCGGTGGGCCCCTGCAGGCTGTTACCTGAGAGCAGAAGGGCCAGGAAGCAGCACAGGCAGCAGGTCGGGTGGAGCAAGATGGCCGCCGACTTCCAGGGCTAGGCCGAAGCCGGGGGCTTTCCTAAATGCGGCACCCGCAATCGGGATCGCGGCCCTGCGGAGGCCGCCGTACGAGCGGAGGATGGTGGATTTGCGGCCACGGATGTTCAGGGTCCCCAGGGGGTCCCGCTGGGCTGGTACAGGATGACACTGAAGATCAGGATGGGCTGTACAGGAGTATTGGACGGAGCTCAAATCATGCACGTCCTACTCCATGCTATGTCAGGCCACGCCCCCCATAACACTCACTTTTTTACCCTGAAAATAGAGGGTAAACTGTGCCTGCGTGTTATACGCAAGGGGCTGTGGAAAGTTTTTTTCTTGAAACTTCCCTCTTAAAGTTAGGGTGCGTGTTATACGTCTGTGCGTGTTATACGCCGATAAATACGGTATATATTTAGGTTTTTGGTCACTGGTATAGAGATTTTACTGCACAGATTGTTATGCACTTATTTATGCCTTCTCACATATTGTTGTTTCACTGCTCTTAAGCCCTGTACACACGATCGGTTTTACCGATGAAAACAGTCTGATGGACTTTTTTCATCGGACAAACCGATCGTGTATGGGCCCCATCGGTCTTTTTTCCATCGGTGTTAAAAAATAGAACATGTTTTAAATTTATCCGATGGAAAAAAAAACAATAGCAAATTACTATCATCTGTGGGGAACTCCATTGGATAAAAAACCCACGCATGCTCAGAATCAAGTCAACGCATGCTCAGAAGCATAGAACTTCATTTTTCTTGGCTCGTCGGAGTGTTTTACGTCACAGCGTTTGGGACGATCGGATTTTTGACTGATGGTGTGTAGGCAAGACTGATGTAAGTCAGCTTCATCGGATTTCCGATGGAAAAATCCATTGGTTTAAAATCCATAGGAAATCCGATCGTGTGTACAGGGCTTTAGAATCCGTTATTTACATTGTATGATCCCACCTAGGTACGGGTTCTACATCTTACATTATATGGTTATATAGATACTTTTTGTTAATTTAGTGGGTTTTCCCACTGTCAGGTACCCCAGGTAGAGCCACTACCCCACCTGTTTGTTATAACCAATATGTGAAGTGACTGTTACCTGCTGGACTGACACATATGTATATTGTTTTTTTGTTTTTTTTTTATATCTTGGCTTCTCTCTCTTTGTTGTGTAAGCCAAGAAAGACACCAACACAAGTGAAGTTTTATGGCTGATAAACATTACATCTAATAAGAGCAAATGGATGAATCTGAGCAATTCTAATTAAATGGGGTAAGATGCAAGAATTCATATATTACTCACACATTAAAATCAGATTTTGTATTGCAGTAGAGTGTAAATAAACCATAGAGCAGGCTTGCCAAACTTAAATGAAACAGTGGGATGAATGGAGTGGAATAAATCTATGCTATCTGTAAAGATAGGGTAGAGAGGGGTTTGTTTGTTGGCTGTTAATGTGAAACTGTAGACAAGTATATATATATATATAAAACATTTTAATCCAATTGTGCATTCATTAAAATCATAAAATGGATTTTAAAGAAATGCCAGTACATCCACCTGAAATCTATATTTATATTATCTTGAAGAAATGCCTGTACAACATATTTCAGACTGAGGGATTGCAGGTTATGCCATTTGAGCCAACCCAACTCTTTTAATCTGCACACTTCTAATTGTGTATTCATTTTATGATTTTAATGAATACACAGTTAGAAGTGTGCTGGGCTTAAAGCAGTTTAACAGAAGCTCTTTTACCATTGTGAAGATGTCATTAAATAATCCAAAGAGCAGATAGGTAGAACAGAGCTGCAGAGCTGCAATAGTGAATTGTGGTGTCACCCTTCTGACCATAGTGGCCGCAGATAATTGCATTTTAATTTTTTTTTTAACATTACCATTTCTATTGTAAAACAGGTTCAACTACATGTATTTCAACCTTAGCTGTTTGGTTGGTATGTTTTCTAGAATTTAAAGGGTTAAAAAAAAAACTTTTTTTCTTTCTTTCTTTTCTTTGTTTCTTTCTTTCTCTTTTCTTTTCTTTCCCCAAATATAGCAAATCTTTAACCTTTGTGTGATTTAGAGAAAGCACTTAATCTGATTTAATTTTTCTTTCCAAAGGCAGCAATTTACTATCATGCAGTCCATCAATTCTAAGCTCAAAGGAAAAAAAAAAAATAGAAAAAATCATCAGTCAACAAGAGCTTCTGAATGAGATTTGGGACCACCATACCTGAGTCTTTCATTGCCCCATCTCCTGCTAAGTGAAGGTGCAATATTACCTCTTCACAAACTCCTTCCACCTTACTCTGCCTTTTGCTCAGAGAGGTATCACTTAGGCCACATATAATACAGGTTTTCATGGCGTGTCTACTTATCAGGACCCTGAAACTATGTGAGACATGCAGAGCAAACAATGAGCTGTGTCTTGGCTCCTGGGGCCTGTAAAAAGATCCCTTTCAGCGCTCACAGATTGCTCTGTGTTCTCTTAATTGACAGACCTGGCCAAGTTTGACAGACCTGACATGCAGCTGGCGGTGGCCTCGTTCCTTCAGGTAGGCCACCTTTCAGCAGGGAAATTGCTTGCGATTGGCTTTATCGAAGGCCAGTTCTACCATCTATTTCTTCATACAAAATGCAGAGAGAAAATGCCTCCCATATCCTTTGATAGGTGCATTCTCTCTGGCCTTTTACGCGGCGGTATTCTTTACATTTTCGGGTCACCTGAGCAGTCAGTGAAGATATGAGCGAGAAAAAAGACCTTATGTTGACCTTTGAAATCTTCTGTAGGCTGTGGCTGGAATATCAATATCACCTAATAACAGTCAAGTTCATCACTATAATTAGGGCAGACTGAGGACAAATACTGTACCGCAGTGTTATTATAAAGGAAGAACACATTAAATAAAAAAAAGTATTGACTTTGCAATGTGAACATAAATAAAAATACTAAAAAACCTTCTCAAGCACATTTTACAGTTTATATTTTATTTAAAACTGAGCTTTAAGTACATATATATATATATATATATATATATATATATATATATATAATACAAAAAAGCAGTTCTATATTCATTAATGAATCAGTAAATTTACATTTATTACGTGTAAGCAGTGTGAGTACCTGAATGTGACATGGTTTTAGCCTTGTGCAGTCCATGTACAAAAGAGCTGAGACTTCAAGTGTGAGAAGCAGTAGAAGGAGCCAGTCAGTTGTGCTGCCAGGGCTGCTGATAAGGCAATACAGCTGGCCCTTCTGTACCGGGCCCAGGTCCTATCAATTCAAAAAGGGAGGCCTGGGCACCTGCCAAGTAGGAGGGCTGTCTGTACTGCCTCATTGCTGACACCAATTCTCTTGTGGTACCCCCTGCTGCCAGCTTCTCCTTCTCTACTGTCCTCCAGATGCGCTGCAAGGGGATTGTTCTAAGTATCTGGGCCCACTTCCACCACTCTGATTACCCCCCTGCTATTGGGGCCCCTCTGTGAGCCCCTCTTTCACCTGCTGTCTGGGCCCCCCTGTGTACCCTTTGCCTTGCAGCACTGTCAGCTTTCCTCCTTTCCTCTCGTCATATTTATCAGTCCCTTCCTTTTCTGAAAGAACACAGCGCACGATCAGTACCGATCGTGCCTGTGTTCATTTATCACTGAAGCACAGCAAACTGTGTTTACTATGCTTCAATCTGTGTATGAACAGGAAGCCTCTGAGCACATCGTATTCATTCATCTGTGCATCTGATGCTGTAGAGAAGGGGATGTAAGTCCTAATTCCCTTTCTCTGTCTCAAAAGTGAGACATCACCAAAGCCCCCTCAACAGGGCAGTTAAAAAAAAAAAAATCTAAAAAATATTTGTTTTTTAAATGAAGGGCTTGTTCACATGTGCTTTGCTCTCTGAAGAGTGGTCAGCATTTGAATCGCTCATCAGAGAGCATTTAACAGGGGGTGTGGGGCCTTTTAGGTAGGCTGTACAGTACCCCGTGATTTCTAACAGCAGCCTGGTGTGCTGCTGTGCTCATTTGCTAACAAGAAGAACTCTGATAAGAGGAGAGAGCAGAATGATAGAGAGATTAGCTTATCAGTGTGTTGCTTCTCTTCTTTACTGTCCAGTCACAAGCTGGAGGAGAGACAAGAACTGTGTGTAACAGAACTGCAGCAGAGAAAAATTAGGTTTCTCACCCTGCCAGACAAACTTTAGCACTGGATTGACAGAAATTCAGTACATATCCTGTAGCAGATAAATCGTATTTATTTGTATCTGTGTATTTTGCTGTTTGTCTGGCGTTCACCTTTAATCTTTTTCAGTTTAACATATTACATAGCCCACATAAAATTACATTTACAGGGGGTCCCCGACTTACGAACACCCGACTTACGAACCACTCCTACTTACAAACGGGACGCTGCGGGGACCCTCTGCCATTCTGCGCGGACTATCTGCCGTTCTGCTCATGCGTGGCCAGACAGTGCCTCAGAAAATGTCGGAAATGTCCGTAATTGTCGTTCTGCGACTTCTGCGACTTACGAACATTTCCGGATTACAAACAGGAGGAAAGTCCCTAACGGATTAGTAACCCGGGACCCCCTGTATTTAAAAAAAAAATAGAAACTAATATATTGCCCCCTCTGCATCCAGGGGTATGCATTTGATGTTAATGCAGACTAGATTACTACTTTATATATATTAGATCATCGCATATAACAGCAAATGACACAATAATTAGCAGTTGGTACAATTTAATGCCAGCCAAACTGTTATGTAAGTTAAAGGAACATTATTTCACGATATATTAAAAATCCTTTTACTTTCTAATTTTAAAGCATATTTAAACACAAGAACACAAACTGATAGTATTGCAGCTTACCGGCCCTTAGATGTAGTGGCTGCATTCATTTTTTTCACACTTTTTTTACTTTATTTTAACCTAGTAGTATTACTACCATTGCCATTAACCTATGTAGCACCCTCCTAGTTAGGTTGCTAGGATGTTAAGTAAATTTATTTATTTTGGCTCCTTGTCATCAGTGGAGCAATTGTTGATTGCTATGGGCTGTTTTGAGTCTCAGGCCTCGTACACACGACCGAGTTTCCCGGCAAGAACCAGCAAGAAACTTGCTGGCAGAGATGTCTTGCCGAGAAATTCGTTCGTGTGTATGGTTTCTCGTCAAGAAAACCGACAAGTAATCTCGACGAGAAAATAGAGAACCTGCTCTCTATTTTCCTCTTCGAGATTCTCGTCAGCCTGTTTCTCGACGAGAAAAGTGAGTGTGTGTACACTTACCTGTCCTCCGGGAAGCCCGCGCATGTTCGAAATGAATTCAACGCATGCGCAGTAGCTTCCTAGGCATAGGTAGGGTATACCAAGATGGCGGCGACGGCATCGAATGTGACGAGCGCATGCTCGTCGTATTCGATGACGTCACCGCGTTCGCTCCATTCAAAGAACCGCGGGTTCTTTGAATCGAGCATGTGTACACTCGGCCGGGACAAGTTTCTTGTCCAAGAATCTCGTCAAAAAAACGACATGTTTTTTTCGACGAGAATCTCGGCCGTGTGTACGAGGCTTCACAGGCTGCAGGTTTGATTGCTCTCCCCTGCTTTCTACAGACTTCTGGAACATAGGAGGTTGAGCAAGGCAAAAGGGCAACCTGAATATTTATTGTGCTTCAGCTAGTTCCTCGGAAGGTGTGCCCAGTAGGTGCCTGAAGGGCACATAAATAGTCTAATGCCGCGTACACACGACCGAGTTTCTCGGCGGTGAAAACACCGCCCTGAAACCCGACGGGAAAAACGAGGACCGGTTTTCACGACATGTTTTCTCTTGGTCGAGAAAACCGGCCATGTGTAGGCTCCCTAGCAGTGTTTCCCTATGGGAAAACTGCAGAGGAAAAAAATGCTGCGATTTGTCGTGATTCTCTGCGGTTTTCTCGTTGGGAAAACTGCTGGAGAGCCTACACACGGCCGATTTTCTCATCCAAGTGAAAAAATGACAGTTTTCCCGACGAGAAAAATGGTCGTGTGTACGCAGCATAAGGCCTGGAGCAGGGGAGAGAGAGAGTCCCGGATCTAATCTTGCAGGAGGAGTCCCCAGCCTCAGGGGCTCTGTCCCTCTGGGCAGAAGGCTGATTTTTGCTGCATGTTCTTCGAGGTCCCAACTGTGGCATAGCTGGGGGCCTTTCTTCTAAGAGCCCTTTTCTGGAGCCAATCAAGGGAATTTCATCTAAGGGCCTGGTCTGGAGAGCTCACTAAAGTTAGAAAGGGTCTGGCTGTTCTGCGCCATTGTAAACACCAACCTCTCCCTCACTAAAGAGTGTCCGGTGAATAATGAAAGGAGCATAGGTGTGTGCAGCCTATTGCATTAGCTCAAAGACACATAGGTGTGTGTGTGTATATATATTGTGACAGCAGGAAGGTAAAGTCACCTGGTTGCATCCAGGGGGGTAGATATATTTCTCCCAGATTCAGGCTTTATGCCGACTTATACAACTAGGGAGTTGATGAAGCCCAGCTGAGGCTAGTGGGCTCATGAATGACTCATACCTCTAGGGAGAGTGCTGGGCGTCGTGAGGCAGGGAGTTGATGAGACCAGCTGAAGCTTGTCAGCTCATTTAGGCCTCTATAAGAACTCCCAGATTCATTAGGTGTGAGCTCATGCCTGGAACCAGACCTGTGTGGACTGTCTAGGGAGAGTGAACCCCTGTGCGGTGAGGCAAAGCCTGTGTGGCTATTTGTTTGGACTTTTACTAAACCAGGGACTTAGGGACTAGGACAGCACCAGGCTGATCCCAGTTGTTAGTTTAGGAAACCTGCATGTTTAGTCAGAGGTCAAACTGACCAGGATTTATTTTGTTTATGTTTCTTTTTGGCTTTGCTGTGTTTTTGTCACTGTACATAGAGAAATAAACCGCACCTTTTGATTTTGAAAACCACAACCTCCGTCTGCTGGCCCTGTTTTTGTGTGGGGAGCCCAACCAGGGGGTCACACACACCCGCTACCGAGTTAACCCCCTCACAGTTGGTGGAGAACCAGTGGCAGTTTTTTTTAAGCCAGCATGGAGGAGGTACTGAAACAGCTGGCTCTAGCAAATGCCAATCAACAGCAGACAAATGCAGGTTTGCAAAGGAGCCTTGCAGCCCAGCAGCAAGCTCATCAACAAGCCCAGCAGCAATCTGAGGCCCACTTCATAGACCTGTTACAGAAGCAAGAGCAGAGACTACAACAAATGGAAGCAGTAATGCAGCAACGTCCGCAGACCAGTGAGGAAAGCCGTCCCACTAATACCGCGTCCTTTGGGGTGAGTCGTTTATTGACAAAAATGACTGGAGAGGATGATCCAGAGGTATTTTTGACCACATTTGAAAGGACTGCTGAAAGAGAAAAGTGGCCTGAGGAGCAGTGGGCTGGACTGGTGGCTCCTCTGTTAACTGGTGAATCGCAGAAGGCTTACTATGACCTAGAGCCTGACCAAGCAAAAGACTATGTGATGCTAAAAGCTGAAATATTGGCAAGGCTGGGTGTCACCCTGGCTGTCCGGGCTCAGCGTGTGCATAACTGGACTTTCCAGCTTGGAAAACCCCCCAGGTCTCAAATGTATGATCTCATTCACCTGAGCAGGAAGTGGCTACAGCCAGAGACTTTGTCCGCACCAGAGATTGTGGAACGTGTTGTAATGGATCGGTTTTTGAGAGCTCTTCCTACTGCCATCCAAAAGTGGGTAAGCCATGGAGACCCAGAGACGGCCGGTGGTCTTGTGGATCGTGTAGAGAAATACTTGGCTACAGAGAACCTGACGGCCTCTTCCAGAGACTCTCGGACTTTCCACCCTAAGACCAGACCATCCCCAGGGGCGGATAAGAGGATTCCAAGGGGTGAGGGTGGAGAGAGTGAGAGGGTGGGAGCTCTACCCAAAGTTTGGCGAGAACAGCCTGGGAAGTCAGGGGCTCAAGAGGCAGCCAAATGGATTGTTTGCTACCGCTGCCGGCAAGCGGGACATATTGCAGCAAATTGCCCGGTTGTGGAGGAACCCATGCAATGTGACTTTCTGATGGACAGACGTCAGTCGCTGTGTGCGACAGTCGCATGCACTGCCATTCGGGGAACTGAGAAACATTTATGCAAAATGTGTATTAATGGTAGAAATGTTGTGGTATTACTGGATTCAGGTAGCCTTGTGACCCTGATAAAGGCTGAATTAGTTAAAACAGAGGTCTCTGGGAATAGCAAGGTAGCTGTTATTTGTGTGCATGGGGACACCCGAGAGTATCCAGTGACTACAGTGTGTTTCGAGACCCCCAAAGGTACCCTCTCTCATCCAGTGGGGTTAGTATCTCAATTACCGCATGATGCCATTGTGGGAAGGGATTTTCCGAAGTTCTGGGAACTGTGGGATGATCCTGAGCCCCCCACTGGTGCCCCTATGTACCAGGAATGTGATAGCCAGAACTCCTCTGAGAGTGGTGAGGACTCTCCAGAATTTCCCTTGTCAGTATTGGCAGGGGAGACTCAAGAAACTGGAGAGGAGCCCACCTCCTCAGACGAAAACCTACCGTCTGTGGAGTTTTCTGATCTGGAGGTTCACAGGGAAAATTTTGCCACAGAACAGTTAAAAGACCCCGCCCTAATAAAGGCACGGGAAAACGTAGTGGAAATAGATGGCGAGTTAGTGAACCCAGATAATACCTGCACTTACCCATACTTCAGCGTAGAGAAGGACCTACTGTATCGGGTGGCAAAAAGGGCAGAAGAAACCGTTGAGCAGCTTGTGGTGCCCAAACCTTACAGGAAGTTGGTGTTGGAGTTGGCCCATGGGCACATTCTTGGAGGTCATCTGGGGACAGAGAAAACCCGAGAGAGGGTATTACAGAGATTCTATTGGCCTGGGGTGATGAAGGACATAGAAAATTATTGTTCCTCCTGCCCTGTGTGTCAGAGGTCGGCCCCGATGCCACATTTCCGTAGCCCGCTGGTCCCTCTACCCATCATTGAGGTCCCGTTTGAGAGAATCGCAATGGATTTGGTAGGTCCTATAATCAAGTCCGCTAGGGGGCACCAGTACATATTGGTTATAATGGACTATGCCACCCGTTATCCAGAAGCGATCCCTCTCAGAAATACCTCGGCCAAAACCATAGCCAAAGAGCTATCTCTTGTTTTTAGCCGGGTGGGTATTTGTAAAGAACTGCTTACGGACCAAGGTACACCCTTTATGTCCCGGGTTATGAAAGAGCTGTGTAAATTGCTCAAAGTGACGCAATTGCGTACATCTGTGTATCACCCCCAAACCGATGGGCTGGTTGAAAGATTCAACAAAACCCTAAAACAAATGTTGAAGAAAGTGGTGGATAGAGATGGGAAGGATTGGGACTGTCTACTTCCTTATCTGATGTTTGCTATTAGGGAGGTGCCCCAATCCTCTACGGGATTCTCCCCCTTTGAGTTACTGTATGGGAGACACCCAAGAGGGCTGTTGGATATTGCCAAGGAAACTTGGGAAAGTGAGAGTTCTCCCCACAGGAGTGTGATTGAGCATGTCGCCCTGATGCAAGATCGAATTGCACAGGTAATGCCCATCGTGAAGGAACATTTGGCCCAAGCGCAGTTGGCACAGCAGAGAGTGTACAACCGTGGAGCAAAGACCCGTACCTTTTCCCCGGGGGATAGGATATTGGTACTTGTCCCTACGGTTGAAAGTAAATTCCTTGCCAAATGGCAAGGCCCCTACGAGATAATGGAAAAAGTGAGCGAAGTGAATTACAAGGTCAGACAACCAGGAAGGCGAAAGCCCGAACAGATATATCACGTTAATCTGTTGAAAGCCTGGAGGGATAGAGAGTCCCTAGTCGCAGAAACTTGGTCACCAGCTCAAACTGGTTGCGTGATTCCGGAGGTTGGAATAGCAGCCACCTTGTCACAACCCCAACAACAGGAGGTTAAGGAGTTTGTGCTTCGCAACAAGGAGGTGTTCTCTGAGCTGCCGGGACAAACATCTGGGGTAGAGCATGATATTATTACCCCGCCCGGTGAAAGGGTGAAGTTAAAACCCTATCGGATCCCAGAGGCCCGACGGGAGGCAATACGGGAGGAAGTACAGAAAATGCTGAACTTAGGGGTGATAGAGGAGTCCCAAAGTGATTGGTCTAGTCCCATTGTGTTGGTGCCTAAACCGGATGGGAGCTGGCGATTTTGTAACGATTTTCGTCAGTTGAACAAAGTTACAAAATTTGACACCTACCCCATGCCACGTATAGATGAGTTGATCGACCGGCTGGGAACAGCCCGATACATGACGACTCTTGACCTCACAAAAGGGTATTGGCAAATTCCCCTGGCCAAGTCGGCCAAAGAGAAAACCACATTTGTAACCCCAGACGGGGCGTTCCAATATAAGAGAATGCCGTTCGGGTTACAGAATGCGCCGGCCACATTCCAGCGGAAAATGGACCAGATACTGAGGCCCCATCGGAAGTATGCTGCGGCTTACCTGGATGACGTAATTGTCCATAGCACAGATTGGGCCTCACATCTGCCAAAAGTGCAAGCAGTCCTAGACTCTATCCGGGAAGCGGGGTTTACGGCTAACCCCAAGAAGTGTACCATTGGGCAGGAGGAGGCCAAATATCTTGGGTACACCATTGGCAGGGGAGTAATAAAACCCCAACTCAACAAAGTCGAGGCCATCCAGAGTTGGCCACGTCCCAACAGCAAGAAGCAGGTACGAGCCTTTCTGGGAATCGCGGGTTATTATCGGCGCTTCATTCCCCACTTTGCTTCTAAGGCTGTGCCCCTAACCAACCTGACGAAAGGGAAAGGGTCGGTCATGATTAAATGGACCCCCGAGGCGGAGGCAGCATTCCAATTCTTGAAACAAGCCTTATGTAGCCAGCCAGTGTTGTACTCACCCGACTTCTCTAAAGACTTTGTCGTACAAAGTGATGCGTCAGATGTGGGGTTAGGAGCAGTATTGTCCCAGGTCTGGAACGGGGAAGAGCACCCAGTCATTTACCTCAGCAGGAAGTTGAAGTCCCATGAGGTAAATTACGCCACGGTTGAAAAGGAGTGTTTAGCGGTGAAGTGGGCTCTAGATTCCCTTCGGTACTATCTGCTAGGTAGGCACTTTGACATGGTTACGGATCACGCTCCGTTAAAGTGGATGGCTCAAAACAAGGAGACAAATAGAAGAGTGAATAGGTGGTTCCTGGCCCTACAGGAATTCAACTTCACAGTAAAGCATCGCCCTGGCGTTCAAATGGGGAATGTGGATGCTTTGTCTCGAGTACATGAATGCCTGATTGCTGGTGTTCCAACCCCAAGGTTAAAACAAGAGGGGGGGGTATGTGACAGCAGGAAGGTAAAGTCACCTGGTTGCATCCAGGGGGGTAGATATATTTCTCCCAGATTCAGGCTTTATGCCGACTTATACAACTAGGGAGTTGATGAAGCCCAGCTGAGGCTAGTGGGCTCATGAATGACTCATACCTCTAGGGAGAGTGCTGGGCGTTGTGAGGCAGGGAGTTGATGAGACCAGCTGAAGCTTGTCAGCTCATTTAGGCCTCTATTAGAACTCCCAGATTCATTAGGTGTGAGCTCATGCCTGGAACCAGACCTGTGTGGACTGTCTAGGGAGAGTGAACCCCTGTGCGGTGAGGCAAAGCCTGTGTGGCTATTTGTTTGGACTTTTACTAAACTAGGGACTTAGGGACTAGGACAGCACCAGGCTGATCCCAGTTGTTAGTTTAGGAAACCTGCATGTTTAGTCAGAGGTCAAACTGACCAGGATTTATTTTGTTTATGTTTCTTTTTGGCTTTGCTGTGTTTTTGTCACTGTACATAGAGAAATAAACCGCACCTTTTGATTTTGAAAACCACAACCTCCGTCTGCTGGCCCTGTTTTTGTGTGGGGAGCCCAACCAGGGGGTCACACACACCCGCTACCGAGTTAACCCCCTCACAATATATATATATAATCTATAACCGTATATTATACTTGAGTATAAGCCGACCCGAATATAAGCAGAGGCACCTAATTTTACCACAAAAAACTGGGAAAACCTATTGACTCGAGTATAAGCCTAGGGTGACCATCTGCATGTCTCACTGTGCCTCACTGTGTCCATGTGCATGCCTCACTGTGTCCATGCCTCACTGTGCCCATGCCTAGACTGACGTTTAACATGGGAGTCTATGGAAGGGGTGCCCGTATTTGAAAAATCAGTGCTCCCCGGCCGTAGGTCCTCCAAACAACAAACTTATAGAAGAGAAATTGGGCTACATGTGTGCCAATACCGGGTTCCCAAAGTCACTGGAGAAATGACCGTTTAACATGGAAGTCTATGGAAGGGGTGCCCGGCTTTGAAAAATCAGTTCTCCCCGGCCGTAGATCCCTCAGACATCAAACTTTGTACACTTGTAGAGGAAGAGTGGACCTACATGTGTACCAGGTCCCCAAAGTCCAGGAGACCAGGCGCAAAAAGGTGACTCGAGTATAAGCCGAGGGGGGCATTTTCAGCACAAAAAAATGTGCTGAAAAACTCGGCTTATTCTCGAGTATATACGGTATATATATATATATACACAGTGGGTACGGAAAGTATTCAGACCCCCTTAAAATTTTCACTCTTTGGTATATTGCAGCCATTTGTTAAAATCATTTAAGTTAATTTTTTTTCCTCATTAATGTACACACAGCACCCTATATTGACAGAAAAACACAGAATTGTTGACATTTTTGCAGATTTATTAAAAAATTAAAACTGAAATATTACATGGTCCTAAGTATTCAGACGCTTTGCTGTGACACTCATATATTTAACTCAGGTATCCTTGAGATGGTTCTACACCTTCATTTGAGTCCAGCTGTGTTGATTATACTGATTGGACTTGATTAGGAAAGCCACACACCTGTCTATATAAGACCTTACAGCTCACAGTGCATGTCAGAGCAAATGAGAATCATGAGGTCAAGGGAACTGTCTGAAGAGTTTAGAGATAGAATTGTTGCAAGGCACAGATCTGGCCAAGGTTACAAAAAAATTCTACTGCACTTAAGGTTCCTAAGAGCACAGTGGCCTCCATAATCCTTAAATGGAAGACGTTTGGGACGACCAGAACCCTTCCTAGAGCTGGCCGTCCGGCCAAACTGAGCTATCGGGGAGAAGAGCCTTGGTGAGAGAGGTAAAGAAAAACCCAAAGATCACTGTGGCTGAGCTCCAGAGATGCAGTCGGGAGATGGGAGAAAGTTGTAGAAAGTCAACCATCACTGCAGCCCTCCACCAGTCGGGGCTTTATGGCAGAGTGGCCCGACGGAAGCCTCTCCTCAGTGCATGACACATGAAAGCCCGCATGGCGTTTGCTAAAAAAACACCTGAAGGACTCCAAGATGGTGAGAAATAAGATTCTCTGGTCTGCTGAGACCAAGATAGAACTTTTTGGCCTTAATTCTAAGCGGTATGTGTGGAAAAAAACAGGCACTGCTCATCACCTGTCCAATACAGTCCCAACAGTGAAGCATGGTGGTGGCAGCATCATGCTGTGGGAGTGTTTTTCAGCTGCAGGGACAGGATGACTGGTTGCAATCGAGGGAAAGATGAATGCGGCCAAGTACAGGGATATCCTGGACGAAAACCTTCTCCAGAGTGCTCAGGACCTCAGACTGGGCCGAAGGTTTACCTTCCAACAAGACAATGACCCTAAGCACACAACTAAAATAACGGAGTGGCTTCACAACAACTCTGACTGTTCTTGAATGGCCCAGCCAGAGCCCTGACTTAAACCCAATTGAGCATCTCTGGAGAGACCTAAAAATGGCCGTCCACCAACGTTTACCATCCAACCTGACAGAACTGGAGAGGATCTGCAAGGAGGAATGGCAGAAGATCCCCAAATCCAGGTGTGAAAAACTTGTTGCATCTTTCCAAAAAAGACTCATGGCTGTATTAGATCAAAAGGGTGCTTCTACTAAATACTGAGCAAAGGGTCTGAATACTTAGGACCATGTGATATTTCAGTTTTTCTTTTTTAATTGTGTAGCAGGGCTTTGAAATTTAGGGGAATGTTTGAGTGGTAGTTGTGCTCAAACACACTATTTGATAGGGTTCAGTAAAACCCATTTTGAGCTGCAGTTGGGATACTGGTGTGTAGTTCCCCATGGCCTGTTGGTGGCGCTGCCATCGGAGGCCAGGGTTGAACTGCTGGTACAGTGCTGTGCCTTGGATGTCCCCTTTCGGCGGTAGTATGGTGGGCGTGTCGGCCTGCTGTGCATCCCGGGAGGGGATATAAAAGGGGCAGACCCTGTCTGTCACGGGTGAGTTCCCGGGGGTCCGACCCCGGGAGCGTGTGATTCTGCTCGTGGCCACCCCAGACACCTTTAGCCCTGGGGTGGAGTTCCTGGTTCGGTACACTGGCGGATCAGTGCCAGGCACCCTTAGCCCTGGGGCTGCGACTGGGGGCTTCGGGTCCAGCGCCTTTGGCTGGAGCTGCGGAGGGAGAAGGAATCCCAGGGTGCTGCCTTGCGAGGAAGCCCGCATCTAGATGAGGAGGCCGGGGGAGGACCGTGCCATTAGAGGCCTAAAACTAGAACCAACGTTCACCAGGTCTGTGGCAGAGACTGTGCGTGTACTCTGATTTGAGCATCATTCCGGCTGCTAGGATCCACTCCATTAGGATACTATCCGGATGAGCTGAGTCTACCTGAAGATATGGGTAGTGAATAAGATTTTGTTTGTGCCTGGACCTATTCCCACACCTTTTGCTGTCCTGCTCTTCCTCCAACCTTCTCCTGTCTAATTATCGTGTATAAGAGAGAAATAAACTCCACGTTGGAGTTGCAATCGGTGTGGACCTTGAAGTTATTGGGGAATAGAGACTTGTCTTTGTCGTAGTGAAGACGGGAGCCATTCTCTGGGGGAACCTGATCACAGAGACCCAGGTACATTACACCGTTCAACCTCTTCACACAAGAGGGTACGGCATGTGGCATAGGTGTGCCCCTTTCTCCCACGAGTGAGCCAAAGGGAGAAGGGGTGGTAAGTGCTATAATAAATCTGCAAAAATGTCAACAATTCTGTGTTTTTCTGTCAATATGGGGTGCTGTGTGTACAATAATGAGGAAAAAAATTAACTTAAATGATTTTAGCAAATGGCTGTAATATAACAGAGTGAAAAATTTAAGGGGGTCTGAATACTTTCCGTACCCACTGTATATACATATATATACACACACACTCTTATAAATAAATGTAAAAAAAAATGTAATGTGTTAAAATATGGACGGTGTCAGAAGTTTTTTATAATTTTATTTTTTTATAATTTTTTACAATTTTCAGGAGCCCTGTTGTGGGTTTCGGTAAAATATCAGTAGAGGGAATCTGCGTCACACGAGGTGATAAGGGTGTGCCCAGGTACATCCGACACACCCCCTGCGCATGCCTATGGGAAGGAGGAATCTGGTGATTCTGTAACATTGTAAGTACTGACCTGAGCTCAGGGCCCAGCACATTTATTTTTATGAATTTAAACTGGCTGATTGGCTAGCTTAATACCGCGTACACACGGTCGGAATTTCCGACAACAAATACTATATGTGAGCTTGTTGTCGGAAAATCCGAACGTGTGTATGCTCCATCGGACATTTGCTGTTGGAATTTCCGACAACAAAAATTTGAGAGCTGGTTCTCAAATTTTCCGACAACAAAACTTGTTGTCGGAAATTCCGAGCGTGTGTACACAATTCCGACGCACAAAATTCCACGTGTAGCGGCCTCACCCCGTCCTCTTTAGCTAGGGGTATGTCACACGACAGAGTGAGGTGCGCTACAGCCCATGTCCTCCCCATAACTGTGGGTGAGGTGAAGGCCAATACCTGATGTTTCCTCGGGCTGGTGTGTCCTGGGCATGTACCGAGTCTGTTGTGCAGAAACCACCAAACCACCCTTTGCTCCCATTAACAGAGTCCATACACCGATCACAGTCCAACTGTTGGTTTATTTCGTATCTCCACATACAGGCAATGCGATGGCATGATACGGTGGGATGAGCAGGTCGAGGCACTATACTGATCTGGGTCCCTACACCCCCTGTGCTATGACCAAGGGTTGTAGGAGTCTTGACATGAATACCTCCGTTGCGTTGCGGCCCCTATCAGGGGAAGATGTCCTCCAAGGGAGTCACCGAAGGCCCATCTGTCACCGGGTTGACACTACACCGGGTCTTCGAACGAGTGACCTCCCCAGCCTCCTCACCTCAGATGCGGGTCCCCTCGCAAGGGGCACCCTGGAACCACTTCACCCTTGCGGGACCCGGTCAAAGTCACCGGGCCCCAGGCCTCCTCAATAGTACCTCACCCCAGGCTGAAGGTGCCTGGGATGGAACCCCAACTTCATCCCGGCCAGGCCTAGGGCGCCTAGGCCAGGAACCTTGAATCGCCCGCACCCAGGCTGAAGGTGCCTGGGTGCGTGAAGAGATGATCCCCGAAGACAGACCTCGTGGCGAGGGCGTCTCCCCCTTTTATCTCCTCCCGTCGATACCACGGCGGGTCCCCCGCCCCAGCCGTACCATCTCCAGGAAGGGACAAAGAAGGGTAGCACTGTGGTAGTGATTCTACCTCGAGCCTGTAGGTACTCCGCCACCCCCAGGCAAAAGAGAATATTGCACCACCCAATCCTCCACGAATAACAAAAAGGGGTCTAAACCCTGCCATAATTACACACCTGGGTCACTCTACCCCCAGGTGTATCCCACTAACTTTGAAGACCCCGCTACACACTCCCCCTGGTGATTTGACGCTGGTCCCCAGCGTCAGGTGCACACCCATGTCTCCCAAGGAGTGGTGACATGAAGTGGGCCCCAGAAGCTATCCCTCAAATTTTTGGATACTAAGTGTGCCAAGACCTGCTCAAAAGGGAAAGGGAAAATATAAAACGATAAACTTTTGCATAAGACATCTATTCTGTACACATGTACAATCCCTCCCATCGCTGTCTAAGAACCACCCCACTCTCAGTAATCTTGACCGATGAATCTCCTGCAGAAGGGAAACAACAAAAAGAAAACACATCCTAACACTCTGTGTTAACTTGGCATGAGTGGGTCCATCAGCCGAGAGACCCGCTCACTCCAATAAGTAAGTAATGCATGTGTAGCATTTCAAACAACCTTTGCACAACACTGCCACCTGGTGACAGAGCTGCGGTAATGACACTTGGTGAGATCTTCATTCTTCCTGCTTTCCTACTCTGACTCTACCCCAAAAGTCTCTGCCTTTGGCACATGAAGAAAAGGGAGAAAAAAAACCAACAGCTCCCAAGTCTCCAGTGAGTAAAAGAAAAGCCCAAATCAAAACAAAAGTAGGGCACAGTTCTAGGCGTCTGGGAATGTCTCTTCCAGAAAGTTTCAACAGCAACAAGATAGGAGCTCACTTCTCCTATAAGTAGAACCTTGGATCCGGCAGAAACAAAGGCTTCAGGCGCCCGTCAAACACTTCCACTGAATACTCGACATCCTCTCCTTCTTTCCTGCAGATGAGCACCTTATCGGCATGAATATGGCGCCCAAGTCTCCAATCAGCTCTGCAGTCCTTGAACTTTTTGGACACAGGCGGCGAACATGACAGGTATCGCCTGGCATGGGGTACTTTAAGCTTTTCCCATACAAACTCGTCATACCACCTTGGTCGCAGGACCTCGACTTCATACAATAAGTCCCGAGGCAAGTAGGGGTACTCCCACCCATATTCACGGGCGACTCTCTGGGAGAAAAGTCTCTGCAATCTGGCTAGAGGCGGCATCACATCTCGCTCACCTTCTCCTGGCTGTACGATGGCCTCCGGGTGCCGAGGTACCTTCACCATCTCGGGTTGCTTTGTCTTTGGTGCCCGCAACGAAGCACGCTGCGTCCCCTCCATCAGAGCGGGTGATGTAGTTGAATGAGGAAAGTTGGTCAGAGGATTAGATTTCCTCGGGAACTCCGGGGCCTGCGCCCGGAGCGTACTGTCTTCTATGGACATGGGGGAATCCTGCGGTTTACTCAGCACAGGTAGCGGGCGTCTGTCCCAGCCCTTCCGGTGAAACAGCTCGTCTATTTCCCCGTCATCCCCACAATCTGACAACGACTCTAGGTCGGAGGTGTCATACATCTCGGCGGGAAGGTAGTCTCTAGTAGACGGAAGGCTACCCTCCCTTTCGGGCTCCACCAGATGTGAACTCCCGACACCTCCAACCACACACACAGTCCCAGCCCCTGGCTCACCTAGACCTTATTCAGCACTGGGATGTCCAGGATTCTTCCAACCGGATCCATCCAGGTCCAGCAAGCAGCGGGGCGAAGCTCGACCACGACCACAGGAGGCCTGCACCAGGCCTATCTTCCTCTTCCCTCTTCGGGGGTGGCAGCAGGGAGTCTGTGGTGACCGAAGCAGTGTCCTCGGATTTTTCTCTCTCAGTCTCTGGTTGGGCAGTCACGTCGCCCTGGTCAGCGCGTACGGGAACCTCCGCAGAGGCTTTGATCTCTCCCTCCGGAGTGGCGGTTCCTGTGATGCAGTTGAGGCGTAGGGCCCGGGGCCTTTCCATGTATGGTTCAACCTCAAAAAGGAACTCCTTGCATGCCTCACATCGCCCGAATGGCTTTAGTTGGACCACCAGTCCCGAGCATCCGGGACAGATCACACCGAGGGCCTCCGTGTCTCTGCATGAATACAGAGCCAACTGTCCTCGGAGCCTAAGTCTTATCCCCGTGTCTGTCAGGGGAGCAGCAAATGCAGTCATCTTCATAGGGTAAGATACCGGCATCCACGGAGAGCTTGAATTCATTCCGACCACTTGCTGTTCCATCACGCGCTGACCACGCGCCGGAGTCTCCACGTGTATCTCCACACGTGGCCAGACTCCTCCCACGACTTGTACGTTTTCGCGAGCTTCCGCCAGCCTCCGCCCACGAATTGCACAGTCATGGGGTGCCTCGTGGCGCAGTACATTAACAGTCCCCACATGTAGTACTTCACACGGCTGGACCTCTCCCTTTTTACGCTCCTCCGCGTGGGCCTTTCCCGACTTAGGGTCATGTCCACAACTCCGAGCAGGGATGCACTTTGGCCAATCACATGGCCGACCTGCTCGGAACTCCTCCGGGCAGCAAAGTTCAAACACAGACATTCTCAGTTCCATCGCCAAGACACACACAATCCCGGACGAGCCCCCACGTGTAGCGGCCTCACCCCGTCCTCTTTAGCTAGGGGTATGTCACGTGACAGAGTGAGGTGCGCTACGGCCCATGTCCTCCCCATAACTGTGGGTGAGGTGAAGGCCAATACCTGATGTTTCCTCGGGCCGGTGTGTCCTGGGCATGTACCGAGTCTGTTGTGCAGAAACCACCAAACCACACTTTTCTCCCATTAACAGAGTCCATACACCGATCACAGTCCAACTGTTGGTTTATTTCGTATGTCCACATACAGGCAATGCGATGGCATGATACGGTGGGATGAGCAGGTCGAGGCACTATACTGATCTGGGTCCCTACACCCCCTGTGCTATGACCAAGGGTTGTAGGAGTCTTGACATGAATACCTCTGTTGCGTTGCGGCCCCTATCAGGGGAAGATGTCCTCCAAGGGAGTTACCGAAGGCCCATCCGTCACCGGGTTGACACTACACCGGGTCTTCGAACGAGTGACCTCCCCAGCCTCCTCTTCACCCTTGCGGGACCCGGTCGAAGTCACCGGGCCCCAGGCCTCCTCAATAGTACCTCACCCCAGGCTGAAGGTGCCTGGGATGGAACCCCAACTTCATCCCGGCCAGGCCTAGGGCGCCTAGGCCAGGAACCTTGAATCGCCCGCACCCAGGCTGAAGGTGCCTGGGTGCGTGAAGAGATGATCCCCGAAGACAGACCTCGTGGCGAGGGCGTCTCCCCCTTTTATCTCCTCCCGTCGATACCACGGCGGGTCCCCCGCCCCAGCCGTACCATCTCCAGGAAGGGACAAAGAAGGGCAGCACTGTGGTAGTGATTCTACCTCGAGCCTGTAGGTACTCCGCCACCCACAGGCAAAAGAGGATATTGCACCACCCAATCCTCCACGAATAACAAAAAGGGGTCTAAACCCTGCCATAATTACACACCTGGGTCACTCTACCCCCAGGTGTATCCCACTAACTTTGAAGACCCCGCTACACACGTATGCTTGAAATCAAGCAGAAGAGCCGCACTGGCTATTGAACTTCATTTTTCTTGGCTCGTCGTACGTGTTGTAGGTCACCTCGTTCTTGGCATTTGCAATTTTTGAAAACATTTGTGTGACCGCGTGTATGCAAGACAAGTATGAGCCAACATCTGTCGGGAAAAAAATCCACGGTTTTGTTGTCGGAATGTCCGATCGTCTGTACGCGGCATTAGGGTAACCTGTGTAACTTCTCTCCTACACCTCTCCATTCTCCTATGGGAGAAAACAGACAAAGCCTTGTGTGAACTTCAAGTTGATCGGCTCAAAATTGAAACAGGCCTTAGGTAATTTTTCTAATCTTACCCCAACAGACAGCACAGATGACATGCAATGGCTGCTCAGGTACACAGCACTGCATCATGGGAGGAAGGGGAATGAGTCCAATGCTTACCATATGTGGAAGTACAGGGTATTTTTCTTCACTCATTGTAACCAAATTTAGTGGGGAAGGAACTTGCATGGGCAAAGCACAGGTTCAGTTTGAATAGTTTTACACAAGAATTACAGAATCTGAGAATAATCTGAGAATAACTAAGTAAGAGTCTGCCTGGTATAAGTCCAGCTAGCCACAGACTCTGCATATACAGTATATCATGCACCAGTAAATAAAGTGATACAAAGATCTCAATTTTCTAACACTTGACTAAGATCCTGAGTTATACTATGTATACAGCATCAGTTATTTTCTTGTGCCTTAGTCAGGTAAAATACAGTTTGATACACTCATATACATTAAATCTACAGACTTAAAAGTACTTATAAAGATGCCAAAAGCACTAGTGGGTCAATGCATACAAAATTTGCCATGTGGATATCTTTAGCATTCATGCAGACACAACAAATGATCACTGTATTGTTTGTAATATACTTACCTCCTATGATCATCAGCTCCATCTAGTGGCCATAATGATATTTTTTTTTTCTGAAAGGCCTCAATCAAAGGAGATAATCATATTACAAACAATACAGCGATCATTTGTTGTGCCTGTGCGAATGCTGAACTATGGGCTGTATAATGTTTCTAGACGTCACATGGATGTAGACTTCATAAATGTTCATAAATATTTCCTCAGGCTGAACAGAAAAGAAGGTGGTGCATTTACAAAAGCAAGCTTTTCTAATATGCAATTCTTTTTTTTTTTTTTATAAAGTGCAATAAGCTGAGATAATAAATTTTTTACAAAATCCCTTTTCTTTCTAAATATTGCATTGGTTTATTATATAATTAGGAAACAGGTAGAGGTAGGCTTTACATAAGAGCTAGTTTACGAATAATATACGCAATGAGTACCATATAATTTTATGTTTAAGCATCTGTCGCACACTTGCTATAAAATGCTTTGAACTGCAGTTAAGCAGCAATGTTCCCCCAATGAACACAACTCTGCAACTGCTCATTCTAGCAGAGGAAGAGATTTTATATTAAATGCAGGAAAGTGCACCTGTCATTCTTCCCTTCACTGTCACTTTTTCTCCATTTCATGATCAGGAATATTGATATTTATGCAAGGTACAGGGCACTTGATCTATTTATCCTGTTCCTTCATCTAATTATCCGGTCTGCAAATTGTTCTTGGTTTCAAATTTTTACTGTAATTGCATTAGTTCCTATGGGCGGCGATTTCGGTCTCAGCTATGATGACAGCTGATTAAGATGTTCCTGAGCAGTAATAATACAATGACTTCTGAGCCCATTTTCAGTATAATTTAATAGCAATGGTGTTCATCAGATGATTCCAGTGGATGTGATATTAGAAATGAAGGGAAAATAAGGTGAATTTGTGGAAAAAAATATATACTTATTAAAGGTTATAGTGAGGAAAACCAAAAGGAACCAAAAAGCCCTCTAGAGAAGTACCTTCTTAAAGCAAAAAGTATTTGATCATGTATCAATTCCATACACAATCAAGAAACAAAGGATTTATCCTAAACACTAATGCCGCGTACACACGATCGGATTTCCGATGGATTTTTCCATCAGGTTTCCGATGAAGCTGACTTCCATCAGTCTTGCCTACACACCATCAGTCAAAAATCCGACCGTCCCAAACGCCGTGACGTAAAACACTCAGAGGAGCCGTGAAAAATTAAGTTCAATGCTTCTGAGCATACGTCGACTTGATTCTGAGCACGCGTGGGTTTTTTCTCCGATGGAGTTCCACACAGACGATTGGAATTTGCTATTGTTTTTTTTTTCCATCGGATAAATTTAAAACTTGTTCTATTTTTAATCACTGATGGAAAAAAGACCGATGGGGCCCATGCACGATCGGTTTGTCCGATGAAAAAAGTCAGACTGTTTTCATCGGTAAAACCGATCGTGTGTACAGGGCTTAAGGCCCCTTTCACACCAGTGGACTGATCGGGTCCGCCTGTACGTTTTTCAAGCAGACCTGATCGGACCACCCATTGTTTTCTATAGGGCAGGGGATGTCAGTGGAGTGAACACAGACCTGTCATCCACCTACTCAGGAGGGATCAGTGGAGAAATCTCCTGCAGAGCAGGTGGATCCGCTTGGACAGATTCCGCCCCGTGTAAAAGGGGTCTAAGACACAGTGGCGGCTGGTGCTCAAATTTTTTGGGGGGGCGCAAACAAACTGAAAAAAATAAAAATAAAATTGCCGCCACTGTGCCCATTAAACGCAGCCACTGTGCCCAAACGCCACTAGTTTGTCCCCAAATGCAGCCAGTTTCCCCCCAAAATACAGCCAGTTTGTCCCCATTATACAGCCAGTTTGTCCCCATTATACAGTAAGTTTGTCCCCATAATACAGCCAGTTTGTCCCCATAATACAGCCAGTTTGTCCCCATTATACAGCCAGTTTGTTCCCATTATACAGCCAGTTTGTCCCCAATATACAGCCAGTTTGTCCCCCAATATACAGCCAGTTTGTCCCCAATATACAGCCAGTTTGTCCCCCATAATACAGCCAGTTTGCCCCCAATATACAGCCAGTTTGTCCCCAATATACAGCCAGTTTGTCCCCCATATACAGCCAGTTTGTCCCCCAATATACAGCCAGTTTGTCCCCCCATATACAGCCAGTTTGTCCCCCATATACAGCCAGTTTGTCCCCCAATATACAGCCAGTTTCCCCCCAATATACAGCCAGTTTGTCCCCCATAATACAGCCAGTTTGTCCCCAATATACAGCCAGATTGTCCCCAATATACAGCCAGTTTGTCCCCCATATACAGCCAGTTTGTCCCCCCAATATACAGCCAGTTTGTCCCCAATATGCAGCCAGTTTGTCCCCATAATACAGCCAGTTTGTCCCCCATATACAGCCAGTTTGTCCCCCCAATATACAGCCAGTTTGTCCCCAATATGCAGCCAGTTTGTCCCCCAAATGCAGCCAGTTTGTCCCCCAAATGCAGCCAGTTTGTCCCCCCCAGCCCTGCACTTACCTTCCTCGAGTCAGCGCCGTCCTTCTTCTGTCCTCGATGTCTTCTCCAGCCCTCGATGTCGCTTCAGCCAATCAGGTTACCGGTAACCAGACCCAGTGAACCTGATTGGCCAGGGAACGCACCCCCGAGCGTCCTCTCATTAGGTATTTAGAAGCCGATTACAGCCCTCAGTCTGTAGTCGGGAAGCCTATCAGAGCCGCTGGCTCTGATAGGCACTTCTAAAGGCCAACCAGATGCTGTTATTCAGATGGCCGGCGCTCAAGGGGCCGGCCATCTGAATAGTGGGCGGCAGCAATACATAGGTTCATGCAATGCATGAACCTATGTATTGTGAGTGACGGCCGGGTGCAGAAGCGAGCGGGGGCAGCGCTTCTGTGCCCACTATGGACGCACCGCCATGTGTGTAAAAAAAAAGGACATTTAAAAAAAAAAAACTCTTAAAGGGCCCGTTTTTTTTTGTGACCACAGGAGGGGGGGCGGCGCCCCCTATGGACGGGCCGCCACTGCTAAGACAGTTCCTAGTGTAGCACTACCCCAGTAAAAGTCGCTACTGCTTTCCTTCAAGCACTCCAACACAGAAATCGGTCTTTGGCTCGTTGTTGAAGTTTTATTTGGGGTAGATAACTTGGATGTGGTAGACAATTAGGGGATGCCCAAACTTAAAAATGTCCAGAACTATGAACAAAGGGACACTTCCTTCCTATTTACAAAAGTCCTCTTCTTCCTTCCTCATGCACAAACTTAATTCACTACAGTACCTGCTGATCACTCCTGTGGGAACTAGCAGGATTTTTGCTAGCTCAGCAAAGGCCCATTATAGGCAGGAACTCTCATTCCCTTGGCAAAGAAGTGCCAAGGGAATGAGAGAACAGCATAACTTTCCTCCTTTTGCTTCCCTGTGGCCACTGATTCCAGCTTCACTTGCTTGCAGAAAATGCTAGCCCACCTGGCTGTCACCAGCCACTCCTGGCTGATCTTCCTCCCAGTCCTCCTGACTGACTTTCTGCCCCAGTCCTGCTGGACTGGCACACTTTCATGGAGATTCCCCAGGGCAAGGATCAAGACTAAGTCCACTGCTGTCTTCAGAGAGCACTGTTTCAGCTGACAGTCTCTCCCCTTGTGATGTCCTTGCTTAGTGCTGATCTCTACTCACTGTCTGTCTTTGCTTTGTCCCACTGCCTCTCCTGAAGGTTCTCCTCCAACTGCCTCCTCTGGTGGGATCATTCTAGGCCAGCTTTTACAAGCCTCCAGCCCAAGATATCACCCCTCCACAGTAGAAGGTTCCCTCAAGGACCACCAACAGCCTTTCCTCAGCACTCCATCTTCCACCTGACTCTCCTGCTGGAATGGCCCATGTCTATTTATGGGGTTGTCTCTGTCCCCTGCCAGTCCACTTCTGGGGATTGGCCAAGACCCCATAAGTATTCACGGCAGCTCCTCCTAACCCCTGCCCTCTAGTAATAGAAGGTTCTTCAACCTTCCAGACACCAGGGGGAGGCTCCAGAGAGCTGTCAGAATGATTCACCCAGCCCTGAACTCTAGTGAACTCTGACTAAATTAGGACTTACATGCTTTAACGTGAGTCAGATACATTTTCCTACACTGCCACTACTAGTAGCACACACTAGAGCAGGGGCAAGCAACTTAACCACTTGTCTACCGCCCACCGTCAAATGACGGCGGGCGGAAGACTCTCTTGTTCTGACATGACGTTATATGACGTCCTGGCTTTAAAAGCAGCTAGGGGGCGCTCGCGCGCCCACCGCGTCGCTGGGGACCCGATGCGCGTGCCCGGCGACCACGATTGCCCAGTAATCGAGCAGGACCGTGGATCTGTGCATGTAAACACACAGATCCAAGTCCTGTCAGGGAGAGGAGACCGATGGTGTGTCCCTTGTACATAGGGACAACCATCGGTCACCTCCCCCAGTTAGTCCCCTCCCCCCACAGTTAGAACACATCTAGGAAACACATTTAACCCCTTCCTTGCCCCCCTAGTGTTAACCCCTTCCCTGCCAGTCACATTTATACAGTAATCAATGCATTTTTATAGCAGGGATCGCTGTATAAATGTGAATGGTCCCAAAAATGTGTCAAAAGTGTCCGATGTGTCCGCCGCAATATTGTAGTCACGATAAAAATCACAGATCGCCGCCATTACTAGTAAAAAAATAAAAAAATGCTATAAATCTATCCCCTATTTTGTATCTGCTATAACTTTTGCGCAAACCAATCAATATACGCTTATTGCGATTTTTTTACCAAAAATATGTCGAAAAATACATATCAGCCTAAACTGAGGAAAATTTGAATATTTTTTTTTTTTAAATTGATATTTATTATAGCAAAAAGTAAAAAATATTGTGTTTTTTTTCAAACTTGACGCTCTTCTTTTGTTTATAGCGCAAAAAATAAAAACCGCAGAGGTGATCAAATACCACCAAAAGAAAGCTCTATTTGTGGGGAAAAAAGGACGCAAATTTCATTCGGGAGCCACGTCGCATGACCGTGCAATTGTCATTCAAACTGTGACAGTGCTGAAAGCTGAAAAATGGCTTGGACAGGAAGAGGGTTTTCGTGCCCGGTAGGCAGGTGGTTAAAGAGGTTGAGATCTACCTGAACAATATGGGAGAAGTCAAAGATTACCGGGCACAATTTCGCCCAGTGTCGCCTTCTCACACCTGATTTAAACCTCTAATTGCTGTACTATAGTGTCGCAATTGCATGCATTGCACGGCAATCATGGGTTTAAATCAGGTGGCGAGGAGGCAAATTGGCTCCTCATTACCTGTCAAACACACTTGTATCACTTTCCAGAGGAGAAGTGCCTGCTGCACTTGTGAATGAGCCCTTAGTTGCATTAGGCAGTGGCACCCCTAGGGCTCGTTCACATGTAAAGTTGGGAGGGGGGGGTAAAACCTTGTGGTTGTCGTGGTTTTACCACCCCCCAATCCCTACCTTCTTTGGTGTACACATGCCGCAGCAGGAATTAAGCCCCCTGTTGCTTTTGGTGGGTGCTACTGCCTGCCAATCACGACCCATTCAAGTAAATGGGGCCACTCTGCAAGTGCCCTGCAACTGCATGCTTCTGCGGGGTCCAAGGGGTTAAAGCAGGTGGTTAGAAAGCAATACAATGATGCTATTATGCCCAGTGCATTGCTGAAGATCTGTTTTTTCCTGCTGCTGGCACCACTCTGGAGACCGATAACCGAGATAAGAGATGGAGTGCAGTTGGTATCACTCCGCATGGGACAGGAGCCAGCACTACAGAGGAGGCATTGGCTTTTGTGGCTCTTGCTCCCTACTACAGATCTAACTTTACAAGTATTCCCTCTGGACTACACTCTGTTTGATGCTCTGGAATGGTGGGTCAGCAAGCCCAGACTGCAATCTACCAGTTACCTGTCCGAGATCTACTGACCCCCGCACCAGAGGGTGCTACACTAGTGACATGGAAATCCTTTTTTTATGCCTGTGTATCTATTTATGCAACAAAATCTTTTGTCGATAGAACAAAGTAGACTAACTTAGGCCTCATGCACACTGCTGCTGTTAAACTTACATTTTCTGCCTTTGAACTCCCTTTTACGTTATCCTATGTGTCCATGCACACATGGACATTTTTAGCAGTTTAGTAGCAGGGGGGTTTAGAGGATGTTTTCTGAACGCCCTAAAATCACATTCAGGACTGGGAATTTTGACCACAAAAAACGCTGAACGCTGTTAAATGCGCATAAACGCAAGGCGCGTTTAGCACTTTAGCGTTCATTTATTTCAATGGCCAGAATAACCACTTCATGCCGGCAGTACATCATATGACGGCATGGATTTTCGGTGGTGGTATCTGAATGATGCCTGCAGCTACAGGCATCATCCAGATATCATTTTTTTCCACCGGCGATTCTGTGCACTGTAAGAACAATCCTAGTGGCAGTTCAGCCGCTTGATCGTTCTTACAGGCGGCAGGAGGGGACATCCCCCCCCTCCCGCCGCCCTCCTGTGGTTCTCTGGTCTCGCCCATGCGATCAGCGAACCCGGAGATTGAATCGGTTGCCACCGGAAGCTAGCCATAAAGATTTTTGGTGACCAGATGGTCCCCAGTTGTCTCTATGACCCTCAGAGGTCAAGGCACAATGTTATGAAGTCACATCCGGGACGGCAGATGTAACAATGCTGGGGACTCGGCAGGAAAGGCCGAGACAGTTTTTAAATTTTTTTTGATCTTGGTCTTTTCAGCCTGAAGTAGAGATGTGGGGACTTATAGACCCCACATCTCTCCAAAAAGAGGACCTGCCACGCACTATTCCTACTACAAGGGATGTTTACATTCCTTGCAATAGGAATAAAAGTGATCAAAAATATTTTTTAAGAGAAAGCATAAAAATAAAAAAATAAAAGTAAAATAAAGAATTTTAAAATGTATTTTTTTTTTTAAAGTGCCCCTGTCCCCGTGTGCTCACGCACAGAAGCAAAGGTAAGTCACGCCAACATATGTAGATGGCGTTCAAATCACACATGTTAGATGTGTGCGTTAGAGCGGGAGCAACAATTCTAGCCCACAACTCCTCTGTAACTCTACACAGTTAACCTGTAAAAAAAATTAAAGTGTCGCCTATGGAGATTTTTAAAAACCAAAGTTTGACGCAGTTCCACGACCATGTGCAATTTTAAAGCGTGACATGTTAGGTATCTATTTACACGGCGTAACATCATCTTTCACATTATACAAAGAAAAATTATTTTTTTTTAATTCATGAAACTGTTTTTTTTTTTGGAACGCGTTTGAAAAATCGCTGCACACATACCGTGTGACATAAAAAGATGCAATGACCACCATTTATTCCTCAGAGTCTCTGCTAAAAAAAACATATATAAAGTTTGGGGGTCCTGAGTAATTTTCTAGAAAAAAAAATTATGATTTTTACATGTAGCGGAGCGAAGTGCCAAAATTGGCCCGGATGGGCAGTGGATACATTTATATTTCGGCCAATAAAAGAAATAAACTCCAAACACTGCTAAACTCGCCTAAACTCCCCTTAAAGTGGTTGTAAACCCTTTTTGCTACAGGTAAGCCTATAATAAGGCTTACCTGTAGCTACCCTGGAAATCTCCTAAACCTCAACGGTTTAGGAGATATCCCCTGTTTTTGTATGTGCTGATGTAATCAGCACATGCGCACTGAAGCAATGGCACGTACGGGAGTGACGTCATCGCGGCTCTGGCCAATCACAGCGCCGGAGCCACGATATCCGGAAGTAACTCCGGAATGACATGTCGCCGACCGGTGCTGTGTCAGGCACTGCAGCGGGGGCTTCGATCCCAGGTGAGTATTACATAATGAGCTAGTATGCAATGCATACTAGCTCATTATGCCTTTGTCTTGCAGGTCTTTGTTTTTTGTTTTTTTCCTGCCAGGGTTTACAACCACTTTAACTGGTTTGAAATAATGCAGTTTATAACGCTGATTTTCTCCTGTCAGGATAAACAACGTTTACAAGAAGTCAGAAATGGAAATATTACTGCGCTAATGTGAAAAGAATGAAAAAATAACGTGCTACTCACACCTAGGTTGCGACATATAAAATATGTGATACCATATCAAAATGCAGTAAATTAAGAGAGATATGTCGCGCACAGAAAAAATGAAAAATAGAACTCAAGTGAGAAATTCAAATGAATAAATTATAAAAAAAATTATTAAATATGTAAATGAATAACCTTATATGCAAGTGTGAATAAAATTAGTGAACACCTGTGAAGGAAAACATCCAAATACTCATACACAATGTATATAAACTAATATGATGAATGAATCAAACTAGCGTACTAAATACTAGTTACTATTGATAATGTAGCAATAATTGAAGAATTGATACATGTGAAATAAAGTGATGAGGAAGTCCATTGTTTCAAGAAATTCCAAACACCAAAAAAAGTTCCAATTCACAAACGATTGCTTCTAAAGGAAAAAACAGGAAACTTTAAAGAATGTTGAAAAAGAATAGTGCCCACGAAAGTCCACAGATATCAAAGGAAGCTACATCCACCGCGGTGAGTATGAATTTGAAATGGGTACTTTACCATAAAAGGTGGACCTCCACTGTGGCAAGGTCGAATGAGCCTGCAGATATCACCCTCTGCGGGGTACAAGTGTTGATCCCAAGGATGTCACGACTCCGAGATCCTGATGTTCCATGATTTAATCGAATCTGGGAGGTATACAACAATGGTATAAAAAAGATCCATAAAACAGTTTAAAATTGCCGGCATAAAATTTAGCGTTCGCCCGTGCTTGCGGGGTCACGGCAATTTTAAACTGTTTTATGGATCTTTTTTATACCATTGTTGTATACCTCCCAGATTTGATTAAATTTACATTGAGGTAATACACTATTCGAGTCCCTTTCCTCTTCTTTCATGTGCTTATATCTACTTCGGAGGTCCGTTCAAATTAGTTTTGGATCAATTGATCATACCAGCCCCACTGGATCAAACAGCACAGTGAGTGGTAGAGGGAACCTCAGGATCTCCGAGTCGTGACATCCTTGGGATCAACACTTGTACCCCGCAGAGGGTGATATCTGCAGGCTCATTCGACCTTGCCACAGTGGAGGTCCACCTTTTATGGTAAAGTACCCATCTCAAATTTATACTCACCGCGGTGGATGTAGCTTCCTTTGACATCTGTGGACTTTCTTGGGCACTATTATTTTTCAACATTCTTTAAAGTTTCCTGTTTTTTCCTTTAGAAGCAATCGTTTGTGAATTGGAACTTTTTTTGGTGTTTGGAATTTCTTGAAACAATGGACTTCCTCATCACTTTATTTCACATGTATCAATTCTTCAATTATTGCTACATTATCAATAGTAACTAGTATTTAGTACGCTAGTTTGATTCATTCATCATATTAGTTTATATACATTGTGTATGAGTATTTGGATGTTTTCCTTCACAGGTGTTCACTAATTTTATTCACACTTGCATATAAGGTTATTCATTTACATATTTATAATTTTTTTTATCATTTATTCATTTGAACGTTTACAAGAGACCAGTGTGCAGGAGGCCTAAAAGATTTATTTACCCAAGTTTGTCTTAAACAGTCTCTCGCGGTTTTGTAAATCCTGGGTATATAAAACTTCTGCAGCGCTGCCTACACCTTTTGTAGTAGTTTTTTTAGACTTGAATAGCATAATATTTCCACAGAGGCAATAGTTGAATAACCTGACTCAAACCTATAGAAAGTTAATGAGCAAGAATGAGAAGATTTTTGCACCTAATATACACACAAGTGGTGGTTGCCACTGTCGCAGAGAGGTAAGTATGCATTGGGGTGGGGGTGGGAGTTCTGGCCTAAATTAAAGTGGTTGTAAACTTCAGACATGAAATATGAACAAAGCATATCCCTCTACAGTGTGTACTTGTTTTAATGAAGAGCACTAAGTGTCATTTCTGTCTGCTGCCTCATTCCTCTGCTATCAGCATGAATCACTTCTGACAAGTTTTCCTGACACCAAGAGTACAAATGGTGACAGGGGAGGGACTTTCAGCAGATTGACAGCCTCAGCTCTGTTCATGTGAGCAGTATGGAGGGGGGGGTGTCCCTTCCCTCCAATCAGCTCTCAAAGCTCTCCTCACTGAGCTCTGCAGAGTGCAACTTCAGCTCTCCGCCTAGGGTTTACCCCTTTAAAACCAAACACATTAATCATACAGGTTCTGTGGCTGATTAATCCCAGATAGCAAGCAATTGTGCTGCAAGTTTGAAAATGACTTGCTAAGCTATTGCTAGACTTCCCATGTTTCACAAGTTTGTTGCACAATTATCAGCAAGTCTGTATTGCATGACTCCAGATCAACTTTCTTTGCAAACATTCTGCAAGTCTGCTGTAAATTCTAATTCAGTTACGGTGTGTTATAGTCATCCCACCACAGGGGTCACTGTGGCTGAATTTTCATGCTGTAGATTTTCAGAGCTCTTGCTGTAGACTCACCACTGCAACTTTGCTCTTGCTAGAGACTTGCAATGCAAATTTGCTACAAATTGGAAAAATGTCAACTAGAACTTGTGCTTCAAGTGCTCTGCAAGGGTACAACTTTCCAGTGAAAATGTGCAGCAAGTTAACAGACTTACAATTCAACACTGCCAAAAATTTGTGGCAAGTTATCCTTGCTATCTGGGACTTGGAAATTAAACTCACTTAGACCCAGTTCACACTGGAGTGGTTTGCAGGCGCTATTGCGCTAAAAATAGCGCCTGCAAACCGACCCTAAACAGCGGCTGCTGTTTCTCCAGTGTGAAAGCCCGAGGGCTAGCAGGACCGCTCCAAACGTCCTGCTAGCAGCATCTTTGGAGCGGTGAAAGGAGCGGTGTGTTTACCGCTCCTCCATCGCTCCTTTCCATTGAAAGCAATGGGAAACCGCGGCTATACCGCTGGCAATGCGCCTCTGCAGAGGCGCATTGCCGGCGGTATTAACCCTTTTCCGGCCGCTAGCGGGGGTTAAAACCGCACCGCTAGTTGCCGAATACTGCCGCAATTCCGACGGTATAGCGCCGTTAAAATTGCAGCGCTATACCGCCACCGCACCTCCCGCCCCAGTGTGAAAGGAGCCTTAGTGCCTTATCTGCATTCAAATAGTCACAGAACCTGTGTAATTAATATGTGTCTGGTTTTAAAGGGATAAGGTGGAAACCGCCCCCTTTTTTCTGAACTCTCCGACAAGGTTTATGAATTTTCTGCACTATGAACGGATGTAGAGAAGAGAAGACTGCAGATAAACAGGTAGAACATATGTAGGAGGATTTGTTTCATCTCTGTGCATCACCTGAGGCCAGTCACTTCACTAGGTATATGTAAGGGTTTACAACCACTTTCAGGAGCTAGGAAGGGTGAATGGGGATTCTTTTATGAAGCTGTACATTAGATTATAGCAGTAGCCTCTGACAGTCAAGAAAATAGACTCCTAATAGTATATCAATTAACATTTATCCATGTAATTGCTGTTTTCCAAGATATTTTGAGATGATTTTACTAGCTTTTGTATATGTAATAAAATTATTGATTTTAAATTGCTGCTCTTAAAATCTACGGTAATTTTTCCAAGGTATTTGTTTATTATATCAATTAGTTATAAGTATACTGCATGTTTTCAAGTGTTTAATATTTTTCCTTCTTTTGATATTCACAAGACGTAAAAGGAAAGATTTCAGAAGTTTCAAAAATAACTGTATCATCCTACCTGTCATTTCATTATAGAAGCCAACAACATTTGCTCATTAGCTGTAACATGTTTACAACTATTAGAAACACTAATGATATACTGTACCATTAAAGTGCCATCAAGAGACAGTTCGCTGGCAGAAGCAGCAACAATTTAAACTCAGTCACTAAACTCTCATATAAGCTTTAACAAGCATATATCATTTCAAACTTAACTTTTAAAATGTTTAAATCTGCAGCTTTTATTAAAATTAATACCTGGTGGTCCTGCCATAAGGGTCCTTGTTAAGGCACACTCTGTTATAGGGTGACAATGCTATGTCCCTGTCTCACAACTGTGCTCCAGGTCACACACTCTTTCAATGGAGGCTACAAGTGGCTGTTTCAGCAGGGGCAGCCGGTCTATTACGGATGCCGCCCCCCCCATCCAATGCGTTTGGTCCCCATGCATGGATTCCAATTGGGGGGATGTTATTTTGAAGCATGTGATTAGAGCCAAAGGCTCTAATAGGTTTCAAAATAGGGTGGGCTTGGAACGCAGAGCGCTGCGAACCGAGCCAACCCAGGTGTGTTACAAAAGCGAATGAATATTTGCTATTGTCACACTGATCCTCCTCAGGAAGCGGGTCCTGAGACCCCTCAACCGGTTGACAAAAAGGACAGGCGTTCGGATTGGGTGCCTAGGAGGAGAAGGGAGGAGACGCACGGTAGAAGCTGCCGCGATGCAGAGGAGGAAAAGATCCGATTGAAGCCGCAAGCCACCGCCTGTCGCCCGTACCAAACCGACCGACACTGCCCATGGGGGGGGGATGGGTAGTGTGGGTGACCTGACCAACTGTCTGACAGCAGGGAGCAGGGGGGGCTTGGGGTGCCGCTAACCGACCGATCCAGGGGAGTGGTTGTTTGCTGCTCCCCCCCAAAAAAAACACCACTTGCCACTGTGTTTTAGCACACATTATTCAGCCATGGTCCACAGCTGTCACCATCAAAAAAACGCAGTGAGAAATGCCATGCAGCCACTGCTGAACTGCATATAACAAATGATGGATAAAGGTAAAAAAAGACAGATTCCTCTATCCTTGTATACAGTATAAATCTCCCACTGTGTCCACTGTTCGGCTGCAGCTGCTTTTCAGCTGCAAATTTTCTACCCAGCTCCTTCAATCCTGAGCAGGAGGTGCCCAAAATAAAGTAAAGTTTATGGTTAGCCTTCAAGCCTGTCTTGATCACCAGCCAAACCGCTAACCAGGGTGTATCTACCGCAAGGCAAACAATGTGTTTGCCTTGGACGGCATATTTCAAGGGGGCAGCACTGCCCCCCCCCCCCCCCAGACGACCGCTCTATAGCTGAATGACGGCCAGAGCATGGTTAACCAGTTCTGGGAGGACAAACTCCCAGAACTGCATCCAATCCCCCCTCCTTTACCACATGATCAGCTGTGTCCAATCACAGCTTATCACGATGTAAACACACTTGCAGGTTATTAGCACTCCTTTCCTCACACTGTCACAGCGTGAGGAGAGAGCCGGTAACCAGCCAGTGTGAAAGGGGATATTTACACTGATATTCAGGGCACTGATCACCAGTGTCTTGATCATCAGTGCAGCCCCAACAGTGCCCATCATTGCTGCCAATCAGTGCCCATCAGAGCTGCCAATCAGTGCCTCCTCATCAGTGCAGCCTATCAATGCCCATCAGTGCTGCCTATCAGTGCCATCTATTAGTGCCCTTCAGTGCCATCTATTAGTGCCCATCAGTGCTGCCTATCAGTGCCCATCAGTGCTGCATATCAGTGCAGCTTCATCAGTGCCTCCTCATTAGTGCCCACCAGTGCTGCCTCATCCTCTGCCCTGCTGACCCCACCCTATGTCCCGCTGACCCCATCCTCTGCCCCATTGACCACATATGTGGCACTTGGACGAATCATGTCTCAGGGTCTGATGAGGAAGCTGCAGCTGTTTATTGTGAATGGCTGCAGCTTCCTCATTGGACCCAGAGCCAAGAATGGTATACTGTGGCTGGGACAACTTTTGATTGAGTGGGGCGCCCGATTTTAATCTTGCCTAGGGCAGCACAAAACCAAAATACACCACTGCCACTAACCGTAAATACATACAGTTTCAATTTCATATAGTTGCGAATTTAATGCCACTTTTTCTTTATTTTAGATTGCCTATGATATAATACAACTTGATATAATAAAATAAAGAAAACATTGTAAAATAAGTAAGTAGAGAAGGTATGTCATTTTGCCCTGGGAACGAGACTACGGCCCGGAGATGGTATTGCAGCTGTGGCTAAACCACACAAAGTCGATCTGTTCCCTGCCTTTGTAGAAAATGTTGTATTTATTAACGGCTGCAGTTTGTTCTGGCCTTTCAGCTACAGTACTGACTGGATTGGGGTGCAGCTAAAACTACAAAGCAGCCCTTGTTGTGAGTAATGTGACTCACATGTCAGACTCTTATTTGCTGTCAGTGGCTTTATTAAAGTCTACAATTTCAGACCCTAGAACCTTGCCTATTGTATTCCGACCCCAGATATTACGTGGGAGACTTTACATTTACCAAGAACTTACAAAGCAACACAAGTGTGCAGGCCAATTAGATTTTACTTTGTCACATCTATTGCTGCTCTTTCCAATACAGTGAACCCAATGTAGTCTTAAGAAAGGCTGTTTTCTGTTTGTTTTTAAAGGAGGTAGCAGCTTGTAAAATTTTGTCATGTGTACACACAATCTATGCCATAGTGTGTTCTTGCATTTTGTTACTACGGTATTTGATCACTGATAATTACAGGGAAATATTTAGATCTAATTCAGTTTACTTAATTTACTCTCATAAGCTGTCCAACATTCTGTGAATGTGCCCTTGTGAAATAGATAGATAGATAGGCAGATAGACAGATAGACAGATAGATAGATAGATAGATAGATAGATAGATAGATAGATAGATAGATAGATAGATAGATAGATAGATAGATAGATAGATAGATAGATAGATAGATAGATAGATAGATAGATCGATCAGAAGGAAAAACTGAAAAAAATATTATTAAAAATACCAGATTCGTTTAAGTGACTACAGGTGAACTGTCATGTGAAACATATAAATGTGCCAATCTACAGCATTTAATAGGTAAGTTCACCTTTTGGGAAAAAATTATAAATGCACATATTTTTGGAGAAAAAAAATGGGCATTTATTACTTTTTCCCGTAGGTGCCAGCAGAGCATTCAGCCTGTGATAAGTGAATTACGGCAAATTAATGGCAAATTTGACCAAAAAATTTCCGAACTGGCCAACCAAAATGCAGCATGTATCTGTAGCTTTAACATCCACTACTTTCATAAGACCTGAGATGCAGAGCGACAGAATGACCTCATTGACTGAATGATCACACACTTCCACTTACTTAGGCTTTTAAAAGAAAGAGTATACAGGTAAAGTTTAACAAAGGGAAGTGAAAGAAAACAAAATACGATTACACCCTGTTCAGCATATCCCTAGAAGCTATGCTAATGCTTATGTGAGCTTCATGTGACCTTTACCAATCCAGGCAACTTCCCAAAGCCTCAGGGGATAAGATTATATCAAGGGGTCTTTAGACCAGTTCTAAGCATCCATCCTGAATCACAGGACGTATTGGCAAATAAATAATGCTGCCTGTCTGCCTATCAGATCCGATTTCAGAACTCTTATTACGACCATGCTCGGTAAATCTGCTTGATATTTTTGGTTGTTCTGCCATACATCTTCTGTTTCATCACCTTCTTGCTAGTTATCCAGCAGGTGCATGCATCAGGGTAACATTTACAAAGCAGGCTTAGCAGAAATGAATACAGAGGTGCAAAACATTAAAACAAGAGAAACAGAAACAAGGAAGGACATTGAGTACATACAAAAAAAATTCTGTAGTTAAAGTGAAGACTATCAATGAATAGGCGATTTGCTAAATGCATCCTATTAACAGCAGTACCAAGCATAGGTGTATTTGTTGCACATGTCAGGTTAGTTTTATGTTACTCATTTACTTTACATACGGTAGCACCAATATATTTGTATCAGCTTTATAGAGAAAACTATACCCTGGACATCAGTCATGTCCTTGAATGTCCTACAATCTAACATCCCTACTTTAGTCATGCAGATACCTGCAGTAGGACCAACATGGTTGGAACCAGCTAATCTACAATGGTATACTTTTGGACAACTGGAGTTACAAATAGCAACTGGAGGTCACCACCACCCATATGGGTAGAACATACAAACCCCATGCAGATAATATCTTTTGGATAAGGTAGAACCCTGGGCCTCTGCCCTGCAAAATTTAAATGCTAATAGTCTTCATGCAGCCCACATGCATCACTTGGGAAGTCAACAGTAAATATAGATTGCGTTTTCCTCTTTAAAGTATTAGAATTTGAACTCCCTTTTAATGAGTGCAGGGTGGTTATATTTTCACTGGCATTTTTGTGAAAAGTGGGAGAGTTTGTTGAAACCTTGCCATTTTGGCAAAATACATTGATTTCAATGTGGAAGGTAACATTTAAGTGGTTATTATGGGGTTTTCGAAATTGACTCTGTCTCATTTTTAAATATCAGAATCAAAGTACTCCCTGTAAAGAAAAAGGTAAATAATTACCCCTTGTGCCACCCACTATGCAAATATCAGCTGTCTCAATGAGCTTTGCTGCCTTAAAAATCTTCAGCATCCAGAAGTATCAGATGCCTGGTCCCCTCTGAATGTTGTGGTTTCTTCCTCCAACCCTTACATCACTACAGGACTCAATAATAGTGCAGGTATCCAGAGGAAGTAACCATGGTGCCCAGAGGGGGACCAGACATTCAATCATTCAGTGGAGCTCTTGAAGACAGCCAATATCGGCATTGTGGACAGCAGGATGTTACGTATTAACATTTTATTTTTATGGGGGGACCTTGATTCTGATATAAAAAAAATATATAAGAGCCACCTTAACGATGAAATGGACTTTAAATTGCTCCTCCTCTGGATCAACTGTGGGTATAGAATTGGGTATATGGGATTGTACGATATTTTTTATTTTTTTATTTTTTTATGGTTGAACTGGATGGACTTGTGTCTTTTTTCAACCTGACTAACTATGTAACTACTATTTCCACTATCCAAATGTGCCAAATAAAAGCTTCTTATTAGACACTTTATTTTATTTATTTTTTACAAAAAGAAAAATCAAACATCTTAAAAAATAAATCAATACATAAAAGCAACAGTACACAGATAATTATCAAATAAACAAACAGAGAAAAAAATACAAACATATTTATACATGTTTTCATTCATAATTCTTAAAGTTTTCACCCAAGATTCAAACATCATGGATTCAGTTGGAAAAAGTATGAATCCTGGGTTACTTCCCACAAATTACTCTACTCATCCTTAACAATCACCAAGAGGTTACCACAGACAACCTGAAGTATTAGGTACCATATGTTAGAGAATGGTTTAATGCCCCATCATCCAGGCTCAGGTAGTGGTCAAAGGCACACAGGATATTTCGCACAAATAAACAAAGAAGTTAGAATTCATTTGTCACCGTATGTAATTACTTAGTTGTACAGTATCTCACAAAAGTGAGTACACCCCTCACATTTTTGTAAATGTGCAATGTTGAGCTTCCAGTGACCAGTATGAGAGAGTAAGGGTGATAACACCAAATTTAACACACCTGCATCACATTCACACCTGAGACATTGTAACACTAACGAATCACATGACACCAGGGAGGAAAAATGGCTAATTGGGCCGATTTGGACATTTTCACTTAGGGGTGTACTCACTTTTGTTGCCAGGGGTTTAGACATTAATGGCTGTGTGAGTTATTTTGAAGTGACAGCAAATTTACATTGTTATACAAGCTGTACACTGTACATTGTAGCAAAGTGTCAATTCTTCAGCGTTGTCACATGAAAAGATATAATAAATTAGTAACAAAAATGTGAGGGGTGTACTCACTTTTGTGAGATACTGTATGTTGTACAGATTTGGGCAGACTTTTTTCTGATTCTCAGTCTTACTCCATGCGACAAGAACATAGGTACACCTTAAGTGTTTTGCAACTTCTTTTTGGTTGTTTTTTTTTTTTTTTTCAATTACCTCTCTACACAGAATGTGGTGCAGTGAGATATATAATACTTTAGAGTCCCAGGAAGGAGCCAATCTAAAGAAATCTCACTTCAAGCCAAGAGTTATTTAGTAAAGTGAAAACTGCTTAAAGGTACAATCCTTGCAGAGAAGATGTTGAGATAAAGTCAGGAAATGGGAACACTCGTAAACATTAAAGACCATTTTCTTTCTCCATTCTTAGTACATTAAAAGGTCTAAAAGCACTACAGCAGTAAAAGAAAAGCCTATCATTTTATAGCTCAGCAACAACTTGAGTTTGTAAAAAAAAATATCTATGGACTGAAACACTAGAAAAATGAATTTAAATGTTAATGTAAATGTGTATTCTCTGCTGTTGACCTGGTCAACTCTTAATCCTGTGTATCTACTGTCAGATTAGTGAGTATGAGTTTCTAAACTGTTGATCATTCCACCAAGTGAAGTCAATGGATCAGAAACCATTTTAGCTGAGCCTAGGATCCCACAAAAACCGACAGATGAGATATACTGGAGCAAAGGTAACATAGGATTGTTGCCCTTAACAATCATTTAATTGTCATATCTGCAGTTGGTAAATCTAAATGACACTGGTGCAGAAAATCTAAACTTACAAACATAGACCCCGACACACACTGTTTGCAGTATCTTTTCTTAGTTTCTAGATGTAAATGAAACATGTAAGATTCATCCAAACATATTGGAATTTAATTTTTATGCTGAAGGAGATGCAACTCATCAAGTCACCATTAGTGAAGGCCGAATTTGCTTGGTTGGTTCAATTCAAGGACAGGTTCTGCAAACACGTCCAAAAATCTGCAATAATAAGGCTTACATTAAAACATGCTTAGGCAATGTCATAAACCTGCCTGTAAAGTGGTGCAGCTATAGGATGTACTAAAGAAAAGAAAAAAAACATTTAGGAAGAACAAAAATTGCCACTAAATGACATTTCCTTTCCAGCTTATTTTTTTTGTAAAAAAAACAGCATGGAGACCCCCCAAATTCAAACAGTAAGCATGGAAAGCTGAACACTGTCCTGGGGAACAAATACAGTATTTATCGGCGTATAACACACACAGGCGTATAACACGCACCCTAACTTTAAGAGGGAAGTTTCAGGGAAAAAACTTTCCACAGCCCCCTGCGTATAACACGCAGGCACAGTTTACCCTCTAATTTCAGGGTAAAAAAGTGAGTGTTATACGCCAATAAATACAGTACTTAAAAAAAATACCTGTCAGTAGAGAGTCGTTTTTTAAGGCTTAAAGGACAACTATTGAAATACACAATTCCTTTAGGCTGGGTTCACACTTATGCAAATTGCATGTGGGGGTGACAGGAGATTGGGACTGGCTTTCAATGGACCCAGTTCAGACATCCCTGGAGGGGTTCTGGAGCCGATTGCACAGAGGTCCTGTGTGTCTTTGGCTCAGTTTCAGGTCCGAATTCGGGCAAACATTTGGGCCTGATTCGTCCTTGAAACGGAGAACAGGGACGCACCAGACTCCTTCTGTCAGCCGCATCCATCTTAGGTGTGAACCTAGCCTAAAAGCCTAATTACAGGTTTCATTTCACTTTAAGAAGTTAATTTTGGTCAAGTCAATACCTAAGAAATGTGCCCGCTGTCAGTAGCATCAGCAGTATAAAGTACTGTGCTCCAACAGCAGTAGGGAGACTTCCATTTCCATTCCCAGAGCAAAATCGAGTCGGGCTGAGCACTGTTAAGCCATTCACAGGAATCTTTGCATTTTAGGAATGCAGCATTTCGTCACAGTGTGACGAAATGCATCGGACAGGGCCTTGGCAGTGGCATCATCGAGCACATGTACTCATTTGAGTGGTGTGCTATTTATTATATCTGCTGTTATTCTGATTTCCTTGTAAGTACAGTTTTATCTATTAAATAGCATTTTAAAAATAATGCACTATAGTTTCCTTGTCTCTTCTCCATGGTACCTGTCGCTGCAGTGTGAGTTGAGCTGAGATGTTTAAAGGGATCTAACATCTCACCATTAAGTGTTTACATGCTGGAATGCTGAAGAAAAGGTGATACCCATTCTCAGGTGTGTCTGGTGGCTGGAAAGCACGTTTTTTCACACAGGCGCTAATGACCTCAGTCTCAAGGGATCATAGTTTCTGGTAAGGAGCTAGTGTGTCGGTGTGGTGCTGGATCACTGAAGCTTTTGTCGTTCACACCGTGGAATGGTATCACTTGCTTTAAGGCATCATCACTTATATTCACATCATATATGAACTGTTTTGATTTTTTTTAATTATTTAAATCATTTCTAATTATTTCTAATTTTATAGTATCTAAACATCAACTTTAATGCACTTTTTCTTATGTAGCGCAAATAAATGTGGTTTTAAAAAACATTTATTTTGGCTCTCAGAAAACCAAAATGTTTTATCCATGTGGCTATCCAAACTGTTATTTTTGCAGCATGGCACTGAGTAAGACTAAAAGGTGCAAGCTGTTTTGCTCAGCCTTTGGTTAATAATGGTACAATGTATGCTATAGGATCTAAAACATGGTACACATTATAATGGTTTGCATGGTTCAACCAATGAGTAGTAACTTTTCAAATGTTGAATTACTCGCAACTAACTGAATAGTTGGCATGGGTTGTTTAATGTCACTTGACTTTGCATGGATTTTAATGATGATCCTTTTGTTATTTGGTGATCACACAGATGTCATCCCTGACAAAATATCTACAACACCAGTAATAATAATGTATTAGACTACTGTATCTGTAAATATATAATGTGTTTCTAGTATCACACAATTTAAATAACACTGCTTTAAAAAAGTAGCTTTACCTACACGGACTTACGGTAAGTTACATATTTTACTGGTGGGAAAGGAGTGAAAGGCTTGGCTGTGCAATTTTCAAAGGTCACAGCTTTTACACAGTGAATGCAATCCAAGTTGCCTGTTCACTTATCGGCTTAAAAAAAAAATCTAATAAGGTTGTACTTTCTGATCCCCAATACTAGCAGAAAAGAAAGGCTCAGATACTTATAACTGTACCTGTGCTTGCATACATCCCCTTACCTAATTTGAGTAGTCATTTACCAAATGCATATGCACAGAAATAGAAAATACGAAGCTGTAACCAGGAAACGTGGGCAGAATCGCCGAGACAGAATTTGTTTTCTGTATCAGTCCACATAACAGTTAAAGAGAACAAACACAGCAAGCATGAGCTGCCAGCGGGTAGCTGTGTGTTTGAACAGAATTCCCAGGGAAAGAGCGCCCCCTGCTGTGCAGGTCTGGGCTCCCTCTGCCACAGACAGTGCCCCATTCACAGCTGACAACCTGCTGACTCATCACATGCCAGCAGAACAACAAGCTGCCCTCCTCCTCCCCTGTGCCTGGAATGTCAGGTTATAGAGAACCCAGATGGAAAACTAGTTCAGCCTGCAAGTGCTTCATTCTGTGAGCTAGACCTCAGTTTGCCTAAAACAAATGATTTGTATCCGTAAAGCATGTGCTGAAAAGCAGAGAATATGAGAATAATGAAAATCATTAAAAAAGAATGTTGTTATCCATAACTAAATCAGCTATCCATGTAAATATGAAACATCATTTTTGTTTTCTATGAACAACCAAATCTTTTTTGTGATAAGTAACTAGTGATTTTCCTGTCAAATAGTACTTCTGTCGGACTTGAAAGCTTTCTATACTTTTTTGCTACGTAAAGTGTTACTAAACCCACAACAATAAAATCAGTCTGTATATGCAGTAAAGCATGATTGTTATACTCACTGTGAAACATAAGGGGTTAATCCTCTGCATTGTGTAAAAAGGCTGTTTGATCCTGTCTTCTCTGATCCCCCTCTTTGTCCACAGTTCTCAATCCATCTCCCAATAGAACAGAGCCTTGGGGGCAATCTGCACATGCTCAGTTTGGTGTGTATTTCTAGAGAGTTTTTTTTTCTTGGGAGAGTGCATGCGAACAACACAGGGCCAATCAGCACTGTCCAGACAGAGGGTCAGGGGTCCTGCAGCCTCATGGGACAATCGGGGGAGAATGAAAACTCCTCCTACAAGCTTTAAGCAGTGCTCAGCTGGACACTGATAGAAGTCACAAGACTGCTCTAGCTGCTGGTGAGAATAGGCATTTAGCAGTTTATATTTACTAAAACTATTGCATTTCTGTGTACTGTGAGAGATCAGATATAGTGAATGCAGGGTCTTGGGTTTAGTAACACTTTAACGACTTTCTGCCCGGCCTATAGCAGAATGACGGCCGGGCGGTGGTTGCGTTATCGTGACTGGATGTCATATGAAGTCCAGCAGGATAAACCGTGATTGTGCGCCCCCAGGGGCGCGCAGTGCAGGGATCGGTGGTGTGGTGTGTCACTCTGACACACGGCAACTAAGATCGTGGTAAAGAGCCTATGACGTAGGCTCTTTACCATGTCATCAGCTGTGACCAATCACAGCTGATCACAGTGTGTAACCAGGAAGTGCCGGTAAACGCCTTTCCTCGGTTCGCGCTGACAGGGAGAGCCGATTAGCGGCTCTCCTGTAAGAGGGGGGTCTGCACTGATAATCAGCGGATTGATTATCAGTGCAGCTCCCATCAGAGGTGCCCACCACAGCTGCAAATCCGTGCCCATAAAAATGCCAGTTAGTGCCCACCAAAATGCTAATCAGTTCCGATCAAAGTGCCAATCAGTGCCCATCAGTAACGCCTGTCAGTGCCCCAAACAGATGCCAATCAGTGCCCATCAGTAATGACTGTCAGTATCTCCTCATCAGTGCTGCCTATCAGTGTCATCTATTAGTGCCCCTCAGTGCCATCTATTAGTGCCCATCAGTGCCGCCTGTCAGTGCCAATCAGTGCCACCTGTTAGTGCCCATCAGTGCCGCCTATCAGTGCCCATCAGTGCCACCTATCCATGCCCATCAGTGCCACCTATCAGTGCCCATCAGTGCCACCTATCAGTGCCCATCAGTGCTGCATATCAGTGCCGCCTATCAGTGCCCATAAATTCTACATATTAATGCCTCCTCATCAGTGCCCATCAGTGCCACCATATCAGTGCGAACTCATCAGTGCCCATCAGTGGTGCCTCATCAGTGAAGAAAGAGAAAAGGATTGCTGCTCTCAATGCTTCCGAACCTAGTGGTGCCTCATCAGTGCCCGTCAGTGCAGCCTCATCAGTGCCCGTCAGTGAAGGAGAAAACAACATTTTATAACAAACAAAGAAAAACTTTTTTTTTAGTTTGTTTGGCAAAAAATAAAAACCCCAGTGGTTATCAAATACCACCAAAAGAAAGTTCTATTTGTGGGAAGAAAATTATAAAAATTTAGTTTGGGTACAGTGTTGTATGACCACGCAATTGTCATTTTAAAATGTGATAGCGCTGAAAGCTGAAAATTGTCCTGAGCAGGAAAGGGGGAAAGTGCCCTGTTTTGAAGTGGTTAAAGGGTCAGTCAACCCAGAAGTGGCATTTCAGTTATAGGTGGAGTCTGGCTTTTTATAAGTCTTTGATATGCCATAGAATGCCAGTCGTACAAACATATTATACTTTTCTTCAGAGAGCAGCAGAACAAAATAATGTAACAGATTATGACATCCATGTTATACAGTGCAGATGGACTAGCGGCTGTCAGAATACAGTACCTTAACAATGGCTGGATCTGATTGGATACAGCCACTGTACGCCCAACAATTTTTTCCAAGCTCCTTTAATTTTTTAGTTAAAGAAGGTCGAGCAAGAAAAAGCTGACCAGGTCACCCACTAAGCAAATTTCTACTAATTTACCAGGAACCAGTCCAAATTCAAACAGTGTAAGCTACCACTCCAGCATCTACCAAAAATTTATATATCAGTTTTGGGTAGACTGACCCTTAAAAATTAATTTGTTGCAAATGTAATACAGCATTTGTTGTAAAGTCATAAAATTCAGTGGCATTATCTTAATCTAATTTTTGACTAATTAACTGCAGGCAGAATTCAGAGCAACCCTCACAGGGTCAGTGGGAATATACTTCCTGAATCCTGAGTTATGTAACTTCCACTCTCTCAGCTTCCTTTATCAGCAATCACAAGCAACTTTCTATACAATGTTTTAGCCCAGGTTCACACTGGGCTGCGGGAGTGAAGCCGATTTCACTCCCGTTTGTCAGTCCCGATTTCGGCCGCGATTTCAGAGACATCTGTGAAGGTTTCTGTACAGATGTCAATGTAAATCGTGGGCCGAAATCGCAAAAAGTAGTACAGAGACTACTTTTTGAAATCGGTGCAGCGCCGCAGATACGGCGTCGCACCGATTAGGACAGCGCCATTTCCGTCAATTTCCGGCAAATGCCGCCGGTTTTACATGCGATTTGACATGTAAAATCGCATGTCAAATCACACGAGTGTGAACCAGGGCTAAATCCGGTTAGTGGCTAAAAGGAATTTATTTAACCACCTCAATACAGGGCACTTTCACCCCCTTCCTGCCCAGGCAATTTTTCAGCTTTCAACACTGCCACACTTTGAATGACAATTGCGAGGTCATGCTACACTGCAACCATGTGAAAATGTTGTCATTTTCTTCACACAAATAGAGCTTTCTTTTGGTGGTATTTAATCACTTCTGTTTTGTTTTTTGTTTTTCATTAAAAAAAAGACCAAAATAAAATTAAAATAAAAAGTTTCTGTCAGTAAATTAATAATTTTTCTCCTTCACTGATAGGCGCTGATGAGGCGGGACTGATAGGCACGAATAGGCTGCACTGATGGGCACTGATGAGGTGTCACTTATGGGCACTGATGAGGTGGCACTTATGGGCACTGATTAGGTGTCACTGATGAGGAGGCACGAATATACCGCACTTATGGGCACTGATAGGTGGCACTGATATGTGGCACTGATGAGCACTGATAGGCGGCGCTGATGGGTGGCACTGGTGGGCACTGATAAGCGGCACTGGTGGGCACTGATAAGCGGCACTGGTGGGCACAGATAGGCGGCACGGATAGGCGGCACTGATGGGTACTAATGGGTGGCACTGATGGGTGGCATTGATGGGCAGCAGTGATGGGCATTGTTAAGCAGCACAGATAGCCAGCACTGACTGGCATCACTAATGGCCACTGATTGCTGGAACTTGTGGGCACTGATTGCTGGCACTGGTGGGCACTGATTGCTGGCACTGTGGGGGCTTTATTGTAATTACATACCTATAATCGGCTCTCCTCTCCTCACACTCTGTCAGTGTGAGGCGAGTAGCGCTGATTACCGGCATCTCCGTGTTTACATGTGATTGGCTGTGATTGGACTCTGACGATCACATTGTTAAAGAGTCACATTCGCGGCTCTTTACAGAGATCGGGGTCGCGCCGTGTCCTAGTAACACGGCGTGCGCGGGAGCGGCTGTTCTGGGAGGCCCTCATATGACGTCCACCCAGAACGAGAGCCGCACCACCCCGCCGTCATTTGACGACGGGCGGACGGCAAGTGGTTAAAGTGGTAATCAAGCCTAACACTAACTATTTATAAATATATTACCCTTACCCTCATTTCTGTCCTGCAAACCCCGTATAAAAAAGATTTGTGTACTTACCTATTTTTAATCTGGTCCAGTCCAGTCATGTGATCCTGCATCTCTGGCTCCCCTGTGTAAGGGAGCAGTCAACAGTGGTTAGGAATTTCGGAAGCTGTGATGTCATCCATAGGTTCCGATAGGCCAGCCATTATCAGCACTCCCTCCACCTCCCGTAGCAGCCGCTCATTGTCACAGGCAAACCAGAGCTATGAGATCACATGACCGGAGTGGATTAAAAATAGGTAGGTACACAAATCTTTTTATATAGGGTGTACAGGATAGGTAGGAGGAGGGGGGGAGGGAATGTTTTTAAGAATAGTTATGGTTAGGCAGGAATTGCATGTTAACATAAAAAATTGTCATTACCATTTTTTTACATTCTGCTTGACTTGAATGGGGTTTGGATTTGGCGCCTGAACTTTTGTCACGTTCACTAAACTTGCCCCCATACCGAACCCGCATAGGCTCAGTTTATCACTAATCACAGGTAGTTCCATAGGCTTCCACTTTAAAGTGGTTCTAAAGCCTAAACATTTTTTACCTCAATGTATTCCTTGCATTAAGGTAAAAGATGATTAGGTAAAAGTATGCCCTCCTCACATTCCCTTTTACTTAGTAGTCACTCAATCCAGAGCTGTGCCCATCTATAGTGGCTCTCTCCACTCACTTCCTGGTCTTACAGACCTTGCTGAGGCAGCGGGAGGCAGCCATTGGCTCCCGCTGCTGTCAGTCAAATCCCGTGATGAAGAGTGGGGGGCAGGGCAGAGCCACGCTGTCTGTTTGTATGGACACAGGCAGCATGGCTCGTGATCAAGCCTGCAGGTGTGCCACGATAGGAATCGGCTTCCTATGGTGGAACACAGAAAGGAGGAGGAGCCAGGAATGCCAGCGGGGAGCCCAGAAGAGGAGTTTTGGGGCTGCTGTGTGCAAAGCCATTACACAGAGCAGGTAAGTATAAGCCTATAGAAAAGATATATAAGGGCGCAATCCAAATATGAACAATATTTGTTATACAAGTTGTGTAAAATTTAAGGTCAATATGTTTCCATAACAAAGACAATTTGAAACAAAAAAGATGTAACAAATAAATAAGTCAAACAGGTGCTCCAAAGAGTGCAAAGTGGTTTATGAATAGAGTGTTTCCCCCGGTGCTCCTTTTTACATATAATCAGCGCTCCTTACCAGAACAGTTGGATCTCAAGTTATACTGTAGAGATCGTAAACGCTCACACAAATGTCAGCCGATAGGGGTAATCCACTCCTCAGACTCCTCCAAACACTGCTCCTCTCTAGTAAAACGGACTGTTCAGTTAAAAGGATCTCTCCAAGACACGGATCATCCCTCTCTAGGTTGTCTCAGACATGTGAGATAATGAAAGGAAGAGGCTTCATAGTGTAGTATTCCAAAGATGTATTTATTTAAAAATACGTAGCACTTACACTCAAAAATGTTACATTTACAAATACATTCATCATTATTTTTTCATTCAACCAACATGTTAAATGAAAAAAAATCATCCGACTCCCCCATCCACACATTTAATGTGGGTGGGGGAATCCCCCCACTGTGCTATTGTGTTCTGATGGAGGGGAGCCTTCCTCATTATCAGAATACAATGATCAGTGTTGCCGGCTATGGACAGTGGCACTGATCAATCAGAGAAAAACCTGTCATGCTGGTTGTACAGAAGTCAATCGGTAGACTACTATACAACCAGGGTGCCCATACATGGATCAAAATTCACCCAGTCCCTGCTAAACTGGCTGAATTTTGATCCATGTATGGGTGGCTTAACAGATTCCTCCAACCGAAGTGGATAGAAAAATCTGTTGCTGCAGTTATTGTATTCTGACAGCCAGCAACACACAATGCACAATAAATGGTGTGAATATTGACTTAAATTATCCAACCACATGCAAATGAAATAAGTGAACAGGAATTTGTTTTTCACTTAATTGAACAATTGAAGTGAATATTCACACAATTTATTGTGAGAAGATTCTCAGCTTCTTTATGTAGCACCCTGGTGTTTAGGCAGGGCTGCTCCTACATTTACATGCCAGGTATAGCTACCTTGGCTAATTGTTGAGGATCAATTGATTTCATTCTGCATTACAAGTCTGTAATTGCTGCACTTTTCTCTTTTGCTGCTAGGTGGCTGGGTATCTAGTGGCATTAGATATGAGAAGGGCAATGCAAGGTCAGATTATGGGTATATGGGGTATCCCAGCCAATGGGCAGGGGTTTTCTTAAATTATTTGGCCTGCTGGGAGAACCTATATATTCGGGTGGAGTCAGGTGATCTGTGTTCTGTGCCACCTGGATGGCTGTCGGTGTGGACGTGTGTTGTACTGCCCAGGCTGCTAGGCCGGAGTTTGGGCCTATCCCGGGCACATCTGGTTGTTAGCCTGTCTGAGGGCCTATCCAAAAGCAAGAGAGCAGTGCAGGGTTGGGATTGCAGCTTGCAGTCCAACTAGAAGTGACGGTTCTGCCAGCCGGAGAACCTGTCGTAGTCGGAGGTAGAGGGGAAGCTGTCGCCATTAAGGGACCAACCACCTCATTACCAGAGACCACAGTGAGTAGCTTAAGCAAGTACCAGAGCAGCGTTCTCACTAACCAGGGACAGTGAAGAATCTGGAAACTTCAGCGGGTATCAAGCCAGGGACCCAGCCAGCAGAGGTGAGGCTTGCAGAGCAGTCTTGTGTGTTAAGCCAGGGACCGGAGTAGGCCGGTGAGGTGAAGCTTGAGAAGTATCTTGATTGCCAAGCTAGGGACCCAGGAGAGAGGCAGGGGTGGCGCTTGAGGAATATACTACCGTGAAGATTGGAGGAGCTCACAGGATTCAGTGGCAGTGAATCGGTGGGTCTAGGAAGAGAGACTGGGAGCTCAGTGGGCTGAAGAACTACACTACAAGAAGTGATTGTAGTAGAAGTGGTTTCAGAATTATCAACCAGCTGCTGCAGGGCTCTAATGAGGAAAATTGCAGGGTCTATATCCCTTTAGACGTGATTTCATATTTGGAGTATCTCACCAAAAATGAAATTTTTGTTGCAGGGGATGCCAAAAATCAGACATGTATCTTAGTGCAGACTTCTGTGAAAATCAGTGAGCCAATCACACAAGCAGGAAATTATGTTCCTGGGGGGGAAACACCTCCAGGTAGCCATATTGCATTGCATTTTACAGAAAACTACAGAATTGCAGATTCAAAAGGAAAGGTCGTTTTTACATAGTTACATAGTTAGGTTAAAAAACAACAAAAATCTAGTTCAACCATAAAAAGAAATAAATAAAAAAGAATATTCATACAATACTATACCCACAGTTGATCCAGAGGAAGGCGAAAAACCCCAGCAAAGCATCATCAAATTTACTCCAGCAGGGGAAAAAATTCCTTCCTGATCCCCCGAGAGACAATCGGATATTCCCTGGATCAACTTTACCTATAAATGTTAGTACTCAGTTATATTATGTACATTTAAGAAAGAATCCAGGTCTTTCTTAAAGCAATCTACTGAGCTGGCCAGAACCACCTCTGCAGGGAGTCTGTTCCACATTTTCACAGCTCTTAATGTGAAGAAACCTTTCCGTATTTGGAGATGAAATCTCTTTTCCTCTAGACATAAAGAGTGCCCCCTTGTCTTTTGTGCTGACCGTAAAGTGAATAACTCAACAAGTTCACTATATGGACCCCTTACATATTTGTACATGTTGATCATATCCCCCCTTAATCTCCTCTTCTCAAGAGAGAATAAATTCAGTTCCTCTAATCTGTCTACATAGCTGAGCTCCTCCATGCCTCTTATCAGTTTGGTTGCCCTTCTTTGCACTTTCTCCAGTTCCCCGATATCCTTTTTGAGAACTGGGGCCCAAAACTGAACTGCATATTCCAGATGAGGTCTTACTAATGATTTGTACAGGGGCAAAATTATATCTCTCTCTCTGGAGTCCATACCTCTCTTAATACAAGAAAGGACTTTGCTCGCTTTGGAAACCGCAGCTTGGCATTGCATGCCATTATTGAGCTTACGATCTACCAAAACCCCCAGATCCTTCTCCACTACGGATCCCCCCAGTTGTACTCCCCCTAGTATGGATGATGTATGTATATTCTTAGCCCCCAAGTGCATTAATAACATTCAATTACAATATGACTTGTGTCGCAATTGTATATGCTATATTATATTTTTTTATTTGCTTTTTTTTTCCCATGAAAGTGGATTTAACCTATAAAATAAGGTTTGGACTGCAGTTGCATTTTGTATTTGGAAAAAACAATTGTAAAATAAAACCAGATATAAAATATCAGTTTTAAAACATTATAAACAAAATAAATTAACCCCCAAAGCACTGAAGAGTCCCTGTACGGTGTGCATACATAGAAGGATTATTGGGGTAGAAAGGTTATTTTAAAAAGAATTTGCCAATAATCTGCATATGTATGGGCTCTCCCAATCAATGGCTGTTTTGAAGTCCTGTGGCCAAGACAAAAAGTCTTGCCATAAAATAAGCACATTGGCATATGTATTTGGTGTGACCAAGGCTGCTGTGATTATGACCACATGTATACAAGACTGGGCAGCCCGAGACCAATGACATCAGAGCTGAGTCTTTGTAAGCCTTTTTCTTCTCATGTTTTATATTATCTGCCAATGTTGGAAGGCCTGTCTACAATTTAAGTAATGTAATAAAACTCCATTCATTTAATCTCCCTCTTTCCATCCATAATAAATAGAAAAAAGAAGCATATAAGATTCAATTTGCTAAAACATAACTCATGCAGTTCTTTTCATCACCATGCGTTATTTACTCATTTTTCAAGTCTAAAATCATGTTTTCAGTTCACCAAAGGATTTATTATACGAATCCGCTGAATTCATATATACGCAATAAATGATCGATTTTTGTAGTATTTTGCATAAAGTGACATCACAGGAATTATTATGGGTTATCACTCCTTAAAGCCTCCCATACACGGTTTGAATTTCGAAAGAATTTTCTTTCGAAAATCGTATCAAAGAATTTTCGGACGAATTTCGCACCGTTTTAGTGGGCTGCAGCAACAGCCGATTTTTGTGCGGCAATCAAATTTGAGGAATCGGACATGTTGGAAATGTTTTCAAAAACAAACGATTTTCTAATCAATGATGGGAGAATCGTGCGAGATATGTAATAGAAAAAAAAATGCGCATGTGCAAGAAAAGAAAATTCCCGGAGAGAAAAGAAAATTCCCGGAGAGAAAAGAATATTCCCGGAGAGAAAAGAATATTCCCGGAGAGAAAAGAAAATTCCCGGAGAGAAAAGAATATTCCCAGAGAGAAAAGAAAATTCCCGGAGAGAAAAGAAAATTCCCGGAGAGAAAAGAAAATTCCCGGAGAGAAAAGAAAATTCCCGGAGAGAAAAGAAAATTCCCGGAGAGAAAAGAATATTCCCGGAGAGAAAAGAAAATTCCCGGAGAGAAAAGAAAATTCCCGGAGAGAAAAGAAAATTCCCAGAGAGAAAAGAAAATTCCCGGAGAGAAAAGAATATTCCCGGAGAGAAAAGAATATTCCCGGAGAGAAAAGAATATTCCTGGCCGAATTTCGAAAATCAATGGTGGCATCATCGGATCACAAAAAAAAATGAACTGATTTTGAAAAGAAAATTTGTTCAAAATTCGACCGTGTATGGCCTGCTTAAATCTGAACTCCACTCTTCCCCTCAGTCTTGCACAGTTGTACAACTCCTCCCCTGCAATGAAATTGCTTACTCTGATTTCGCTGCACACTGTAAGCCTCTCACAATGTGCATTAGAAGCTGCAGCAAATCAGATAGAGCCTGTCTCATTTCCTGGCTGAAGGAGATTCCGCATCACCTCCCTACCTGGGAATGCCCCTGCCCACCCCATAATTCACTGGATTTTAGCTCTTTCAATCAGTATCACATTTGGGCATTACCTAGGGTGGCTTTCAGGCAAATATAGGCTGCCAAGGAATGTCCACTTTCCCAATCTAACTCACCCCCATCAAGGCATTTATATACATGCACATCTCCTCCCACTTCTTGAATCAGCACTGAGGGCTCTTTAAGCCCGGTACACACGGTCGGACTTTTTGACCAAAAACTTCAAAATTAGTAGGTTTTCAAAAAAATCCTACCGTGTGTATGCTCCATCGGACAAACTTTTTCAGTTTTCATTGGACAAAAGTTCGTTCTGCAACCGGACAAACTTTTCGGCAACAAAAGTCCTACGGTGCAAAGTCCTGCCGTGTGTACAGAAGTCCATCGGACTTTTGTCCGAAGTACAAACACGCATGCCCAGAACCAATGTTAAAATCAACCAACAATAGCAGAAGTTGACCAAAAGGGTGGCGGTAAAGAGCAGAAAAGAGCAGAAAAACCACGTGATGTTGGGAAAGTTTTGAGAACGTTTGCAGAAAAGTCCTGCCGTGTGTATGCTATGGGTGTTCCCAGCCAACTCCCATCGGACAAAAATCCACGGAAAAGTTTGTTTGAAGTCCGATCGTGTGTATGAGGCTTAAGAGGTGTATCGAGGCAAGGTGCTTTGGTGTTTTCAGGAAGCTATGTACAGCATCTGCCGGCCCTTCCCACCAGCCATGATCTGCCTGCATTGCACAGAGAAGCATAGGGACCCAGTATTGACATCACTGGGTATAAAATTAGGTCTGTAATGAAAATGTAAAGGTTTTCTTTAAAAATGTCATTATCATGTTGAATAAAGGAAAATGACGGTAACTTTAGCTTTAAAGCTGAACTTAGGTAAATATTAGAAAAACACCCAATGAATGCATCTACAGTATGTATTTATTGTTTTATTTTTTTTAAATCATTACATTTCAAACACAAAAAAAAAATGATTTTCTCCACTTGTGGCAGCATTTAGGCTGGGAGACGAAGAGGCAGGACTTATCCTGCCAAAGGCTAATGACATATCCTGCATTTACACTGCTGATGAGGAACATGCTGACAGAAGGGGAGAGTAGAGAGATGACCATATTTATCTGTTGCTGCTCCTTCGCTGTCCAATCACAGGCTTGTGAGGGGTCAAACTTATCCAGGGTCTGTGCTGAGGCTTATATTGTAAATGGGGAGGACAAAGGGGGCTTGTTAAAGTGCATCTCTATCTAAAAGGGTTTTATGTTCTAAAACTGGCCATAGATAGAGCATCAGTGTTGACCGTGGAGCTACTGTCTTCTCCCGGTGGAGGGGCGCTATAGCCGCTGGCAATAACTGTATGAAAAAAAAATACATGCTGGTTGTTCCCAAGTTGATTGATACAATTGGGTACAATCAGCCTGCCCATACATGGCTCGAATCTTGGCTGGTCCCTGCTGAACTGGCTGAGATTTGAACCGTCTATGGCTGGCTTAAGAGTAGTATCATACAGTGCAGATGCAGAGGCTCAATCTCTCTGTCTACCTCATCCCTGTGATCGGAGGATATGAACATTTGCTCATGCTTGGCAGGCCCCACCAGGAATTGGCACTTCAACTGGCACTGAGGACTTTTCCTTCTTCCGTCATCTGATAAGTACCATTCTACCTTATCTCAGCTTGGGACTTTATGCTTTGGATTGTATATGGTCTTTTAGGGACCAGGACTGGTAGTTTGCATGCAAGTTTGGGGTATCAATTTGAGCCATGCAACAGTGAGGGGGAGACTTCAGGACATGGTTTTTCTTCAATCTTCATTACCCAATCGCGTTCCGTGCCATACACACATTGTGAATGTACTTTCTTGCTTCTTATGCCTTCTCTGGACCACTGTTGACCTATTGTGCTCTCTTAGTTCCTCTGCATCTCCAATTTGTTGGATACACCAAGGAACCAATATCCATCATAGTTTGCCAGTGTGCCTCCTTTCCAGGATTTAGGTCTGACCATCCCAGGACCTCATGCTGGGAGCCAATCTAGCATTATTTCCAATCCACGTGCATGTCATTTTTATTCCTTATTACATTGTCGCTGCTTAGGATTTCGTTTTTTATTGTGTCTTCATACCCCTTTGCTTCAGCAATTTACTGTCACTGAATGAGGGCATGAATGGCGGACATTGAGTTTTCTAATATAGAATGACCAACACGTTTTGAATGACTTATGCCGCATACACACGGTCGGAATTTCCGACAAGAAAAGTCAGATGTGAGCTTTTGGTCAGAAATTCCGACCGTGTGTAGGCTCCATCGGAATTATTCTGTCGGAATTTCCGGCAAGAAAAATTTGAGAGCTGGTTCTCAAATTTTCCGACAAGAAAAGTTCTTGGAGGAAATTCCATTCACCTGTATGCAATTCCGACGCACCAAATACCACGCATGCTCGGAATCAAGTCGACGCATGCTCAGAAGCATTGAACTTAATTTTTCTCAGCTCGTCGTAGTGTTGTACATCACCGCGTTCTTGACCGTCGGAATTTGGTGTGACCGTGTGTATGCAAGACAAGTTTGATGCAAGATTCCGTAGGAAAAATATCCACGATTTTCTTGTCGGATTTTCCGATCGTGTGTACGCGGCATTAGTTTTATTACATTGGCTATTCCATATATGTAAAAGCAATGGTATATAAATAAAACAGTCCAATCTCTGAATCATTCAGATACACAAACAGCGCTGGAAATTAAAATAATAATAATAGACCCGTGGTTAAAACCACTGATAAAAATCTTATGCCGCGTACACACAACCATTTTTCATGATGAGAAAAATGCCATTTTTTAGATTGGTCGTGAAAAACGGTCGTGTGTATGCTCCATAGCATTTTTTCGACGAGAAAACTGGCCGAATTTTTTTTAGAATCTGCTCTATTTTTTCTCGTCGTTTTTCACGTCGTTCTTTTTCACATCGTGAAAAACGGTCGTGTGTATGCTTCTACGAGGGGAAAAAAACGCGCATGCTCAGAATCAAGTATGAGACAGGAGCGCTTGTTCTGGTAAAACTAGCGTATGGTGATAGCACATTCGTCACGCTGTAACGGACTGAAGAGCACGAGGCTGAAAAGCACGAATCGTCTCTCACCAAACTTTACTAACATGAGGATCAGCAAATGCAGCCAAAAGGGTGGCGCCATTCGAATGGAACTTCCCCTTTATAGTGCCGTCGTACTTGTTGTACGTCACCGCGCTTTGCTCGAGCGTTTTTTATCATGAACGTGTGTATGCAAGGCAGGCTTGAGAGGAATCACGACGAGAAAAACTTTGTTTTTTTGCATGACATGAATAACGGTCGTGTGTACGCGGCATTAGACGTAATAAAAGATGATGAAAACGGTTCAAAGCGTCATTGTTGTATGTAAACGGTTGTCTTAGCGTGCACCTTCCACCAGAAAACACAGTATCCGTATTGCACCGCGTGATGCACACTCCCCCAGGGGGTCAAACTCACCAGAAGCCTCTAATAAGTAAGCCTTAAGATGTTCATCAGCTACTTTGCACTGTGTCATCACCATCAGACAAGATCCACTGGTACAGGGGCTTCAACACAGGTCATAAAACACAAGAATGGTGGCACATAGTGTAATCCTGTTTATTATAACAATGTTCCCCATACAGCAGAAGACACCTTAATGCTAACTACGTACATCAAAAGATAACAAACAAGCATAAAAATGTTACCCAAGAGGGCGCTATCACCAATGCTCAGCCATCCAGAAGGAAGCGTGCATCTCCTTGCAGACACTGCGGTCACCAGTGACCGCAGTGTCTGCAAGGAGACGCACGCTTCCTCTGTCCCCTGTACCAGTGGATCTTGTCTGATGGTGATGACTCAGTGCAAAGTAGCTGATGAACATCTTACTTAAGGCTTACTTATTAGAGGCTTCTGGTGAGTTTGACCCCCCTGGGGGAGTGTGCATCATGCGGTGGAATACGGATACTGTGTTTTCTGCTGGAAGGTGCACGCTAAGACAACCGTTTACATACACCTATGACGCTTTGAACTGTTTTCATCATCTTTTTTTTTTTCCTATTCCATATATGTGTTTTTTTATGTAATAAATTTTGATTTAGCTATTTGTACAGTGGACTGTGTTTCTTCTCCTTTTTTTACCTTTATTGGAGTTGGTTGAGCCCATACAGGGTTTTTATTATTAGTTCTTGATTATGTGTTACCGAGAGCTTCCACTCCACTCCTTTCCCCTCCCTTCTTTTGCCATATTTTATATACAGTGGAACCTCAGATTGCGAGTAACGCGGTTAACAAGCGGTTCGCAATACGAGCACTGTATTTTCAAAAATCGTGACTCGGTTTGCGAGTGTTGTCTCGCAAAACTAGCACGATTCAGGCCAAAGCGGTGTGCAGTACCGCTTTTGGCCTGAGGGGGGGCGCCGGAGCCGAGCAGAGCCGAACGGCGCCGATCACATCGATCGGCGCCTTTCAGAAATGCACGAAAAGGCCCAAGGACAGCACGGCTGACCTCTGCAAATCTCGGGTAGGAAGTCTTTCTGAAGTTTGTCGAGGTCAGCCGAAGTGTCTTTGGGCCTTTTCGGCCATTTCCGAGGCTCTCCTGCACCCCCCCCAGCCTCTGGCCGCTTGCGGTATTGCATCCCATTGAAGATAATGCGGAACAAATTATTTTCATTTCCATTGACTTCAATGGGGAAACTCGCTTTGATATGCGAGTACTTTGGATTACAAGCATTCTCCTGGAACGGATTGTGCTCGTAATCCGAGGTTCCACTGTATAGGGGCTATTCACACATACAGTATTTGCATTAATAGATAGCACTAGCAGGGATTTGCACCTTGAGGGATCCTCATTTTACGAAGTGCAGATGCAGCTAAGACAGCGTGGGATATCTTTACATTTTGGTATATTACCATTTTAATTTTGTTTACTTGCTTTTTTTAAGTATGTAGAGACAATTTACCAATAAATGCCCAGTAATTTGAATAACAGTTATGGTGTTTGGTGATAAAGCGTTAATAACCTAGGGGTACTAGTGATCCCAGTGGCAGGACTGCAGTTACAAGTCATAGCACTTAGCTACAAGCTCCATTTCTGTAAAGGCTTGTGAATAGCAGAAAGAAGAATAATTATATTATGTGTATATCAAATTATCAAATGGTTATAGAGGAGAGACTGTATACAGCCCCCAGACTCTCAGTTGAGCATCAATGACCATAATGAGAAGGGGGATTATAATCAAGAATATTTCATTAATTATGTATTATTTCATTTTCAGAAAATGGTTTTCATGTCTCAAAAAGCATAAAAAGTCATTGTAAAATATACTGTAATCGTAATACGTATTTTCCTGGAAGCTTTGGCAACCTCTGAAACCCATGAAGCAGGTCAGCTAGGAGGCTTTTGCAATAAAGTGACAATTGTCACATGTTAGGCCTGATTATTGGTTGCTCGTCCTCCCTGCTCTCTAATAGATTCCTATGTAAACGAACACAAAAACCTTGGAAAGAAAAGCAAGATTTCTGCCTGTTCCAATCGGGTCAGTTTTCCCCCACCAATTAGGATGATGCAGAGCAATGTTATAAAAAAATAGGGCTCTGTCCAGGCTCGTCTGTGTTGGTCATTGTCCCTTGTTTCCACTGCAGCCAACTGTATTAATTAGTAAAGCATAAGAGGCGAAATAGAGGGAATTCATAATTTCTCTAGCTAGAGCCTGATATTTAGTTCTGATGTGCTTTTAAGGGAACCTTGCTTTTAAATCTATTTAAATGTTATTTTACATTATTTTACATACATTCAGCTGTTTTATCATTTGTTTGTGTGCTCTGGTGCTAATGTCACACAAACACTGCTCGGTGGTGCTGATGAAGCAGGTCTACATGTTTGAGTAGGCCCAAAATTCGATACAAACCAACCCATTATTATTACACTATATTGCATGAGTTGTGTGAATATTAATAAAATAAACCCTCTGAATGAAGTGCTTATGGCACGACCTGTGAATAGCGATGAACTGAACATTCATCACTTTTCACAGTTCATAATAAAGCATCCCTGATTGGTTTTACGCTGTGTGGTATTTGGCTTGTTATATTCCCATACATGTTCCTGTGAATCAGAGGTGACATCTGTATCTGAGGGAAGTGGCATAACCATGTTGAATGTGATTAGATCAAGCGTTGTATTACTTTTCTGAATCGAGGGTGTAATTTCTCCGGTAAGCGTTTTGGTGTGGCAATCGGTGAAGGAACACATATGTGGTGCTTTTCACATGCTGAAGAGGTTTTTTTATATACACATATTTTTGCACAAGTGGGATATTGAAGATTTGCATATGCAGTGTGGACTTATATTCAAAGCGTGCTCTTCATTTAGTTATATGGACATTACTTTGTGTGTTTTATCATACACTGTTTGACATATCTCACTGAGTGATTCTTTGATGAAAGGAAAATCCAGATGGCTGCACACCAAACTGAGATCCAAATGCCTTTATTCGCATAAAACCATGAAGAACTATGTGTACAAGAAAGGGAGGACCAGTTTCACACACGAATTGTGCTTTATCAAAGCCTATTTGTTTAATCTATGAACTGGTAATTTATACCTAGCCAGACCCTCCCGATTTTCCTTTCATTATTGCTTCAGTTGCGACTGGAGAGCACCCTGCAGTGAGGAGATCATGCCGTTGGAGCCACCTCACCTGTGAGCATCTTTTGTGAGTGATTCTTTAAGTTTAACTTACATTTTGTCACTAGAACAGCACTTTTTTACTTCATAGTTGCTATAGGCAATTGTATACGCTATATTATTCTTTTTATTTGCTATATTTTTAGTTACCCTTTAAATTACCGGCAAAATTACAGCTACTGTCTGCTTTTTCTGTTTGTTAACAAAGACATGTATCCTGGATGATAGTTTTATAAAGATATTAATGGGGCACCCCCACTTAAAAAAGTGGGAAAATGTCATGTATAATAGCGGTAGTAGTACCACTCAAAGTAGAACTAATTACAAACTATGCAGCTAAAGTAAATTTCAAATTCAAGAAGACACTGTCAATTTGCCTGTTCTGGGATGAGCCGAACACCCCCCTGTTCGGTTCGCACCAGAACCTGCGAACAGCCAGAATGTTCGCGCAAACTTTAGAACCCTATTAAATACACTGGACTCGAACGTTCGAAATCAAAAGTGCTAATTATTTCAGGGTCTGCCCAGTGGGTGTGTCCTCCGGCATTGGCTGTGGGGGTGCAGTACCTCCTGGTCTTCCGCCTCTGGATACATGCCTTGCCTGGTGCGGGGGCGCTGCGCCCCCTCAGGGTACCTAGGATGGGGAACATGAGCTGCTATCCTTCATTTATGTCGTACCTACATGATGGCTAAGTTTACTGTAATGTCATGGAATGTCAGGGGCCTCAACTCTGCTGTTAAGAGGTCACTAGTGTTTAAATTCATTCAGCAGCATAATCCGAAAATCTGTATACTGCAGGAGACGCATTTGGTAGGCTTTAGAGTCCTGGGGCTGAGGCGGGCCTGGGTGGGTGCACATTATCATGCCTCCTATTCCAATTATGCTAGGGGAGTGAGTATCCTTGTGCACCGCTCCTTGCCTTTCCAGTTGCAGGCGATTCGCACTGACCCTGGTGGTAGGTTTATTATTATGCATGCTCTAATAGCGGATGTTCCGTATGTTATTGCTGGACTCTATCTGCCTCCTCCTGCGGATCCCACCCTTCTCCACTCGGTGATGCAGATGGCTGTTCAATATGGGGTAGATAAGGTACTGTTAGTGGGGGATTTCAACCTGGTCATGTCTGACGTACAGGACAGACTCCGGCCCTCACCTGCCCCCAGTTCAGGACTGTCTTTGTGGGCTTCCTCATTTGGTATGACGGATCTTTGGCACAATTTTCACCCTTCTGACACCCAGTATACTTGTCTTTCCACTACATACCGTACTCTGTCTCGAATAGACATGGCGTTTGCCTCTCCCGGACTGGTTGGGGAGGTGGTTTCGACTGAGATTCTCTCTTGCTGCATTTTTGATCATGCTCCGTTGATGGTTTCGGTTTGTGCTGCCTCTTCCGGAGTCCGGGGGGTCTGGAGACTTTCTAGATACTGGGTGGCAGATCCGGAGATCCAAGAGGACCTACCGGATGAAATCTGTAGTTTCTGGCTACAGAATGCTGAGTCCTCAGGCCCATTGATACTCTGGGATACTTTTAAAGCCTGGTTGAGGGGTGTGTATATTAAAAAGATTGCTGTTAGGAGGAGAGGGTCTGAGCGGGCTCTGAGACAGCTGGAGGCAGATGCCCTGTCGTGTGAGAGGGCTTATGTCCAGTCACCTGGCTCGGATGCCTATCATGCCTGGCAGCACACCCTTAGGGAATTGTCCTTGATGAGGGTGGACATCACAAAGAAATCCATGCTTGATAGGGCTCAGAGAGTCTTCGAGTTTGGGGACAAAAATGGCAAGCTTTTGGCTTGGTTAGCCAGGGGGCAGCGAGCTTCTACACATGTGGGCAGGCTTAGAGACGCGGACGGCTTGTTGCTTACTTCCCCGGAATCCATTTGCTCTAGATTTTTTTGCTTCTATAGAGACATTTACTCATCCAGGGTGACTTATACCGATGCGGACCTCTCCGACTTTTTGGACAGGGTCCCCTTCCCCACGCTTGACCCAGAACGAAGCTTGGACTTAGAAAAGGACATTACTTTAGAGGAGGTGCAGAGGGCACTGAGCTGTATGCAGTCAGGGAAAGCCCCTGGGCTGGATGGCATCCCTATTGAGTTTTACTCAGAATATCAGGAGTTGTTGGCCCCTAGACTGACGGATCTTTTTCAGAAGTTTTTGGTTCAGGGCTCCCTTCCTGATACAATGGCTGATGCTATGGTGGTGTTGGTGCCCAAACCTGGTAGGGATCCAGAGGATTGTGGCTCTTATAGGCCCATTTCTCTCATTAATGCCGATGCCAAGTTATTGGCCAAAATCCTTGCCCTTCGTCTGATTACGGTGATGGAGGATTTGGTCCACCCGGATCAAACGGGATTCATGCCGGGTAAGGGCACGGACATCAACATCCGTCGATTGTTCCTTAATCTAGACACCTCCCATGACAATGGTGGTAACCGAGTCATAGCCTCTCTCGATGCGGAGAAGGCTTTTGACTCGGTGGAATGGGGTTATCTATGGGAGGTTTTGGAACGATTGGGGTTTGGGCCTAGGTTCCGCAGGTGGCTGGGAATGCTGTATGACTCCCCCAGAGCTAGAGTCCGGGCTAACGACAGGTTGTCAGAGTTTTTTCTCCTCCAGAGAGGCACCCGGCAGGGTTGTCCCTTATCGCCCAGCTTGTTTTCCCTGGCCCTGGAGCCGCTGGCGATCTTGATTAGAGAGTCTTCTGAGGTTCGTGGGCTGCGGGTTGGCCCTCTGGAGAAAATATCCCTATATGCAGATGATGCCTTACTCTACCTTCAGGATGCTAATGGTTCTTTGCGGGCAGCTCTGCAGATATTTGAGGAATTCGGCCGCTTTTCCGGGGTCAAGATCAATTGGTCTAAATCGGTCTTGTTTCCGCTGGATCCTCGGCCCCGGAGCGGGGTCTCTTGTACCCCGTTGATTTGGGTCGAGGAATTCAAATACCTTTGGGATTGTGGTATCGAGGGACCTTCGGGACTTTCGCCGCCTCAATCTGAAACCCCTGGTGATGAGACTTAGGGAACATTGTGTCAGATGGAAAGACTTACCCCTCAACCTGCTCGGACGCATTAATGTGCTAAAAATGATGTTTTTGCCCAGATTCACTTATGTGTTTAGGAACTGTCCGGTTTGGCTCCCTGGCTCTTTTTTCAAGGAGCTGGATGTCTGTATAGGCTCCTTTATCTGGAGGGGCTCCTCGCCTAGGCTTGCGAGATCCACATTACAACTCCCTGTCCGTTTTGGGGGTCTTGCGCTCCCCTGCCTCCTGGTGTATTACTGGGCGGAGATTTTAGTCACAGTACGTTGGTGGTTTATGCAGTCCAAGTCGAACGTGGCCACCTGCTTGGAGGCCGCTGTCGTGGGTTCGCTGGGTGAGTTGGGGAGTTGGGGAACCTGGTATACTGTGTACTCGGCTCTTCTGGGACCAACCAGGACTACCCTTAAGGTGTGGACTATTGCTCGGAAGAGATTTAACCGTCCGAACCACATTTCTCCATTCTGCCCGCTGTGGGGTAATCCCTCCCTCCCTCATTTTAGGACGATCCCTGACCCACAGCTATGGGCTGTATATGGCATTAAGACCCTTCGGGATGTTTTTCGCTCCGGTAGGCTATTGTCCTTCAGGCAATTGGTTGACCGGTATGGGCTGCCGGAGCGAATGCTATTCCGATACTTCCAGTTGAGACACGCTGCCAGGGCTCAATTCCCCCAGACTATTAATTTAGTAGCGGATCCTGTTGAGAGGTTACTGGCTCAGGAGGATCTTGAGAAGACGCTCTCTGCTCTTTACCTTGCACTCTTGGTAGTTGACTCGCCTAAAATAGACACCCTATGGGAAAAATGGTTGACGGATGTCCCCAGCCTGGACAGAGCTACTTGGGAGGAATGTTTTGAAGATGGGTCTAAATTGATGATATCCTCTAGAGATAAATTAATGCAGACTAAATTTATTCACCGTATTTACTACACACCTCAGAGACTACACGGAATTTACCCGGATAGATCCCCTACGTGTCAGAAATGTCGCTCTTCGGAGGGTACATTTATTCATATGTTCTGGGCTTGTCCCTTGGTGGAGAAGTTCTGGGCCGAGGTCTTTGAATGTATTAATATCCGACTCGCATTGTCTATCCCAGCATCACCCGAACTGGCCTTGCTCGGGATAAACGATGATGACCAGAGGCCCAGATACACAAAGTTACTTGTATCTATGCTACTGTTTTACGCTAAGAAAGAAATCCTCAAACAATGGTCCTCCCCTGCCCCCCCCCCCAAAATTGAGTCTTGGGACTCCTCTGATAATGCGGTCATACCGATGTATAAGTTGACATATGTTAGCAGGGGCTGTCCCAAGAAATTTGATCGGGTATGGATTCCTTGGACCCAGTGATCTTGAGATGCTGTTTTTCTCATGTCATTGTTTTATTTTCCTTCGTTTAGTTTTGATAATGTATTTTGGGTCGGACTGACATTGATCTATGTATAGATGATATGTATGGCCTATTGTATTGTACTATGCACAGGACATGTCTGTATATCTCTTGTTCTTTGATATCTTCTCAATGAAGACCAACCTTTTTCCTTTAAAAAAAAAGTGCTAATTATAAAGGCTAATATGCAAGTTATTGTCCTAAAAAGTGTTTGGGGACCCGGGTCCTGCCCCAGGGGACATGTATCAATGCAAAAAAAAGTTTTAAAAACGCCAGTTTTTTCGGGAGCAGTGATTTTAATAATGCTTAAAGTGAAACAATAAAAGTGAAATATTCCTTTAAATTTCGTACCTAGGGTGTGTATATAGTATGCCTGTAAAGTCACGCTTGTTTCCCGTGCTTAGAACTGTCCCTGCACAAAGTGTAATTTCTGAAGGAAAAAAAGTAATTTAAAACTCACTCGCGGCTATAATGAATTGTCGGCTCCCGGCAATACATAGAAAAGTCATTGGTTAAAAAAAAAAAAAAATGCGTGGGGGTCCCCCCAAATTCAATTACCAGGTCCTTTAGGTCTGGTATGGATATTAAGGGGAACCCTGCCGCAAATTTAAAAAAAAAATGCGTGGGGTTCCCCCAAATATCCATACCAGGCCCTTCAGGTCTGGTATGGATTTTAAGGGGAACTCCACCCCAAATTTGAAAACAAAATGGCGTGGAGTTCCCACAAAAATCCATACCAGACCCTTTATCTGACCACGCAACCTGGCAGGCCGCAGGAAAAGAGGGGGGGACGAGAGAGCGCCCCCCCCTCCTGAACCGTACCAGGCCACATGCCCTCAACATGGGAGGGATGTCCCCATGTTGATGGGGACAAGGGCCTCATCCCCACAACCCTTGCCCGGTGGTTGTGGGGGTCTGCGGGCGGGGGGCTTATCGGAATCTGGAAGACCCCTTTAACAAAGGGGACCCCCAGATCCCACCCCCCCCTATGTGAATTGGTAAGGGGTACATTTCACGAAGAAAGTGTAAAAAAAATGTAAAAAAAACACACAGACACCTTGGAAAAGTCCTTTATTAAATATAAAAAAAAAAAACATTCCAGCGATGAAATCCAGTGTCCCGCGGTGATCCGATGTCCAGCGCTGTCCTCGCAAAACGTCATTGGCTGAGCATGAGCGGACCTAATGGAGAACTTCCTCTGCAGTGTATTAAATGAATAGACCCGCCCCTTCTAAAGTTCCCCATCAGGTCCGCTCAACAAATGACGTAGGTGTAAGGCTAAGCGGACCAGATGCGGAACGTGAGAAGGGGCGGGTCTATTCATTTATTACACTGTGGAGGAAGTTCCCCATCAGGTCCGCCCCCTCGTATGTCAGACCCTGCCTACATCATTGGCTGAGCGGACCTGATGGGGAACTGCCTCCGCAGTGTAATAAATTAATAGACCCGCCCCTTCTCACGTTCCGCATCTGGTCCGCTTAGCCTTACAACTACGTCATTGGCTGAGCGGACCTGATGGGGAACTTTAGAAGGGGCGGGTCTATTCATTTAATACACTGCGGAGGAAGTTCCCCATCAGGTCCGCTTAGGCTCAGCCAATGACGTTTCGTGTGGACAGCGCTGGACATCGGATCGCCGCGGGACACTGGATTTCATCGCTGGAATGTTTTTTTTTTTGTTTTTTTTAATAAAGGACTTTTCCAAGGTGTCTGTGTGTTTTTTTTTAACATTTTTTTTACACTTTCTTCGTGAAATGGTAGGGGTACAATGTACCCCTTACCAATTCACATAGGGGGGGCGGGATCTGGGGGTCCCCTTTGTTAAAGGGGTCTTCCAGATTCAGATAAGCCCCCTGCCCGCAGACCCCCACAACCACCGGGCAAAGGTTGTGGGGATGAGGCCCTTGTCCCCATCAACATGGGGACATCCTCCCCATGTTGAGGGCATGTGGCCTGGTACAGTTCAGGAGGGGGGGGGCGCTCTCTCGTCCCCCCCTCTTTTCCTGCGGCCTGCCAGGTTGCATGCTCAGATAAAGGGTCTGGTATGGATTTTTGGGGGAACTCCACGCCATTTTTTTTTTCAATTTAAAGGCTAAGTTCACCTTTGGAACATGTTACAAGTATTTAGGGTGTAACATGTAACATATTCCAGCTCCTGCTCCTGCCCCTGCTATCCCCGTGATAGCAGGGGGAAGATCCTTTCTGCTGCAGCTGCTGTCACATCTAAAATCCACTCTGCACAGCCACATTATTCATTTACTGAGATTGTGAATGAATGAACTACAAGTCCTGTCTCCCTCCACAGCAGACAGACTTGTAGTTCTAAATGGACTATGAGTAGGCTAAATAGCGTGCTAGTAGTCCAGTCACACTTTCTCCAGCTTTCTAACTAAGCCTTTATTCACATTGAGTTTTAGATCCCCTTCAGTCTGGATTTCGCCCGCAACACTCCACAGAACTGCTCTCCTAAAACTCACAAACGACCTACTAACAGCTCAAACCAACGGTCACTATTCCATACTCTTACTCTTGGACCTCTCCGCTGCCTTTGATACAGTTGAATACCCCCTCCTTCCCCAAAAACTATTTTTCCTTGGTCTCTGTGACTGTACTCTCCCAAATCTTACCTATTTTAATGCACCTTCAGTCTCACTTACAACTCTACTTGCTCCTCTCCTATTTCTCCTACCATTGGGGTCCCCCAAGGTTCTGTCCCTGGACCAGTAGGCGGCTGGTGCTCAATAATTTGGGGGGGGGCAGCAAACCAACGCCACCCCCACCGTGGGGAATGGACAGGAAGGCGGCAATCCCTCCCCCTCTGCGGGAGACAGACCGGAAGGCAGCGATCCCTCCCCCCCTGCGGGACCCACTTCCTGATTGGCCGGGAGGAGAATCAGGAAGACAGTAGCGAATATTAATTTGCTATTGTCACACAACTGGGTGGACTCAGGGTGCAGTGCTCTGTGTCCCGAGGCCACCCTGTTTTAAAGCAATTAAAGCCTTAGGCTCTAATCATGTGCCTCAAAAAAAAAACCCAGATGGAATCCATGCGTCTGGCGCCCTGCATGTAGAATAGGGGCTGGGCGCATGGATTAGGGGGTAGGTGCTTGGATGGGCCGCCACTGCCTTGGACCTCTCCTATTCTCGATTTATACCTCCTTCATGGGTCAGCTGATTCAATATCATTTCCACGCTGATGACACCCAAATATATCTCTCTACCCCTCAGCTCACCACTTCAGTTTCCTCACATATAACTGATAGACATATCTGACTGGATGTTACACCACTTCCTCAAACTTAATCTATCCAAAACCAAGCTCATAATATTTCCACCCCCATGTGCCCCCTTCCCTGACTTATCTGTCAAGATCAATGGCACAACTATGTGTCCATTCCCACATGCCAGGGTGCTAGGGGTAACCCTGGACTCTGAACTGTCCTTTCAGGCCCACATCCAGTCCCTGACCAAATTATGCCACCTCATCCTCCTGAAACATTTCCAGAATACGCCCCTTTTAAACCAATAACACTACAAAGCTTCTAATTCACTCCCCTATTATTTTACAGAAAGGGTAGTTGATGCTTAAAATAAACTACAAGCAGAGAGACAGTCAACAGTAAATGGCTTCAAACATGTTTGGTATGAACATAGATCTTTAGTCAGACAACAAACTTAATGAAAAAAAAACAATAATAAAAAAAAAAATGGGCAGACTTGATGGACTACTCTATCTTTTTGTACGTGAATTTTCTATGTTTCTATGGTCATCTCTCGCCTCTACTGTTGCAACTCCCTCCTCATTGGATTATCTTTACATAGGCTATTCCCCCTTCAGTCTATCATGAATGCTGCTACCAGACTCATCCACTTTACCAACCGCTCAGTGTCTGTCACCCCTCTCTGCAAATCCCTCCACTGGCTTCTGCTCACCCAACACATAAAATTCAAAGTACTAACAACAACTTACAAAACCATCCACAACTCAGCCCCCATCTACATCACTAACCTGGTCTCAAAATATCAACCAAACCGCTCTCTTCGGTCCTCCCAAGATCTCCTGCTCTCTAGCTCCCTTGTCACCTCCTCCCATGCTCGCCTACAGGACTTCTCCCGAGCTTCTCCTATCCTTCGGAACTCCCTACCCCAATCTGTCTGACTATCCCCTAATCTATCCATCTTTAGACGATCCCTGAAAACCCTTCTCTTTAAAGAAGCCTATCCTGCTTCTAACTAATACACTGTGTTTTTACTTTATCCATCAGCTCATCTCTCTCAGTTATTACCTTTTCTATCACTTGACCTTCCCTCTTAGATTGTAAGCTCTAATGAGCAGGGCCCTCTGAGTCCTCTTGTACAAAATTGCATTGTAACTGTAATGTCTGCCATCATTTTGTAAAGCGCTGTGCAAACTGTTGGCGTAATATAAATCCTGTATAATAATAATATAATTTAAGCTGTTTAAAATAGAAGATTGTATAAATGATGCTATATTAAAATATTTTTAGTCTGGACTTACATTTGGTTTCTAATAAAATAAAATAAATAGATGCTCCCAGTTTAAACATGCTGAGTCAGCAGACGGTTTATAAAGCCATACTCACAGAATGGTGAAGCAGCTGTCTATAGGTGAGTTGGCTAGCAGTGCACTTCTGAACACGGCACATGCTGTGCTTTCAAAGTCAATAGAATACATTTATGAGAAATTAATCAAGAACAGGAATAGAAATCAGTGCGTTAATTGACTAATTCCTGTTTCAAATAGTAAAAAGTAAAAGTATTTTCTCTTGTAAAACATAAGCCGTAAAATTCTCTTTGCAAGGAACAGAAGGGAGAAAACAATAGTCACTGTTATTTGAATGTAATGTGGCACGTGTAGACAAGTGCCTACAGAGCAATGTGGCACACGTCTTTGTTTGCTATGTTTCATAAAAGTTATGTGTTTTATGTATTGTTTAAATGCAAAATGTGGTTGCCCCTGGTGTGGAGAGAGTTAATAGTGCCCCGATTGCTGCATGACAATCAACAAAACCTATTTTCATCCACAAATACCAACAATGCGGCATAATTCCCCCCACTGACACCAATGAAGTGGCAGAATTCCACCCAATGACACAAAAGATAGGGCACAATTCCTCCCAATGACACCAACAATGTGGCCCAATGACACCAACATCGGGGCACAATTCCTCCCAATGACACCAACAATGTGGCCCAATGACACCAACATCGGGGCACAATACCTCCCAATGATACCAATGATGGGGCATTGTTCATTTCCACTGACATCGGGACCTTTTTTACTCCCAATGCCCAAAATCTGGCCCCTCTTAAGTCTGAAGGACAGTAAACTGGCCCTTTGTTAAGAAAGTTTGGAGAGTCCTGATCTAAGGTGTTCATGTGCCTGAGAAGCATATAAATACAGGAGATCAGCTTGTCTGCTGCTCCAGGATGGGAATTGTATTTTACTTAAGTGTGTTTCCCTGAGGGAGGAAACCAGTCGGGGTTCCCAGGCCATGGACATTGTGGACTTAAAGGTCTTTCTGCATTATGGAGGTATAAAGGTAAGTGGGTAGAGGGCTACCAGGATGCACCACAGTTAGAGAGTTTTATAGAGACAATAATCCATGCTGAAGGAAATGTAACATGCTGTGAGCTGTATTGGATTAGGCTTTTACAAGAAAAGGAAAAGTTCTGCTGTTATTTAATTCTGCCTGGTCTGAAGTTATTCAAAGTGGTGCATGCATAGTGTATCCAAAGAATAGGGCTTAACAAGGGGACAAGTGGAGTTAGTGAAGATGCTGTACAAATGTTCAACAAGCAGAAAAGCTATCCTGGGGAGGCTATATTGCCATTGCCAATGACTACAGTATTAGTGGCAGGTGCATAGGCAGACAGCCAGTTGGGAAGCGATATGACATGGCATAGGTGACAGAGTGCCCTGGTAGTTAAAGGGCTTGTGAGCTTGGTTCCTCTCCAAGTGATCGGTACCCCACATACTGCGTCCCACGTCACGCCATAGGTCAACTTAGGGACCCAACTTGTTATGTCACTGAAGAGGGCAAGAGATAGTCCTCGGGGGATTAAGAAGTTTGGGATGTGTACAAGAGCTTGGCTTCTTGCTATCCAAGTGTAACATGTGAGTTGATGTCACTGGGAGTGAGGTGACCAGTAACTGGGCTGGCGGTACCAGTTTAGAAGTGCTGCCCCATAAGAGAAAAAATATGTCCAGAGCATGAAGAGAGTAATGAACTGTGCTGCAGATTACAAAGTGTTAACTAGTGAATGGAGTAGCATTGTTTTTAGGATGGATTGCTGCCTTAACTCTGTATCAGTGTTAATGTCAGCCTCAGTCTGCATTTAGGGCACTAGGAGCGTTATCTCAGGGGCAGTAAGCCCCCGCCCACACACTTCCTCTCTTTTTAGATGTGCTAAGAAAGGTCCCAAACTGCTTGTGTTGCAGGGGAACCCGGTATTGGTGGAGTTCATGTACAGAGCGAGCGGACAATTAAAGCGCTCTTGAGTCTACTGTAAACTCAATATATTGCTGTAGTTACAATAGACACCATATAACAGTCTTCATGTGTGCTCAGAAAGAAAGATTCATTGTAAGTACAGGGTATATGTGAGGCATAAAGTGGTAGTAAAGGCTAAAGCCTCTTACACTCGACCGGTTTTCTCAGCAAGAAAACTGCTGGGAGAGCTTTTTGCCGTGAAAACCGTTCGTGTGTATGGTTTCTCAACAGGAAAACTGCCGGGAATCTCTACGAGAAAAATAGAGTTTCCTGCCGAGAAAACCGGTCGTCTGTTTGCTTACCTGTCCGAGGTAAACCCGCGCATGCTCGAAAAGACTTAGACGCATGCGCGGTAGCATACAAGGTTAGTGTGGGGTATTGCAAGATGCTGGCGACGGCATTGAATGTGACGAGCGCTGGCTCGTAGTCGATGACGTCACCGCGTTCTTGCCATTCAAAAGAACAGCGTTTTTTTGGAGTGTCCATCAGTACACAGGGCTTGGCAAGACAAGCTTGCCAGGAATCCCATCAGGAAAACCGACGGTTTTCAAATAGACGGGATTCCCGCCCGTGTGTACAGGGCTTTACCCTAACTACTCTTAAATATGTTCCCCTCCTTCTACCTTGCATACTCATTATTGAAAAAAAATCTGTGCACTTACCTTATTTTAGTCCAGTCCAGTCATGTGATTTAGTAGCTTCAGCTCCTCTCTGTAAGGAAGTGCTCGACAATGGCTGTGAATTTCCAGAGCCCTGACATCACTCATAGGCTCTCTCTTTGTAACGCCGAGCGCTCCGGGTGTCCCATCCATCCCGGAGCGCCCGCGGCGTCTGTCCCCCTGCAGCGCTCCGGTCAGCTCCTCTGACCGTGAGCGCTGCTCTGATGCTGGCGGGGATGCGATCCATGCGGCGGCACCTGTCCGCCCGCGGATCGCATCCCATCCTGCTCACCGGCCTCCTCCCCCTGCTCCGTCCCGGCGCGCGCGGTCCCGCTGCCCTCTAGGGCGCGCGCGCGCCGGTCTTCTTAAATTTAAAGGGCCAGTGCACCATTGATTGGTGCCTGGTCCAATTACTGTGTCACACTCCAAAACACTTAAAAACCCACTCCCCCATTCCTGTCCTTGCGGATCTTGTTGCCTTAGTGCCCTGAGAAAGCGTTTTGTACTTGCCTTTCCAGTGTATCTGACCTTCTGCCGTTGCCCCTGACTACGTACCATTGCCGCCTGCCTTGACCTTCCGCTACGTCTGACCTTGCCTAGTCCCAGTGTACCGTGCCTATCTCAGCTGCCAGAGAAGTCAAGCCGCTACTGGGGGACACGACCTGGTTGCTACCGCCGCAGCAAGTCCATCCCGCCTTGCGGCGGGCTCTGGTGAAAACCGGTAGCTGCTTAGAACCGGTCCTCCAGTGCGACCCGTGCCTTCACCTCTCTAGCACAGAGGATCCACCTCCTGTGTCCTCACTAGCCGCCAGTCCGGGCCCTGACAGTAGATCCGGCCATGGATCCCGCTGAGGTACCGCTGCCAAATCTCGCTGACCTCACTACCGTGGTTGCCCAGCAGTCGCAACAGATCGCCCAACAAGGACAGCAGCTGTCGCAGTTGACCGCCATGGTCCAGCAGCTTCTGCCGCCGCAGCCTCCAGCATCTTCCCCTCTCCGAGCTGCCGCTACTACCTCGAGAATTCGCCTGTCTCTTCCGGAGAAATTTGACGGGGATTCTAGGATGTGCCGGGGATTCTTGTCCCAATGTTCCCTGCATCTTGAGATGATGTCTGACCAGTTTTCCACAGAACGGTCTAAAGTGGCATTCGTGGTCTCTCTGTTGTCTGGAAAGGCCTTGGCCTGGGCCACGCCACTCTGGGACCGCAACGACCCTGCTACAGCCACCGTTCAGTCCTTCTTTGCTGAGGTTCGCAGCGTTTTTGAGGAACCAGCCCGAGCCTCATCTGCTGAAACCGCCCTGCTTAACCTTGTCCAAGGAAACTCTTCTGTGGGCGAATATGCCATACAGTTCCGCACGCTGGCCTCAGAGTTAGCTTGGAATAATGAGGCTCTCTGCGCGACCTTCAAGAAGGGTTTATCTGGCCACATCAAGGATTGTCTGGCCGCACGAGAGATACCCTCTTCCTTGACGGAACTCATCCATTTAGCTACCCGCATCGATATGCGTTACGTCGAAAGACTCCAAGAGCGTCGCCAGGAGAAAGATCTTGTTCGCACCAGGCGTTATCCACGCCTGGCTCCTCTCTTTCTGAATCCAATGCATCCTGTTACCGTGCCTCCCGCCGAGGAGGCCATGCAAGTGGACCGGTCTCGCCTGACCCTACAAGAGAGGTCTCGCCGTAGGAACGAGAACTTATGCCTTTATTGTGCGAGCTCTGATCACTTCCTAAAAGACTGCCCTATTCGTCCTCCGCGTCAGGGAAACGCCCGCACCTAGTGAACGTGGGAGAGGCATTACTGGGTGTGAATTCTTCCTCTCCACGTCTGACTATTCCTGTGCGGATTTCTCCTTCTGCTGGCTCCCACTTCCCTGCGGTGGCCTTCCTGGACTCTGGTTCTGCAGGAAACTTTATTGAAGCCTCTTTCATCAACAGGTTCAACATTCCTGTTACCTGTCTCATCAAACCCTTCTTCATTTCCTCTGTAAATGGAGAGAATTTGGATTGTACCGTGCGTTACCACACCGAACCCCTGCTCATGACCGTTGGTGTTCTTCACCAAGAAAAGATTGAATTCTTTGTTTTGCCGAACTGTACTTCTGACATCCTTCTTGGCCTACCCTGGCTTCAGCGTCACACTCCTACCCTCGACTGGACCACTGGGGACATCAAATCCTGGGGTGACTCCTGTCACAAGCATTGCGTTAAGTCTGTACCGACCTGTCAAGTCCCCATCACTACTCCTTTGCCTGGCTTTCCAAAGGCCTATCAGGACTTTTCTGATGTCTTTTGCAAAAAACAGGCGGAGGTCTTACCACCACATAGACCCTACGACTGCCCCATTGACTTGCTCCCAGGTACTACACCACCCCGTGGCAGAATTTACCCTCTCTCCTCTCCTGAAACCAAGGCCATGACTGAATACATCCAGGAGAACCTCAAGAGAGGTTTTATTAGGAAATCATCTTCTCCAGCCGGAGCGGGCTTCTTCTTCGTGGCCAAGAAGGACGGATCTCTACGCCCTTGCATAGACTATCGTGGTCTCAATAAAATCACTATTAAAAACCGCTACCCTCTGCCTCTCATCTCGGAGCTCTTTGACCGTCTGCGCGGAGCAAAAGTTTTTTCTAAATTGGACCTCAGGGGCGCTTATAACCTCATCAGAATCCGTAAAGGAGATGAATGGAAAACCGCATTTAACACCAGAGACGGTCACTTTGAATATCTCGTCATGCCGTTCGGACTTTGCAACGCCCCTGCAGTCTTTCAAGATTTTGTCAACGAAATCTTCCGGGACCTACTGTATACCTGTGTGGTTGTCTATCTTGACGACATCCTAATCTTCTCTGCCAACCTTAAGGAACATCGGCTCCATGTCCGTCAAGTGCTCCAGCGCCTCCGGGTAAATCATCTTTACGCTAAAATTGAAAAATGCCTTTTTGAGCGCAGCAGTCTTCCTTTCCTAGGTTATCTGGTCTCTGGACAAGGTCTTCAAATGGACCCTGACAAACTCTCCGCAGTCTTGGGTTGGCCACGCCCCTCTGGACTTCGTGCTATCCAACGCTTCCTTGGTTTCGCCAACTACTATCGTCAGTTCATACCCCACTTCTCCACCATCGTTGCTCCTATAGGGGCACTGACCAAAAAAGACGCGAATCCTAGGTCCTGGCCGCCTCAAGCGGAGGAAGCCTTTACTCGCCTTAAGACCGCCTTCTCCTCTGCACCTGTCCTGTCTCGGCCAGATCCTCTAAAGCCGTTCTTCCTTGAAGTCGACGCCTCCTCGGTAGGAGCCGGAGCTGTGCTTCTTCAAAAAAACGCTAAAGGGAAAAACGTCACTTGTGTTTTTTCTCTAAAACTTTCTCCCCTCCGGAAAAAAGCTATTCCATAGGTGACCGTGAACTGTTGGCCATCAAGTTGGCATTAGAAGAGTGGAGACATCTCCTGGAAGGATCCCTTCACCCTATCTCCATCTACACTGACCATAAAAATTTGTCCTACCTTCAGTCCGCTCAGCGCCTAAATCCTCGCCAGGCCAGGTGGTCATTGTTCTTTGCCCGCTTCAACTTCCAGATCCATTTTCGGCCCGCAGACAAAAATGTCAGGGCTGATGCTTTGTCCCATTTCTCCGATACCTCTGAAACCGAGACTCCTCCTCAACACATCATACCCCCTGAGTGTCTGATTTCCTCTGCTTCCGCTTCTCTCGTGCCAATTCCTCCAGGAAAGACTTTCGTTCCTCCACGCCTTCGGCTTCAGATACTCAAGTGGGGCCATTCCTCCCATCTAGCCGGTCACGCTGGGATCAAAAAATCCATACAATTGATTGCCAGACACTATTGGTGGCCTACCCAGGAGGAAGATGTGACTGACTTTGTACGGGCCTGCACTATCTGTGCACGTGACAAGACGCCTCGCCAGAAGCCTGCAGGTCTTCTCCTTCCCCTACCTGTGCCTGAACAACCATGGTCCCACATCGCCATGGATTTCATCACGGACCTCCCTTTGTCTCGTAGTAACACTGTCATCTGGGTGGTCGTTGACCGCTTTTCTAAAATGGCTCATTTTGTCCCGCTCCCTGGTCTGCCTACTGCACCTCAGTTGGCGAAGCATTTTTTTCTTCAAATTTTCCGCCTCCATGGGCTGCCCTCACATATCGCCTCGGATAGAGGTGTTCAATTCATCTCAAAATTTTGGAGAGCTCTCTGTACTCAACTAAAAATTAAGTTGAAATTTTCTTCCGCTTATCACCCGCAGTCCAATGGACAGGTGGAGAGAGTTAACCAGGTCCTTGCCGACTACCTACGACATTTTGTCTCCGCCCGTCAAGACGATTGGGTCGACCTATTGCCCTGGGCAGAATTCTCATACAATTTCAAGAACTCTGAATCTTCCTCCAAGTCGCCTTTCTTTGTGGTCTACGGCCGTCACCCATTGCCCCCCCTCCCCATTCCCACGTCTTCTGGAGTTCCGGCCGTGGATGAATTTACTCAGGACTTTGCCTCTATCTGGAAAGAGACTCAAAAGTCGCTCTCACTGGCCTCTGCCCGCATGAAGAGACATGCAGATAAAAAAAGAAGAATCCCTCCTGTCTATGCCCCTGGTGACAAAGTGTGGCTCTCCTCCAAATATGTTCGGTTTCGGGTACCTAGCTACAAGCTGGGCCCTCGTTACCTCGGGCCATTTAAAATCAAAAACCAAATCAATTCTGTTTCTTACAAGCTCCACCTTCCTCCTTCTCTTCGTATTCCCAACTCTTTTCATGTGTCTCTTCTTAAACCCCTCATTCTTAACCGATTTTCCCCTAAGGTCACTGCTCCTGCTCCTGTCTCTGGTTCTTCTGATGTCTTCTCGGTGAAAGAGATCCTCGCCTCCAAGGTCATCCGAGGTAAAAAATGTTTTTTAGTGGATTGGGAGAACTGTGGTCCTGAGGAAAGGTCCTGGGAACCTGAGGCCAACATTTTAGATAAAGAGCTCAGCCGAATATTCTTGGGTTCCAAGAAGAGGGGGAGACCTAAGGGGGGGGTACTGTAACGCCGAGCGCTCCGGGTGTCCCATCCATCCCGGAGCGCCCGCGGCGTCTGTCCCCCTGCAGCGCTCCGGTCGGCTCCTCTGACCGTGAGCGCTGCTCTGATGCTGGCGGGGATGCGATCCATGCGGCGGCACCTGTCCGCCCGTGGATCGCATCCCATCCTGCTCACCGGCCTCCTCCCCCTGCTCCGTCCCGGCGCGCGCGGTCCCGCTGCTCTCTAGGGCGCGCGCGCCGGTCTTCTTAAATTTAAAGGGCCAGTGCACCATTGATTGGTGCCTGGTCCAATTACTGTGTCACACTCCAAAACACTTAAAAACCCACTCCCCCTTCCTGTCCTTGCCGGATCTTGTTGCCTTAGTGCCCTGAGAAAGCGTTTTGTACTTGCCTTTCCAGTGTATCTGACCTTCTGCCGTTGCCCCTGACTACGTACCATTGCCGCCTGCCTTGACCTTCCGCTACGTCTGACCTTGCCTCTGCCTAGTCCCAGTGTAACGTGCCTATCTCAGCTGCCAGAGAAGTCGAGCCGCTACTGGGGGACACGATCTGGTTGCTACCGCCGCAGCAAGTCCATCCCGCCTTGCGGCGGGCTCTGGTGAAAACCGGTAGCTGCTTAGAACCGGTCCTCCAGTGCGACCCGTGCCTTCGCCTCTCTGGCACAGAGGATCCACCTCCTGTGTCCTCACTAGCCGCCAGTCCGGGCCCTGACACTCTTCTCTCCTGAATTAGCCACTCACTGACACAGGGAAGCCAAAGTTTTTGGATCATGTGACCAAAGTGGACTGGAATAAAAATAGGTGTAGCGTGTATTTAAATTGGGGGGGGGAGCATCTGGGTTATTTAACCCAGATGTACTAATTGTTAGGGAATCTGAGAATCCTTTTTTGTGGTTCTTGGAGGACTCTGGTGGTGCAGGGTTCCCTGTGGCCTGCTGGTGGCGTTGACGCCCTGGGCTGGAGTTGAACCCGCACCGCAAGACTGCTCCCTTTTTGTCCTTTCCTGGCGCTGGTACAGCGGGGCGGGGAAGCCGCTGTGACGCAGGGGGAGAGGAGATAAAAGGGGCGGACGCCCTGACCTTGGGTTCAGAGTTGGAGGACGCGGCACCTTCAGCCTGGGTGCTGGCGTTCCGGAGTTCCGGGCCCAGGTGCCCTTGACCTGGCCGGAGCGAGAGATGGAGTCCATCCCAGGCACCTTAAGCCTGGGGTGAGGTACTACTGCCGGAGCCTGGGGCCCAGTAACTTCGACTGGGTTCCGTGAGGGTGGAGGAGTCCGAGGGGCCCTAAGGTGTTGGGACCCGTATCTGAGGCGAGGAGGCCCGGGGAGTGTAACCCTTCTGGATAGTCTGGTACAGCATTAACCCGGTGACGGCGGGGCCTCTGTTAACTCCCTTGGAGGGATGTCTTCCCCCTGACAGGGGCTGCAACGTAGCGAAGGTAACTCCAGTTCCTGTTCACTAGAGTCGCTGGAAGAGACTCTGAAGCCAAAAATTATATTTAACAGCCACTGTGCTTAGCAACCGTTGGTGAAACCTCAACGGTTTAGTTTTCTTTGAGAATTGTGCCTTGACCTACTCTCCACCAATACTGAACTGTTCTATGGGTCTCAAACTGTCTGCTCGCAAAGGACTATTTGTTTGCCGTTATGGAATAAATAAGTGTTGGACCTTTTCAGTGTGTGGTACTCCAATTACTGGGAGCAAAGGGGGTTATCAGCAGAACAGACTCGGCTCTAAGCGTATACACAGGCCCGAATACAACTAGATACTGGCCTTCACCTCTACACGCTGTACTCGAGAGGACATGGGCCGTGGCGCACCTCGCTCTCCCCTCCAAGATACCCCTAGACCAGAGCCAGAATAACCGATAAAGAAGGGGGTGAGGGTGAAGGCCGCTACATAGGTAAGTGCACAGATCTTCCACTTTAAGGGCTCGTTCACACTAGAACGCAGTGCCGGAAACCTACATTCTACACATGTTTCCCACACAACGTTCAAAACACACCGGGTGTGTGATCTCCCGCGGGTGTCAATATAATCCTAAAGACACCCTAAACGGAGTGTGTTTGCTTGTATCACATTACATAGTACTGCAGTACCATGCACTCTGGTGCAATGTGTTATTGAAAAGTAGTGCATACACTAGTAGTGCGATCCAGTATGATTTCATCCCATTCAAATTAAGTCACACAGGAATTAAATAGAAATGTGGACCACGTTCCTGTGCAATAGAGGGGAACGAGCCCTAATACAGAAAAATTATAGTAATAAGAATCAGATAATTATATTGGTTAGCAAATATATTCTTATTTAGAGTTGGATAGTGCACCCCTCTTTTCATATTGTAAGCATAAGCACCTGTGTAAAAGAGCTCTAGCCATTTTTTAAAAAAAATTATATGGGCATGGTAATAGTTATCTCTGCGCTGGAAACAAAGAGTGCTACATTTTAATGATACAGTCCTACAAAACATAGCAGCATAAATTTTTCCAAACAAATTTTTATTGAAAGAGTAAAAAGGCTGGGTTACAGCAGCATAACAATTGGGTTGAAGTCAATCCAAACAGTATTCAACAGTATTAATAGTATAATAATGGGGTATATGCAGAATTCAATAACATAAGCAATGGTTCTCATATTTATCAATGGAAGAATCATGCGTATATTAGTACTGAGTAAGCAGTATGTTTCTTGTACTAGCCTATAATTTTCTATAATTTCCTCGAAATGGGTAACACCAGATTATTAAGAAAAATTGCATCAGTATGTTGCTTTTGGAGTATGGCTATTTGCCAGAACATATGTTTAATGTGCTTATTATCTAATCGACCCAACTTTGTCCCCAGGTAATATACGGCTGAAACTTTTTGGCTTCTGAGGGTGTAGGTGTGCTGGTTAAATAATAGGTACTCAGGCCAAAGAAGTCCTCTTAATTATTGACAGGTCCGGGTACTCAATTAGGTCTGCTCAGATTTGGGAGTAGATTGGGTTAGGTGGGAAGAGAAGAGTAAGAGAGGAAAAGAGGGAGAAAAAGAAAAAAAAAAGGAAAAGAATGGGTGACATCCTAAAAGATTATGGGGGGGTTAAGATTTGTCGAAGGTATTAGCAATAAAATAGTGAGAGAAGGTGGCAATTTGGGTGTAGTTAATGTGACAAGCATTATATAAATTAATAATTGCAGCATGACTTCTTACTATATAGAATAGTTCATATTTAGAACAAACCAATTAAAAAATTCACTTTAGGTCTGCTTCCTCTATGTAGAAACTAACATTTAAAACCCTGAAATACCCTCCTTACCTCTGCATCTGACTGGTTTGCAGAGCGCAGGTTCTACAGAAGCCACAGGCACAAATCAACTGTTTCTGCCTAAAGGCCAAAATTATTATAATTTACAACTATTATCACTAGTACAGAACTCATTTGACAAATACTATATAACACACATGCACATTATTTTGGGATTTTCTTTGACAGACATGGCTCAACATACAGTGTTGAAATACTGTGTTCTTTAAAACACACAAAATACCTTGTTTCTATCTACTGATCTTTCCAAAGAGCCACTGAAAACTGTCTACAGGCAGAAAATACCTAAGGTGTGGCTCACATGAACTAATTAGGATCAGAAGGGCAAAGTTAAACTGTGAAGTCCTCTTGTCCTTGTTCCCAGTACTAATTACAGATTTTTCTTACCCATAGATGCATAGGTTTTTACTTTAATGGACAAAGCATCTTTGCTGTTGAAGCAGAGTGCAACTGCTTCAGGGGTTACCTTGCATTACCATGGTCATTATATATATTTTGTAGAGTTACATACCTCCCAACTTTCTGAAATGATCAACAGCAGTGGTCTCCAAACTGCAGCCCAGGGGCCTGATGTGGCCATTTGCTTGTCTTTAACCAGCCCTTGGGAGGACTTTCAAGTTGATACAAGACACTCTTCCTCCAGCTGACACCAACAATGGGCATAATGCCCGCTACTGACATCAGCAATGGGACACTATTATTCCCTCTAACACTAACGATGGGGCACTATACCTCCCACTGACACCATTGATGGGATGCTATTCTTGCCACTGACACCAGCGATGCGGGCACTGTTCCTCAAACTGACACCAATCATGGGGCACTGTTCCTCCCCCTAAAACCAAAAGATGCATTGTTTACTCCCACTGATTTCAGAACAATTTTTACTCCCAATGACCACAGTCAGGCCCCCCTAAAGTCTGAAGGACAGTAAACTGGTCCTTTGTTTGAAAAGTTTGGAGACCCCCTGATAAACAGGGACACCCTTTAACACATTGTAGTACTCCTCTAGTGTACTAGGTTGTTAGTGTAGTTGTAAGTGTAGGAAAAACGTATTTTAGCTAAGGGCTAAGCCTGAGCTGTAAAATCTGGGTCAGGGTTCAGTAACTCAGGGCTGGATGTCTCATCCTAGCAGCCTCTCTGGTGCCTCCCCCTGTTTTCTGGGACATTAAAGAGTGTTCTAGACATAGTGGATGGAGGTTAGGAGGAGCTGCTGAGAAATATTTATGAGGACTTCAGCCAATCCCCAGTAAAAGGATGGCAGGGGGCAGGCTACCTCATTACTAGGCATGAGTCTTGCCAGCAGGGGCAGTCAGGTGGAAGATGAATATGGAGTGCTGAGGAGGCTGTTGTAGCCCTTGGGGGTGCACCCTAGTCTGGGGGGGTGACCTCAGGCTGGGGCTCGGTGCTGGAAGGATCCTGCCAAAACACACGGACAAAGCCCTTCCTGGAGGCACAGGGGGCAAAAAGAGAGGACAGCGGGAGCAGGTCAACACGTCTGGGAGATCTCCTGAGAGTCAGTCAGGTGGGCTGGTGAGTGTCAGTCTGGAGGACAGTTGGGAGAAGTTAGCATGGAGGGCTATTGAAAGGGGCAGATGCAGCCAGGTGGGTTGGCAGTGCCTGAAGGGGTGGTGCTGGGATCAATAGCCACAGGAATGATGTAAGCTGGACACTGAAATTCTGCTACACAACTAAGGGGCCTCGGGTTACTGCCTGTAATGGGCCATTGCTTTAATCTGACTGAGGGACTGTCAGATATTCACAGTGTTCCAGATGGGTTCTGAAAGCAAGTGTGTTCTGGAGCAAGAAGAGGAGCTGTATATAGAGACTGTATATATGAAGTTGTCCCTGCAGTTGTTGAAGTCAAGTGGGCTATCCATAACCTCCATTTCTATCCAAGTTATTAACCCTCAATAAACCCCAAAATAAAACAAATTTACAGGTTGTTCTCTGTCTCAAGTGTGCCTGTGAAGATTTGATGTGCCTGGCTGTGCAGGGTGGGGGATCCCAGTTTACTTGCGGCTCCTTAGGGGGTGCGCTACAACATATTATGGACACGTCCCTGCCTGGTTACACCTACCACAAAGATCTAATATGCAGAAAATGATAGGGCGAAATGGGCAGGACTTTATATGAGGCACAAAGGACATGGCTTCACCTGGGCCCTCTATCTGTCTGATCCCGGGAGCTGCGATGTGCATGGTATACCCTCCCCCTCTCCCCCTCCCGTGCTCTTGTTGAGACGGGATCTGGGTGACTGAGTGGGTCAATCTCTGCACATCTGCGTCACGTCCTGACGCCCACGCATGACGTCATCATTGGCACCGTCGCGTGGTCGTCTGCTCCATCCCGGCTGACTGATGTGAGGAGACACCTCGGCATCACTTGTGGGCGGCATCCAGCCGCCCACCTGTGACTGCCTCTCCTCCCTCGCCATGCCCACGTGACGCTGGTTGGGCCCTGCACTACGAGCGTGTGCACATAAAACAGCATTCACTGCCCCAGCACTCTTTCTGCATACTCGTGCAAGCTGCACATCACGTTGTGGACATCTTTTATACTCCATTACTCATCAACAAAGGTACTCTTCGCTGGCCTTACTATGGTGGTTTGTGCACTATAGCACCCTTTTTCTCACTACTCTGTCCCCATTGATATTTTACCTGGGGATGCCTTCAACATCACCCTTGCACTTCTTGGCTTTTCTTGTTCACCACCCACCCCACTCTCTTTTTTTCACTTTCATGTCCTCACCTCCCATACTCCTTCACCACCCTCCACGGTACTAGGTGCTTATCTCTATTGTACTACTTTACATGTGAGACACTCACTGGCCATACTATTTGTATATTCCTTACAGACCTGCGGTCATGCACCTATATCTAGCACCATTGGAGGTCTCCACTCTCTGGGATATCCCATGTGCGCGCACTCTACCTGCAGGTCAGCTCCCGGAACAGGCCACCATATGGGCCTGTGGTTGAAGCACACCATATGCCTTGCTCGCTAACTCCACGTAAGTTTTATGGGACTGGATATTTCTTGTCCTAGTTACTGTATTACAACCTTGAGGTCCCTTACTGTATTTATTGGTCTTTTTTAGACATGCTGACTAGAGTTGAGCGGACACCTGGATGTTCGGGTTCGACGGGTTCGGCCGAACTTCGGAAAAAAGTTCGGGTTCGGGACCGAACTTTAACCCGAACCCGAACCCGAACCCCATTGAAGTCAATAGGGACCCGGACTTCTAAGGACTAAAAAGGCTCGAAAAAAGTAATGGAAAGGGCTAGAGGGCTGCAAATGGCAGCAAAATGTTGTTAAGAGCATGGCAAGTGCTCTGCAAACAAATGTGGATAGGGAAATAACTTAAAATAACATAAAAAAATAAAAAATATGCTGGAGGCCCCCTTTTCAGCAGAAGAGGTACAGGAAGTCATTAAGAACCTCAGAAACTCAACGGCACGATGCCACACATATGGTGGGAATGCCCCAGAATACGCCCTTTCTGGAATAAATTATTCAATTTAATGGATAAGCTAGTGGGAAAATAAAATACTTTGAAATAAAAATGTAGCGGGGTGCTAAATTTAAGGGAAGTGTTTGAGTGGTAAATAGGCTCAAACACCCTAATTCTGTAGGATTCATGGACCATTTTGTCCTCTGGGGACAGTATTGGTGTGCAGTTCCCTGCGGCCTACAGGTGGCGCTGCCATGGTAGGCTAGGGTTGAACCGCCGATACAATGCTGTGCCTTTTGTGTCCCCTCTTGGCAGTAGTACAGCGGGGCGGGGAACCTGCTGTGCATGCCGGGAGAGCATATAAAAGGGGCAGACCTTTGGCCTGGGGGCTGATGTCCAGTGGGGTCCGCGCCCAGGTGCCTTCGGCCTGGGTGCATGTGTACCTGTTCCATCTCGGGCACCTTTAGCCTGGGGTGAGGTACTATCCTGGAGTTCCTGCTGCCCTGGGTATGGAGGCCTAGGGGCGGGAGTAAAGCCTGGAGTCCAGAGCCTTCGTCTGGAGTCCGCTAAGGGTCGAGGAGTCTTAGGGTGCCGCCTCGTGTAGGGGACCCTGTTCCAGGGAAGGGAGGATCATTCTGATGGACCGATGCGGGATTCACGGTGAAGGAAGGGTCTGTTGACTCCCTGGAGAGATGTCTTCCCCTTGATATGGGCTAGGTTCGTAGAAGGAGAAGCTCAAGGTCATCTTGACTGTATCAGAGGCCTTATTCACCCGGCCCGTGGCAGGGGCCTTATACACCCTGGTCTGTGGCAGAGACCAAAGTTCTCCAGGTCCGTGGCAGGGGCCTTGTACACCCGGTCTGTGGCAGAGACCAACCTCAAGGTCTGTGGCAGAGACCGTGCACCTAAAACTGTTTGAGAAACCTAAGCAGTGAAGTGAATGTGCTATGTTTGTGCCTGGACCTCCTCCACACCTTAAGCTGTCCTGTTTCTTTGCTCTAACCTTTTCTATCCGAGTAGAGTTTATTTTGCCATGAGAGAATAAGAGTTGTAGTTTCAGCTGGTGTGGACATTGACTTTACTTGGAATTAAAGGACTTGCCTCTACCTACAGTAGAGGTGAGAATCATCCTCTGGAGGAGTTTTGACTCCGGCTGTGGACACGTCCCGTCAAGTACACCGCTCAACCTCTTTATATAGGAGGGTACGGGCTGGTAGTGCGGTGTGCCTTTCTCCCTCCTGCGAGGAGCCATCAACATAAAGGCAGGTAAGGGGGAAAGGATCTGTGCGCTACAAAAAGATAAAATAAAAATTATAATCTTGGCCTAGGAGGACGAGGTCCATATGCAGTAGGAGGTTGAGGTGGCGGTGGATGTGGCTGTGTAGGTGGAAGAGGCGGTGGAGGAGGACGAGGTAGCCAACACTGGTTCAAAAATACAACAATGGCTGGGTAAGGCCGGTGATGTGTCGAATTCTGTCCCCCGTCGAATAGTGTCCACCCTGTACTGCGCTTGCTCAGTATGTAGGACAAGGGGATTTCGAAAATCTCCCAAGACGAACGGCGCCTGCGTGGTGAGTTCAGGTGAAGGCCACACCATCCGTGGTTCAAGCTGAGCCAAGTGAGGCCGTGCCCGAAGCGTGGCGATCGAAGCGAGCCCGTGAGGGGCCCTGTTACTATGTGCTACCGTATGTCCACTTGGATGGTGGGGCTTGAACCTGCACTCACGGCGCAGGCGCCGTTCATCTTCAGAGATTTTGTGAATCTCCTTGTCCTCTGTACTGCGCAAGCACTGCGCCTTCGCAGTACGGGCCGGACATAATACGATGGCCGGACAGTTTTTGTCACAACACCGGTATACATGTCTATTCTGCAGAAGGTACGGACAAGTCCTGTGGGATCCATGCCTGGTTCATTTTAATGAACGTGAGCTTGTCCACATTGGCTCTGGACAGGCGGCTGCGCTTGTCTGTGATAACGCCCCCTGCCGTGCTAAATACACGTTCAGATAATACACTGGCTGCAGGGCAGGCCAGCACCTCCAAGGCATAAAGGGCAAGCTCAGGCCATGTGCCCAATTTGGAGACCCAGAAGTTAAAGGGGGCAGACCCGTCATCCAGTACGTGTAGGCCTGTGGACACATACTGCTCAACCATGTTGGTGAAATGCTGCCTCCTGCTAAGACGTTCTATCTCAGCTGGTGGTGCTGGTTGTTGTGGCATGCTGACAAAGCTTTTCCACATTTTGGCCATGCTAACCCTGCCTTCTGAGGTGCTGCCGGTGCCCCGGCTGTGTTGGCGACCTCTTCTTCCTCCTCTGCCTTCGCCTTGTGCTTCCACTGTACGCCCGCTGTCAGGTGGGAATACCACCAGCAGCGCGTCTACCAGCATGCGCTTGTAGTCGCGCATCTTACGATCCCGCTCCAGTGAGGGAATTAAGGACGGTATGTTGTCCTTGTAACGGGGATCCAGCAGGGTGGCCACCCAGTAATCAGCACCAGTTAAAATGTGGGCAACTCGGCGGTCATTGCGGAAACACTGCAGCATGTAATCGCTCATGTGTGCCAGGCTGCCAAGAGGCAAAGAAAAGCTGTCCTCTGTGGGAGGTGTATCGTCTGTATCCTCTGTATCCCCCCAGCCACGCACCAGTGATGGCCACGAGCTGGTCTGGGTGCCACCCTCTGTGAACATGGCTCCTCCTCTTCCTCCTCCTCCATCTCCTCCTCCACCTCGTCATCCTCCAGAACTGTGCCCTTTCTGCTGGACAATTGTGTACCTGGCGTTTGTTGGTGCAGGAACCCACCCTCGGAGCCACTTGTGAAAGACTGCCCTGAAAGCCTTTGAAATTATCCCGCTTCCTCCTGCCACATCCTCTTCCATCATCGCCCGAAGCGTTTTTTCAAGGCGGCATAGAACTGGGATAGTAACGCTGAGAACGGCGTCATTGGCACTGGCCATGTTGGTGGAGTACTCGAAACAGCGCAACAAGGCACACAGGTCTCGCATGGAGGCCCAGTTATTGGTGGTGAAGTGGTGCTGTTCCGCAGAGCGACTCACGCGTGATTACTGCAGCTGAAACTCCACTATCGCCTGCTGCTGCTCGCACAGTCTGGCCAGCATGTGCAAGGTGGAGTTCCACCTTGTGGGCACGTCACATATTGTAAGGTACCTGTGATAGGTAGTGTCCGAAGTGGAACTTGTGTGCTGAGGATTCAGGCGAAAACGTAGTCAGGCAGATTAGGTTGGCAACAGATCAGGCAAAATGGTACATGATCGAAATCCAGAGAGTGGTCAGGCAGGCAAAGGTCATACACGAGCTGGCAGTGAAGTACAAAATCAGCAGGCTGGAGAGTAGTCAGGAATTCAGGCAGAAGTTCAACACGAAAATCAGGATCAAAAAGCAGTCACAACACCCAGGGAGCTATTCCACACAAACGGGCGCTGAGAGATAGCATCACTTCCTTTTTAAGGGCTGCTTTGATTGAAAATTGTCCACAGCTGGCAGCAGGTGGGGCTAGTGAGTCCAAGGTAATGTTTAACACTGAGAGGACATTTCCAAAAGTCCAGATCTGCTCAGTAGCGCAACAGGTAAGGCTGCAGCTTTGGGACCAGGAAGATCCTGGTTCAAATACACCCAGGTACATGACAGGGCCCCCTCCCCAGTGGACCCCTCCGGGGGCCTAGCGGGGCTTAGTGGGAAAGGAGGCATGGAAGTCTCGAATAAGAGAAGGGGCATGCAGATCTTTGGCTGGAACCCAGGAACGGTCTGTGACAGGATATCCCTTCCAATGAACCAGATACCGAAGGCCACGACCCTGTCTTCTAGAATCAAGAATCTTGGAGACTTCAAACTCATTTTGTCCATCAACAAGAACAGGAGGAGGTAGCTGTTGCGTTCTGGAGTAGCGATTGAAAATTGCTTTTTTGAGGAGGGAAACGTGGAACACAGGATGAATTCGGAGAGAGGAGGGTAATTTCAACCGATAGGAGACTGGCCCGACTCGAGCAATAATTCTGTAAGGACCAATGAATCGAGGGCCCAATTTGGTAGAAGGTTGTTTCAGTCTCACATATTTGGTTGATAGCCAAACTCTGTCCCCCACCACATATGGAGGTATATGGCGTCTTCGTTTGTTGGAAAAAAGTACATACTTGCCTGCTGACTTCCGTAGTAATAAGCGAATCTTTTTCCAATGTAGCAGAATATTTTTAACCCGCTGATCTGCTGCTGGTACACCAGAAGAAGGCTGAAGTAGGGGAAAAGTCTGAGGGTGATAGCCTAGGGCTGCGTAGAATGGTGTGGTATGAAGAGCACTGTGCCAACGGGAATTAATGGCGAACTCAGCTAAAGGCAAATACTCAGACCAGTTGGAGTGTAAGGCATTGACATAATGTCGAAGATAGGTTTCTAGGGTCTGGTTCATGCGTTCGGTTTGACCATCTGTTTGAGGGTGATGTGAGGTAGAGAGTGAAAGCGTTACTCCCAGTTTCTTGCAGAACGCTCTCCAGAATCGGGAAACAAACTGGGATCTGCGGTCTGAGACGACATTGGTAGGTATGCCATGATATCTCACAATATGGGAAAGGAAGAGAGTAGACAGTGCTTCCGCTGTAGGTAATCCCGGGAGCGGCACAAAATGAGACATTTTTGAAAAGCGATCCACTATGACCCATATAGCAGTCATACCCTCGGACTTGGGTAAGTCTGTAATGAAGTCCATAGTCAAATGGGTCCAAGGCTGACGAGGTGCTGAAAGTGGTTGTAACAGTCCAGTAGGCAATGTACGGGGTACTTTATTAGCAGCACAAGTTGGGCAGGCAGCCACATAGTCAGTAACATCCCTTTTCATATGAGGCCACCAGACATGACGCTGCAAGGTCTTAAGAGTGATGGTGACACCAGGATGACCAGATAAAACACCATCATATGCCCAGAGGAGTACAGGTTTTCTGAGGCTAGGGGCTACGAACAGGCGACCTGGTGGTATCTTCAAGCCTTGGGGAACACAATTCTGGGTTTCTTGTAACTGTTGGGAAAGAGCCGTAGAGATCTGTGCGACAATTTTGTGAGGTGGGATTATATACTGCTCGGTAGGTTGGTCTTCTTCAGAGGTAGCAAACTGTCTGGAAAGAGCATTGGCTTTCTTGTTTTTATGCCCAGGAACATAAGAAAGAACAAAATTAAAACGGGAGAAAAACAGAGCCCATCGAGCCTGACGTGAGTTCAAACGTCTTGCAGTCTGAAGGTACAGTAGGTTTTTATGGTCAGTGAGGATAGAAAAAGGTTTGGGAGCCCCTTCCAGAAGATGTCGCCATTCAGACAATGCCAATTTGATGGCCAGTAGTTCTCGATTCCCAACATCGTAATTCATCTCCGCTGGAGAAAACTTTCTAGAAAAAAATGCTACTGGATGGATTCTACCAGACTTAGGCTGTCTCTGGGAGAGCACGGCACCTGCTCCTACCTCAGAGGCATCAACCTCAACTATGTACTGGAGATCGGGATTTGGATGCTGAAGAATTGGAGCTTTGCTGAACATGTCTTTTAATTGCTGGAAAGCCAATTCTGCTTCTGAGGACCATACCTTGCAATTTGTACCTTTCTTAGTCATAGCAGTAAGGGGGGCCGCAATGGAGGCAAAACCTTTGATGAAGCGTCTGTAGTAATTTGCGAACCCTAGAAAGCTTTGGAGCCCTCTTAAAGTGGTCGGTTGGGGCCATTGCAAGACAGCGGAAAGTTTTTGAGGGTCCATTTGGAAACCGGCAGCACTTATAATGTATCCAAGGAAAGGAATACGGCTTTGATGGAAACTGCATTTCTCAATCTTCGCGTAAAGATGGTTTTCTCTCAGTCGTTGCAATACCTGCTTTACATGCGAGATGTGCTCTAGATGAGTCTTGGAAAAGATTAAAATGTCGTCCAAGTAGATGATCACAAAACTGTTGCTGAAATCATGAAAAATTTCATTCATGAAACGTTGGAAGACAGCAGGGGCGTTACACAACCCAAATGGCATAACCAGATATTCAAAATGTCCATTACGAGTATTGAATGCTGTCTTCCACTCGTCCCCGTCTTTAATTCGAATTAGATTATAAGCCCCTCGTAGGTCTAGCTTGGAGAAGATAACAGCCCCCTTAAGTACATCAAACAGTTCAAGAATGAGAGGCAAAGGGTAGGAGTCTTTTACAGTGATTTGATTTAACCCTCGATAGTCTATGCATGGTCGAAGACCCCCATCTTTTTTTTCAACAAAGAAAAAACCTGCCCCTACTGGAGAAGAAGAGGGTCGGATAAAACCTCTTTCCAAGTTGTCTTTTACGTATTCCTCCATGGATTTTTGTTCAGGCAAAGACAGGGGATAGGTCCTTCCTTTGGGAAGAGGTGCTCCAGGAATCAATTTAATTGCACAGTCAAAAGAACGATGTGGAGGTAAAACCTCTGCCTTTTGCTTGCAAAATACGTCTGAAAACGCATGGTATTCATGAGGCAAGGTAGGTGGGACGGCCACGGAAGCCAACATACAAGCAGGAAGTCTTTTGGGTTGAGACAAACAGTTTGAATGACAGAACGACCCCCAAGAGGTTAGTTCTCCATTTTCCCAATCAAAAGAAGGGTTATGTTGTTGTAACCATGGGTAACCAAGGATAACAGGCAGAAGTGGAGAATCAATAAGAGACAAGACAACTTCCTCTTTGTGGAGTACGCCTACCTGAAGGGTGATTGTTATAGTCTCAAATTTTACAATGCCATCTCCCAAGGGTTGTCCATTCACGGTGGTAATGTTCAGGGGTCTAGATTTTGGAACAAATGGGATATTATTTTTTTTAGCAAAAGTGTAGTCCAAGAATATGCCAGCAGCTCCAGAATCCACAAAAGCCTCACAGGAGACAAGTTTAGAGGGTAAATGGATAATTGCAGGAATGGTAATCTTGGTCTTGGAGGATATACCTGTAAGGTCTAAGCCAGCTCCTCCAACACTGGTTAGACCCTGCCTTTTACTGGACGGGAAGGGCAGACAGATAATAAATGTCCTTTAAGTCCACAGTATAGGCATAGGCCCAATGCACGCCTCCTTTGTTTCTCAGACTCAGTTAGGTGGAGACGGCTTACATCCATGGGTTCCACAGGTGTCTGGGGTTCAACTGAGATTTCAGGTTCTGGCTGAGGTGGTGCTTGGAAGTTAGGGGCCAAACGGTAGACTGGCCGAGGAAACTTGCGAGTTCTAAGTCTCTCTTGGCACCTTTCATGATACCGGACATCCAGACGAACACAGAGCTCTATGAATTTCTCTAGGTCTTCTGGGGAATCCTCATAGACTAATTCGTCTTTGATGCGATCTGCAAGACCTTTTCGGAAGGCTGCACGTAATGCCCTTGAGTCCCAAGTAGTCTCAGCAGCAAGGGTACGAAACTCAATAGCATATTGTGCCACAGACCTGGTGCCTTGTTGCATGTCCAAGAGTGAGTACTCAGCTGCAGAAGCTCTATCTGGCTTGTCAAATACAGTCTGGAGAGAAGCCAGAAATTTGTCAGCGTCTTGCAGCACAGGATCATTGCGTTCCAGATAAGGAGAGACCCAGGCCAGGGCCTTCCCCTTTAACAAGGAAATTACAAAAGTCACTTTGGCAGAAGAAGTGCTAAAGGTCCCAGGGTTGTTGCGGAAATGCAAACGGCAAACATTTAAAAAGCCTCTGCAGTCCTCAGTATCACCACCAAATTTGTCAGGCATAGGAAGTTTGGGTGGTACAGAAGAGGTGGGTTGGATCGTAGCAGGAGTAGGATCCAGAGTCTGGACCGTTGCAGAGGAAGCAGACAAACAAGATTTAAGCATAGTACAAAGTTCATCTAACTTGGCGTCCAGGGAAGAAAGATGCTGTTCATGAGCTCCAATCAATTGTCCCTGACGTGAAATCGCCTTAACAATCTCAGCAGGGTCCACTGTCATTGTGGCCCGTTTGTAATGTAAGGTACCTGTGATAGGTAGTGTCCGAAGTGGAACTTGTGTGCTGAGGATTCAGGCGAAAACGTAGTCAGGCAGATTAGGTTGGCAACAGATCAGGCAAAATGGTACATGATCGAAATCCAGAGAGTGGTCAGGCAGGCAAAGGTCATACACGAGCTGGCAGTGAAGTACAAAATCAGCAGGCTGGAGAGTAGTCAGGAATTCAGGCAGAAGTTCAACACGAAAATCAGGATCAAAAAGCAGTCACAACACCCAGGGAGCTATTCCACACAAACGGGCGCTGAGAGATAGCATCACTTCCTTTTTAAGGGCTGCTTTGATTGAAAATTGTCCACAGCTGGCAGCAGGTGGGGCTAGTGAGTCCAAGGTAATGTTTAACACTGAGAGGACATTTCCAAAAGTCCAGATCTGCTCAGTAGCGCAACAGGTAAGGCTGCAGCTTTGGGACCAGGAAGATCCCGGTTCAAATACACCCAGGTACATGACACATATGAGGCGGTGAGCGGGAAGGCCGAAGTTACGCTGCAGCGCTGACAGGCGAGCAGCAGCAGGGTGAGAACGCCGAAAGTGCGCACAGACAGCCCGCACTTTCTGCAGCAGCTCTGGCATATTGGGGTAGTTTTTAAGGAACCTCTGGACCACCAAGTTCAGCACATGCGCCAGGCAAGGGATGTGCGTCAAACCGGCTAGGCCCAGAGCTGCTACGAGATTTCGCCCATTATCGCACACCACCAGGCCGGGCTTGAGGCTCACTGACAGCAACCACTCATTGGTCTGTTGTTCCATGTCCCTCCACAACTCCTGCGCGGTGTGGGGTTTTACCCCCAAACAGGAAAGTTTTAAAACTGCCTGCTGTCGTTTACCCCTGGCTGTGCTGAAGTTGGTGGTGAAGGTGTTACGCTGACCGGATGAGGAGGCGGTAGAGGATGAGGAAGCGGAGTAGGAGGAGTTAGCAACAGGAGGCAAACTGAAGCGCCCTGCAATCCTTGGTGGTGGAAGGACATGCGCCAAACTGCTATCTGCCTCAGGCCCAGCCGCCACTGCATTTACCCAGTGTGCTGTTAGGGAGATATAACGTCCCTGACCGTTCTTACTGGTCCACGCATCCGTAGTTAGGTGGACCTTGCCACAGATGGCGTTGCGCAGTGCACACCTGATTTTGTCCCCCACTTGGTTGTGCAGGGAAGGGATGGCTCGCCTGGAAAAGTAGTGGCGGCTGGGCACGACATACTGTGGGACAGCCAATGCCATCAGGCTTTTAAAACTCTGCGTCTCCACCAGACGGAATGACAGCATTTCAAAGGCCAGGAGTTTTGAAATGCTGGCATTCAGGGCCAGGGATCGCGGGTGGCTAGGGGGGTACTTCCTCTTCCGCTCCAATGTTTGGGAGATAGAGAGCTGAACGCTTCCATGGGACATTGTGGAGATGATTGGTGACCCAGGTGGTAGTGTTGCTGGCAGATCCTCTCTTTGCGGGGTGGCAGGTGCCACTGTCACTACAGAGGTGGATGAAGAGGCCGAGACTGCAGCAGAAGAGGAAGCAGGAGGAGCCAGAGACCTTTCTTGGTTTTTGAGGTGTCTACTCCACTGCAGCTCGTGCTTTGCACTTAGATGCCTGGTCATGCAGGTTGTGCTCAGGTTGAGAACGTTTATGCCTCGCTTCAGGCTCTGATTGCACAGCGTGCAAACCACTCGTGTCTTGTCATCAGCACATTGTGTGAAGAACTGCCACGCTAGGGAACTCCTTGGACCTGGCTTTGGTGTGCTCGGTCCCTTGCTGCGTTGGGCAGTAGCAGACGTACTGTCTAGGGGACGGACACTCCGCTTTTGCACCCTGCTCCCTCTTCTGCTGTGCTGATGGCTCTGTGCGACCACCGCCTCTTCCTCAAAACTACACTGGTCACCTGCATAACGTTGATTCCATGTGGGGTCGAGGACCTCATCGTCCTCCACATCATCTTCCACCCAGTCTTCACCCCTGCCCTCCTTGTCTGTCTGCACAATTGCGAAAGCAGCAGCAGTTGGCACCTGTGTTTCGTCATCATCCGAGACGTGCTGCGATGGTCCTCCCATGTACTCATCATGAAACATAAGTGGTTGGGCATCGGTGCACTCAATCTCTTCTACTTCTGGGGCAGGGCTAGGTGGATGGCCCTGGGAAACCCTGCTAACAGAGTCATCGAAAAGCAGAAGAGACTGCTGCATGATTTGGGGCTCAGACTGCTTGGCTGATTTGCAAGGGGGTGAGGTGAAAGACTGATGGACATGAGTTTCAGGTGCCAACTCTGATCTTTCATCAGAAGAGTGGGTGGGAGACAATGTGAAGGAACCCGAGGCACTGTCAGCAACCCAATCTACTATCGCCTGTACTTGTCCTGGCCTAAACATTCGTAAAGCCTCATTAGGCGTGACAAAATACCGCCGCAGGCTCGGTCGCCTACTCGCACCTGAGGAAGGTGTTTCACTTGTGCGTGTAGTTGGCACAGATCCACCAGGTCCTCTCCCTGCAACAGGAGCTCCACCAGCAGCACCACGACCGGGGCCACCACGTCCCTTTGACCTTCTCCTCATATTTTCCAAATTTAGGATCTTGCCCTAAATGGGTGTTTTTCGAAGAGCAGAACACAACCACAGTATGTAACCGCTGAATCGCACAGCTACAGAACTGTAGAAAATGCTATTCAAAAAAAATTGTTTTTTTAGTATAGCACAGTAGAAGAAAAATATATAGAAATTGTTTATTTCACACACCTCCACATATGTATAACACACTGCAAAATATTTTTTGTGGCCCTAAATGGCGTTTTTTGGAAGACCACAACACACCCACAGTACGTAAGCACTGAATCGCATAGCTGCAGAACTGCAGAAAATGCTATTCAAAAAAAAATTTGTTTTTTTAGTATAGCACAGTAGAAGACAAATATATAGAAATTGTTTATTTCACACACCTCCACATATGTATAACACACTGCAAAATATTTTTTGGGGCCCTAAATGGCGTTTTTTGGAAGACCACAACACACCCACAGTACGTAACCGCTGAATCGCAGAGCTACAGAACTGAAGAAAATGCTATTGAAAAATGTTTTTGTTTTTTTAGCATAGCACAGTAGAAGACAAATATATAGAAATTGTTTATTTCACACACCTCCACATATGTATAACACACTGCAAAATATTTTTTGTGGCCCTAAATGGCGTTTTTTGGAAGACCACAACACACCCACAGTACGTAACCGCTGAATCGCAGAGCCACAGAACTGCAGAAAATGCTATTCAAAAAAAATGTTGTTTTTTAGTATAGCACAGTAGAAGACAAATATATAGAAATTGTTTATTTCACACACCTCCACATATGTATAACACACTGCAAAATATTTTTTGTGGCCCTAAATGGCATTTTTTGGAAGACCACAACACACCCACAGTACGTAACCGCTGAATCGCAGAGCTACAGAACTGCAGAAAATGCTATTCAAAAAAAATTTTGTTTTTTTAGTATAGCACAGTAGAAGACAAATATATAGAAATTGTTTATTTCACACACCTTCACATATGTATAACACACTGCAAAATATTTTTTGTGGCCCTAAATGGCGTTTTTTGGAAGACCACAACACACCCACAGTACGTAACCACTGAATCGCAGAGCTACAGAACTGCAGAAAATGCTATTCAAAAAAAATGTTTTTTTTTTAGTATAGCACAGTAGAAGACAAATATATAGAAATTGTTTATTTCACACACCTCCACATATGTATAACACACTGCAAAATATTTTTTGTGGCCCTAAATGGCATTTTTTGGAAGACCACAACACACCCACAGTACGTAACCGCTGAATCGCAGAGCTGCAGAACTGCAGAAAATGCTATTCAAAAATGTTTTTGTTTTTTTAGTATAGCACAGTAGAAGACAAATATGTAGAAATTGTTTATTTCACACACCTCCACATATGTATAACACACTGCAAAATATTTTTTGTGGCTCTAAATGGCGTTTTTTGGAAGACCACAACTCACCCACAGTACGTAACCACTGAATCGCAGAGCTACAGAACTGCAGAAAATGCTATTCAAAAAAAATGTTGTTTTTTTAGTATAGCACAGTAGAAGACAAATATATAGAAATTGTTTATTTCACACACCTCCACATATGTATAACACACTGCAAAATATTTTTTGTGGCCCTAAATGGCATTTTTTGGAAGACCACAACACACCCACAGTACATAACCGCTGAATCGCAGAGCTACAGAACTGCAGAAAATGCTATTCAAAAAAAATGTTGTTTTTTTAGTATAGCACATTAGAAGACAAATATATAGAAATTGTTTATTTCACACACCTCTTCATATGTATAACACACTGCAAAATATTTTTTGTGGCCCTAAATGGCGTTTTTTGGAAGACCATAACACACCCACAGTACGTAACCGCTGAATCGCACAGCTACAGAACTGTAGAAAATGCTATTCAAAAAAAAATGTTTTTTTAGTATAGCACAGTAGAAGAAAAATATATAGAAATTGTTTATTTCACACACCTCCACATATGTATAACACACTGCAAAATATTTTTTGTGGCCCTAAATGGTGTTTTTTGGAAGACTACAACACACCCACAGTACGTAAGCACTGAATCGCATAGCTGCAGAACTGCAGAAAATGCTATTCAAAAAAAATGTTGTTTTTTTAGTATAGCACAGTAGAAGACAAATATATAGAAATTGTTTATTTCACACACCTCCACATATGTATAACACACTGCAAAATATTTTTTGTGGCCCTAAATGGCGTTTTTTGGAAGACCACAACACACCCACAGTACGTAACCGCTGAATCGCAGAGCTACAGAACTGAAGAAAATGCTATTCAAAAATGTTTTTGTTTTTTTAGTATAGCACAGTAGAAGACAAATATATAGAAATTGTTTATTTCACACACCTCCACATATGTATAACACACTGCAAAATATTTTTTGTGGCCCTAAATGGCGTTTTTTGGAAGACCACAACACACCCACAGTACGTAACCGCTGAATCGCAGAGCTACAGAACTGCAGAAAATGCTATTCAAAAAAAAATGTTTTTTTTTTAGTATAGCACAGTAGAAGACAAATATATAGAAATTGTTTATTTCACACACCTCCACATATGTATAACACACTGCAAAATATTTTTTGTGGCCCTAAATGGCATTTTTTGGAAGACCACAACACACCCACAGTACGTAACCGCTGAATCGCACAGCTACAGAACTGCAGAAAATGCTATTCAAAAAAAATGTTGTTTTTTTAGTATAGCACAGTAGAAGACAAATATATAGAAATTGTTTATTTCACACACCTCCACATATGTATAACACACTGCAAAATATTTTTTGTGGCCCTAAATGGCATTTTTTGGAAGACCACAACACACCCACAGTACGTAACCACTGAATCGCAGAGCTACAGAACTGCAGAAAATGCTATTCAAAAAAAATGTTTTTTTTTAGTATAGCACAGTAGAAGACAAATATATAGAAATTGTTTATTTCACACACCTCCACATATGTATAACACACTGCAAAATATTTTTTGTGGCCCTAAATGGCGTTTTTTGGAAGACCACAACACACCCACAGTACGTAACCGCTGAATCGCAGAGCTGCAGAACTGCAGAAAATGCTATTCAAAAAAAATGTTGTTTTTTTAGTATAGCACAGTAGAAGACAAATATATAGAAATTGTTTATTTCACACACCTCCACATATGTATAACACACTGCAAAATATTTTTTGTGGCCCTAAATGGCGTTTTTTGGAAGACCACAACACATCCACAGTACGTAACCGCTGAATCGCAGAGCTACAGAACTGCAGAAAATGCTATTAAAAAAAAAATGTTGTTTTTTTAGTATAGCACATTAGAAGACAAATATATAGAAATTGTTTATTTCACACACCTCTTCATATGTATAACACACTGCAAAATATTTTTTGTGGCCCTAAATGGCGTTTTTTGGAAGACCACAACACACCCACAGTATGTAACCGCTGAATCGCAGAGCTACAGAACTGCAGAAAATGCTATTAAAAGAAAATGTTGTTTTTTTAGTATAGCACAGTAGAAGACAAATATATAGAAATTGTTGCTTTCACACACCTCCACATATGTATAACACACTGCAAAATATTTTTTGTGGCCCTAAATGGTGTTTTTTGGAAGACTACAACACACCCACAGTACGTAAGCACTGAATCGCATAGCTGCAGAACTGCAGAAAATGCTATTCAAAAAAAATGTTGTTTTTTTAGTATAGCACAGTAGAAGACAAATATATAGAAATTGTTTATTTCACACACCTCCACATATGTATAACACACTGCAAAATATTTTTTGTGGCCCTAAATGGCGTTTTTTGGAAGACCACAACACACCCACAGTACGTAACCGCTGAATCGCAGAGCTACAGAACTGAAGAAAATGCTATTCAAAAATGTTTTTGTTTTTTTAGTATAGCACAGTAGAAGACAAATATATAGAAATTGTTTATTTCAAACACCTCCACATATGTATAACACACTGCAAAATATTTTTTGTGGCCCTAAATGGCGTTTTTTGGAAGACCACAACACACCCACAGTACGTAACCGCTGAATCGCAGAGCTACAGAACTGCAGAAAATGCTATTCAAAAAAAAATGTTTTTTTTTTAGTATAGCACAGTAGAAGACAAATATATAGAAATTGTTTATTTCACACACCTCCACATATGTATAACACACTGCAAAATATTTTTTGTGGCCCTAAATGGCATTTTTTGGAAGACCACAACACACCCACAGTACGTAACCGCTGAATCGCACAGCTACAGAACTGCAGAAAATGCTATTCAAAAAAAATGTTGTTTTTTTAGTATAGCACAGTAGAAGACAAATATATAGAAATTGTTTATTTCACACACCTCCACATATGTATAACACACTGCAAAATATTTTTTGTGGCCCTAAATGGCATTTTTTGGAAGACCACAACACACCCACAGTACGTAACCACTGAATCGCAGAGCTACAGAACTGCAGAAAATGCTATTCAAAAAAAATGTTTTTTTTTAGTATAGCACAGTAGAAGACAAATATATAGAAATTGTTTATTTCACACACCTCCACATATGTATAACACACTGCAAAATATTTTTTGTGGCCCTAAATGGCGTTTTTTGGAAGACCACAACACACCCACAGTACGTAACCGCTGAATCGCAGAGCTGCAGAACTGCAGAAAATGCTATTCAAAAATGTTTTTGTTTTTTTAGTATAGCACAGTAGAAGACAAATATATAGAAATTGTTTATTTCACACACCTCCACATATGTATAACACACTGCAAAATATTTTTTGTGGCTCTAAATGGCGTTTTTTGGAAGACCACAACTCACCCACAGTACGTAACCACTGAATCGCAGAGCTACAGAACTGCAGAAAATGCTATTCAAAAAAAATGTTGTTTTTTTAGTATAGCACAGTAGAAGACAAATATATAGAAATTGTTTATTTCACACACCTCCACATATGTATAACACACTGCAAAATATTTTTTGTGGCCCTAAATGGCGTTTTTTGGAAGACCACAACACATCCACAGTACGTAACCGCTGAATCGCAGAGCTACAGAACTGCAGAAAATGCTATTAAAAAAAAATGTTGTTTTTTTAGTATAGCACATTAGAAGACAAATATATAGAAATTGTTTATTTCACACACCTCTTCATATGTATAACACACTGCAAAATATTTTTTGTGGCCCTAAATGGCGTTTTTTGGAAGACCACAACACACCCACAGTATGTAACCGCTGAATCGCAGAGCTACAGAACTGCAGAAAATGCTATTAAAAGAAAATGTTGTTTTTTTAGTATAGCACAGTAGAAGACAAATATATAGAAATTGTTGCTTTCACACACCTCCACATATGTATAACACACTGCAAAATATTTTTTGTGGCCCTAAATGGCGTTTTTTGGAAGACCACAACACACCCACAGTACGTAACCGCTGAATCGCACAGCTGCAGAACTGCAGAAAATGCTATTCAAAAAAAATGTTGTTTTTTTAGCATAGCACAGTAGAAGACAAATATATAGAAATGGTTTATTTCACACGCCTCCACATATGTATAACACACTGCAAAATATTTTTGTGGCCCTAAATGGGTCTTTTTGCAAGAGTACATTAAAGTGCAAATTTTTATTTATTTTTTTGCCCTAAATGGGTCTTTTTTTGCACGAGCAAAATAAAATGCAATTTTTTATTTTTTTATTTTTTGCCCTAAATGGGTCTTTTGGAAAAGAGCACAATAAAGTGCCTTTTTTTGCCCTAAATGGGTCTTTTTCCAAGAGCAGAATACACCCACAGTATGGAAACGGTGTATCTCTCAATGTAATATATGCAGTGCTGGTGCACTGAGCTTGCAGATAAAAGTTAGATTTTCTCTGACACTGGGCTCATGGCAGTGTAAAAAGACTGTGCACTGCAACACAAACAGGTAAACCTATGCAGATCGCTGAGTTATATCTCTGAATCTGGACTCCTATTCCTATATAATAAATCTCTCTCCCTGAAAGCACCAACAGGAACCTGGCCCTACACTACACTGTCTCTCTATCTTTTCCCTCAGATTCCAGAATCAGGACTGAAGCCTCGTACACACGACCGAGTTTCTCGTCCAAAACCGGCAAGAAAAGTGCCGCGAGAGCTTTTTCCTCGAGAAAACCGTTCGTGTGTATGGTTTTACGACGAGAAAATTGCCGTGAATCTCGACGAGAAAATAGAGAACCTGCTCTCTATTTTCTCGTCAGGATTCCAGATTTCCTCGTCGTGTTTCTCGTCGGCCTGTTTTGTGACGAGAAAATGGTTCGTGTGTATGCTTTTACGACGCTTCCAAAAGCGCGCATGCTCAGAAGCAAGTATGAGACGGGAGCGCATCTTCTGGTAAAACAAGCCTTCGTAATGGAGATAGCACATTCGTCACGCTCAAAATTATTGCATCGTTTAAATGTTGTGCATTGAAATCTTCTTTAGAATGTTACATTAATCAAAACGAATGAACTTCTTTTGCTGCTGATATTCACACAGAGTTATGACTATCTTTTTTTAACCTTTTTCATGCTGCTCTTAAGAAGATTTAGGTGTATTATATCGTGCAAGATCTTCTGAATATTTTACTGTTTTAGATTTTTCAAACTGATGTTAATTGTAATTTGGCAATGTTTTGATAGTGATCTCCCATTGAATATTTTAATATATATTTGTTAAATTTTACACCCTCTTTTTTTTAAATCAGATTGTTATTCTTTTTTTGGGGTTGTTATCTTTCCCTTTTTTTGGCTGTCAAATGTCTCTGCTTACTCCAAAGCTAAATTTAAAATATTTAAAAATACACATAGTCAAGTATGAACTTAAACAAAAATAACATTTATTCATGTTTGAAATAAAATAAAGAGAATGCAGCGCTGGAGAACCTGCTGCCATTTGTGCATCCCAGCAGGGACCCCAGAGCACACATTAACCCTGTGTGGACACTAAAATTGGGAGCTTGAGAGAAGGCCAACATTTCTGAGCACAATCTGATGCTGGCTTCCCAGAGGTCAGGAACAGCAGCAGGTGAGATATATGTCCCAAGTCTGTGGTACTACAACAGGCTGCCTTCTGTCCGACCACAATGAAGCAAGGCCATCACTTCCTCGTCTTCCTGGCAACCTTCCCTGCAACCTTCCCTGAAGCCTTCTCTGCAGCCTTCCTTCTTCGTGTGGCTGGAGGCTGGGCCACTGGAGGGGTACTCCTGTCAGGAGGAGGAGGAGGTGGAGGAGAAGGGGGTGGCGCAGAAGAACAAGGTGGAGGTGGAGGAGAAGGGGGTGGGGCAGAAGTACAAGGTGGAGGTGGAGGAGAAGGGGTGGGGCAGAAGAACAAGGTGGAGGTGGAGGAGAAGGGGGTGGGGCGGAAGAACAAGGTGGAGGTGGAGGAGAAGGGGGTGGGGCAGAAGAAGAAGGTGAAGGTGGAGGAGAAGGGGGTGGGGCAGAAGAAGAAGGTGGAGGTGGAGGAGAAGGGGGTGGGGCAGAAGAAGAAGGTGGAGGTGGAGGAGGAGGTTGAGGAGAAGGGGGTGGGGCAGAAGAAGAAGGTGGAGGTGGAGGAGGAGGTTGAGGTTGGGACAGTTGTGCCACCTCACAAATTGCGGTATTGGGGGTAATTTTTTCCATCACCCCCTTGTTCAGCAAGGTGATGAGCAGGGGCTTGCATAGGAGGCGTTGCTCCATGCTCATCACCTTGAACTTTGCCTCCACTAGGCCGGCAATGGCCTCTTCAGGGGATGTGGGCTCCTTGAGGGTGGCATGGGCCTCTCGAATAAGGGCCATTGCTGCCTCACTGGTGGTCCTGTCCCTCCTGCTTCTTTTGGGAAGTCGGATGGGAGGCACCTGTGATCTGGTGCTTCTCCTTTGCCCTGCCACCTCCTGGCTGCCACTGGGCCCTGCCACCTCCTGGCTGCCACTGGGCCCTGCCACCTCCTGCCTGCCACTGGGCCCTGCCTCCTCCTGCCTGACAGTTTCCAGACCCTCCTCCTGGCTGATTTCATCCTGTGTATGAAAAAGGGACATAGTTTAATATGTTGGTTTAATCTTTGCATCCAAATTTCAGATCATGATTGAAGCAATTCGAATGTAAATCCAGAAATCATTTTGACAAATTTACAACTACATCAGATTGACTATTTTGCACCCAATTTAGGCCAGACTAATGTCTAGAGATCTTGATTTAACTTGTGGAACCCAAAATAGTTTATGTTTGTCATCTTGACATATTTTTCAAACATTAATTTTATCCCAATACATTTTCTCTAAATACTATACCTGGCTCCAGATGGCCAAATCAGGTTCATCCAGGATGGCTGCCTCCTCTTGCTCCAGAGAAGGCTCAGGTTGGCTGCAGGGAAGTCTGGGGGGAAGAGTGGATAGTGATGGCCTTGCCTCAATGTGGTCATCCAGAAAGGACATCCTGCTGTAGTACCACAAATTGGGGACATACACATCATCTGCTGCTGCTCCTGACCTCTGAGAAGCCAGGACCTTAGAGCGTTCATTCCTGTATGTGCCTCTCAAGCTCCCAATTTTAGTGTCCACCTGTTTTGCTGTGGCTGTGGGCACCTTGGTCTGCACAAATGGGAGCAGGGTCTCCAGCGCTGCTTTTCTCACCCCTTTTTTTTGTGTATGGGGTTTTTGGTCTCCCACAGAGCGGGCAGCTCCCTTACTCGGTCTATAAATTCCGCCAGGAATTCTTTGTCGCTAATAAAGACATTCATATTGTATCTGCAAGTAAAATAAATAATATATAACTAATGTGAGGCACACAGTCTAACCTCCTTAAAATCGTAACATTCTCCAGACAGTATAGGCCAACAATTTGTCAAAGTCACAAAATCACATACCTTCGTTCGCACGTCCGTCACTTGAACTCCTCTCTCCGCACACCGAACATAGTATAGTCACATGTGTGTTTGCTATATATACACCACGCATGCGTCAAACTACAGACACGTCGCTCCGCACACGTCGCCCGCCCATGACGTTCTAACTAACATCTTTTCCCCGCCCCTTCTCTTTCGGCGCGCAGACAGATATGGCGGATTTACAGCAGGTGTCTGATAATTCCTCAAATAACGAGGAGGAGACAAGCCCGGAGACTGAGGAAACGTCACGACCAGGGAGGAGATTCAAGGCATCTAATATGTCTTTTGCGGAGATGGCGGAGATGGTGGACATATTGCTCAAGTCGGATTATGACGCAAAGCATGGGCCGTATAGCAAACTTAATAGAAGGAAGGCCAAAATCCTGAAGAAAGTCGTGAAGAGTCTGAAGAAGAATTTCGGGGTGAAACGCTCAAATGAGCAGCTCAGAAAGAGGTGGTCAGACCTCAAACTGAGGGAGCCAGAGCAGTTAAGGAGCATTAAGAGAATGCTAGCAAAAAGTAAGTAAAATGTACACTTTTCTGCTGTTAATGTTTTTCTCAAATTACATGTTGCTCCTTTTTTTTTATTTTTCATATTGGACTCCCTTCCAAAATGTCCTATTTTGAACTTGGTTTGGCACAGTAATCGTTCGTTACGTTACAGACACTTCGTTCGGCCACTATCCGCTGTTTTGGCTTATTTTACAGCCACAAAAGTAATTAGACATCTGCCTGTTTTTTACAAATTGTTGTTCCTAAATTTTAGGCTAGATGATGTGTTTGTAAAGAGAATGAAATGCAAACTTTAATCAGTGTAAAGGAGAGGACACTCAGCAGCTGGTACCACATCTGTACTTTGGAGCACTATAGTGTGTGCCACCAGAACCGCCTTTTTTGGGTGTCCCACACAGGTGCATCAGTGAATTTTTGTGGTGCCTCCATGTCTAAAAATTTACATCCAAGAGGTGAATACTAAACATATTTTTGGTTCCAAATAATGCATTCATCTTTAAATTCCGCACAAACACACACTTGTACCCCACTTCCAAACAATTTAGCCTGTTTTTATTTTTCATAGAGAATTTCAGTGTGATAAATAGACCTTTTGTTTGATTCTCATAGGGGAGAGAAGACTGGGAGGAGAACACTCCAGGGAGCACAGGAACCCCACAGCTTCACAACAACCGCAAACTCCCAAAGACCCACAACCGAAGGATGTTGAGGAAGTTGAGGTGGAGGAAGGAGAAGTGCAGGAAGGAGAGGTGGATGACGTTGTGGAACTGGTCACCACAACAGGTCAGTATCTGTCACCACAGCTTCAGGTAAGAGATGTAGGCCTGCAGAGTTATAACACCTTTTGTATTTTTTTTTTTAGGGGATGTAAATGTTGTGGTGAAGGATAGTACACGTTTCTCTGCTGACAGTGCCCTCCGAATAATACAGCAAGTGATGGAATGTAGCACGGAACTGGACAGAATTAAACAAAGAATTCATGTGATGGATCAAACATTTAAAGACATTCTAGATGTATTGGGGAGAATCGAATAAGGCAACCAAACCCCCATTTTTGTTTCAGGAATGACTGTTCTTCAACCTTTTAAACTCTTTTTGACAATCAAACCAGCCAAAAATTGAATGTGTGTCAACATGTGCTATCTGCCATCAGGGGATATCCATGTACGTCTTTTGGGGGTGCAACCCCTTCCTCGTATCTAAAGTAGGTGAACTGAGGAAGGGGTTGCACCCCCAAAACACGTCCATTGATCACCCCTGATGGCAGATAGCACATGTTGACAATAGGGATCAGGAGTCTAAAATCCCTATTGAAAATTACTACAAAATGTGTGCATATTCAATTTTTGGCTGGGCAAGGGGTGGCAAGACCCCATATTAGGACGGGCACGTAGAGACATAGTTTGTGTAAGTGAATGTCTCAGATTGCTCAGAGATATCCAATGTTGTACTTTTTGGAATGCAACTGTTGTTTTTGTATTTTCCTAAGAAAAGAATTGGCGGTTTGTGGCCAGGCAAAAAAATAACCATGTTTGTGAATGTGCACAGAGTAAAATGTTTGAACACAAACAACGTGTAGCTTCTTTTTCCAATACGCTCTAACCTTATTAGTGTTTTTTTTAAGGTTACATAGTGAAATGGTTGTTATTTACTAAAGGAAAATACACTTGGCACTACAAATGCACTAAGACAAACTAGGAGACAGGAAACAAACAAAAGTTAAAAGTTTAAATCAGATTTTTATTTAGCTCGTTCTCCATGAATCTTTAGGCATAGCCTGGCATAGAAATTGCCCCCCTACCCGTGAAATATTGCATATATTTCTCCCGAACCTCACAGGCATTTTGGGGGGGCAAGTCAGGACGGGCAGATTCAAGGCCCGGCAGGGGATTTGCAGATGAAAGTCCAGCCTCAGGCAATACTGTGGCCATATAAGAAGTGGATTTTCTGCTGAGAAAGTTGTGTAGCACACAGCAGCATAAAACTACATAGTTTATTTTGTAGTCCGCCAAGTGGATGGAAGTCATAAAAATGCGGAACCGGCTGGCCATTATGCCAAAGGCATTTTCAACTACTCTTTGGCCCCTGGCCAGCCGGTAATTGAACACCCTCTTCTCTGGGGTCAGGGTCCTCTGAGGAAATGGCCTCATAAGATGCGGTCCGAGTCCGAAGGCTTCATCAGCCAAAAAAACAAAGGGGAGTCCTTCAACATTCCCTGCATCCGGTGGCAATGCAAGGTCGTCACTCTGGAGACGGAGGGCAAACTCCGTCTGGATGAAGGATCCCCCATCGGACATCCGGCCATTCTTCCCTACATCAACATAGAGGAATTCATACCGTGCTGACACCACCGCCATCAGCACAATGCTATGAAACCCCTTGTAATTGAAGTAGTAGGACCCAGAACGGGGTGGCGGCACGATGCGGACGTGCTTCCCGTCTATGGCACCACCGCAGTTGGGGAAGTCCCACCGCGTGGCAAACTCCGATGCCACAGTCTGCCATTCCTGTGGCGTGGAAGGAAGCTGGGGAGTCAAACAAGATGAAAGAAAATTAGAATTTTAAAATATTACATTACAAGGAGATTATAAGAAAAAACATTAGAGGCCAACATCAATCAAATTCTCCGTTTATTAATTTGTTTTTAAGAAGTATAATGGAAGGCTCATGTTTCATATTCATCACCCCCTCTGATGGTCCTTTAAAAAATTATTTTGGGAGTGGGGTAGATGTGTTTGGCCACAGGATAGCATTGCAGTGGCGGTGCGTCCAGAGTGGGCGCTGGAGCACTGCCCCCTCTCTCCTGTGCCCGTCACTCCGAACAATACATCGGTTCATGCCTTGCATTAACCTGTGTATTGTCAATGCCGCCCACTATTCAGGTGGATGGCCCCCTGTTAAGCGACCAACATATGAATAACTGCAGCATTTATGGGGTGAAAATTGCATATCAGAAACAGGGAGGCAAATAGGCTTGCACATTACAGCCTGAGGGATGTAATTGGCTTCATAAAAGTTAAATAGGTGACGCGGGGGGGGGGGGACATTCCTTGGGTAAACACTGACAGGCTGCTCTGCCAATCATGTTCACCAAGTCTGTTTAATGGTAACATGATTGGCTGATGCAACATCAAGGGCAGGAGAAGACATCAAGGACAGAAGAAGGATGGCGCTGACCACAAGAAGGTAAGTGCAGGGCTGGGGGGAAAATGGCTGCATTGGAGGGAACAAAATGGCTGCATTGGAGGGGGCAACTGGGGGCGTTTAATAGGCACAGTCGCAAAAAAGGAGGAAGTTTAGTTCCTAAATTGGGGTTGGACCCCCAAACATTTTGAGCACCAGGCGCCCCTCCTGTCAAGGTTAGTGAAGGGAAATATGCATGGAGGAGAAAAAAGGGGCAATCTAAAGCTTCCAGCATGCATGGAGACAAAGGGGACATTCTCAGCATATTACAATCATGGTAATTAGGGAAGGATGAAAGAAATACAAGACATTAGCATACATGAAATACATAAAATGTGATGTTAAAGGAGAAAACTTACCCTAATATAGTCCTCCTGCAGGACTTGTATAATGGCAGAACAGGTGTCTGGGATTATGAGGCCCAGAGCCTGGGGGGAGATGCCTGTCGTGAACTTCAAGTCCTGCAGACTTCTCCCTGTCGCCAGATAACGTAACGTGGCGATGAGCCTCTGCTCAGCACTGATGGCTTCCCGCATAACGGTGTCCTTCCTGGTAATGTAGGGGGACACCAAAGCCAACAGTTCCTGAAAAACGGGGTCGGACATCCGCAGAAAATTCCTGTAGTCCTCAGGATTATTCTCGACGATCTCCCGCAGCAGAGGCATATGGCAGAATTGGTCCCGCTGGAGCAACCAATTCTTGGTCCATGAACTCCTCCTCACACCGTTCATGGACTGGTCTTGGTCCAAAACAAGCAGACCAACACCAAGCGCACGCACAGCACGAACTCGACGACGAGAATGTCCAGGCGACATGGCTAGGAAACGGTCGTCTTATCAGAACGCACTTTAGAACAGCAAGGCCTATGAATAACGAACTGAAAATCAGAAACGAACGGGCAAGAACGCACTGTAAAACCTGCCTAGACGCCCTGAAAGACAAGATACGAACCCACAAGCACAAACTGAACCTCAGAAAATGAACTGAAAAGCACGAAGACTGAAAAGCGCGAATCGTTTCTTCCCAAACTTTTACTTCACGCGCGGTAACACAAGATCAGCAAAAGCAGCCCAAGGGGTGGCGCCAAGGAAATCGATCTTCCCCTTTATAGTGCCGTCATACGTGCTGGACGTGACCGCGGAGAACAACGAGGAAATTGGGAAATGTCAGTGTGTACGCATGGAAAGCTTGACGAGAAACTCGTCAAGGTTAACAAGAATCTCGTCGAAAAAAACGACGTGTTTTTTACGACGAGAAACTCGGTCGTGTGTACGAGGCTTGACTCATGTATTTTCAATCTCTCCCAATAAGCAACAGCAGCAGACAAGATCCTCTCCCTATCTATTCTGAAGCAGAGTGACGTGTGTGCTGTGTGCCTCTAGCTTATATAGAAGCTGGGTCACATGTTGCACTGACCAATCACAGCCATGCCATTAGTAGGCATGGCTATGATGGCTTCTAAGGGCACACCAGCTAATCAAAAGGTGATTGGCTGGCCCCTGAAGCATTTCTAACTGCGCCATTAGATTGCCGAACCCGAACTCGAACACGGACTTTCAGTCCGGGTTCGGGTTCGGGAAAAAGCTAAAGTTCGGTACGGACCCGAACTTTACAGTTCGAGTTCGCTCAACACTAATGCTGACGCATTCGCCCCTGATGAGTGGTTTTTACCATGAAACGCCTCAGGCCTATCCAGGATGCAGTCATGACTTCAAACCTTTATGTTTTTTCCTATCCTCATGGTTCTTTAATATATTGTTTTTTATCTACCTCATGGAGCATTTCACACTGGCTACTACTATGTGTTTCGATACTAATGTAACAAACATGTGTATACAACCATGTAATCATGTTATGTATATATATTGACTGCGCATGTATGCATCATGAATATCTTTATTCATCCTATGTGGATATCATCAGAGGTGCCTCTGATGATATCCACATAGGATGAAACATGTCAGGCTGGCCGATGCAAGCACGCTAAGAGCCGCAGAGTTTTATATGTCATGATGTTCCTTTGTTCCTGTAAGTGGACTACAATAAATACTGTATGTTTTACCTTTACAGGCTTCACTATTCTTGCCTCTTTCTTCACATTGGGTAACTTCCTGTTTGATGATCGCATATTATACCTATGGTCTTGTGAGTCCTGGAGGTCTTTCTGATGTTGATGATTCTGGTTGACCCCATGATTGATCTGTCAAGTCTGAAGTATCACATCCACCATTGATTCTCTGCATTGTATGATTACATCGCCTGTTGTTATATCTCTCTGGTAAGCAGATTGATAGCACGTTGGTGTGGTGTGCCTTCTCTTTGCACATTGAAGCTTGGTGGAGGTTTCATATCGGCTTCACATCAATTTCATCTCACATTGTCTTTATATATAGTTACATTGATCCAGCTTGGACTAATGTAACTATGTATGTACCATATCTGTGGAATTCTAGTACAAGCTGGACATTGTATTAGGCACAGCTACTACAGTGATTTTCAATAACTTCCTGGCCTTGTACCCTGCTGCATTGTGAACATAGGATGTCACTTGCTTGGCACAGGCGTCATTAATTTCTCAATTAATGCAAAGCTTTCTCTCATTAGATGAGGTGGAAAGGCGGAACAGTTACAGTATCTCACAAAAGTGAGTACACCCCTCACATTTTTGTAAATATTTTATTATATATTTTCTTTGTTTGCAGTGGTTTGGGACAGGTTTGCTTCAAGAAATTATCAGTTTTTAATAATATATTATAATATATTAAAAAAAGAACTCCAATAAAAACTGTTTTTAGGTTTGTATAAACCAATGAAAGGTGAGAACCTCTGTGTTGTACTGAAGTTCTCATTGGAGAGATTTTCCCTTGCTTCCTGTACCAGTGACTGATGCCAACATTACGAAGTATGCGTAAATCTCCCCAATGAGAACATAGAATGCAACAAGAACAAGGTAGAGGTTCTAACCTTTCTACTATAAAGTGCTTGCATTGCTGCCCATGTTCCAATGCATAGATTATTCCTTGTGTCTTGTGATTTCCTGGCTGTCTTCGACTCTAATACAGTGTGAGTTACTGACCATGAACAAGCATGCAGCCAGTAGAGTCACATCTCCTAATTCATGTCATAATCTGCATACTTGTTCTGTGTCAGTGACTCATGAATAAAGCAGCTTGGGAGATGATTAAGTGGTCTGAATTAAAGTGAACCTATAGATTTGCCTTGCATGGGCAAATTACATTCACTTACGTTCATTTTAAAAAGCTCCTGTATTAGAAATAAACAATAAAAGCTGAGACCAGGGATTAAGAACAGTCACCACAGAATGTGGAATCTTCTACCCTGAGAGTCCCTGAACCCGCACTGGGTTCACTACTCAACATTGACAACCTGTCACGCCCACCCCTAGCGTTCGTGGTCAGGCACTATAGCTGGCTGCTGTGTTCTTCACCTATAGCAGCCCCCTTACCCATAAGATAAGCACACCTACCAGCACTCGGTTTCCCCCAGGTCTTCTACACAATGCTATAGTGCCTGGCCACCACCACAGGTACTTGTGGTTGGCAGACAGGCAGACTGGTTCAGTGACAGTCTGGATTCATAGCAGGCAGAGTTCAAAGAATAATAAGGGTCCAATCCGTGGTCCAAAGGCAGGCTGAGTTCTGAGTGTAGTCAGAATTCGATCTGAGGGCGTCAACAAGGGAATTCAAACTTGCTAGCAGAGCAGAGCTTGGGCGAAGATGAAGTTCAAGTCATGATAAAAAGACAGGGAAACAGGCAGCTTGGAGCAAGTGTTGCAAACACTATCACAAGCAAGACACTGAGGGCCCATTCACACAGGGGCAACTTTGTATCCCACTTGAAGTCGCCCCAAGTCGCGCTGTTGAGAGAATCAATGAAAGTGAATGGAGCCGTCTTAATGCACACTACTGAAGTCGCTCCGACTTCAGAAAAGGTTCCTGTACTACTTCAATCCGACTTCTAGGCGACTTGTACCCATTGATTTCAACGGAAGTCACCTCAGAAGTCAGATCACTGTCTTAACACAAGCAACAATACAGGAAGAGAACATACATTTCTCAGCCAAACCCCTCCCCCCTCCCTCCCACAGAGCTGATTGTACCTTGATTGGCCACTGGAAAGTCGCCTGTCCTGGAGGCAATTTGAAGTCGCCTTCCAAGTTGCCCCAAGTCGCGCTGTGGTGCGCACTCAGGTCGCGTCCAGGTCGCCTTGCCCAGTTGCCACCCCAAGTCGTGCCACTCCAGTGTGAATGGAGCCTGAGGGCTTGAACACCACCCAGAGGCTGTGTCTAGCAATCTACCAACAGGTGGTTAGCCAAACAGCCAGAAATGCTCCTGACACAACCTCCAGTTTGAGGTTCAGATCTGTGGCACAACCCCACTCATTCCTCAGAACAACTTGTGGTGGTGAGAGACAGCAGAGCTTGGACCTCTGAGATAGAAGTTGACATTATCAGTCTCAGATTTGGGGGCACCAGTTTAGGAAGATAAACTGGCATACAGATAGGCAATGCCTGTTTTTTTACTCCTGACTCCTGTTTTTAATAATTCAGACAACGGGTTTGCTTTGGTTTTTAGTTCTTCCATTACTGTGCAGTCTTATTTACAATTGTTCAGAGGAACAATACATATATAGTGCAAAAGAAATATTCCCATAATAGTAACATGCCTGCTTTTACCTTTATGATAAGAATTAATTTCCAAAAAAAGATACCTTCAGCAGGGATTATAGAAAATAAATATGGATTAATCAATAATTCAGTGTTAAAATCCCCGTGGCACCTATTGCCTTTCTTTTTTGCACTTGTAAATAAAATAAACATTCTTATGTCGAGCCTCTGTTCATAAAAGAATACTAAATCTACTGTAATAAAGCCAGAGTCCTTATAGCAAGGTTTGGCTCCGCTAACATTGTGAGCAATAAAACTAACCACTGGGAAATATGTATGATTCAGACATCTTCCTCTTCGTGGACTGGAACACTTGAATTATGTTTAGAATTATCTGTTTTCAATTACAGCAGATGTTGCAGGTACTTTATGAACCAAAGACCCCTATACATTCAATGCTCAAGAACCCCAAACCAACTTCTTGTGTAAATAAGTCACCAACTAACAAAACCTGTACTAATATCAGAACAGCATTGCAAAGGGAAACTATAGTGCATGTTTCAGTGAGTACGCATCAAGAGTTACTTTTTAATAACCACTTCAGATCCGCGCTATAGCTGAAAGACGGCTGCAGCGCGGACCTGAACTGCCGGAAGGACGTCCCCTGGATGTCCTCTTGTTTACTTCCGCAATGCGTGCCCTTGGCAGCGCGCATCGCAGAAGAGCTGTGCCCGCTGTGTCACGCGGGTGCCGATACGCGTGCCTGGCGGCCGCGATGTCCGCCAGGTACCTGCGATCGGCTGTCACAGAGCCAGGGACATGGATCTCTGTGTGTAAACACAGGGATCCACGTCCTGTCAGGGGGAGGGGACCGATGGTGTGTCCCTTGTACATAGGGACAACCATCAGTCACCTCCCCCAGTCAGTCCCATCCCCCCACAGTTAGAACACATCTAGGGAAACACATTTAACCCCTTCCTCGTCCCCTAGTGTTAATCCCTTTCCTGCCAGTCACATTTACACAGTAATCAATGCATTTTTATAGCACTGTTCGCTGTATAAAAGTGAATGGTCCCAAAATAGCGCCAAAAGTGTCCGATGTGTCCGCCATAATGTCGCAGTCCTGATAAAAATCGCTGATCACCGCCATTACTAGTAACAAAAAAAAATATTAATAAAAATGCCATAAATCTATCCCCTATTTTGTAGACACTATAACTTTAGCGCAAACCAATCAATAAACGCTTATTGCGATTTTTTTTTACCAAAAATATGTAGAAGAATACGTATCGGACTAAACTGAGGAAAAAAATCGGTTTTTTTTTTTAAATTGGGATATTTATTATAGCAAAAAGTTAAAAATATTGTGTTTTTTTTTTAAATTGTCATTCTTTTTTTGTTTATAGCGCAAAAAATAAAAAACGCAGTGGTGATCAAATACCACCAAAAGAAAGTGATAAAAATGATAAAAATGGAATTTGGGTACAATGTTGTATGACCGCGCAATTGTCATTCAAAATGCGTAAGCGCTGAAAGCTGAAAATTGGTCCGGGTACGAAGGGGGTTTTAGTGCCCAGTAAGCAAGTGGTTTTAAAGAGACAATGTCATTACGGTACAAAAGTTCAATCAAAAACAGCATTGGCAAATACATTTATAATACTCCTTATTATTTAAAAGAAAAAGAAAGGGGAGCCACAAGCCTCATAGCGTAGTCCTGCCTTTAATAAGCAACAGTTGAACAGTGGTAGGAAAAATTTGGCCTTTGGTGGTGGTGCTGGTGCTGGTGCCACAACACTGTAAGTCCTCACAGCTACTCTTGGTGGGCGCAGGAATGGGCCCAGCTGTGAAACATTAGATCAAGAATTGTAATCACATGCCCCTGTTGAACAGGGGCAGGAAAATTGGGCCTTTGGTGGTGGTGATGGTGGTGGTGGTGTTGCCATAACACTGTAAGCCCTCACAGTTACTCTTGGTGGGTGCAGGAATGGGCCCTGCTGTGAATTATTAGATCAAGAATTGTAATTACATGCCCCTGTTGAACAGGGGCATAAAAATTGTGCCTTAGGCACTGGTGCCACAACACTGCAGCCCCTCACAGATACTGTACTAGGAGTGCAGCAATGAGCCCTGTTGCAAAGTATTGCATCAAAAATTTTAATTACACGCCCCTGTTTAACAGGGGCAGAAAAATTGGGCCTTAGGCACTGGTGCTGGTGCCACAACACTGCAATCCCTCTCAGATACAGTACTTGGAGCGCAGCAATGAGCCCTGCTGCAAAGTATTGCATCAAAAATTATATTTACACGCCCCTGTTGAACAGGGGCTGAAAAATTGGGCCTTAGGCACTGGTGCTGGTGCCACAACACTGCAACCCCTCACAGATATTGTAGTTGTAGCACAGCAATGAGCTCTGATGCAAAGCATTGCATCAAAAATTGTAAATACACGCCCCTGTTAAACAGGGGCTGAAAAATTGGGCCTTAGGCACTGGTGCCACAACACTGCAACCCCTCACAGATACTGTAGTTGGAGCACAGCAATGAGCCCTGCTGCAAAGCATTGCATCAAAAATTGTAAATACGCGCCCCTGTTAAACAGGGGCTGAAAAATTAGGCCTTAGCCACTGGTGGCGGTGCCCAGAACCAAAAATGTTCTTTCAAGCTATCAGCATGATTATTGAGGAGGAAGAGGATAGTCACTCAGCATAACAGGATAGTCACTCAGCATCAGCATAGTCTTGAAGGGATCTGACATTTCCCAAAAAATTATTCGGTTACATCAGCATCAGGTGCTTGGTAGCTGGTGGTGATCCAAGACTGATTCATTTTTATGAAGGTCAGTCGATCGACCGAGCCGGTGGACAGGCACACCCTGTGATCGGTTACAAAGCCTCCAGCAGCACTGAATGTGTGTTCCAAAAGAACGCTGGATGCAGGACAGGCCAGTACCTCAATTGCATACTGTGCAAGCTCTGGCCAGTGATCCATCCTCAAGACCCAGTAACCCAGAGTATTTTCGGTAGGAAAGGTGTCCAAGTCTGATCTTGCCCCTAGGTATTCCTGCACCATGTAAACCAGACGCTGGCGATGGTTGCTAGAAGCGATCATACCTTGGGGCTGCGTATTAAAAAAAATTTGACCGCATCGGTCAGGCGGCCACCTTCTCCACCCCTCCTTCTTTGACTGACCGGAGCCTCAGCAACACATTGTCCAGGACCAGGAATTTGTAACCTCCCAGTCTCTGGGAACGCGCTGCACAGACCTTTATGGAAGGCCTCCCGAAGATGCTTCATCCTCTGCTCCCTCTGCGAAGGCAAGATAAGGTCCACAACCTTACCCTTGTAACGTGGATCAAGGAGGGTTGCCAGCCAGTAATGATCCCTCTCCTTGATTGCACGAATACGAGGATCCTTCCGCAGGCTTTGCAGGATCAGGGAGGCCATGCAGCGTAGGTTTGACGAGGCATTCGGTGCGGAGTCCTCTGGGTCACTCAGGACGACATGATCCGCAGCCACCTTCTCCCAGCCACGTAATCACTTGTAGACTGCTGCTGATGCTGAGTGCTAGGCTCCACCTCCATGCTGACACAATCCTCCTCCTCCTCTTCCTGTGTGATAGGCGGGCCAGCAGGAACACTGTCTGGATAAAGGGGGCCTTGAGAGGTAAGGAAGTCCTCCTCTTCCTGCCTCTGTCCTGCTTCAAGTGCCCTGTCCATTATTCCACGCAGCGTGTGCTCCAACAGGTGGACAAGAGGGACAGTGTCACTGATGCATACACTGTCACTGCTCACCGTCCTTGTGGCCTCCTCAAATGGTGCCAGGACAGTACATGCATCCCTGATCATGGCCCACTGGCGTGGGTAAAAAATCCAAGCTCCCCTGACACTGTCCTGGTGCCATATTGCAACAGATACTCATTGATGGCCCTCTGCAGTGTGTGCAGCTGCTACAGCATGGCCAATGTAGAGTTCCACCTGATGGGCTTGTCACAGATTAGGTGGTTCTTGGGCAGGTTGTAATCCTTTTGCAGGTCAGCCAGCCGAGCACTGGCATTATATGACCAGCGGAAATACCCACAGAGTTTCCTGGCCTGCTTCAGGACCTCCTGTAAGCCAGAGTACCTGCCCAAGAACCGCTGCACCACCAAGATAAGGACGTGAACCAAACAGGGCACATGGGTCAGTTGTCCCTGTCGGAGGGCGGAGAGGAGGTTGGTGCCATTGTCGGAAACCACCTTTTCTGGCTTAAGCTGGCGTGGTGTCAACCAGCTCTGAGCCTGCCCCTGCACAGCTGACAGAATCTCTGCCCCAGTGTGGCTCCTGTCCCCCAAGCACACCAGCTCAAGCACCGCGTGGCATCTTTTTGCCTGCGTACTTGCGTAGCCCCTTGAACTCCTACGGAGCACCACTGGTTCCGAGGAAAAAGCACAGGTAGAGGCCATGGAGGAAGAAGAAGTGGAGGGGGTGGAGGAGAGAGGTGTGTCAGAATCACCAGTAGTAACATTTTGGAGGCGTGGTGGTGGAACAACCTCCAACACTACTGCACCTTGTCCTGCATCCTTCCCAGCTGCCAGCAGAGTCACCCAATGTGCCGTGAAAGATAGGTAACGTCCCTGTCCATGCCTGCTGGACCATGGGTCAGCGGTAATATGCACCTTACCACTGACCGCCCTGTCCAGCGAGGCCAAGACATTGCCTTCCACATGCTGGTTAGAGAGCCGGAATCGCCTTCCGTGTGAAAAAGTGGCGTTTGGGAACCTGCCACTGAGGAACCACACATTCAACAAACTCACGGAAGGGGGCAGAGTCTACCAACTGAAAAGGCAGCAGTTGAAGTGCTAGCAATTTAGCCAAGCTAGCATTCAACCGCTGGGCATGTGGATGGCTGGGAGCGAACTTCTTACGGTGGTGCAGCAGCTGGGGCAGAGAAATTTGCCTGGTACAATCAGACGTCTGTGTACCGATAGCAGATTGTCCGCAAGTACTTGGCTGTGACACACCAAATTCTACACCTTCATTCCTCTCAGTGCAGGTTTCAGAGAGGACTGAAGGTATAGTGGGGTTGGAGATCCCAGCTGATGAGGAGCAAGGAGAGGTCCGCTTTGTTCTTTGGTGTGGGTCTTTTAGGTACGCTTGCCAACGGACTGCATGGCAGGTCGATATATGTCTGGTCAAGCACGTGGTGCCCAATCGGCTGATGTTTTGGCCACGCGAGATACGCTTTAGACATATGTTGCAAATGGCAACAGTGCGATCTGCTGCACACGTCTGAAAAAAGGCCCACACCAAAGAACTTTTGGAATAACGCACAGAGACAGCAGCGCCCTGCACATGCAGAGCTCTGCGGTGTGATGTGGTCAGTGTGCTGCCCTTAAGCTCGCCCCTGGAGGGCATCCTGCCTCATTGGAGATGTGCCTCCTCCTCCTCTCTCCTATCAGGCACCCACGAGGAGTCAGTGACCTCATCATCCCCTCCCTCCTCATCACTGGAGCCAATCTGGCAGTATGCTGCAGCTGGGGGAACATGACTGCCAGACAGCTGTCCTTGTTGGGCACCCCCTCTCTCTGGGCTCACGTTACTACCCCCTCTTTCTGAGCTCATGTTACTGCCTTCCTCCAGCTGGGTTCCATCATCGGAGCCTTCAAAATGCTGGGCATCTTACTGGAGCATGTATCCAACACTGTGGTCAAACAGTTCGGGGGACTCCTCAGGAGGACAGGGTGGGGCTAGGGAAGGAGTGACTGATGCCATTGAGCCAAGGGAAGAGGCTGCTTTGGCAGCTGCTTTGCCAGACAAAGTACTCTGAGCCTGGGTGAGAGAGGATGAGGAGGAGGAGGATGGCTTGGTCATCCACTCTACCAAGTCTTGGGCATGTTGCGGCTCAACATGGCCAGCTGCCGAAAAGAAGGACAAGCGTGTCCCACGGCCACGTGCTGATGAGGATGCACCGTGTCCACGACCAGCAGCACTGTTGCCTCTAGACACAGAGCCTGCTTGCCCTCTTTTATTGCCTCGTGACTGTCTGCCTCTCCTTGTTTTCCTTCCAGACATACTAATGGCCTGCAGTGAGATGTAGCTGCACAAAGGTGGGATGTACGGTATATATATATATATATATATATTGTGACAGCAGGAAGGTAAAGTCACCTGGTTGCATCCAGGGGGGTAGATATATTTCGCCCAGATTCAGGCTTTACGCCGACTTATACAACTAGGTGGAGAGTTGTATAAGGCTAGTGGGCTCATGGATGACTCATACCTCTAGGGAGAGTGTGGGGCGTCGTGCAGACAGAGATGAGGAGACCAGCTGAACCTTGTCAGCTCATTTAGGCCTCTATAAGAACTCCCAGCTTCATTAGATGTTAGCTCATGCCTGGACCCAGACCTGTGTGGACTGTCTAGGGAGAGTGAACCCCTGTGCGGTGAGACAAAGCCTGTGTGGCTATTTGCTTGGACATTTAAAACCAGGGACTTAGGGACTAGGACAGCACTAGGCTGATCCCAGTTGTTAGTTAGGAAACCTGTATGTTTAGTCAGAGGTCAAGTTGACCAGGATTTATTTTGTTTATATGTTTCTTTTGGCTTTGCTGTGTTTTGTCACTGTAAATAGAAAATAAACCGCACCTTTTTTTTTGATTTTGAAAACCACAACCTCCGTTTGCTGGGCCTGTTTTTGTGTGGGGAGCCCATCCCGGGGGTCACACACACCCGCTGCCGAGCTAACCCCCTCACAGTTGGTGGAGAACCAGTGGCAGTTTTTTTTAAGCCAGCATGGAGGAGATACTGAAGCAGCTGGCTCTAGCAAATGCCAATCAACAGCAGACAAATGCAGGTTTGCAAAAGAGCCTTGCAGCTCAACAACAGAACTTCGCAGCCCAGCAGCAAGCTCATCAACAGAGCCTTGCAGCCCAGCAGCAAGCTCACCAACAGAGTCTGGAAGCTCAGCAACAAGCCCAGCAGCAATCTGAGGCCCGCTTCATAGACCTGTTACAGAAGCAAGAGCAGAGACTACAACAAATGGAAGCAGTAATGCAGCAACGTCCGCAGACCAGTGAGGAAAGCCGTCCCACTAATACCGCGTCCTTTGGGGTGAGTCGTTTATTGACAAAAATGACTGGAGAGGATGATCCAGAGGTATTTTTGACCACATTTGAAAGGACTGCTGAAAGAGAAAAGTGGCCTGAGGAGCAGTGGGCTGGACTGGTGGCTCCTCTGTTAACTGGTGAATCGCAGAAGGCTTACTATGACCTAGAGCCTGACCAAGCAAAAGACTATGTGATGCTAAAAGCTGAGATATTGGCAAGGCTGGGTGTCACCCAGGCTGTCCGGGCTCAGCGTGTGCATAACTGGACTTTCCAGCTTGGAAAACCCCCCAGGTCTCAAATGTATGATCTCATTCACCTGAGCAGAAAGTGGCTACAGCCAGAGACTTTGTCCGCACCAAAGATTGTGGAACGTGTTGTAATGGATCGGTTTTTGAGAGCTCTTCCTACTGCCATCCAAAAGTGGGTAAGCCATGGAGACCCAGAGACGGCCGATGGTCTTGTGGATCGTGTGGAGAAATACTTGGCTACAGAGAACCTGACGGCCTCTTCCAGAGACACTCGGACTTTCCACCCTAAGACCAGACCATCCCCAGGGGCGGATAGGAGGATTCCAAGGGGTAAGGGTGGAGAGAATGAGAGGGTGGGAGCTCTGCCCCAGGTTTGGCGAGAACAGCCTGGGAAATCAGCGGCTCAAGAGGCGGCAAGAAGGATCGTTTGCTACCGCTGCCGGCAAGCGGGACATATTGCAGCCAATTGCCCGGTTGTGGAGGAACCCATGCAGTGTGACTTTCTGACGGGCAGACGTCAGTCGCTGTGTGCGACAGTCGCATGCACTGCCATTCGAGGAATTGAGAAACATTTATGCAAAATGTGTGTTAATGGTAGAAATGTTGTGGTATTGCTGGATTCAGGTAGCCTTGTGACCCTGATAAAGGCTGAGTTAGTTAAAACAGAGGTCTCTGGGAATAGCAAGGTAGCTGTTATTTGTGTGCATGGGGACACCCGAGAGTATCCAGTGACTACAGTGTGTTTCGAGACCCCCAAAGGTACCCTCTCTCATCCAGTGGGCTTAGTATCTCAGTTACCGTATGACGCCATTGTGGGAAGGGATTTTCCGAAGTTCTGGGAACTGTGGGATGATCCTGAGCCCCCCACTGGTGCCCCTATGTACCAGGAATGTGATAGCCAGAACTCCCCTGAGAGTGGTGAGGACTCTCCGGAATTTCCCTTATCAGTATTGGCAGGGGAGACTCAAGAAACTGGAGAGGAGCCCACCTCCTCAGACGAAAACCTACCGTCTGTGGAGTTTTCTGATCTTGAGGTTCACAGGGAAAACTTTGCCACAGAACAGTTGAAAGACCCCGCCCTAATAAAGGCACGCGAAAACGTAGTGAAAATAGATGGCGAGTTAGTGAACCCAGATAATACCTGCACTTACCCATACTTCAGCGTAGAGAAGGACCTACTGTATCGGGTGGCAAAAAGGGCAGAAGAAACCGTTGAGCAGCTTGTGGTGCCCAAACCTTACAGGAAGTTGGTGTTGGAGTTGGCCCATGGGCACATTCTTGGAGGTCATCTGGGGACAGAGAAAACCCGAGAGAGGGTATTACAGAGATTCTATTGGCCGGGGGTGATGAAGGACATAGAAAATTATTGTTCCTCCTGCCCTGTGTGTCAGAGGTCGGCCCCGATGCCACATTTCCGTAGCCCGCTGGTCCCTCTACCCATCATTGAGGTCCCGTTTGAGAGGATCGCCATGGATTTGGTAGGTCCTATAATCAAGTCCGCTAGGGGGCACCAGTACATATTAGTTATAATGGACTATGCCACCCGTTATCCAGAAGCGATCCCTCTCCGAAATACCTCGGCCAAAACCATAGCCAAAGAGCTATCTCTTGTGTTTAGCCGGGTGGGTATTTGTAAAGAACTGCTTACGGACCAAGGTACACCCTTTATGTCCCGGGTTATGAAGGAGCTGTGTAAATTGTTCAAAGTGACGCAATTACGTACATCTGTGTATCACCCCCAAACCGATGGGCTGGTTGAAAGATTCAACAAAACCCTAAAACAAATGTTGAAGAAAGTGGTGGATAGAGATGGAAAGGATTGGGACTGTCTACTTCCTTATCTGATGTTTGCTATTAGGGAGGTGCCCCAATCCTCTACGGGATTCGCCCCCTTTGAGTTACTGTATGGGAGACACCCAAGAGGGCTGTTGGATATTGCCAAGGAAACTTGGGAAAGTGAGAGTTCTCCCCACAGGAGTGTGATTGAGCATGTCGCCCTGATGCAAGACCGAATTGCACAGGTAATGCCCATCGTGAAGGAACATTTGGCCCAAGCGCAGTTAGCACAGCAGAGAGTGTACAACCGTGGAGCCAAGACCCGTACCTTTTCCCCGGGGGATAGGATACTGGTACTTGTCCCTACGGTTGAAAGTAAATTCCTTGCCAAATGGCAAGGCCCCTACGAGATAATGGAAAAAGTGAGCGAAGTGAATTACAAGGTCAGACAACCAGGAAGGCGAAAGCCCGAACAGATCTATCACGTTAATCTGTTGAAAGCCTGGAGGGATAGAGAGTCCCTAGTCGCAGACACTTGGTCACCAGCTCAAACTGGTTGCGTGATTCCTGAGGTTGGAATAGCAGCCACCTTGTCACAACCCCAACAACAGGAGGTTAAGGAGTTTGTGCTTCGCAACAAGGAGGTATTCTCTGAGCTGCCGGGACAAACATTTGGGGTAGAGCATGACATCATTACCCCGCCCGGTGAAAGGGTGAAGTTAAAACCCTATCGGATCCCAGAGGCCCGACGGGAGGCAATACGGGAGGAAGTACAGAAAATGCTGAACTTAGGGGTGATAGAGGAGTCCCAAAGTGATTGGTCTAGTCCCATTGTGTTGGTGCCTAAACCGGATGGGAGCTGGCGATTTTGTAACGATTTTCGTCAGTTGAACAAAGTTACAAAATTTGACACCTACCCCATGCCACGTATAGATGAGTTGATCGACCGGCTGGGAACAGCCCGATACATGACGACTCTTGACCTCACAAAAGGGTATTGGCAAATCCCCCTGGCCAAATTGGCCAAAGAGAAAACCGCATTTGTAACCCCAGACGGGGCGTTCCAATATAAAAGAATGCCGTTCGGGTTACAGAATGCGCCGGCCACATTCCAGCGGAAAATGGACCAGATGCTGAGGCCCCATCGGAAGTATGCTGCGGCTTACCTGGATGACGTAATTGTCCATAGCACAGATTGGGCCTCACATCTGCCAAAAGTGCAAGCAGTCCTGGACTCTGTTCGGGAAGCGGGGTTTACGGCTAACCCCAAGAAGTGTACCATTGGGCAGGAGGAGGCCAAATATCTTGGGTACACCATTGGGAGGGGAGTAATAAAACCCCAACTCAACAAAGTCGAGGCCATCCAGAGTTGGCCACGTCCCAACAGCAAGAAGCAGGTACGAGCCTTTCTGGGAATCGCTGGATATTATCGGCGATTCATTCCCCACTTTGCTTCTAAGGCTGTGCCCCTAACCAACCTAACGAAGGGGAAAGGGTCGGTCATGATTAAATGGACCCCCGAGGCTGAGGCAGCATTCCAATTCTTGAAACAAGCCTTATGTAGCCAGCCAGTGTTGTACTCACCCGACTTCTCTAAAGACTTTGTCGTACAAAGTGATGCGTCAGATGTGGGGTTAGGAGCAGTATTGTCCCAGGTCTGGAACGGGGAAGAGCACCCAGTCATTTACCTCAGCAGGAAGTTGAAGTCCCATGAGGTAAATTACGCCACCGTTGAAAAGGAGTGTTTAGCGGTGAAGTGGGCTCTAGATTCCCTTCGGTACTACCTGCTAGGTAGGCACTTTGACATGGTTACGGATCACGCTCCGTTAAAGTGGATGGCTCAAAACAAGGAAACAAATAGAAGAGTGAATAGGTGGTTCCTGGCCCTCCAGGAATTCAACTTCACAGTAAAGCATCGCCCTGGCGTTCAAATGGGGAATGTGGATGCTTTGTCTCGAGTACATGAATGCCTGATTGCTGGTGTTCCAACCCCGAGGTTAAAACAAGAGGGGGGGGTATGTGACAGCAGGAAGGTAAAGTCACCTGGTTGCATCCAGGGGGGTAGATATATTTCGCCCAGATTCAGGCTTTACGCCGACTTATACAACTAGGTGGAGAGTTGTATAAGGCTAGTGGGCTCATGGATGACTCATACCTCTAGGGAGAGTGTGGGGCGTCGTGCAGACAGAGATGAGGAGACCAGCTGAACCTTGTCAGCTCATTTAGGCCTCTATAAGAACTCCCAGCTTCATTAGATGTTAGCTCATGCCTGGACCCAGACCTGTGTGGACTGTCTAGGGAGAGTGAACCCCTGTGCGGTGAGACAAAGCCTGTGTGGCTATTTGCTTGGACATTTAAAACCAGGGACTTAGGGACTAGGACAGCACTAGGCTGATCCCAGTTGTTAGTTAGGAAACCTGTATGTTTAGTCAGAGGTCAAGTTGACCAGGATTTATTTTGTTTATATGTTTCTTTTGGCTTTGCTGTGTTTTGTCACTGTAAATAGAAAATAAACCGCACCTTTTTTTTTGATTTTGAAAACCACAACCTCCGTTTGCTGGGCCTGTTTTTGTGTGGGGAGCCCATCCCGGGGGTCACACACACCCGCTGCCGAGCTAACCCCCTCACAGTATATATATATATATATATATATATATATTATATATATTTTATTTTTTCTGTACTGATAATGCAGCTATCAGAATCAACTGCCTGCTGTGGTATTAGTATGGGAAAAGCCGCAGCAGCAGCAGCAGTTAGTTTTAGGTGAAAACTGTGCAGAGAGGGACACAGTACACTAACTGAAAATTCTTGCAGCTCTCTGCTTGTGGTTTTATTATGAGAACACCACTATAATAGTCACTAACTGTATTCAGGTAAGCTTTAGGTGAACGCTATGCAAAGCACACAGTACACTAAGTGAAACACTGTCTGCAGCTAGCACAATCACCTGCCTGCCTGTCACAGTATAGAGAAAACCAGGAACGGATCTAGCTAAACTGAATACAGTGTATAAATATATATACAACACCTAGGATGCATACAGTATATACCCTCTACACACTGTAACTGCAGCTAACTGACTCGCATGCCTGCTCTATCTAACTCAATATAAATGACACTGTCTGTCTCTGTAAACTCTCTCTTTTCACAACTCCAACACACTACACAAGGCCGCCGTACCGGCGGCCTTATATAGTGTGGGGCGTGTACTAAACCCCCTGAGCCATAATTGGCCAAAGCCACCCTGGCTTTGGCCAATTACGGCTCTCTGTTTTTTCTGCGCTGTGATTGGCCAAAGCATGCAGGTCATAGTGCATGCTTGGCCAATCATCAGCCAGCAATGCACTGCGTTGCCACAATGAATTATGGGCCGTGACGCGCCACTCGAATTCGGCGTGAACGGCCCATAATGTTCGCAATTCGGCGAACGGTCGAACAGCCGATGTTCGAGTCGAACATGGGTTTGACTCAAACACGAAGCTCATCCCTAATAATAAATAAAGAATTTAAATGAATAATTAATAATATAAAATTAAATTAGTACTACAGTGCCTTAAAAAAGTATTTATACCCTTGGAAATTTTCCAAATTTTTTCACGTTACAACCAAAAACGTAAATGTGTTTTATTGGGATTTTATGTGATAGACCAACACAAAGTGGCACATAATTGTGAAGTGGAAGGTAAATGATAAATGGTTTTCAACATTTTTTACAAATAAATATCTGAAAAGTGTGGCATGCATTTGTATTCAGCCCCCCTTCACTCTGATACCGCTAACTAAAATCCAGTGGAACCAATTGCCATCAGAAGTCACCTAATTAGTAAATAGAGTCCACCTGTGTGTAATTTAATCTCAGTATAAATACAGCTGTTCTGTGAAGCCCTCAGAGGTTTGTTAGAGAACCTTAGTGAACAAACAGCATCATGAAGGCCAAGGAACACACCAGACAGGCCAGGAATAAAGTTGTGGAGAAGTTTAAAGCAGGGTTCAGGTTATAAAAAAATTATCCCAATCTTTGAACATTTCACTGAACACTGTTCAATCCATCATCCGGAAATGAAAAGAGTATTCCACAACTACAAACCTCCCAAGACTTGGCTGTCCACCTAAACGGACAGCCCAGGCAAGAAGAGCACTAACCAGAGAAACAGTCAAGAGGAGCTGCAGAGATCCATAGCTCAGGTAAAAAACTCTGTTCACAGGACAACTATTACTCATGCACTCCACAAATCTGGCCTTTATGGGAGAGTGACAAGAAGAAAGCCATTGTTGAAACAAAGCCATAAAAAGTCCAGTTTGCAGTTTGCGAGAAGCCATGTGGGGGACACAGCAAACATGTGGAAGAAGGTGCTCTGGTCAGATGAGACCAAATTGAAACTTTTTGACCTAAAAGCAAAACGCTATGTGTGGCGGAAAATTAACACTGCACATCACCCGGAACACACCATCCCCACCGTGAAACATGGTGGTGGCAGAATCATGTTGTGCGGATGCCTTTCTTCAGAAGGTACAGGGAAGCTGGTCAGAGTTGATGGGAAGATGGAAGGAGCCGAATACAGGGCAATCTTAGAAGAAAACAAGTTAGAGTCTGCTAAAGACTTGAGACTGGGGCGGAGGTTCACCTTCCAGCAGGATAACGACCCTAAACATACAGCCAGAGCTACAATGGAATGGTTTCGATTAAAGCATATTCATGTGTTAGAATGGGCCATTCAAAGTCCAGACCTAAATCCAATTGAGAATCTGTGACAAGACTTGAAAATTTCTGTTCACAGACGCTCTCCATCCAACCTGACAGAGCTTGAGCTATTTTGCAAAGAAGAATGGGCAAAAATGTCACTCTCTAGTTGTGCAAACCTGATAAAGACATACCCAAAAAGACTTGCCGCTGTAATTGCAGAAAAAAATGGTTCCACAAAGTATTGACAGAGGGGGGCTGAATACAAATGCACGTCACACTATTCACATACTTATTTGTAAAAATTAAAAACCATTTATCATTTTCCTTCCACTTCACAATTATGTGCCACTTTGTGTTGGTCTATCACATAAAATTCCATAAAATACATTTATGTTTTTTGTTGTAACATGACAAACTGTGGAAAATTTCAAGGGGTATGAATACTTTTCAAGGCACTGTATATAGCATTGTTTAAATATCCACATCATCTAGTGCCACCACGTGCTTTTCTAGATGTGCACTCACCTTTATGAGTGGACCTCTTATATTTATGAGATCTCAAATCATCTTAAAACTGGGCGTCAGATAATCCTCCACAATGTAGATTTAAGGTAGGATTTCAATCTCCCCACAGCACTTGAACAAAGTCTCCTCTCCATCAGTAAAGGTTAAAATATATAGAAAAAAAATAGTAGTGTAATACATTCTTCAGTTTATTAAATAGCACAAATAAAATACACTCACATTGCAACAAGTGAGTAACAACTTCATAGTATACAGCTCCAAGGAAACACAGACAACACACTCTCCTTCAAACTTCCTGGCAACTGCTGATCATCTCAGAGAATGCGCCTAGTGTGTTGATGTCACAGCTCCACCTACCTTAACGTTAGGTTGCATTATCATTATAAAAACTGCTTATTCATTAGATAATTAGATACTAGATAGATAATAAATAATAGACATGTGCACACTGAAATATTTTGTTTCGGAATTTCGTTTTCGTCTGAAAAATAAACGTATTTAGTTACTCCCGAAATTCGTTTTTATTTATTTTTTTTATTAAAAAATGCATTCGTCCGAAATTTTTAATTAAGTAAGGTCGAAACTGTCATTGAAGGCTTATGGCAGGGGTGTCAAACTCAATTTCATCGAGGGCCGCATCAGCATTATGATTGCCCTCAAAAGGGCCGGTTGTATCTGTAAGATTAGATGTCCAGCGCATCCCCTCCCCTTACATTAGATGTTAAGAGCCAATCCACCATCAGAAGTTGAGTCCCCCAATCTCCCTTACATCACAGTGCACCCCCCCCCCCCCTTTCCTTAAGCTGCTGCTGGGAAGAAGCTGGATGCATTGCTTAAAAGCAGAAAGTAAGGGTCTTGAGGAGGACCAGAGGAGGGCGAGGGCCACATGAAATGGCCTGGAGGACCAGATTCGGCCCGCGGGCCTTGTGTTTGACACCCGTGGCTTATGGTGTCTGTCAAATGTTCTAAGAAGATTCGACGGAGCAGCTAAACTGTACGATGACGCAATCGTACATTTCCGGTCGAATGTTCCGCCTAAAAGCTATAGAAGAATTCTAATGTTGTATGACTAGTAATAATTATATTTATAAATTATTATTACTAGTCAACCAGCATTCAAATTTTTCTATAGCCTATGGGCCGAACATTTGACCGGAAATGTACGATTGCAGCGTCGTACTGTTTAGCTGCTTGTCGAAACTTCTTAGAACTTTCGACAGACATCATAAGCCTTCAATGACAGATTCAACGTTTGTATGTTTTTCGCTGCTTCGTCAAATCTTCGTCGTTCATGTCGAACGGTCTACCCCAACACTGTCTCTATAATGTTGAATCTTTTCTCTCTATGTTGAATCTTTCCTCTCTGTGTAGATTAATCTTGGACTAATAGAGTTAAAGGGGTTGTAAAGAGAATTTTTTTTTTTTTTAAATAACAAACATGTTATACTTACCTCCACTGTGCAGCTCGTTTTGCACAGAGTGGCCCTGAACCTGGTCATCTGGGGTCCCTCTGCGGCTGTCTCGGCTCTTCGCAAGAACTGAACACCTTTATGCGAGCGAGCATGGTGGTAAGTTCTTGCGGGCGTGCTCCCGCTATAGCCGCTCACTGTATCACTCGGCCCTGCCCCCCGGTGCGCCGCATCATTGGATGTGATTGGCAGCAGCGTGAGCCAATGGTTGCGCTGATTTCAATCCATCCACTCTAGCCAATCAACGACCAGGCTGAGCGGCGAAGAGGACATCGGGGGCGAGCGAAACAGGTGAACAGGCTCAGGTAAGTAAAACTGGGGGGCTGGGGAGTCCAGTATTGTCGGATGTTTTTTCACCTTAATGCATAGGATGCATTAAGGTGAAAAAACGTGTACCTTTAGTGTCCCTTTAAGGTTAGGCACATTCGACCACAGGTTCGATAGACACAGATTGCTATTGTCAGCGTCATGTCGAAGCTCCTATCTATATCGAACTGTTGTAGCAACAAAAACGAAAATACAGCATTTTTTTATGTCAGATCTTTCGGATTTCGGATTCTGCGCGTTCGTTTGTTAAAACGATAACGAAAATACCCGAAATTCAGACGAAAATGCATTCGGACGAAAACGAATGCACCTGTCTAATAAATAAGCAGTTGTTTTTTTTATGCCAATGCACTATGGATCCTCTTCTTTTTTGTGGTAACATGGGGCTTCTTTTGTGACCTGCCTTCAGATCGCCCTATTGGCTGCAATTAACCATTGCATTCCCAGAAGCGGAGCTGTGTGGTTAGACCCCCCCTCTTCCATTTTGGGGGGGGTCTAATGTTCCGATAAACGGATAGAGCTTATTTTTGGTGATGGAGCACGAGCATCACTAATGCTGGCACTTGTAGTCCACATTTCACAAGGACTTGTGGTTACAGTGAACGTTTCTGCATGTTTTTCATGGCACGTTCATTTATTCTACTTCATCATAATTCACTATTTGTTCGTATTTAAAGAGGCAGCACACCCCTTTTATACACAACTATTTTAAGTTATTTAGGTAGACAATTTAGGTGTACAGCGCAACTGATTTTGCACATTTCATTTATTTGTTTAATTACACACTAAGTGTCAAAGTGTTATTGTGTTTATTTTAATAATATAGTTAATGAGCTTTTTTTTCATAGTACCACTGATAATACAGACTTTAGGAATTTGTTTTGGTTGAAATTGACTAGCATCAGGGCAGTACACAAGCACTATATAGGCAGCAGTGTGAGTTTTTTTTTTCCACAGTACCACACTACATTGTCTTAAAAGTTGAATAAAATATCAGAGCGACAAAACACTTAAAAACCACATCACATTCCCCAAACCCTCTAATATCCTCGTATTCATAATTATTCCTAAAAAGTTAAAAATATAGACCTCATGTATGTGTTTGATAAAAACTGACTAGCGTCAGGGCAGTACACGAGCACTATATATGTAGCAGCGTGGGCTTTTTTTAACGTATCTGTTGCCGACAGAATTGTTGTGGCCTGCAGAGTATCAGTCATGGTAAAAGTAAAATTAATTTGGGTACCACATGCATGAGGAAACACATGACCATGCAATCCCTTCCATATAATATAGTGGAAAGTTCCTGTCTCTTCTTTTCCTCAAGCATGCATAACAGCCATTTTTTTAGGCATGCTAATGTGCTATTTTCCTCCTTCACAGCCACCTGTCTTTCTAGTGCTGCTCCTGTGCCCTTCTCCTTCATGGCTAATCCCGCTATATGCTGGCTATGAAGAGTAGGCAGATTTTTTTTTTGTGGCTGCTATTCCCAGGGTAGTAGACCTCGGCAGTGCTGCTGTGAAAGCAAAAGAAAAGTATTCCCTAAATCACACCAATGCCTTTTTTAAAACAACAGTGGCCTTTGTAAGACAACCGTTTCAGTTACTCAGCTGCAGTTACTTTGCCCAGAATACTAGACTTGTGCACAACGGAAAAATTCGTTTAGTTTCGGTTCGTTTTTTGTGCACAACGGAAAAATTCGTTTAGTTTCGATTTGTTTCTTTTCGGTCCTGTTGATTCGTAATCATTCGTAATTTTGCTAGACGGGATTTTTCGTGTTCGGACTAATTCGTATTTTCGCAAGCGTCATTTTTCGTTGAATTTTTAGTTGATTTATAATTCGTACTTTCGGTAGGGTACATTGTTTTTCGTTGATTCTGGACACAACTCCTACTTTCGTAACTTTTTTTGGGTTCGTTGATTCGGAATTTTCCGTGTCTCTCTCACAACGACGCTGCCTATTATGCCTAATGTGCTTCGAATGAATTTGTACTTTTCTAAATACATAGCGGTTATTTGTAACGATTCGAAATCTTGTATTTTACTTTCGTTTTTTACATGCGGCTATAGCCTCCGCCCCTGTACACCATTTTGAGAGGGTTCAGCATGGTGAGGGAGAAGCAGAGAGCAGAGCAGAGTGTTATTGTGCTTCGAATGGATTCGAAATCTCGTATTTTACTTTCGTTTTTTCATGCGGCTATAGCCTCCGCCCCTGTACACCATTTTGAGAGGGAGTTCAGCATGGTGAGGGAGAAGACATTCGGGCATTAGCTATTTTGCGGTATAATTTATTTCGGATTCGGTTTTATTCGTATATGCTTTGTTCGGAAATTCGAATGCTTCCGAATGTCCGAAAGTTGCTAAATTCGGACGAATTTCGATTCGTTACGAAACGAATTGCACAAGCCTACAGAATACCATCCCACCCACTACCAGCATGTGGAATGCCATGAGGCAACAGGGGGAAGACGAGGCATATGAGAAGGAGGAGGATGGTTGGGGTGCTGGCAGTGAGGAGGTAAGGGTTGGGTTGCAGCATTGGGCTTCTCGCAGTGAGAAAGAGGAAGAGTGTTGGGGTGCTGGCACTGAGGAGGTAGGGGTTGGGTTGCTGGTGGTGAGAAAGAAAAGAAGGAAATTTGGGGAGGCATCAAGGGGAAGCGCAAAATGCTTCACACTGAGTAGGCTGTGCAAGAAACGCCTTGCCACATTTCCTGATGGTGACTGGATCCCCACACTAGAGGCATATCTGTAGGGGGAAACCTATGGCCACTGGCTGTCCGCCCTTTCACAGCACCGGGGGGAGGGAAGGCAGGCAGCAGAAAATGGAGGAGGGAAGGTGTGCTGGAGGTTAGTATGAGTGTTGGGGTTCTGGCAATGTGGAGTAAAACTTTTTCTGAGAAGATTTTAAGGAGGGTGTTTTCATTTTCCTCGATATCATTCAAGAGTGGACCTAAAATGATCCACTCTAAGGATTTTTAGAGTGCAGGTAGTAAGAAAGAGAGGAAGGAAATTTGGGGAGGCTTCAAGGGGAAGCCCAAAATGCACACTGAATAGGCTGTGCATTTCCTTGCCACATTTTCTGATGAGAGAGTCCTGTCGTCAGAATACACAGGTACAGTGGGGCAAAAAAGTATTTAGTCAGCCACCAATTGTGCAAGTTCTCTCACTTAAAAAGATGAGAGAGGCCTGTAATTGTCATCATAGGTATACCTCAACTATGAGAGACAAAATGTGGAAACAAATCCAGACAATCACATTGTCTGATTTGGAAATATTTTTTTTTGCAAATTATGGTGGAAAATAAGTATTTGGTCAATATCAAAAGTTCATCTCAATACTTTGTTATATATCCTTTGTTGGCAATGACAGAGGTCAAACGTTTTCTGTAAGTCTTCACAAGGTTGTCACACACTGTTGCTGGTATGTTGGCCCATTTCTCCATGCAGATCTCCTCTAGAGCAGTGATGATTTGGGGCTGTCGCTGAGCAACACGGACTTTCAACTCCCTCCAAAGGTTTTCTATGGGGTTGAGATCTGGAGACTGGCTAGGCCACTCCAGGACCTTGAAATGCTTTCCTACGAAGCCACTCCTTTGTTGCCCGGGTGGTGTGTTTGGGATCATTGTCATGCTGAAAGACCCAGCCACGTTTCATCTTCAATGCCCCTGCTGATGAGAGGAGGTTTTCACTCAAAATCTCACGATACATGGCCCCATTCATTCTTTCATGTACAAGGATCAGTCATCCTGTTCCCTTTGCAGAGAAACAGCCCCAAAGCATGATGTTGCCACCCCCATGCTTCACAGTAGGTATGGTGTTCTTTGGTTGCAACTCAGCATTCTCTCTCCTCCAAACACGACGAGTTGTGTTTCTACCAAACAGTTCTACTTTGGTTTTCATCTGACCATATGACATTCTCTAGCAAACCTCAGACGGGCCTGGACATTTACTGGCTTAAAGTGGTTGTAAACCCTCATAATTTTTTTTTTTTTTTTAACTAGCTGTAAGAGAAAGGCATAATGAGCTAATATGACTAGCATAATAGCTCATTATGCATCACTTACCTTAGATCTGGGCCCCCGAAGCCGTCCTCGTCTCCCTCTTCAGCCGCATCCATCGCTGCGGCGATAGCCGGAAGGTTACTTCCGGGTATCGCCGCTCCAGCGCTGTGATTTGCCGGAGCGGCGAAGACGTGACTCCGCGCATGCGCGCATGAGCCGTCGAATTCGGCTACGTCGTCGAATGCTGCGACCTAGGCGAATTTGTGAATGGGGTTAACCACATGCGCATGCCCGTGATGTCAGCGTCGCCGCATTTAAATGCAAATATCTCCTTAACCGTGTAGGTTAAGGAGATATTTCATGCACCTACAGGTAAGCCTTAATCTAGGCTTACCTGTAGGTCTTTGTTTATAAAGTGGGTTTACAACCACTTTAAGCAGGGGGACACGTCTGGCACTGCAGGATCTGAGTCCCTGGCGGCGTAGTGTGTTACTGATGGTAGCCTTTGTTAAGTTGGTCCCAGCTCTCTGCAGGTCATTCACTAGGTCCCCCTGTGTGGTTCTGGGATTTTTGGTCACAGCTCTTGTGATCATTTTGACCCCATGGGTTGAGATCTTGTGTGGAGCCCCAGATCGAGGGAGATTATCAGTGGTCTTGTATGTCTTCCATTTTGTAATTATTGCTTCCACAGTTGATTTCTTCACACCAATCTGCTTGCCTATTGCAGATTCAGTCTTCCCAGCCTGGTGCAGGTCTACAATTTTGTTTCTGGTGTCCTTCGACAGGTCTTTGGTCTTCACCATAGTGGAGTTTGGAGTGTGACTGTTTGAGGTTGTGGACAGGTGTCTTTTATACTGATAACAAGTTCAAACAGGTGCCATTAATACAGGTAACGAGTGGAGGACAGAGGAGCCTCTTAAAGAAGAAGATACAGGTCTGTGAGAGCAAGAAATCTTGCTTGTTTGTATGAGACCAAATACTTATTTTCCACCATAATTTGCAAAAAAAATTCTTTCCAAATCAGACAATGTGATTGTGTGGATTTGTTTCCACATTTTGTCTCTCATAGTTGAGGTATACCTATGATGACAATTACAGGCCTCTCTCATCTTTTTAGGTGGGAGGACTTGCACAATTGGTGACTAGTGATGAGCCGAACACCCCCGTGTTCGGTTCGCACCAGAACCCGCGAACGGACCGAAAGTTCGCACAAACTTTAGAACCCTATTAAATACAATGGATGCGAACGTTCGAAATCTAAAGTGCTAATTATAACGACTATTATGAATGTTATTGTCCTAAAAAGGGTTTGGGAACCCGGGTTCTGCACCAGGGGACATGTATCAATCCCAAAAAAAGTTTTAAAAACGGCCGTTTTTCGGGAGCAGTCATTTTAATGATGCATAAAGTGAAAAAAAAGGCAAATATTCCTTTAAATATCATACCTGGGGGGTGTCTAAAGTATGCCTGTGAAGTGCCACGTGTTTCCCGTGTTTAGAACTGTCCCTGCACAAAATTACATTTCTAAAGGAAAAAAAGCCATTTAAAACTGCTTGCGGCTTTAATGTAATGTCTGGTCCCGGTAATATGGATGAAAATCTTTAAGAAAAATGGCATAGCTACCCCATCACACCCCCCCCCCCCACCCCACCCCAGCCCATTACCAGCCCCTTTGGGTCTTGTATGGATATTAAGGGGAACCCCGCACACAAAATAAAAAAGGCCCTATATACTCTGAACAGCCGTATACAGGCGGTGCATACAAGACAGGGACTGTAGGTTTGTTCTTATGTAGAATCTGTTTGTAATTTTGAACAGGTACATTGTTTAAGTGTAGCTCCAGCCAAAAAATCTATTTTTAAGCTTTTTGGAAAACATAGGGAAGGGTTATCACCCCTGTAACATTTGTTTTGCTGTCTGTGCAGTGTGCACCTGTTCAGAACAGTTCACCTCACTTTCCGTCCCAATGACAAATGTTTTTTGAAAATTTGGGGTTTTTATTGAAACAAGAATTGGTGATAAAGCATCAGTGGAGAGGAGAAACTTTTTTTCCCATATTAACTCTTACAGGAGAGAATTTGCCTTCCTAGGGGTAGATTTCCTCTCACTTCCTGTTGTATCCTGCCGTTTGCAAGGAGGAGTCGTTTGTAAGTTGGATGTTTGAAAGTAGGGGCCTGCCGTATATACTCAGCTGAAATTTGCCCCTTACATGTTGGTGTTGCCACAACACTGTGAGCCCTCACAGTTACTCTTGGTGGGCGCATGAATGGGCCCTGCTGTGAATTATTAGATCAAGAATTGTAATTGCATGCCCTTGTTGAACAGGGGCTGAAAAATTGGGCCTTTGGTGGTGGTGGTGGTGGTGTTGACACAACACTGTAAGGCCTCACAGTTACTCTTGGTGGGCGCAGGAATGGGCCCTGCTGTGAATTATTAGATCAAGAATTGTAATTGCATGCCCCTGTTGAACAGGGGCTGAAAAATTGGGCCTTTGGTGGTGGTGGTGGTGGTGTTGACACAACACTGTAAGGCCTCACAGTTACTCTTGGTGGGCGCAGGAATGGGCCCTGCTGTGAATTATTAGATCAAGAATCGTAATTACATGCCCCTGTTAAACAGGGGCAGAAAAATTGGGCCTTTGGTGGTGGTGGTGGTGGTGTTGACACAACACTGTAAGGCCTCACAGTTACTCTTGGTGGGCGCATGAATGGGCCCTGCTGTGAATTATTAGATCAAGAATTGTAATTGCATGCCCCTGTTGAACAGGGGCTGAAAAATTGGGCCTTTGGTGGTGGTGGTGTTGACACAACACTGTAAGGCCTCACAGTTACTCTTGGTGGGCGCAGGAATGGGCCCTGCTGTGAATTATTAGATCAAGAATTGTAATTGCATGCCCCTGTTGAACAGGGGCTGAAAAATTGGGCCTTTGGTGGTGGTGGTGGTGGTGTTGACACAACACTGTAAGGCCTCACAGTTACTCTTGGTGGGCGCAGGAATGGGCCCTGCTGTGAATTATTAGATCAAGAATTGTAATTACATGCCCCTGTTAAACAGGGGCAGAAAAATTGGGCCTTAGGCACTGGTGCCACAACACTGCAACACCTCACAGATACTGTACTTGGAGCACAGCAATGAGCCCTATTGCAAAGTATTGCATCAAAAATTGTAATTACACGCCCCTGTTAAACAGGGGCTGAAAAATTGGGCCTTTGCCACTGGTGCTGGTGCCACGACACTGCAACCTCTCCCAGATACTCTAGTTGGAGTGCAGAAATGAGCCCTGCTGCAAAGCATTGCATAAAAAATTGTAATTACATGCCCAACAGGGGCTGAAAAATTGGGCCTTAGCCACTGGTGGCGGCACCCAGAAACAAAAATGTTCTTCCAAGCTATCATCATCAATTGGATCATTGAGGAGGAGGAGGATAGTCAGTCAACATAACAGGACAGTCTCTCAGCATCAGCATCAGTCTTGAAGGGATGTGACATTTGAAAATAAATTAGTCTGTTATATCAGCTTCAGGTGTTTGGTAGCTGGTGGTGATCCAAGACTGGTTCATCTTTATGAAGGTCAGTCGATCAACAGAGTCGGTGGACAGGCGCACCCTGTGATCCGTGACAAATCCTCCAGCAGCACTCCTCCAGGAGTGACTGATGATGACATTGATACCAGGGAAGAGGACGCTTTGGCAGCTGCTTTGCCAGTACCCTGAGCCTGGGTGAGAGAGGATGAGGAGGATGAGGAGGGCTTGGTCATCCACTCTACCAAGTCTTTGGCATGATGCGGCTCAACACGTCCAGTTGCCGAAAAGAAGGACAAGCGTGTCCCATGGCCACGTGCTGATGGCGATGCACCGCGTCCACGACCAGCACTGTTGTCTCTAGACACAGAGCCTGCTTGCCCTCTTTTATTGGCTCCTGACTGTCTGCCTCTCCTTGTTTGCCTTCCAGACATTCTAATGGCCTGCAGGGAAATGGGAAAACAAGCAATAAGGCCTAGCTTCAGGAGTATATTTTGCAGGAATCACACTACGCCTGCTGTAGGTGATGCAAATGCCTGTTGGTGTAACACACCAGGAAAAAGCAGCAATACAGGCTAACTTCAGGTGTAATATGATCAGGAGGCACACTCCACCCGCTGTAAGTGCCGCAAATGCCTGTTGGTGTAACACACCAGGAAAAAGTAGCAATACAGGCTAACTTCAGGTGTAATATGATCAGGAGGCACACTCCGCCCGCTGTAAGTGCCGCAAATGCCTGTTGGTGTAACACACCAGGAAAAAGCAGCAATACAGGCTAACTTCAGGTGTAATATGATCAGGAGGCACACTCCGCCCGCTGTAAGTGCCGCAAATGCATGTTGGTGTAACACACCAGGAAAAAGCAGCAATACGGGCTAACTTCAGGTGTATAATGTGCAGGAGGCTTAGCAACAATGACACTGACACTGTCCCCTGCCTATCCTTCTCTCTCCCTGCACACAAGGTTTATCAAAGTATATGACACTGACACTCTCCCTGCCTATCCTTCTATCTCCCTGCAAACAAGGTTTAGCAAAGAATATGACACTGACACTGTCCCCTGCCTATCCTTCTCTCTCCCTGCACACAAGGTTTATCAAAGTATATGACACTGACACTCTCCCTGCCTATCCTTCTCTCTCCCTACACACAAGGTTTAGCAAAGAATATGACACTGACACTCTCCCTGCCTATCCTTCTCTGTCCCTACACACAAGGTTTAGCAAAGAATAGATTTGACACTGTCCCTGCCTATCCTTCACTTTCCCTGCTCCGGAACACACTACACGAGGCCGCCGCACTGGTGGCCTTTTATAGTGTGGGGCGTGTACTAAACCCCCTCAGCTATAATTGGCCACAGGCATCATGCCTGTGGCCAATCATTGCTCTCCTCGCTGCCGGCGCTGTGATTGGCCAAGCATGCAGGGTCACAGTGCATGCTTGGCCAATCAAAGCGCCGGGATTACACTGCGATGGCGCAGTGTATTGTGGGCCGTTCGCGTCACTCGAATTTGGCGCGAACGCCCCAAATCGTTCGTTGTTCGCCGAACGCGGCGAACAGCCGATGTTCGAGTCGAACCTATGTTCGACTCGAACACCGAGCTCATCCCTATTGGTGACTGACTAAATACTTTTTTGCCCCACTGTAAGTGCTGTGGCCTATTGGCGGCATGCAATGATAGATTGATCGACTTCTCATGAAGGGATACATTTCTATTCGTGTATGGCCAATTTTGCTAATTTTTATCTTTTTGCTATCATATTGATAAAAAGGATTTTTGGGTGTATAGATCTTTGCACACAAGCAGGACATAGGAGAAAAGGAACCACGCACTGCAATGCAAAGAGCTCAAGCACAATTTGTTTTGGATAGGGATGTTTTATTTTGTTTTTTTCTGTCTGTTTTCTGAAAGTTGCCTTCATTTTTAGGGAGATCTGTTTCCACTTCTTGTCCAGGACACACAGAAAGTCAGAGGAAATCTCTTCAATGTAAAGGGAAAACCATCTTAGCTATCACTGGATTTCTTCTCACCTCCAGTTCTCAAATTTTTGAATTCCCGTCACCTTCTGTCCTGGTGCCAATAGAGACCAGGAGAAAAAGAGAAGGTGAATCTTTCCAAGAAGGTCACAGACATACTAGCAATCCAACACTTGCCTACTTATATTGTAAAAAGATATGTAATAGATTAAATTAATTTGATCTGAACATTAAAGATATTAGTATTTTTGGAGAAATACTATTATAGATGTATAATTGATTACAGGATTTAAAGTAGAAAAATATATATTTAAAAAAAGCTCCAAAATGCAGAATTGTAATATCAAGTTTAAAAGCTTCTGAATGCTTCAGATGTTGAAATTCCCTCTGCTTAGAAATGCAGTCACTATTCAAAACAGTTGGTATTATCTTTCTTCATTTTTTTAAAAGAATCGAGGTACTTAGCTACCATTTAATGCTGTTTGATGGTCCTCATCTTCTGAAGTGGTTCTCCAAATGTCAAGTCCCTTCTTGGCTATCATAGCAGTGATCCTTAGCTCTTTCCATACTGCACATAAAAGGGACCCTCAGATCCAACTACCACTTCAGCCAGATAAAAAAAAAAAAAAATCTTGCTTGAGTGGATAAGATAACACACAGATCATTAACATGGAACAAGGTAGCTCATCCCACTCATTAATTTGATACACTGTAATATCGGTCGAAGAGAACAGAAACTTAAAGGGAAGTCTGTTAAATGTAGTCTACAGTCCTAGAATATAAAATATACGAAAGCAGGTAACTGAAACAAGGCAGCTACAGGTTACAAAGAGATTTGTATTTTCAAATAACTATCCTAGGCAAATAAAGAATGTAACAAAATATCCTTTAGTTCAGCACATATTCATTTTTTTAATTAAAAATTCATTATTAAATTTAGGTTTGCAAATTATCTATCTTTAAACTGATCTGCAAAATGGTGGCTGAAAGTTGAATTCTGGCTTGTTCTGTAGGTTAAAGGGAGGAAGGAAGAGGAAGTTAGTGCTTACGGAGAGAAAGAGCTCCAAACACATCATCAGCATAGTAATATTCAGAAGGATTGAAGACAGGGGTAGGGAACAGTCTGCATTAACATAAGTTTTGAAAAGTGTAACCCGCCTAAAAACCAAACTCCAAGCTAAACTCAATAAAGCACCAAGCAAGGTGGTTATGTATTAATTAACAAATTAATAAATGTATTTTTTAATTAAATCAGTCTAAGAACCATATTTTGACCTGGTATTAGCCCTTTGCAATCCCCTCTACATTCGCACTCAGACGGAGAGAGATGGGCAGCACTAGAAGGCAATCAGGTATGCTGCAGTGCATATGTGATGACAAGGAACATGCAGACAGGAGGAGAGTGAAGAGTGTGCAGGAAGATTACCTCATCAGCCTGCTTCTGTCCACTTATTGTCCAGTCAGATCACCAGGCTGGATTATTTTACTGACAAGGCATGGCACATTTTAGCACTGGATAGACATAAAGACAAATTATTTAATATAAAACAGATCCCATGTATGTATGTCACTATTTACCTGGAAATCTGTTTTATATACTAAAGCACAGTACGGTTGAGTAGATCAGGAGAAATAACACAGGCCTTTACTAATCTTTGACAAATAAAACAGTTTTCATATGTATGCTTTGCTGGAGTCTCCCTTTAACTATAGAAAGAAACGATAATACGAACAATATTAAACAAATGTTATCTAAACCAAACGCTCACTATGGCCAGCTTGTATGACACAATAGGCCCATAGAACCAATGTAGTAGATGGAGCACACATAATCTCAGTTTGTCATAATTACATTTATGTGCTGACGGCAGAATATTCGAAAACACCTGAATAGAACTCTCAAAACCAGGCATACTGAATAAAAGTGCAAGCACCAAGGGGTCCAACATCCATCAGAGGTACAAAACATAGGTGGTCAGCTAGATAGGTATCGAGTGATTCAGCCCAAAGCCTTTCTTAGGGCCAGCCACACAAACGAGCTGTATGAAAGAATCGTCCCCACCGGGACATTGTGTCATTGTATGCTGACAGTGGGACTCCCCGCTGCCAGTGTACACTGATTAGCTGCATTCAATCAACAAACATTCCATCAAATAGGGACCGCCATGCTGAATCAGCCAAATTTTGATCTTTCTATAGCCAGCTTAGGATACCTAATAAGCACAGGCTGCATTTGACATTATGTAACCAACTGGCTAACTGACCAACAAATACAGTAAGACCCCTTTCACACTGAGGCGCTTTACAGGCGCTATAGCACTAAAAATAACCCCTGCAAAGCACCCGTAAAGCGCCTCTCCTTTCACTCCAATGTGAGCGGTTCGCTGGCAGGACGCTCAAAAAAGTCCTGCAAGCAGCATCTAAAGCTGCTCAAAAGCGCACCTGCCCATTGAAATCAATGGGCAGCACCGCCAAAGCGCCAGCAAAGCGGCACGTTTAACCCTTTTTTGTCCGTTAGCGGCCACCCGGCGCTGCTCAGTGTGAAAGTGCCCTAATAATCTCCTTTTGATCAGATTATTATTAGCATGATTTACCCAGCCCAGATGAATATCAGACCAAATCCCTGATACCCATGTATTTATAACACTCATTGTAGCTGTAGTTGTATCTGAGCCACTTATGTGTTCCTGTAGCTGTGGAGGGTTGGGGTAGCTTCATAGTGGTTGGGTAGCTTTAAGTGCTGTACTCAATTAATGGCTACAAAATCTCAATTGTTGGTACTCTTATAGTGTATAGCTGCTTTTATTTGTAGTGGTATAGCTGCTCTTTCTTGTAGTGGTAGCTTCTACATATTTGTGCAATGTGTGTAACTGACTAAGGGGCTCATTTAGAAAAGTGGTGGTATAACCACACCACACCACAGCCAAATGGCTGCTGGGAAAAAAGCACCACAAATTTACCAATCTCCATTGTTCTCTGTCAACTTTGGTACATAGATGCCGGCAGAGTACAATAGAACTTGATGAAAGTCCTATCAAAAAAATAAAGATCTGGGTGGAGAGCCAAGTCACCTGTCAAAGTCACATGACTGGATTTTTTCCAATCACAAAGTTCCATATGGCTCCACTGGTTACAGACTAGAGCCTGCATTCAATGAATGGGCCATGAAATGCAAGCTGCAATGTATGAACTGGAGCAGGATTTAAAGGGCAGTGGATAGCGTTATCAGCTCTTATATATCAGTATATAGTATATATCAGTCTTTAAGACTTCTGTTTTTATCAGTATTAAGGTTTTGATTAGTTCCCTTTTAATGATTGGCTGGGCTCTGTGTCAGGGAATATTTTCTAACGGCAATTGCCTATCAGTATAAGAATGTTGTATCATTTTGATGTTTATTCCAACAGCAAGCTGCCGCTATGAGTATGTTTTGGTCTATTATATGGGTTGCTCTACTGGCGCTCACCGAGAGTTACCAATATTGTGATTATACTACTTTTTGCTAGTTACATTATTTCTGCATGTTTTGTTAACCTTCTTAAGGTTTTTATCATTCACCTAAATTAGACTCTACAGAAAAAGAATAGCATCCTGACAAAAAAAAATGTCTTACAACCATGGGATTAAAATTGAAAACAAAACTCACTGGAATTAAGAATTAAACTGACTTTCCACTTTGAGATTTTTTTTTATGCACTGGTGTATGAAGAATGCATGCTTGAATACAGAACTCAATATCACTGCTAAAACATTTTCCAAATCCCCACTAATTATCCCGACAAACTTCAGTAGACACCAATGCCATTTAGATCCTCCTAATTACTGTACACACAATGGAGAGAGGAGCCAGGATCTTGGTTCCCCGTGGACAGCCAAGGCTGGAGATGCATGTTCCTACTTGGCCTCTTGGTCTGACCGCTCCATTCATAGACAACCATCCCAAACCTCCAAGGCCAGTAATGTTTATTTTATGAATGAAGGATTCTGACGGTTAGAATTCTGGCAGCTTCTTATTCAGGGGAAAGAGAATGTGTGAACACAATCCTTAATTAGAGAGAATCTCCTATCTGTCAGCTGATAACTCATTAAATTAAAGTGTCCTCTTGTTTTAAGACCTCACAGCAATGGGGTAGAGTCAGACAAGGAGGGGGCGTCCTTTGTTCCTCTTACTTCTACCCTCCTAGCCCTGAAAGATTAGGCGCCTTCGTACTAGAGAAGTAGAGAGAGAAAATGCCTTAAACAAGTTTAATTAGTTATTTTGAAAGCATCCTATTTTGTTCTTTTTCTGAAAAGGATTTTCTCTGTTGTTGTTTCTGCTCTAGAGACTTCAACATCACTTAACATCCAGAAGTTTTTTTAAGGAAAGGGGATGTATTGTTAGTGAAGTTAGCCTAAGTGGTAGCAGTGATGGGAAGAGAGTAGCTTATTTTCCAAATTATTAGACAGAAATGCCAGAATCAGTTGGTTTGTAGCATGCAGAGTAAAATAAAATAACTGATAAACAATATTGTGCGTCATCAGACAATTTTTCCATATCATCATGTGTTTCCCACTTTGCGATGATTGTTAACCAGCAGGGAAAAAAACCCAAAGGAAACATGTTTTTAAAGTCCTTGTTACATAATTCTAACACAAACACTATGTAAAAGAAAACATCTTATTATAAAATAAAATGTGTAATTTGAATTTCATAACAAAGATTGCATTGGCTGCAATGGTTTGCATTTTCAGCAAGTACAGAAAAATGTGTGTTGATCCTGCGAGAAATCAAGAACCCTTGTAATTTTCAGTGTACTGAACTGAAATCTCAAACAATGTTATCCTTTCCAGCTATCTTTTGTGAACTACAGAACACCTTTCCCTTATGTAATGGAGATAAAGAGATGAAGGTGTTGTAGTCCAAATCAGGAGAGAGGCTTATGCTGCTCCTCAGTAGATAAAGTACAGTGAGTGGGAGTTACCATCGTAAGACATGAAGTGTGTTAGGGCTCTTTCACACGGGGCGGATCTGTGAAGATCCGCCCCGTGAAGCTCCGCTTGCTCAGCGGGGATCGCTCCGTTGATCCCCGCTGAGCTGGCGGATGACTGGGCGGTCCCCGCACACTGTGCAGGGACCGCCCTGTCAGAGCGCCGCTCTCCCCTATGGGGGATCGGATGATGACGGACCGTAAAGTCCGTTGTCATCCGATCCGCTCCGCCGACGGAAGGAAAAATAGGGTTTTCTCTTCCGTCACACTTTTGCGGAGCGGATGTCAGCGGACATGTCACCGCTGACATCCGTGGCTCCATAGGGCTACATGGAGCGTCCGTGCAGGTCCGCCTAAAAAACTGACAGGCGGACCTCAACGGACCCTCCGTGTGAAAGGGGCCTTGCTGTCCGAATCACCAGGTGAAAATAAAGGGAAAAAGCCTGAAAATGTATAAAATTAAGCCAGCACTGGTAAGCTGCAATACATTACAGTTTTGTTATTGGTTTAGATATGCTTTAAGTTATGTTTTTTTATTAATATTTCTCCCTTATATCTTTCTTTACACTTAACTTTCTTAACTCTCACTGTGCACCCTCCCTTTTTCATTATTCTCTGCCTTCAAATAGCAGTTTGTATTTCTCTTTCACACATACTGGCCTCTTGTTACATACCTGGGCACATATTTTCAATAATTGACAAGGGTGGGGGACAGTCTGAGACACAAATACAAAATACAAAATACAAAACGGATCAATATAACTACCTTAATTACTTTTTTTTCTGTATATTTGCAGCAAGTGAAACTGATAATCAGGTCTAATTTGCTTTTTTAAACCCTCTGCATCTTTGATCATCATGAGGTTTGTGGCCTTTTTTTTTTATGTTGTTACATTTCTTCAACATAAGTATAATATACAAAAAAAGAAAACCATGTCTCTATATTAATTGTTTTAAATAGATACAGGTAATGTATCTTTTTCACCTTCTAGTAACTATGTTGCCGTTTGTCAATGTTAAAAAAGAATAATTGTTGCAAATAGTATAATAATCTGATAAAATTGGGGGCCTTTTCTAAAAAACTATATTAAAAGCTGTAAGTATTATTACTATAAATATACAATGCATTGGTCAGATACACAACAATTCACATTAGGACTTTTTGTTAGTGCTCCCTAAAGCTGTGCTAATGATTATTACATTTCATGTCGTACATACAATTCTAAAAACAAATGTGATTTGTCTGCTGTCCACAAAGCAATAAGCACCCTAGCTTTTTAGTGGACATTTCTAAAGGAGGTGTGAATACAATTGTGCCTGTATAACAAAGCACAGTTGTTCTATAGTTTGTATACTTTTTTCTGTTCTCTAATAGGCTTACAAGCCCTTATTCTTTGAGTCTGAGTCAAAGTTCATCCTTTTGGAGGTGGGGGTCATTTTTAGACTTATTATCTGCTGGTGTCAGATAAAGGATTGTTACCCATGACACTAGAATTTCTAATACAAGCAAAACTTATTTTTTGTATGGTGGCACCAAAATTAAGCTGTACATTTCTAACTTTAAAATGCAATAAGAAAAGAAAAGAAATAAGCACCCTACCCATGTTGCTCATCATTTTCTTCTAAACCAATCCTTTTATCTTGCAATTTTTCAACACACATAAATCTTTGGATTGGGGCAAACATGAGTCAAACAAGATATTCGCAGTTAAGGAAAATGACAAGCTAATGTGACCGTGGCACATTAGCTTGTCATTTTCCTTAACTGCGAATATCTTGTTTGACTCATGTTTGCCCCAGGTTAGATGGGCCCATAATGGGGGTTTTCTCATGTGCCAGCCCCCTCGTGGTAAAATTCAGGGTTCCTAGCAGCGTTTTGTCAGTGTCTGATGGAGACTTGAAGTAAATGGTTGCTGCTGTACTATATACAGTGCTACACACAGTCAGTGTGTGTTGGGAGACTTGATGTAGATAGAAAGGGCTGATATAGTGTTTGCAGGAGAGATAGTTGCTGCTTTACTATATAGTGTTAAAAAGGCTATATGCAATGTTATACAACGTAGTAGTCTACATGTGTAACCCCCCCCCCCCCATGTGCACTATTCTGTATTTTGCCACATTACTCTAGATTGCGGTGTGGGCGGGCTACATATTATTGTGTACCTCCCTCTGTATTCATAGTGCATAGACTCAGTAGTCCTTTGTAGAATATTCATTTTTTTACTTTCGGTTAGGTAAAAATAATATATACATTGGCTTAGGGCTTAGTGTTTCAGGGTTGGGACTTAATGTTTTAGTTTTTTTGGGGTGGATATACTTTTATTATATTTTTTTAGCACCAAAATACCACTTCACTGATTTCCCCTTACTGCCATAGCTAATAATAAAGCTGGGCAATATGTATTCAATTTATTCTGTATTCAAAATATCACACAAGTCTAAAACAAAAGGCAGAGTGTCTCCATGTGAAGTTGTAGAGGGCGAGCACATTCTGCATCTGCTAATGAAAAAATGCACCACTGAGAAAAGGGGCTGCGGAAGAACATGCTGTCTGCATTTCTATCCAGTAGTAGGATCCCACTTTTATGGCCAATGTGCCTCTGACCATCAGATCACTAAAAGGGGAAACAGCAGTGGCTGCCTTGGCAGTGGTGGTGACTGCCTTCAGTCATTTTTTTCAATCGTGGCAGACAGACCAGGGTGTAGTCAGTAGTTATAGGCAGTGCCTAAACCATATAATTGCATACTACCTATGGTCTAGGGTTCAGGTGGACATTCTTCGAAGTGAGGACCTCATGGACTACTGGGTATCCATGCTGGATCACTAGTTGGAGCTTGTACAATATGTACTGGAGCTTCTGGTGTGCCCTATGGCAAGTGTGCTATCTAAAAAAACCTTCAGCGCAGCAGGTGGTTTTGTGACAGAGAGATAAATCTGCCTGCCTCCTGACACCATGGAACAGCTTAAAATTGTACTCTAAATCACTATCTGCCCCTGTCAATGTTGCTGGGATGCCACCATTAGAGCTTCTGTCACCTCTTCTAGGCTGTCACCATTAGCAGATTCTGCTACCTTTCCTGGACTGCCACTATTCTATTACCAGCTCCTGCAGACACACACATGCTCACACACACATAAAGTTTCCACAGCTATGCCTCAGTTGCAAAAATTATAGTGTTAGCTGCACGGTAAATCATGCTCTGTGTACTTTAGTTTGGGGCCTACTCAAGTGCTCCAGGAACTAAAAAAAAATGTGTAGCTATTTGTTTTTCTGGAATAATACACATTGATGTTCTTTTCAAGATAAAAACTGCCTATTTTCTTCCTTTTATATTGCAGTCAAATCAAGGTGCTCTCCTGCTGCAGTACAACATGTAGGGATGTTGTCTTTGTAATAGTACACTTTCATTGTCTAATTTACAATAAAACCTGTTTAGTCTCTCCCTCTTAAATTGTAGCCTACTAAAGTTACCTGCATAGTGTGCATCAAGTTTGTACAATATTTGTAGCTATTGTCTATGAACATTTATTTCACAATAAAACCAGCCTTGTTTCTTTTCCTGAAATTGTGGCCTAGTAAACTGCTTACATATTGTGCAGCAAGCTTGCTACGCACTGACGTCACTATTCTCACGTGACCCCGGAAGCACGGGCGAACGCCAGGACCTTTATGCCGGCAATTTTAAATCAGTCTTATGAATTTTTGTACTTTTTTCTTTGTACCTTGATGATCGGAATAAAAAAAATTGTGGTAATATACTATCCGAGTCCCCCCCTCTTTTTTCTCTGTTGACACTAATAGTCTGATTACACCATCCTCCCGCGGATGGAACAGCATAACTAGAGGCAGAGGGAGTATCCGGATCTCGGAGCTGCGACACCCCCAGGATCAGCATCAAGACCCCGCAGAGGGTGATATCTGCAGGCTTTTCGGACCTTGCCACAGTGGAGGTCCACCTTTTGCGGTAAGGTACCCATCTTACTTTCTTGATTGTACAATATTTCTGGCTTTTGTTTCTGAAATAATACACTCCCATTTTTGTTTCAAGATAAAACATGTGTGGCCTTTTTATTTTAAATTGCAGGAAACTAAAGCTGCTTACATTGAATCAATACAATATTTCTGGCTGTTGTCTATAAAATACTACACTCTAATATTTATTTTGCGATAAATCCTTCATCTTTACTTGTTCTGAAATTGCATCCTAGTAAAACTGCTTATACACTGTGCAGCAAGTCTGTAATTCTGTGAAATCTTTTTTTTTTTTATTTCACTACTGGAAACATATTTCTTTCTCGTACATCACGGGACACAGAGCGACATAATCATTACTAATGGGTTATATAGTTACCGTCAGGTGCTGGCACTGGCAACTTCCAAAACCGGAAGTACCCTCCCCTATATAAGCCCCTCCCATCCGGGAGCACCTCAGTTTTTTGCCAGTGTCTAAGGTGTTGGCCAAGAAGAAACATGTGTTTTTCACTGAGCTTGCGTACAGGTTCTTTTGGGCCTCAGTAAGCTATTCCGGATCCGACCAAAAAAGCTTCATAGCTAAACGGTCGGTACCCGGGCCTTGCAGAGAAGAGCAAGGTTCTGCCTGTAATGCTTCTCTTAGGAGAGCTGGACCCTGGGATCCAGAGCTCTGGTCATACCCACGACCAAGATGTTTTCTGTGCAGGGTGCTATACAGGTCCAGGGGAGTGGAATCCTTGGGAACCCGGTCCCTGAAGGTTTGATTACAATGCCTGCCGTGATAGGTGAAGTTTGGGCTTTTGTGGACCAAACAAAGTCCTGCGGCGGGGAACAGGTAAGTGGGGGCCCCCAGGAACTTGGTTCTATTGGGGGACCCCCAAGCCTAATTTGTCTTTCTGTCTGTTACCTAACGGTATTCCCGCTAATATCTGTGCATGCCTGTAACTACTAAAAAAATGTAATAATTTTTAATGGTGGTCAAGAAAAAAAAAAAAAAAAAAAAGAATGTTTTTTTATATATGTTTAGTATATTAAACTGCGGTACCTGTGTTTGTCCACTAGAGGCCGCTGTGCAATGTTTTTCTTGTCATATGGACTAGTTTCTTCTCAGAGAGCAAAGTCCAGGCAGCTGGTGAGTTCTCCTACAGGAAACTGTTTCCTCTGCCATGTTGCAGTGTTCGTCTATCCCCCGGCCTGCGGCAAAGGGGGCCCTGGCTCCTGTCCCTGGTTTCCATGTTTGAAAATTAGCGCCGAGGCGCACGTGGCCGCGCGCGGGCGCGTGCACGCGCCTCTATATATAGAGGTGGCCGGAAAAAGGGGCGGGGCCTGGGGGATGACGCTCTGTGCGCGCCGCAGCGCTTCTGCGCATGTGCGGGCGTCCCAGCAGGTTTTTAAAAAGCCACATTATTGCAGATAAGCTGGTTATGAAGTACAGAGACAGAGCTGGCAACATTTAAAGGCATACAGCATAGCGGTTGATACAGGCATCCCCTAGAAAGGCACATTAGTAGACACCAACTGTGATATAGCAGCAATTGTGCTAGACTATTCTCAGTAAAAGTGGTGTATTACGGCTGGAATACCTCAGCTTTAGGCTTAGGAATATGCCGTCCAGTAGCTCCGGAACTGAATCTTCCAGGAAGCGAAGGGGGTCTCATCGGGCTCTGAGGATCTTGGGCATACTCCTGCTGCACCAGTCTCCCCTGAAGTTCAGAGGTAAGTGACCGTAGAGACCCCGCAGGGGTACTTGGTACTGTGGCTGTCCTCAGTCACCTGCTCCTGTGTATGTAACAGAGGAGGTTTTTTCCTCAGCTCTGGGAGGATTAGAGAGAGATTGTCAAAATTTATCGCTGCCTCCCTGTCAGGGAAAGCACGCCCGATCTCCGTCTCCTCCTTCAGAGTGCCTGTTAGCAGAGCAACAGTCCCATACAGGGATCGACCTGCCTGAAGGGGATCAGGATAAGGTTGATTCTGTTATAGAGGAATCAACAGTGGGGGAACCTTTTCTCAGCATCTCAAGCTGAAAGATTATGGGTTCAGTCTCTGACTAACATGGTCCGATCAGCATTTAAAAATGCACCTTGCGGAACCATCAACCACTACTGTATCCTCGTTGGGGTCGCTAGAAGCCCCCAGACTGTTTGTTCTTTTCCACTTCACCCTTTACTGAAAGGGCTCATTTACCAGGATTGGGAACGTCCTGAGAAAATATTTATTCCCCCAAGAGATTTCCGGTGGTCTATCCCATGGAGGATAAGTTCATCAAAAAAAAAAAAAAAAAAAATGGAAGGTCCCTACAGTGGACGCAGCCATCTCTTGTATGTATAAATCACTGACATGTCCAGTGGATAATGTCCAAATGTTCAAGAACCCAATAGATAAAAGATTGGAGTCCTTATGAAAATCTGCTTGGTGATACAACCAGCAGTAGCAGCTATTGTGGTCTGCTAAGCAGTGAAGGATCAGTTGAAACAGGTCTTGAGGGACTTGACAGATCAGCAGGCTTTGCCCTAGCTGATCTACCTAGAGCCTTAGGCTTTGCGGTTGATGCCATAGAGGATTCAGTCCATCAGGCCTCCCGCCTTACGCTGTCTATAGTACATATGCGTAGGCTCCTATGGCTCAGAAACTGGTCTGCTGAAGCTCCCTGTAAAGAATGGCTGGTTAGCGTCCCATTTCATGGTGAACGCTTATTCAGGGAAAACCTGGACAAATATATCCAGAAAATTTCCAGCGGTAAAAATACGCTCTTGCCGGTTAAAAGCAGAGTTAGAGGTCCCTCTTTAAGAGGCCTGCTTCTCCAGTCCCTGGGGCATCAGCTGTGTAACAGTTCCGACGGCCTCCTCGGTCAAATCCCGGGGGTAAAAAACAGGGACAGTAGCAGGGTAATAAGAAACCCTGGGTCAGGGGAGGTACAAAACCTCCCCCAAAGTGAAATTCATTGAAGCCCCCACTCAGTCGGGTGGGGGGAGGACTCCAGTTGTTCGCAAGAGACCTGGCGGGACACGATCAAGACAGATAGGTGCTCTCCGCAGTAGGTTTGGGATACAGTTTGGAGTTAAAAGACTCTCCTCCTTCCCATTTTTTGAGGTCAAACGTGCCAAGGGATCCCCGGAAGAGAGAGTCCCTCCTGTTGGCACTAGAACAACTATTGCTCCAAGGAGTAATTATGGAGGTTCCCCTGGAAGAATGAGGGTTCGAGTTTTACTCAAACCTCTTTACAGTCCCGAAGCAAACGCGGTCGGGAGGCCCATATTAATTCTAAAAGGGCTATACAAATTCCTGTATATCAGGACTTTCCGATGGAGTCGATCCGATCGGTGGCCACTGCCCTACAAGGGGAGGATTGGTTAGCCACGATCGACATCAAAGATGCTTATTTGCACATTCCCATCTTTCCAGTCCACCAAAAATTTCTACGCTTTGCAGTAGAAGGGCGCCATTTTCAGTTCAGAGCCTTACCCTTCGGTTTGGCCACAGCACCACGAGTGTTTACAAAAATTCTGGCCCTTTATTGGCCAATCTAAGAACACAAGGTGTAATGATAATGGCATATCTGGATGACTTGTTGCTGATAGACCACTCAGTGAAAAAACTAGACGTGGTCGTTCACAAGACGTTCAAGTATCTGGAATCTCACGGTTGGATTATCAACCGAGACAAGTCAGCCCTAGAAACCAGTCAAAAGTCTGGAATACTTGGGGCTAAGGTTGGATTCAGGCCAGAGAAAAATATTCTTGCCTCGAGGAAAGGTGTTGTCTTTGAAAGATTTGATCCACTTAGTGGGTACAAAAAAGACAGCCGTCCATACGCCTGTATATGAGGCTGCTGGGAAAAATGGTGGCATCATTCGAAGCAGTACCCTACGGTCAATTCCATTCAAGGAATTTGCAAGGGGCCATACTGTCAGCCTGGAACAAAAAAGTTCAGGCCCTAGACTTACAATGTCCTTGTCCCCTTCCGTTCGCAAGAGCCTCCGTTGGTGGTTGGTTCCCCAGAATCTGGAAAAAAGGAAATCCTTCAGTCCGATTTCTTGGAAGGTGGTCACTACAGATGCCAGCCTTATAGGCTGGGGAGCAGTATTGGAGCAATAGTCTCTCCAGGGCAGATGGTCGGATGCAGAAAAGGCCCTGCCCATCAATCTCTTAGAGATACGAGCGGTATGCCCTAGTAGCATGGACATCCAAACTCCAAGGGTCCCCTGTCAGAATTCAATCAGACAATGCCACAGCAGTGGCATATATCAATCATCAGGGGGGCACCAGGAGTCGTGCAGCCCAGAGGGAAGTAAATTACATCCTGAAATGGGCAGAAAAATATGTCCCAGCCATATCTGCGGTATTCATTCCAGGAGTGGAGAATTGGAAGGCGGACTTTCTAAGTCGCCAGCAATTAGGCCCAGAGGAAGGGTCCCTTCACCCCGAGGTTTTCTGGACAATATGTCAGCGGTGGGGAACATCGGATGTAGATCTTCTAGCATCCAGATTCAACGCAAAGGGGGACAGGTTTGTCTCTCGGACAAGGGATCCCCTAGCTTGCGGCTCGGATGCCCTAGTGTTCCCTTGGGATCAGTTCAAGCTGATATATGCATTCACACCGCCAATGGTTACCTCGATTACTCCGCAGAATCAGGGTAGAAAAGAAACCAGTGATTCCGGTGGCTCCAGCGTGGCCCCGAAGAGCGTGGTACGCGGAGATTGTAAAATTTCAGTGGGGAGTCCTTGGACTCTCCCACGTCGTCCGGCTTTCGCAAGGACTGATATACCACCCTTCCTTACCAGCCCTAGGTTTGACGGCCTGGCTATTGAAGCCCACATTCTAAAAAAGAGAGGGCTCTCTAATGCTGTGGTATCTACCATGATCAATGCCAGGAAGCCGGTATCCAGGCAGATCTACTATAGAATCTGGAAGGCGTACATCGCGTGGTGTGAGGCCAAGAAATGGCATCCACATAAGTACGTAATAGGTAGGATTCTGGACTTCCTACAATGGGCTGTAGATAGGAAGCTTGCCTTGAGTACTATCAAGGGTCAGATTTCGGCCTTGTCAATATTTTTTCAAAGGCCCTTGGCTTCGCATTCACTAGTCAAAGCCGTTATACAAGGAGTGATGCGTATTAGTCCTCCGGTTAATATTCCCATATGTCCATGGGATCTAAACTTGGTTCTGTCGGTTCTACAGAAACAACCATTTGAACCATTATAGCATATTTCCTTAGTGCTTCTCACCAGGAAATTGATTTTTTTTAGTAGCCATTTGTTCGGCTAAAAGAGTATCGGAATTAGCAGCTATGTCCTGTAAGGAGCCATATCTGGTTATCCATAAGGACAGAGTAGTGTTACGTCCTCATCCAGCCTTTCTTCCTAGGGTGGTATCGAGGTTTCATTTGAACCAAGATGTGGTTCTTCCTTCTTTTTTCCCCAAGCCTACTTCGGTAGAGGAAAAGTTATTGCATTCTTTGGATGTAGTAAGAGCAGTTAAAGCTTATCTAAAAGCCACTGCTCAGATTCGCAGAACGGATACTTTGTTTATTCTGCCGGAAGGCCCCAGAAGGGGTCAGGCAGCGTCAAAATCTACTTTAGCCAAGTGGATTCGACAGGTCATAATACAAGCCTATAGCTTGAGAAGTAGACCGCCTCCGTTCAAAGTTAGGGCGCACTCCACGAGAGCAGTTGGAACTTCATGGGCAGTGCATCACCAGGCCTCCCTGGCTCAAGTCTGTAAGGCCGCAACATGGTCTTCAGTACACACGTTTACTAGGTTCTACCAGGTGGACGTTAGAAGTCAGGAGGATGTCGCCTTTGGGCGCAGTGTGTTGCAGGCCGCAAAAGATCCTCATGTCTGATAGCGCTCAGCTTATATATGGTGTATCCCCCCCCTCATTTGGCATTGCTTTAGGACATCCCATTAGTAATGATTATGTCGCTCTGTGTCCCGTGATGTACGAGAAAGAAAATAGGATTTTTATAACAGCTTACCTGTAAAATCCTTTTCTTGGAGTACATCACGGGACACAGAGCTCCCGCCCCTCTTTGGGGACACTTATTGCTTTGCTACAAAACTGAGGTGCTCCCGGATGGGAGGGGCTTATATAGGGGAGGGTACTTACGGTTTTGGAAGTTGCCAGTGCCAGCACCTGACGGTAACTATATAACCCATTAGTAATGATTATGTCGCTCTGTGTCCCGTGATGTACTCCAAGAAAAGGATTTTACAGGTAAGCTGTTATAAAAATCCTATTTTTCTATATGATGGCCTCAGTAGGACAAATCTATCCATTGATATGCTTTACAACTCTTTTTTATGTGTTAATTGGTATTTCCTGTTCTTGATTATTAGGTCCCTTGAGTGAGACTTTCAACTCCTTTAAAATGTCAGTGTCCGGATTTTCAATAATGCTATCAATATTTGTCTCAGACCCTTCAAGCCACCACCACTGCAAATCCCCTCCAGACACACCTACTTTCCTTGTTTCTCCTTCTGCCACCATTTTAGTCTTATAAACACAGCTATTCAGCCCCCCACATTGCTGCCAAACCAGCTGCTTAAAAGACCTGTGCTTATAATCACACTGGAAGAATTAAGGTTGCATTTAATTTCCTCACCAGATCTAGCAATAATATATTAAAGTAGGATTCCAGCCTTAATGCGTTAATCAAAATAGTCCTAAACATGTTCCTTCCCTCCTCCTCTTAACTATGCTGACTATCCTGTGTAAAAGGATGTAAATACAGACCTATTTTCAGCCCGTTCTGCTTCAGTCACGTGATCCAGCTTCCCGTGTCAGCCAGCGGCAGCTGTAGGGGAAAGGAGGGAGAGCCAACAAAGGCTGGGACATGGGAGCCTATGGGTTACGTCACCACTCCAGGCTTTACCAGCCATTGTCAAGTGCTCTCCCCTCTGCCCTGCAGCTGCCACTGGCTGACACAATGGATCATGTGACCAGACTGGAGCGGGCTAAAATAGGTAAGTATATATGTGTTTTGTACACAGGTGAGTCAGCATACTGTAGGTAGGAGGGGAGGGGGGCATTTTAATAATAGGCTTACCCTGCTTTTATTCTCTCTTTCCTATAGATACCCTTAAGCCTCGTACACACGATCGGATATCCTACGGATTATCCTATGGATAATAATCCGATGAAGCTGACTTCCATCAGTCTTGCCTACACACCATCAGTCAAAAAACCGACCGTTCCAAACGCGGTGACGAAAAAATTAAGTTTAATGCTTTTGAGCATGCGTCGACTTGATTCTGAGCATGCGTGGGTTTTTTATCCGATGGACTTGCCCATAGACGATCGGAATTTGCTATCGGTTTTTGATCCATCGGATAAATTCAAAACATGTTCTATTTTTTAAAACCGATGGAAAAAAGACTGATGGGTCCCATACACGATCGGTTTGTCCGATGAAAAAAGTCCATCGGACTGTTTTCATCGGTAAAACCGATCGTGTGTACAGGGCTTTAAAGGTCCAGTTCAATTGTAGTCCATTTGGATTGTTCGAAAACAAGGTAATTCATAGTTTTAACCCTTTCATATCCATCTTTGTAGTGTATATCACTCATGTCAGTTGCTAGATTTGTGCATTTTCACCTCATGAGACTACTGTTTGACTTTATTTTGACAGGCACATTTTTTTTAAACTTAAGCTAAGACACATTGCTTTGCTGTTTATTAGACCGCATATAGCAATTTTTGGTGCATATAGCAATTTTTGTTACACAATTACTTGCCACCAGTGTTCATTTTGTCTACTAAAATATTTTCGTTGACTTAATTAACACTATTTTAGTTGACTAAAATACGACAAAAACAAAAACAATTCAGATGACTAAAATACGACTAAAACTAAAATAGCATTTTAGTCATAAGACTAAAATTAAAATGGTATTTTAATCAAAAGACTATGACTAAAACTAAATTTAAAATTGACATAAAAAATAACACTGCTCTGCTGGTCATTTCTAAATTGTCAACACAATTCCATCCAGAGTCTATAATACTAGCATAATAAAGTTTAAACTTAAACTAAAACTTTAAATGTATTGTACTATTCCACTAGCGCATAAGGATAAGTAAGGGGCATCTACTAAGCTGCTGAAAGAAAAAAGATTAAGAAAAAGGCTTTCCTTATATTTTTTATAAATATTACATTTTTGAGGTTTTTTATTTTATTTTAAAGTTGCACTTCTGATGGTCAAAAAGCAATATTTTTGTTTATGAAACGTGGTTTTATTTATAAAGACGTTATATATCACAACGTCTAAATCTGTGTCTGTAGTGCATGTTCAAACCTTAATACCACAAATAATAACATGTTATTTGATTTTTACTCCAGGAGGATATAGTGAGTTTGGAAATTCTAAATTATGCCTAAATAATAATAATAATGTTTAAATAATGCATTACAATTTACCCAAACCCAATTAATTTTAGTTGACTAAAATGTACTGGAGATTTTAGTCGACTAAAATACGACTAAAACTAAAATGCCATTTTAGTCAAAAGACTAAAACACAACTAAAACTAAAATGGCATTATAGTCAAATGACTATGACTAAAACTAAATCGAAATTTGATGTCAAAATTAACACTACCTGCCACAGATAACAAATTCCCCCAGTTGTACTATAATGTTGTTTTGAATACTCTGTGGTTTTACAGTTCTTTGACCACATCACGTGTGGCACATGCACACTACAATTTTATTGCACACCCTCTTTTGGACCACTAATGAATTGGTGTGTTTAGATTTTTTCTCCTAAAGCATGGTGTTGGTGAGACTGGCGGAATGTTCAGGGATTGTACAATCGTATTGTATAGTGCAGGGATATGCAATTAGCGGACCTCCAGCTGTTGCAGAACTACACATCCAATGAGGCATAGCAAGACTCAGACAGCCACAAGCATGACACCCAAAGGCAGAGGCATGATGGGACTTGTAGTTTTGCAACAGTTGGAGGTCCGCTAATTGCATATCCCTGGTATAGTGTATAGCTTGAGTTATACACAATTTTTGGATATATTTTATTCATGTTTTTTTATTCAGATTCTGTCAATGTTACCTGACATAAAATTTTATACAATCAATACTTTGGCTATTGGGTCTTTAGTTTTGGTCTATGACTCTAGGGAGGAGATATTGTATTGATATGGAGATGTCCTTATATCTTTTCTAGTCCTGATGAAGGGGGGGTTTGGATCGTCCCCTGACTTTTACTGGAATAAAGTTTTATGTGGACCATTTAACAGTGCTGCGCTGCTTCAAATTTTCTTTTATTAAATGACATTACAACCCAAGGAGACCATGGAGATCCTCTTGAGTGTAGAAACCACCTGCCAAGGAACTAGATTAATTACATCAAAATCAGTACTTTAAGACAGCAAAACCAATAAGATAACCTTGTGGGCTAAGTGCTATTTTTCCACTTTCTTAAACTCCTTTAAAATGTCAGTGTCCACCTTTTCCATTATACTCTCAATACCCTCCCTCAACAGAAGAGCCCAGGGATGCACTTGAGGCCAAATCGAAAAGCAGTTTTACATCTGAGAACCATGTGCAGATAACACCTAGAGAACTCTTTGCTGCCTTCATCATTTCTGCAAGGCCAGTGTTTGAGCTGTATGTCTTGTAAGAAACTAAACATGGAAGGGACAGACTTACAATGAGTTTTTTTTTATTTATATAAAAGATACATTTAAAAAATATAAATATCTAAATAAAAAATACAGTTTAAAAATATATTTAAAAACCTTCTACCTCAGCATGCAGAAACTCTGCCACTCACGTTAGGCCAGGCAGACATCTTTTTTAATAAAGGAAGCTTACTATATGTAATGGCAAAAATGGCAAATGTGGGGAAAAAGGAGATGATTTGACGCACACAACTTGACCGCACAAGTTTACGGTGGCATGGTTCACACAAAGGCCAGTTTTGCTTATGTCAGCAACAAATGTCAAACCAAAGCCGCTTTGTGGGAGGGTGGCCAGCCTATGCCCTTCGAGCCCTTTCACACAAGCTTTCCAATTAGGTCCGCATGTCTGTTTTTTAGACAAACTGATCATAAGCTCCATGCACCTCCTAGTCCATCCAGGTTCAGAAAAAACCCCCAGAAAAGGACTGCATCTTTTCCGTTTTTTTCAGACCTAAATGTGACCGATTGGAGGTAGCCTGATGTAAACAGACATAAGTCCATTTGCATCCGACCACCCATAGAGCTATCATGGGTCTGCCCTTGTCCACTATGTAAATGTGGACACAAAGGTTTTCCACCTACAGCTATGCCTACAGTGTGGTGGATCAAAACACTAACAGTAAATGTATCAAATAGTTTTATTGCACCACTTCTTCAGAATTGGTACATATGGGGCAATTCTTGAATGTTGGTAGTAGATCCCCAAAAAAATTAAATACAATAAATGTGTCCCTTTGTATTAGAGAAGAGTACAACAACTTGCTTGAAAACTCCCCCAAAAACATATTTTTCCTAACTACTAGCACCACAACACTCCTTCTTATCCTAAACATCAGCACCCCAACACTCCTCCTTCTTGTATGACATACCACATAAAGGTGAAGGACAGGCATGGCCTTTTGTGCAAAATAATGGCACTGGCTCTGGACCTTGTGTTCCAAATAATGGAGGATAGGTACCTGCAAGTATGGTATATTACAGGCCACAAAAAGCAGTCCAATATAAAATGACTGTTATGCACTCTTCAGGAAGAGAAAGAGGAGAAAAAGATCACATAAAATGGCTGATAAGCGCATCTGTAAGGGAAGAGGAGCAGGAAAAAGCACATTAACAAACCAAAAAACATGTATGCTATGTATTAAGAGTGCTTGCAGGCAAGTGGCTAATCTGTGTCTGGATTTACTTTAAAGAGAAATGGTTTGTCAGTCACTTCACTACCTTCTGCTCTATTCTCCACATCACCTCTCTGATATGTGCAACCCTAAAGGGTAGATTTTAGCCGTAGGATTCAACGTTTACCTTTTTGCTCCTGCCTGCCTTTCCTCCTGGCTGTAGAATATTCCCCATCCATTTTCTACTGCCTGCCCTTTCCCTTGCATTGTGGAAGGATGGGCAGTCTTTTTTCTTTTTGCAATGGGGCAATGTGGAGTATAGACCTAGAATTTTATTTAAGGGAGTACACAGGTTGTATTGCCATCCCTGTCCATGTTTGCTTTATCAGGGTAGGGACGACCTTTCTAGTAAAAAAATAAATAAATGTGTACAAATAGGTGTGTAATCATTTTATATAACAGCCACAATCAAACCAAACACAACATCCAGTTTATGACAGCCAAGAAGCCGATCCAGACTGCCTCTGTCTATTTGCTCACTGCGTTTGAAATTGGCCAGCATCAGAATAGTACAAGAGCAGTTGACACCACATACAGTTTAATCGCATCTCCCAAGAATGTAATTGAAAGGACTGCTGTTTTTTCCATGTCACCCTCAAAATTGCATAATAAGGAGGGCCCTCTCATCAATGTTAGGTAGTTTTTATTTATACATTTTGCATTGGTACTTGTACCCTACAGCAATGCCCAGTTCCCTATGCCCTTTGACAAACCCGTTCTTATTTGCCTGAAAATTTATAGAATTGGTTTTCAAGGGCGTCCCCTATCTTCATTGTTCCTGTGTTACACATATAACAGCTTCCAACAATATTATAGCTGATTTTTTTTTTTTACATGATGTCCTAATTTAAGAGGCCCTATTGCTGGAAACAGTAAAAACATCATCTGCTTTTACAGTAGCTGTATAGCGCCATTCCAACAATATTTCCTCCTTAAGTTAGAATAATGAGGGTCCCCTACACACTTCTATCACTGGAAACTGGACTAGGGGGTTAAGAACAGTTTCCAATCTAAGCCAAGTCTATGGCATTCCTTGAAGCTAAATTCCAACCAGAACATTTGTTTTACTTTTTGAATATAGTGGAGAAAGGCTAGTTATCCCATTAGTTCCTTAATATTTGATCCTGTAGAAGGGATACCCCAACCCCTGGTCCTAACACAGCTGCAAAGCACACGCCATCAACTAGACATTTCTAAAATTTATTTTTTCATATGTTCTAAGGAGAATTGGCCACTGACACCATTATAGGGGCTTATCCACATGAATCTATGGAGGAGAAACACATAAGTGGAGAAACAGGTAGTTCTGCTCATAGCTGAGTTCTGACTGCCACAACAAGACTGTCGTTGGCTATTGGAGTTCCCTCTGTTTAAGCACAGTATAGGGCAGAACAGAATTTGGAACAAAGACCCTTTTTATAAGTTCAGTGTGACAATGTTAAGTCTGAGCTGTGATAGGTTTTAAATTGGGACAATAAAAGTAGAATTAAGGATTAGGCTTGTGCAATTCGTGTCGTAACTAATCGAAATTCGTCCGAATTTAGCAACTTTCGGACATTCGGAAGCATTCGAATCTCCGAACAAAGCAATTACGAATAAAACCGAATCCGAAATAAATTATATCACAAATAGCGAATACCCGAATGTCTTCAGCATAATTCGTTATGAAAAAAGTTACGAATGTACGAATCCATTCGAAGCACAATAACACTCTGCTCTGCTCTCTGCTTCTCCCTCACCGTGCTGAACTCCCTCTCAAAATGGTGTACAGGGGCGGAGGCTATAGCCGCATGTAAAAAACTAAAGTAAAATACGAGATTTTGAATCGTTACAAATAACCGCTATGTATTTAGAAAAGTACAAATCCATTCGAAGCACATTAGGCATAATAGGCAGCGTCGTTGTGAGAGAGACACGGAAAATTACGAATCAACGAACCCAAAAAAAGTTACGAAAGTAGGAGTTGTGTCCAGAATCAACGAAAAAACAATGTACTCTACCGAAAGTACGAATTAGTTCGAACACGAAAAATCCCGTCTAGCAAAATTATGAACGATTACGAATCAACAGGACCGAAAAGAAACGAACCGAAACTAAACAAATTTTTCCGTTGTGCACAAGTCTATTAAGGATTATTAATGACTTGTGGAATCTTTTAAAAGTGAAGAGGCCTTATCATACCATTGTTAGACCATTTAATATTTACTGCGTTGCTATTTTAAACTTAAATGTTTTTCTGTCAGTAGCTATATAGCTCACGCACATATGGAAAAAAAATAGGAATAACAAAATAATACAGTAATTCCAATAAGGTCTGCTAAAACTACATTTCAGCTACTTAGAATGTTATGATGCTATTATACAATATGTGGTATAGGAACAAAGGTAACATCATCTACTGAGCCCCTTGCTCTGGCTGGTCCATTTTTCAACTCTAATTCAAGAATGCTTGCCTTATTTGCTCTTACTGCATTGACCCCTTCGTTTTCTGTACTTTTCAGGAAAAAGCAAGGCAGGATTTTAGCCATGGCTTAGGATGGTCAAGCCGCCAGGGGCAGCAAAGAGGTCATGTTGCCAACTGTCAGTATCCTGTATACTAATAATTAGACTGCCACTCTGCCTGTCAATCTAATCAAGATGGGTCCCCCATGTTGCTGTCCCTGCAAAATCTGTGTTTTTGTGTTGTTTTTTTTTCTTTCTTTGTGTAGTATATTGTTTAGCTACAATTGCTCTGAGTCTATAGACCTAAAACCAAGCTGCTATATATAGAATATAGTTAGAGTCTCCCCTAATCTTCTACTAATCAGTTCTAAGTATACCAGTGCAGAGTGGTCAAACTGTCTCTTTATGTCAGCACGCCTTGTATAGGCATGATTTGTGATCTTGCTAGTATGATATTAAGGCTAGCCCGTTCACTGGGATAGGATGTGGAGAGGCACAACACATTTGACTTAGAAGGGCATAAAGAGTAATTCTGGCCCTCACCAGAAGAGCCTGTTGTGCTCACATAAATGTCATAGTGTTTTAAGTAGTTGGGTATATGGAAGGTGTTATATACAATGTAAAAGTTTGGGCCCTGGTTAACATTTTGTTCTGTATGACACACTAAACCAGACTACAGAGCTACCAAAATAATAAAAAAATATCCTTTACAAAAGGTTTGATGTTAACAGTGGTTCTACACCTGCTACAAAACAGCAAGCCCCAGCAGATGGTGACAGGGGTTATTGAGAGAGGTTATTCCTCAACAGCTCAACTGCTTTAGCCTGCTCTTTAAAAAAAAACTCTGACCTAGTAGACCTACTTTACAATATGTGTGCTTCTCAACTTCAGAGACAAAGCTTATTTAACAGAGGAAACACAAAAGTCAAACAAACACAAACAGATTAAAGAGGAAATTAAGGAAATGTTTCTAGTGGATACTGTAGAAAGAATGCATTGAAAGCAGTATTTGCTTCTAGTTGCCAGCCCCGAGGCTATGTTTGGACTTTGCAGTGAGTGCTACTTGTGATTTCTTCACTTGTTCTGTTCAGTAGATTAATGGCATTAACGAAGCTTCCATTAGCATCAGAAATTAGACTTTGGTGAGGGGGGAAGCATGGTTGATAAAGGCGTCCATGCAGAAAGCCACATGACTACAGAATTGATAAGGCTAAAGATGAAACAGAGCTTCATTGGAAAAGGAGAAGCCAGGAAATGCCACTACAAATTAGCCTATGGCCTGGTTTCTTTTCCCTTCATTATACAAACTCCCTCAAGAGAATAAAAGACAAGGTTGTGACCCCTTCTTATATGCCCTTTCTGTATAGGTTTTACTCAGAAGACCTTAAGGGGAGTGTATGTGTAAGTATTTGTGTCAGTGTGGGTCGACAAATGCACACACACATGCAGGTGGCAGAGGGTGGAAAAGCTCTGGTTTAAATGAAACCTGACAACTGCTTAAAGAAAGAATAGCCTAATTCCCACCCACATATTAATCAGTGGAGCAGCTAATGAAGCACAGCAAAGGAGGTTTAAATACAACGGTTACTGTTCTGGGTATCTTTTAATCACAGGTTTAGTTAAATAGAAACTTTTTAGTTTAGCAAGTTTTTATATATAGCAGAATGGAACCAACAAACCAACAGGAGTTGTGCAAACATAACGTAAAATTAGAAGAACTGCAGTGTATCTAAGAAAATACTGCCAGAGAAAAGCATCAGTCCACCTAAAAGTGATATTTTAATTATAGGTATAGCTTGGTGATCCGATTCACCCCTGGCTCCATTGTAGGTTGTTAATGCTCCAAATTAGCTCCCCCTACTATAATTAACAAACCTTTTCCTGTCAAATTTGGGTGTTTGCAGATACCTTTGTTTGTTTCATCAAAATCCAACAGGAAGAGAGGGAGACCCATGTAAAGGCCACAACAGACCTGGACATTCATGCACAAAGATCTCATCAATACACTCTTTAACAGACAAGTGGTGTACCTCGCAGGGGCAGGGGGAATTCCTCCCAGGTACAGCCAGTTGGTAGTTGCTCTGGGACTGCACACCCTGTACACTATCATTATGTGGGAGTATCTGCAGAGGTGCAAATTCCTTTTCCCATGGCTCAGCAGGCACACCTACATACAGTAATGTGCCAGACAGCCCTGTCAGATATCATATAGCTCTAAAGTGTCATATAATACAGCTGAGGGCAATCCCAGGACGACTTTCACTTTATCAAATGCAGCTGTTGATGAGGTCTGGTGAGTTTCAATGAAGGGGAGATTTTTACTAGAATGGTTTGCTATGGAAGAAGGTGTTTTTTACTGGAGAGGAGAGAAAGATTTATGCTGCAGGGTGGGGAGGGAGGTTGGATGTGGGCGGCAATCTTCCTTGAGGGGGAAAGAGCAGGAATTGTTTTGCATTCGCACATTTATTTTCCACATATTGTCATGATTGCCCATCTGCTGCATGCACATTGTTTTTCTTTCAACATATTGCAAGATTGCCCACCTGTTGCCCACATTTTGTCATGATTGCCTGTTTGTTGCCCACATATTATTTCTCACATACATTTGGCCATAATTGCTCATTTTTTGCCCACATATTGCCTCAATTGCCAATTTGTTGCCCAAACATTGTCACAATTGCTATTTGTTGCCCTTGTATTGTAACCATTGTCCAGTTGCTACCAATTTATTGTAACAATTGACTCTTTGTTGCCTATGTATTGTCACCATTGTCCAGTTGCTACCAATTTATTGTAACAATTGACTGTTGCCTTAGTATTCGCATATTTGCAAATTTTTGTCTAGGTATTGTCAAGTCAATGCTGTTTTGGGGACCAAATTACTATAATTTACCCCCTATATGCCTATCACTATCGAAGCATGCCCCTATTGTTCTCATGTCTCACCACAGTAAACTATGCATGGCACTATTAAACCCTTGAATTTTATTTTATGTAGCGTATCATTATTATGCCTGTGTTTCTCCACATCCTAATCCTATTTTATTTTTTTACCAGCATGATTATATATACAACTTTCAGATAAAAAGATATACACTGACACCTTTTTTATGCCCATCACCAGTGTTCATTCAATTTAATGTTTATTACTGGAAATAATTTTGATGTTCAGATGAGAATTTTGGGTGTTAAAAAAACAACCTGCCCGGGTGTGAAATTTGGTAGGTACACTGCTGCTGGGAGTTATATGAAAACCTGATGCCGCGTACACATGACCATTTTTCATGACTAGAAAAATGCCATTTTTTTATTTGGTCATTAAAAACGATCATGTGTAGGCTCCAGAGCATTTTTCGCAACATGAAAAATGGCCATTAAAAATTTGGAACATGCTCTATTTTTTCTCGTCGTTTTTCACGTCGTCGTTTTGCTCGTCGTGAAAAATGGAGATGGCAAATTCATCACGCTGTAACAGACTGGAGAGCACGAGGCTGAAAAGCGCGAATAGTCTCTCACCAAACTTTACTAACACGAGGATTAGCAAAAGCAGCCCAAAGGGTGGCGCCATCCAAATGGAACTTCCCCTTTATAGTGCTGTCGTACGTGTTGTACGTCACTGTGCTTTGCTCAAGCATTTTTTTTCACGATAGTGTGTAGGCAAGGCAGGCTTGAGAAGAATCACGTCGAGAAAAACGTCGAGAAAAACGTCGTTTTTTTCAATGACATTAAAAACGGTCATGTGTACGCGACATTAGGTCCTTTAACTCTCCAGCATGTAAAAGAAAAAAAAAAAAACAATTGTTACCTGGGAGGTCTGATCCTTTAAACTAAACTCAGTGAACTCAGGAAAAGCAAAAAGTGGGGGGTTTTAGTCATCACGGAGTTGGGCTTTATGGAAACATGGCCTTCTAGTACCCCACCACTGACTGGCACAAGAGGATGGGACAAGAACACAAGAGACTTCTTTAGGGGTCATGGGAAAAAACAATAGATATGTGGCCCAGCAATTTTATGTTCTGCACCTCTACTGACCTAATAATTTTTCTTACTTATGGTCACCTCCATTGGTCCCTCAGAGTATAGCTGACCAGTAAGTATGCATGAGGCCGCAGAATTCATGAAGAAGAGCCTGCCAGGACCATGTCAGAGGAAAATTGCTGGCCTGTGGAGGTAATAAGGTATTATCCAAGGTGGGCTGCACTTAGGGTATTGGGGGACTGCACTGTGTGACTATATGTATGATCATGTAAGTTTCACACTAAAGCTAGCCAGTCAACAAAGTTGGAGGTATAGTAGCAGATGGCAATTGGCCTAGGGGAGCAGGAATTATAAATCAACACCGACATTCTATACGCAATCTTATGCCTAAAAAGCTACTAGTGTATATTTTGTCTCCCTGCCCCACCAAAAATAAATTGGAAGCTGAGCCTTTTTTAGTTCAGATTAATTACCACACAGGAGTAAACATATGCATTATTTCAGATAGACATTGGGGGCACCATAAAAAGTATATTTGTTTTTTTACAAAAAAGATGGTCGACTTGTCAGATTACTATTATTTGTTTATTTTGTAGCAATAGCTGTAAAGAACAAACTTTAAACAATCCATGTCCCAAAAGCCATAAAGCTAACCTTAACAAGACACAGGGTTGCTACAAGAATGTGTAAAATGGGTTATTGTGTACCAGTTTCTATGCAGTATGTGAACTGCGTTTTAACAATCGCTGCTGCTGAAACATTATCTTGGTAAACTAATAAAATAGGTCTACTATCTCTTTAATTAAAGCTCCTTGGTTTGAGGTTTAAAACAAAACCATCATTTTATGGAGCAGGTGTGTATCTGAAAGAGAAGGAAACAAGATCTGCCTAGTTCATGAGATATAAAGAAGGGACATTAAGATAAAGGCTTGGTTAGAGGACCGGATAAGACTTTATTGAGGTGTCACTTCATTGGTGATATTACACAAATCTCAAGTATTTTAGAAAAGCTTCTGGGTTTGCATCTTTATCTACAAAGTTAATGTGCACGTTAAGCCATTTTTTTTTTGTTTTGGATAGAGCGGGGAAGGGCTAGAATCCTTGTTAGGTTTTTTATTGCTGTTTTCTCCTCCACTGAGAAGATTCACACTCTTGTTCTTTTTTAATCATTGTCAGCTGACTGAAGTGGGGGGAAATTCAACATTGTAAATTGTCATCAGAACCTGAATAGAAGGGAAATCTTCCAATGGGGACACTTGTTCTGAAGCCAACTGTCTAAAAGAGGCTCTCTCTACTTTGGACAAAAGTAGGGAAATTCTCTCCATTTAGGTTTTTAACCCTTTCCACCCCACCCCAAAGAAAAGTTTTGGCTTTAGATATACTTTAAAGTAGGGATGCACTGATACCAGTTTTCTAAGACTGAGTACGAGTAACGATACTTTTTCTTAACTATTCGCCAATACCAATTACTGATACCTATTGTTTGCGTCATGTGTCAAGTGTAGTGGTATTTTCTTCACTACACTTATTTGCTGTGCCTCTGCCAGTATTAGTGCAACGCTACTTCAAAGCAAACCTCTTATGTGATCATTCAGGCATATAGGGCTAAGGGACAAGTTGCTTTAATGCCCTCCTCCGCAGAAGTCATAATGGCCTTTCCTTCCTCCACTGCTCAGCTACCATGAGCAATGAAAATTCACAGTACTATCGTATATGAAGGAGTATGTCACTCATTTCCCTTCACTTTATGTGACAGTACTTGGTTATTGGCTCAGAGCTGTCATTTGGTGGCAGGGAAAGAGAGTCTTCTGCCCTCTGTAAGCTCTGGCTACAGTGCTTTGGAGGTTACAAGAAAGTTTATTTCCTCACTCCCAATGACTATAATGCAAGGCCTGCCCTTTTCATCCAGATCCCCTCTATTGCATTTTTAGGGATAGCTCAAAATTTGGGATTTTCTATTACTTTCACTTATAATAATAATGGTAAACAGGAAAAATAGAACAGATAATAATAGAATAAAACGGGGGCACAAACAGCAATAAAAACTGACAAGTGTTCTAATCCCTCTCTACTCTATCCAAAACGGAAAAAAAAAAGTTTTGCCTTTAGTTGTACTTTAAAAAAAAACTGTTTTTTTGCCTTGCATTAAACTTAAAGTTTTTCCCCTACCTCCCTAACAGATAAATAGGAAAAAGGATGGTGACATATATTATTAGGAAACTGTGTAGGTAGTAAAACAGGCAAGATGAACGATAATGTACTGGCAAATTAGCAAATCTAAACCACCATAATAAATAATTCTCCAAACTAGCTTTCAAACTGATGTATTTTTAAGGGAATGTTGCCCAAAACAGATTTTGCAAGCACAAGCTAGGCCAAGGACCACTCTGGAAGCAGAGAGAGGAATGCTGTACACCATCTTTTATTACTTAGGACATCTGTTTTAAAGGGAATCTATAAGAGTCTTTTCCCTGAACTACCGTGCCCGGTTTTATTAAGCAAATTTCAATTGACCATCTGACATCACAAGGAGAGATCAAATGTGGCAGAGAGAAACAAATCCACAGTGGATTCATCTGTGGCAGTTAGTTCCTGACAGTAGCTTTCCTTTCTGATGACATGTTGATGATGGCTTAAAGAAAAAAAAAAAAGTGTTAAATGAAGCACATTTTTTTATGTTTTTTCTTATAGTTTACAAATCCTACAAAACTTCCTTTGACAGACATCAAGTGAAACATCGCTATATTCAGCACACATAATACCGACATGGAGTATTTTCCATCCTCTGACAAATGCTGCCTTGTTGCATTTATAATATGTGTGATAATTTATTATCCATCATTCATGTAGTATAATTCAAAGTGCTTATATCATTTATATGGTTCTTTCCACCACTGCTGCTTGCAGTGTTTTTTCTGCAATCACTCTATGGACCATAATACCTGCAACCAAAATGTATATGTTTAGATGTTGTTTGGGAAAAGTGCTTTTTTAGTTTATACCCTTATTACAAAATATTTTTTGCTGTATAGAGACCCAGAATATGTGTCAAAACTGTACAAATGAAAAAAAAAAAAAAAAAGAACGCTGTAGTGCTGAAAGCCTAATAATTGTTTTATCACATATATCAAAAAAAGAAAGTTCATCCCCCGAGGTGGGCTTATAATGATGCCACAGTGGCCTGCAGATGCTAACATGTGTCCAGGGTCTACTGCACCCCCTGTCCTTATATACAACAACTGCATTAGGACTAAAACTCTTTACCCCCGAATTGCGGGGGAGGGGGTCACAAATAGACTGGGCTTCACAGGTACATTTAGACCAAATTTCATTTTTAAGAGGCCCAGGCTCCTAAGGGGCATGATTGCCCTTAGTAAGGTCTAGAAAACTACCAACAGCCGAATCCCAAACCAGTGTGGTGCTCTCTTTGACCAGATGGGGAACTATAGGTGCCGACTAAGCAATTGTGGTGCATGCAGGTTGATGTGGCACCACAGGAAGAAGGTCACTGGGACAGATGGCAAAAATCATACAATCAAGCAATTCATTAATTGCAGTACCCAACATTTATTTATGGGATGATCTCCTTTACGTTTATACCCCTGAGAGTTTGGTTTTGGAAACACAAGCGTAGCATACTGAATGGCAGCGACAAAAGTATTGGTTTCTCGCCACTTTTTAGATAGACACAACAAAGACCCGACTGGCTTGAGGGTCTTTGGCATTGAAGCGATCATGGGTGATCTGGACAGTGGCAGAAAGCACCAAAAGCTATGCTGGAGAGAAACATATTTGTTTAATACATTGTAGTTTGGCAAATCCCGTTTCCAAAGAGTTGAATGGAAACTTAGAAGTACATGGCTACATGCGGCCTTTTAGGCCCCACTCGTTCATCCATTGAGCCTTAGATAGGAAAGTGGGCCAGCTTAGCCCCTGAGATGACATTTAAGTGTATGTGTATGGCTTTATGCACATGCATCTTTGGAAGGTGTGTGTGGGCACGTGTGGGTGCATGACCTGCCTGCACAATACATGCACTTGTATGTGTTTCAGTTAACAGTCTGTGTATATATCACTGTGGCTGTGCAATTGGAGGGGAGCTGCTGGAATTAATAGAGGTTTTCTGGGGGGGGGGGTGTATGTCCATTTCAGACACCCCAAGTAGACAGGGTAGCCATTGTAAATGCAGGTTGTCTGGTGCTGGGTGGCGAGAGATCATTGGAATAGTCAGGGTGAAATTTGTGTTCCCTCTGTTGTATGCTCCAGGACAGTGAGTGGGTCAAAGTAGATCAAGAAAGTCTGACACTGTCCCTCCTGTGGAGGATTGGATACAGATTTGGGTTGAGAAGCCAGAAGTATTGGCTGGATTGCACAGCCAAATAGCACTTCCACTCAATTGATTTGGTGTGCATTCCAACATTGGAAGTGACATTTTGGATTGCTAATATATACACAGGTATATTGAAGGTTTGAAACCTGTCACAAATGAAGCATGGAAGATGTCATTGTGGATTTATTTTTCTGAGCTAGTTATATACGTACAGGCTATTTTGCTGACCCAATGGCCTCAGGATCTGTGCCACTGATTTAATACAAGGTACCTTTCTCAGACATTCTTGATCTTGTATACTTGTGCCGGGTCAGTGACACAAAATACTGGTGCCAGCATTTCAGCCAACTAGCCAGCCAACTATCATGCTCATAAACAGGGCAGAAAGGGCAGACTCCATATTTCTCTAAACTTTAAGAGGGAAGTTTAGATATAAATAATATTTTTTAGGAGGGAGTTGTTCATTAGAGATGGCAACACACTCTCCAGTATGGATTCAGAGACACACCTGTGGAAGCCCTGGTTCACAGACGAGCTTTTCTGTGTCTTGATTCTACAAATTTTTAACATTGGCTATGCACAGCATAATATATCATCCAGCATATTGGAAAATATCTCTTCTGATGATGTGCAATGTTCATTACTTTTTCTTTACCTGGTAATTTTGTAATTTTTGTGATGTTTCAATCAGTTGTATCATTTGTTTCAATCCAGACTTGTAGCGAAGCAGTAATGAGTACTTCCAGTCAATAGAAGAGGTTATTTTTGCACACAGGCAGTGTAAGATTCTATTGCATGTTGTACTGTGAGAATTTGTTAAAAGAAGAAGTATCGCCAAAGCTTTTTCAGCTGTACTTCTATGGATCACAGGAGTGCAGTTCGTTCTGCACTCCTGTGACCAGTTTTTGCTGTCAGCTGAGATCACAGAGCCAGTCCAGGCTCTGAAAAGATCCCAACCATATGGTCGGGATCCACCCAGATGCCTGGACTGACAGCTGGCTCAGCCTCTCAACAAGCCACTGGGAGACTGAGACAGCTGTGCCTACCCCCTCCAGAGCCCTATAACTCTATGCAGGCTGAACGCTGAGAACTGAGCAATCAGTGGTGCTTGATTGCTCAGTTCTTGTCTGAGAACCGGCAAGGAACAGAGGCAGCATCGGATCAATGCTACATCCACCTAGGTGAGTTTTTTTTTATGAATCCAAATGTTCTCTTTTAATAACCTATAATTTTAAGCTGGTAAGGATATTACTAGGGGATTACTCCTGTTATTGTTTTTGCGGAACTGTAAAATTGATATAGATATGGTCTTTTTAGCTTTCATAGATGTATTTATGTGCTGTAGATAATTTTACTGTTGACATTTAAAAAAAAATATAGGCTGCCATTACTGATCTCCATCTGGAAATGCTAGTTGCCTGGTTCTCATGTGAATCCAATGGTTTCAACATTTTATGGGTCACTGGCCTAAAACATGCAAGCAGCAGGTAAAGTCTGAAGTTCCAAACAGCATAACTAATACCTGTTAGTGACTAAAAAGAAGTTAAGCATTTGAACAAAAGAAGCATGAAGAAATGAAGCAGGCATTTTAAAATTGCAATCAGTTGGACATTTTGGGTTCATTTTATTTCCTTTAACTTAAATATACACTTATTTCAATTGTTGTTATATATCTTTCCCCAAAGCTGAAAAATAAAATAACTAAACATACAAATGGGTGACTAGAGCTTCCCCTGCTGGCTCAAAAGAATGTAAATACTGTACTAATAAATGTTAAAAGTACAATACTGTTCTAATGGCACATGACACATGAATCTCTTTCATGTCTATTTGGAATTATATATTGTGACAGCAGGAAGGTAAAGTCACCTGGTTGCATCCAGGGGGGTAGATATATTTCGCCCAGATTCAGGCTTTACGCCGATTTATACAGCTAGGTGGAGAGTTGTATAAGCCCAGCTGAGACTAGTGGGCTCATTGATGACTCATACCTCTAGGGAGAGGGCTGGGCGTCGTGCAGACAGGGAGTTGATGAGGCCAGCTGAAGCTTGTCAGCTCATTTAGGCCTCTATAAAAAACTCCCAGATTCATTAGATGTTAGCTCATGCCTGGAAGCAGACCTGTGTGGACTGTCTAGGGAGAGTGAACCCCTGTGCGGTGAGAGAAAGCCTGTGTGGCTATATTTTGCTTGGACATTTAAAACCAGGGACTAGGACAGCACTAGGCTGATCCCAGTCGTTAGTTAGGAAACCTGTAAGTTTAGTCAGAGGTCAAGTTGACCAGGATTTATTTTGTGTTTGTTTTTTTTGCCTTGCTGTGTTTTTGTCACTGTAAATAGAAAATAAACCGCACCTTTTTGATTTTGAAAACCACAACCTCCGTCTGCTGGGCCTGTTTTTGGGTGGGGAGCCCATCCCGGGGGTCACACATACCCGCTGCCGAGCTAGCCCCCTCACAGTTGGTGGAGAACCAGTGGCAGTTTTTTTTTAAGCCAGCATGGAGGAGATACTGAAACAGCTGGCTCTAGCAAATGCCAATCAACAGCAGACAAATGCAGGTTTGCAAAGGAGCCTTGCAGCCCAGCAGCAAGCTCATCAACAGAGCCTTGCAACTTTACAACAGAGTCTGGAGGCTCAGCAACAAGCCCAACAGCAATCTGAGGCCCGCTTCATAGACCTGTTGCAGAAGCAAGAGCAGAGACTACAACAACAGATGGAAGCAGTAATGCAGCAACGTCCGCAGACCGGTGAGGAAAGCCGTCCCACTAATACCGCGTCCTTTGGGGTGAGTCGTTTATTGACAAAAATGACTGGAGAGGATGATCCAGAGGTATTTTTGACCACATTTGAAAGGACCGCTGAAAGAGAAAAGTGGCCTGAGGAGCAGTGGGCTGGACTGGTGGCTCCTCTGTTAACGGGTGAATCGCAGAAAGCTTACTATGACCTAGAGCCTGACCAAGCAAAAGACTATGTGATGCTAAAAGCTGAAATATTGGCAAGGCTGGGTGTCACCCTGGCTGTCCGGGCTCAGCGTGTGCATAACTGGACTTTCCAGCTTGGAAAACCCCCCAGGTCTCAAATGTATGATCTCATTCACCTGAGCAGAAAGTGGCTACAGCCAGAGACTTTGTCCGCACCAAAGATTGTGGAACGTGTTGTAATGGATCGGTTTTTGAGAGCTCTTCCTACTGCCATCCAAAAGTGGGTAAGCCATGGAGACCCAGAGACGGCCGATGGTCTTGTGGATCGTGTGGAGAAATACTTGGCTACAGAGAACCTGACGGCCTCTTCCAGAGACACTCGGACTTTCCACCCTAAGACCAGACCATCCCCAGGGGCGGATAAGATGATTCCAAGGGGTAAGGGTGGAGAGAGTGAGAGGGTGGGAGCTCTACCCCAAGTTTGGCGAGAACAGCCTGGGAAATCAGCGGCTCAAGAGGCGGCAAGAAGGATCATTTGCTACCGCTGCCGGCAAGCGGGACATATTGCAGCAAATTGCCCGGTTTTGGAGGAACCCATGCAGTGTGACTTTCTGACGGGCAGACGTCAGTCGCTGTGTGCGACAGTCGCATGCACTGCCATTCGGGGAACTGAGAAACATTTATGCAAAATGTGTATTAATGGTAGAAATGTTGTGGTATTGCTGGATTCAGGTAGCCTTGTGACCCTGATAAAGGCTGAGTTAGTTAAAACAGAGGTCTCTGGGAATAGCAAGGTAGCCGTTATTTGTGTGCATGGGGACACCCGAGAGTATCCAGTGACTACAGTGTGTTTCGAGACCCCCAAAGGTACCCTTTCTCATCCAGTGGGCTTAGTGTCTCAGTTACCGCATGACGCCATTGTGGGAAGGGATTTTCCGAAGTTCTGGGAACTGTGGGATGATCATGAGCCCCCCACTGGTGCCCCTATGTACCAGGAATATGATAGCCAGAACTCCTCTGAGAGTGGTGAGGACTCTCCCGAATTTCCCTTGTCAGTATTGGCAGGGGAGACTCAAGAAACTGGAGAGGAGCCCACCTCCTCAGACGAAAACCTACCGTCTGTGGAGTTTTCTGATCTTGAGGTTCACAGGGAAAACTTTGCCACAGAACAGTTGAAAGACCCCGCCCTAATAAAGGCACGGGAAAACGTAGTGAAAATAGATGGCGAGTTAGTGAACCCAGATAATACCTGCACTTACCCATACTTCAGCGTAGAGAAGGACCTACTGTATCGGGTGGCAAAAAGGGCAGAAGAAACCGTTGAGCAGCTGGTGGTGCCCAAACCTTACAGGAAGTTGGTGTTGGAGTTGGCCCATGGGCACATTCTTGGAGGTCATCTGGGGACAGAGAAAACCCGAGAGAGGGTATTACAGAGATTCTATTGGCCTGGGGTGATGAAGGACATAGAAAATTATTGTTCCTCCTGCCCTGTGTGTCAGAGGTCGGCCCCGATGCCACACTTCCGTAGCCCGCTGGTCCCTCTACCCATCATTGAGGTCCCGTTTGAGAGAATCGCAATGGATTTGGTAGGTCCTATAATCAAGTCCGCTAGGGGGCACCAGTACATATTGGTTATAATGGACTATGCCACCCGTTATCCAGAAGCGATCCCTCTCAGAAATACCTCGGCCAAAACCATAGCCAAAGAGCTATCTCTTGTTTTTAGCCGGGTGGGTATTTGTAAAGAACTGCTTACGGACCAAGGTACACCCTTTATGTCCCGGGTTATGAAGGAGCTGTGTAAATTGTTCAAAGTGACGCAATTACGTACATCTGTGTATCACCCCCAAACCGATGGGCTGGTTGAAAGATTCAACAAAACCCTAAAACAAATGTTGAAGAAAGTGGATGGCTCAAAACAAGGAAACAAATAGAAGAGTGAATAGGTGGTTCCTGGCCCTCCAGGAATTCAACTTCACAGTAAAGCATCGCCCTGGCGTTCAAATGGGGAATGTGGATGCTTTGTCTCGAGTACATGAATGCCTGATTGCTGGTGTTCCAACCCCGAGGTTAAAACAAGAGGGGGGGGTATGTGACAGCAGGAAGGTAAAGTCACCTGGTTGCATCCAGGGGGGTAGATATATTTCGCCCAGATTCAGGCTTTACGCCGATTTATACAGCTAGGTGGAGAGTTGTATAAGCCCAGCTGAGACTAGTGGGCTCATTGATGACTCATACCTCTAGGGAGAGGGCTGGGCGTCGTGCAGACAGGGAGTTGATGAGGCCAGCTGAAGCTTGTCAGCTCATTTAGGCCTCTATAAAAAACTCCCAGATTCATTAGATGTTAGCTCATGCCTGGAAGCAGACCTGTGTGGACTGTCTAGGGAGAGTGAACCCCTGTGCGGTGAGAGAAAGCCTGTGTGGCTATATTTTGCTTGGACATTTAAAACCAGGGACTAGGACAGCACTAGGCTGATCCCAGTCGTTAGTTAGGAAACCTGTAAGTTTAGTCAGAGGTCAAGTTGACCAGGATTTATTTTGTGTTTGTTTTTTTTGCCTTGCTGTGTTTTTGTCACTGTAAATAGAAAATAAACCGCACCTTTTTGATTTTGAAAACCACAACCTCCGTCTGCTGGGCCTGTTTTTGGGTGGGGAGCCCATCCCGGGGGTCACACATACCCGCTGCCGAGCTAGCCCCCTCACAATATAAATATACATATACATATATCTATCTATATCTATATCTATATCTATATCTATATCTATCTATACATATATATATATATATATATATATATATATATCTATATATATATATATATATATGTAGCGGGTATTTAAATATAGGGGGAGCATCTGGGTGGTAGTATGACCCAGATGCACTGATTGTTAGGGAATTTGGGACCATTTTTAGTCGTGGAGGACTCCAGTGGTGTGCAGTTCCATGCGGCCTGTGGGTGGCGCTGTCGCCCTGAGCCGGGGTTGAACCATCACTGCAGTGCTGTGCCCTTTTTGTCCTGTTTCGGCAGCGGTACGGTGGGGCAGGGAACCTGCTTGACCTGTCGGGAGAGGAGATAAAGGGGACAGACACCCTTAACGTGGGGTCAGTCGTCGGAGGTGAGAGCCGCACCCAGGCACCTTCAGCTTGGGTGCTGGTGTTCCGGAGTTCCGGGCCCAGGTGCCCTTGACCTGGCCGGAGCGGGAGATGGAGTCCATCCCAGGCACCTTCAGCCTGGGGTGAGGTACTGTTGAGAAGGCCCGGGGCCCAGTACCTTCGACTGGGTTCCGCAGGGGTGGAGGAGTCCGAGGGGCCCTAAGGTGTTGGGCGCCCGAATCTGAGACGAGGAGGCCAGGGAGCGTAACCCCTCCGAACAGTCCGGTGCAGCATTGCTGGTGATGGCGGGGCCTCTGGTAACTCTCTTGGAAGGATATCTTCCCTCTGACAGGGGCTGCACTTAGCGAAGGTAATTCTGTTCTTGTTCTACACGGTCAGTGGCAGCGGCTGTGCGCCATAACCGTTGGTGACACTACAATGGTTAGTTCTATTTGAGGATTGTGCCTTGACCTACTCCCCACTTATGCTGAACTGTTCTTTGGGTCACAACCTGTCTGCTGTTAAAGGATGATTTATTGCTGTCAGAGAATAAATAAGAGTTGGACCTTTTCAGTGGTGAGGAACTTCAGTTACTGGGAGCAAAGGGGGGTCATCTGCAGAACGGACTTGGCTCTGGGTTACGCACACAGCCCGAAGGTAAAGAGGTGTTGGCTTTCACCTCTACACATTAGAGGACATAGGCCGTAGTGTACCGCATCCCTCCTCCCTGATCCCCCTAGACAAGACAACAAGCCGAGAAGAAGAAGGGGTGAGAGGGGTGAGGCCGCTACACGTGGGGGCTCGTCCGCTATGTGTGTTATACAGATGGAGCTGAGAATGTCTACATTTGAACTTTGCTGCCCGGAGGAGTTCCGAGTAGGTCGGCCATGTTGGCCAGCGCGCCACGAGGCACACCATAGCTGCGCAGTTCGTGGGCGGGGAGAAGAGAAAGCCCGCGAACAAGTGCAGAGTATGGGAGGAGTCTGGCCATGTGGAAGGACACACGTGGAGATTCCGGCGCAAATTGGTCAGTGCGAAATGGAGTAGCAGACAGTCGGGATGACCTCAAGTGTCCCGTGGATTTCGGTTCCTTCCACCACGAGAATGACTTCCTTTGCTGCTCCGATCACAGACACAGGAAAAAGACTAAGGCCCCGAGGACGTTTGGCTCTGTATACATGCAGAGACATAGAGGCCCTCGGTGTGATCTGTCCCGGCTGTTCGGGACTGGTGGTTTACTTGAAGCCGTTCGGGCAATGTGAGGCCTGCAAGGAGTTCCTCTTTGAGGTGGAGCCATCCACAGAAAGGCCTCGCACCTTCCACCTCAACTGCCTGACATGTACTGCCAATCCGGAGGGAGAGATCAGAGCCTATGCGGACATTCCTGCGCGCACTGACCGGGGCAAGGAGAAGGCCCCAGCGGAGACTGAGAAAGAGAAATCCGAGCATGCTGCCTCGGTCACCACAAGCTCCCTGCTTCCACCGCCGAAGAGGAAAGTCGGCCAGGTAAAGGCATCCTGTGGTCGTGGAAGAGCTTCACCCTGTCGCTTGCCTGGCCTGGATGGATCCGGAGGGAAGAGCCCTGGACATCTCTGTTCTGCTGAAGGCCCAGGTGAGCCAGGGGTTGGGACTGTGTGTGTGGTTGGAGGTGTCAGGAGTCCACAGTCGGTGAGCCCGTTCAGGGGGGTGATTCCGTGTCCACTGGGAATTACCTGCCTGCGAAGTTCTATGACACCTCCGACCTAGATTTATTATCTGATGCTGGTGATGACGGGGAAATTGATGAGATCTTCCACAGGAACGGTTGGGACAAGATGCCGCTACTCTCGTCCCGAGCAACAAGGGACCCGCCCATGTCTATTGGGGATAGTGCACCCCGGGTAGAGGCCCCGGAGCCTGAGGAGGAATCTAGTCCCCTGCCTGCCTTTCCACCCCCTGAATCACCTGCTGTTTCATCCGCTCCTGTTGCGGGAGTGCAACGCGCATCACTGCGGGCTCCTAAGTCGGTGAGCCCGTTCAGGGGGGTGATTCCGTGTCCACTGGGAATTACCTGCCCGCGGAGTTCTATGACACCTCCGACCTAGATTTATTATCTGATGCTGGTGATGACGGGGAAATTGATGAGATCTTCCACAGGAACGGTTGGGACAAGATGCCGCTACTCTCGTCCCGAGCAACAAGGGACCCGCCTATGTCTATTGGGGATAGTGCACCCCGAGTAGAGGCCCCGGAGCCTGAGGAGGAATCTAGTCCCCTGCCTGCCTTTCCACCCCCTGAATCACCTGCTGTTTCATCCGCTCCTGTTGCGGGAGTGCAACGCGCATCACTGCGGGCTCCTAAGCCCAAATCTACAGAGGTAGTTAAAGTACCTCTTCAGCCTGAATCCATCGTTCTGCCTGGAGAAGGAGATCGTGCCACAATGCCACCTTTGGCCAGGCTGCAGCGACTCTTTTGCCAGAAGGTTGCCCGTGAATATGGGTGGGAATACCCGTATTTACCCCAAGATTTGCTCTATGAGGTAGAGGTCTTGCGGCAGCGGTGGTACGATGAATTCATCTGGACACAACTTAAGGTGCCCCACGCTCGCAGATAGCTCTCGTGCTCACCTACAGCTTCTAGGAAGTTCAGAGACTGTAAGGCGGAGTGGATGCTGGGTCGTCATATCCATGCGGACAGGGTGCTTATCTGTCGGAAGGATGGAGAGGCTATTGAGTATAATGTGGAGTCTGTTGATAAGCACTTAAAGCCCTTGTTCCTGCCGCACCCAAAGTTTTACCTCTAGGAGGAAGAGACTCCTTTGTTTTTTTTCATTGCTGAACTTTCCGGAGTGCTTTGCCGAACTCAGGGACTGTGTCCTAGTCATATGGGTGTTTTGCTCTTAGGAGAAAATGGGAGCTGTTGCTGTTGTTTGTTCTCCCTTCTCTCCTCTCACCACAAGGAACACAGAGACTTTGGGGTGTAGCCAGCATAGGGCCAGAGTACAGAGAATCAAAGTTTCATCTGGATTTGACCAAGTGTCTTTACCGTGGCACTACCACCAGGTGGTGGTGCTGCGCAACGACTGTTTGTTTTTTTACACTTGCACCATACTTATTGGAGCGAATGGGTTTCTTTTCGGATAGACCCATTCATTCCAAGAAACACACATTGTGATAGGATGTATGTTTCTTTCCCCTCTGCAGGAGATTCATCTATCAAGGCTGTTGAGAATGGGGTGGTCCTTAGATAGTAGAGAGGGAGGGGGATGTAAATGTGTAAAAATACCTAAAGTATATTTGATGAGAGTTCATTGTTTTATATTCTTGTTTTCCCTTTCCTATTTTAGGTCCTAGCACAATTCATGGTTAGTTGGTAAGGTTTGTTTCTATGTGTAGTTTGGTCTCTGGGTTGAACTTATGTTACCACTATTTGCGAGACATGGGTTTGCACCAGACACTGGGGACCAGTGTCAAATCACCAGGGGGAGAGTGTAGCGGGTATTTAAATATAGGGGGAGCATCTGGGTGGTAGTATGACCCAGATGCACTGATTGTTAGGGAATTTGGGACCATTTTTAGTCGTGGAGGACTCCAGTGGTGTGCAGTTCCCTGCGGCCTGTGGGTGGCGCTGTTGCCCTGAGCCGGGGTTGAACCATCACTGCAGTGCTGTGCCCTTTTTGTCCTGTTTTGGCAGCGGTACGGCAGGACGGGGAACCTACTTGACCTGTCGGGAGAGGAGATAAAGGGGACAGACACCCTCAACGTTGGGTCAGTCGTCGGAGGTGAGAGCCGCACCCAGGCACCTTCAGTTTGGGTGCTGGCGTTCCGGAGTTCTGGGTCCAGGTGCCCATGACCTGGCCGGAGCGGGAGATGGAGTCCATCCCAGGCACATTCAGCCTGGGGTGAGGTACTGTTGAGAAGGCCCGGGCCCAGTACCTTCGACTGGGTTCCACAGGGTTGGAGGAGTCCGAGGGGCCCTAAGGTGTTGGGCGCCCGAATCTGAGACGAGGAGGCCAGGGAGCGTAACCCCTTCGAACAGTCCGGTGCAGCATTGCTGGTGATGGCGGGGCCTCTAGTAACTCTCTTGGAAGGATATCTTCCCTCTGACAGGGGCTGCACTTAGCGAAGGTAATTCTGTTCTTGTTCTACACGATCGGTAGCAGCGGCTGTGAGCCATAACCGTTGGTGACACTACAATGCTTAGTTCTATTTGAGGATTGTGCCTTGACCTACTCCCCACTTATGCTGAACTGTTCTTTGGGTCACAACCTGTCTGCTGTTAAAGGACGATTTATTGCTGTCAGAGAATAAATAAGAGTTGGACCTTTTCAGTGGTGTGGAACTTCAGTTACTGGGAGCAAAGGGGGGTCTGCAGAACGGACTTGGCTCTGGGTTATGCACACAGCCCGAAGGTAAACAGGTGTTGGCTTTCACCTCTACACATTAGAGGACATAGGCCGTAGTGTACCGCATCCCTCCTCCCTGATCTCCCTAGACAAGACAACAAGCCGAGAAGAAGAAGGGGTGAGAGGGGTGAGGCCGCTACATATATATAGATAGATATATCTATATATATAGTATAAAGAAAGGCAATTTTTTCTTTTTCGTTTTGGATAGAGTGAAGAGGGGTTACAACCCCTGTCAGTTTCTATTGCGGTCTGTGCCCCCGCTATGGAGATTTGCCATCTTTATTTGTTCTATTTATCATTGTCATTGGAAGGTAAAGTAAAAGAAAATCCTACATTTTGGGTTGTCCCCAGAAAAGTAATAGAGGGGAAATTGTCCAATAGGGACATTAGGTATGGTGACCTGGGGGTCCCCAAGGAAGTCCTTTAATTTGCAGGGATTTACTCCTGTTTGGCTATGGGACAGGAAGTGAGAGGAAATTTCTGCAATGGGACACAGATGGCGGGAAAAAAAATCTCACAGGGGTTATAAACTCTCCCTAATGCCGCGTACACACGGCCGTTTTTCTCGTCGAGAAAAACGACATTTTTCCCATTCGACGAGAAAAACGATAGTCTGTGGGCTTTCTGTCGTTTTTTCCGACGAGAAAAACGGCATTAAAAACGACGAGAAAAATTAGAACATGTTCTAATTTTTCCCGTCATTTTTTTCGACATGTTTTCCGCGGCAGTGTTTCCCATAGGGAAACACTGCCGCGGAGCCCACAGACGGTCGTTTTTCTCGACAAGAGAAAAAACGACGTGAAAAACGACCGTGTGTGGGGAACAAGCCGTTCCCTCGTTTTTAATGACATTATTCACGGCGGTTTTTTAACCGCCGTGAATAATGATCGTGTGTACGCGGCATTACTCTATCCAAAATGAAAAGAAAAAAAAAAGTTTTGCCTATAGTTCTACTTTAACTCACATACTTGGTTCCTGCTGAAATGGCACTGGTACTATATATGAGTGGAGCACTGTTATTGTTTCTTCATCATACATTTTTTATAGCTTACACTTATTCATTCAGGTGGGGAGACTACACACTCCTGTGAGTGATCTTATTATGTTTGTATACATGAGTAATATATTCTCTTGCATTTTGATATAAGAGGAATTATTTTAAACACTTCTATGGGCTAAGTGGGATATATATCAAAGTGTTTATGGCCTAGGGTTGATGTATAAAAAGGTTTAGTTCTGTGTATTTAGGCTCTGGTTTTGTAAAGATATATTTATGGGTGTCCGGTCATTTTTAGTAGAGTTTTCATTTATGTTGTATTTAACCTTTGACATCCAGGCGTGGTAAAAGTTCTTAACATTTTAGAAAATCTTGTTGTAATCAATAGCCATGCACTCTCTTTTCTGTTGAAAAAAAAAGTTATTTAAATCAGACCTTGCACTAAAAAAAAAGTCCACTTTATATATTTATTTTACACAATCCTTCCGATGAGATCCTCAGAAATGCTGAGTATCCCAAGTTGCTGGAAGAAATGTATCCTAAGTTGCTGGGGGAAGGTGAGTATATTTAAAATTTTATTTTATTTTTTACCTCTTCTCGTTAACTGTCTGGGGAATACAACACAAAAGTGGGTCAAAATCTCTGTAGAGTGAGGGGAATCCCATCTTTGGCAGTTACCAAGAGAACAGATGTTCCCATCATAAGATTTCCCTTTTTATTTCTATTCCGGTGACAACTGTAAAATGTAAGATTTCCTTTCACTTTTTGTCCTGGTTACAACTGTCAATCAACTGGCCACATACTAATAGATTTTGGAATGGATGTTCATATAAATATTTGAATGAAAATTCTCAGTACATTCGATGACTTGATGAATGTCGTTCAAAAGTACTCAAAATTGTATTTGCTTATAATATTCTATTTTGGATTGAATCTAATTTCCCAAATGTAAACCACATACACTGAAATTCGCCTGTTCAAGAAAAATTTTCCATCCTGCTCCTTGGAAATTTCTTATCACTGTAGTTGAAAACGGACATCAATTTGACCCCATGAATTAGAAAATCAAATGAACTTTGACAAAACAAATCCTCCCAAAGCAAGGCATACCTCACAAATGTTCTTACCCTCCGTAGTTCACCCCAAACTAAAAGAATTGGCCATTACAGCAGATCTACTGTAACACGTTGATCCCCATGTAACAAATATGTGTGGTGTCACCGGGCAACCAATGTTTCTGTGTTGCAAGCATGCTATTTTCACACTCCCAGCACAGAGACTGAGCTGACAGCTCTTGGTCACCACTAACGATCTATAGCCGGCAGGGCTGGACCTTGATTATTTGACCACTGTGACAGCCTATCACAGTGGTCACATGATTGCCGTTCCTTCCCCCCAGCTGGAAGTTCAGAAACTTTTAAGCCTCTTGCACACTGCAGCTTGAAAAAGCTCAGTACAGCTATTTTTTTATTGGGCTAAAATACAGCTCATTAATTGTAAGGTGCCTATGCACACAGGCACATAAACAAGCGCCATGCATTCTTCAGTAAAAATAAAAATTGAAAAATCTGCTTTTTTGGTCAGTAATTTACATCTCATGTGTGCAAATATATGCGAATGCGCACAAATGCACGCAAATGCCCATTTACATATTGTTATGTGCTGACATACGCCCCTGTTGAAGTCTACTTAGACGAAACTCGTCGGGCTTGGCTTATTGCTCCCCATATTGCTCCTTTTTACTTTTGTGATCACAAATTTTTATTACTATGGATGCTAATCGGTTTTTACTCAATAAAACCTATCCTTTTTGATCTATACCTATGTGGAGCCCTTCTTTTTTCTCTTTACATCTTCCTCGGTGAGAGTTTTTTTTGGCTCTTCCATCCGGCTGTTTCAACTTGGTTTCTCAACCTTACGGTCACCTACAAGACCCCTAGAAGCTGCTCCTGGCAACGCCTGGGTTCCCGTGATCGTTGTGGAAGACTGCCCATCTTGGCTCTATCTGCTCAATTGACTCGTTGTCATCGACATTTGAGTCCACCATATCTGGTAAGAGTACATACCCCATTATTTTGATTGAAGGTACAACACCTCAATGTTTCCACGTGTTCACTATATCACTGTGCTTCACTTCTGAGTAACAACCATTTTATACTGGAATTTATGTGTTCACTACATGGATTGGTTCATTCATTTGGACATTTCCCATAATCTTCCATATATGGGTTATGTTTATCTATGTTATGTTTTCACACTTTGTGACCTACCTTCATGTGTATAGCAACATTTGATTATTTGAATATTGCTTACCCAACTTTTTAGCGCTACATTTTCCATTTACCCATTTACATTTTGTGCAGAACGAGAACGCGAGAATAAAAAAAAAAGTACCAACGTATATACGTGTAAATGCATGTAAATAAACGCAAATATGTACAAGAAAAAAACATCTGAAAAATTAGATGCTCAAACAGGAGTATCATATACAAGAGGCCTCAAAGGAATGCAGGGCAGGAAGGGAATAATGATGCTGTAAGTGTATTGAAACTAGGGTTGTCCCGATACCGATACTAGTATCGGTATCGGTACCGATACCAGGCATTTCCCTGAGTACTTGTACTCGGGGAAAATGCTCCGATGCTTCACCCGATACTTGGGCAGTCAGGGATGATCGGAGCGCGGCGGGGGGAGTTACAAGCACCGATCACCGCTGTATAGATTTCAATACAGCCTGACAGCTTCTCCCCCGACCCCCCCTCTTTTCAGCTGTTTTAGTGAAATCTATACAGCGGTGATCAGTGCTTGTAACTGCCCCCAAAGCCGCACCGATCACCGCTGACTGTCCTTGTATCCTCCTCCAGTTCCCCCATCCGTGCTGCTCTCCCCCCCGCGCGCTCCATGTCCCCCCTCCATGCTGCTGCTGTCCTCTGTTATTCTGCTCTCCCCCCGCGCTCCGTGTCCCCCCTCCATGCTGCTGCTGTCCTCCGTTATTCTGCTCTCCCCCTCCCCCGTGCTCCGTGTCCCCCCTCCATGCTGCTGCTGTCCTCCGTTATTCTGCCCCCCCCGTGCTCCGTGTCCCCCCTCCATGCTGCTGCTGTCCTCCTCTGTTATTTTGCTCTCCCCCTCCGCGCTGCTGCTGTCCTCAGCTCCGTGTCACTCTCCATGTCCCCCTCTGCGCTCCGTGCCACCCTCCATATCCTCCTCCGCTCCCCTCTGTCAGGATGGAGAGCGGAGGTAGGAGCCGCTAAACCTGGCTCCAACCTTTTCCGAATGAACAGAGTCAGTGATCACTGACTCTGTCCATTCATATAACTGAAACATTGTAACCTGTGTGTTTACGATGCTTCAGTTTATGAATGGAGAGGAGCCGTTGTCTCCTCTCCATTCATTTTCAGTGCAGCTGAGAAAGGGACTGGGGAACCTGTGTCCTTAGTCCCTTTCTCTGTCTCAAAGGGTGTTAAGACCCCTGATATCTCACCAAAGCCCCCCAACAGGGCTAGAAAAAAAAATTGCAATAAATAATAAAACAAAAATAATTGTAAAAAAAAATAAAAAATACACTGACACCATCCACCAACCCCCCCCCCCCCCCCCCCCCAAGAAAGCATTGTAAAAAAAAATAACAAAAAATAGTTTAAAAAAAATACTGACACATTTGCCACTGTCACATGACATAAAAAAAGTATCGGTATTCGGTATCGGCGAGTACTTGAAAAAAAGTATCGGTACTTGTACTCCGTCTTAAAAAAGTGGTATCGGGACAACCCTAATTGAAACATAACCTAAAATGTATCTATACCCAAGAACATGAATTAAAAATATTGCTGCTTACCAACCCTTGTATGTGGTGGCTCCAGTCATTTTCTTTTTTCAGACAGTTTTTTTTTCTTTTATTTGTACCTGGTGATCTTAACAGTACCATGCTTTCTGTGCTGGTGTGACAACACTAACTCACTGTACTATATCTATAGAGGAGAAATGTTGTCACTGCTCGCTCCTGATTTGGTCCACAGAACACCTTCCAACATTCCTTATCTTCTTTACTTAAAGGGTGATGTTCTGTAGTCCACAGAAAGAAAAAAAAACTCAAACAGTGCTGATAATGTTTAAGATTTCAGTTCAGATAACTAGAGAAGTTAAAAGATCATTGGATTTCAACAAGAGCAAGTTTTTTTATTGCACATTTTTAACAGTTAAGTTTGTCTGTCACTCTAATCTCTCCTCCTATCAGCATGCACTTTGCACTGTAGCATACCTGACTGGCTCTTTGTGCTGCTGCTTCTTCCGCCCTCTTTCTGTTCTCTGCTGTGCAGATTCTACCGTAGATAGCAATCATCTGATATCAAATCAAATTCAGGTACAGTTTTGCTTTAAAAAAATAAATAAAAAACAAACAATTAATGATGTAATAATTAAAACAGAGCTGTAGTCATTACTGCCCTTTATATCTACCTAGTGTCTAGATTTAAATGGAAACGCCATCTTTTAAAATGCTCTTTAATATTTATTTAGACAACATTATCTGTTTGATTTGTTATAATACTGGTTTTAAAAAGGGAGAAAAAAAACGTACCAAAAGTCACTCTTTCAAATGGTTTCAAAAGTTTGTAGGAAAAGTAAAACTGGTTTTAGTGGTTCAGCCTTACATTTAACGCTGTAGGAATACCGCTTTTTAATTACACATTTACCAGGACTGGGCAAAGACCTCCGATCAGATCATTTGTATAATGTGATTTGTAAGTTACAATACCAATTTAAATTTATACTCGTCTCTTGTGCTGTAAGACGAACCTCTATATGGTGTCTTTATTTTACTGAACAAACTAATTCATCACTGAGTGAGATAACTTGCCCTCCTGTGTGTGAGGTTCTTTAATTAAGTTACAACGGGGAGCTCTATATCTTTCTGCCATTTATTCTATAATACACAGAGTAAAATTCACCTACTCTCCATTCCTTATATCTCATTTCCATTTCAAAGTTAGAAATGTCGCCCAGAGCAAAATCACATCTCCAATAAGAAATGGCCAACTTCATTACAGTTTAACATAAAAAGATCAGCTGGTATTGATCCATAATTTGGACAAGTGCCATGATATTGACAGGAAGACAAAATAAGTTAGAAGGGCCATGTTTCAAAAAACCTGCCTGCATAGTCAGTCACTGGAACAGAAATTGCAACAGGGTATAAAGAAATCACCCCTGTGCTCCTTATTTCCCCTCTAGATCAATGCTAATATGAGGAGGACCCAGGAAGATGGATGCGAACGACACAGCCTAAGCATACGGGCTGCATGCCTTTAGTATATAAATTTTTTTAACACTGGGACATTGGTGCAAGTGGAATGAGATGTCATGTATGAAATATTTTACCAGAGTAAATCAGTAACCCTTTGACAACATCACAAACTCAATCGCACATATCAGATGCAAGTTACAGTAGGAATGAATTAGAAGTAAAGTTATGCTGCTTGACACTAAATGTTTTAACATCCCAAAATTAAAAAAAAAAAGTCCATAATGCTGACTTGACATAATATTACAAAATACTCCAGGAGATTACGATACCATCTGACTGAAAAGAGGATTCATTAGGCCTTGTGCGCCCTACAGTATTTACTAGTGTTATACTAAATTACATAGAACTGCAACTCATACTATCATCTATCTCTTTTATTTGTCCTTGTATGTCTGCCGGCTTTTGACAGCTCCATTACAAAGCACAGATAAAAACCTAATACAAGATATTTAGAAACATTATTAAATATAAAGATATTGCAGTGTCTGAATCTGGGTAAGATTATCATCGTTCTGCTTTTAAAGTAATCTATGTGCGTTAGTGGGATCACAAGCACCGCAGAACCCCGTTTTGTTCTACTTCTTAAGCCCTGTACACACAATCGGATTTCCTATGGATTCTAGTCCGATGGATTTTTCCATCGGAAATCCGATGAAGCTGACTTTCATCAGTCTTGCCTACACACCATCAGTCAAAAATCCGACTGTCCCAAACGCCGTGACGTAAAAACACTCCGACAAGCCGAGAAAATTAAGTTCAATGCTTCTGAGCATGTGTCGACTTGATTCTGAGCATGCGTGGGTTTTTTGTCCGATGGAGTTCCACACAGACGATCGGAATTTGCTATAGTTTTTTTTCCCATTGGATAAATTTAAAACATGTTCTATTTTTTCTCATCGATGGAAAAAAGACCGATGGGGCCCATACACGATCGGTTTGTCCGATGAGAAAAGTCCATCGGATCGTGTGTACATGGCATTAGAGAAAATGTTCTTTAGATCCACCCACCCAATTTACAGTAAGTAGATAGATTGCAGGACACTGCCTGTGAAAAAAAAGTAGAGTAGTATAGTACAAGTTTGGTTTGGTTTTTGCATCAGAAAAAGGATCCTGTTTTATTTTAATGAATCCCCTATATTATACTTTCAACAGTTCTGATATGTTCTTGGCCATTCAGAAGCCTGGATACTACTGAACTGGAGGGATAACAGAGGTAAAGCTCTTCATCCTATTATAATGAACCATGTTACAGAAGAGGGACCTTTTTCTAACACACATTTGCATCAATACCTTTGTGCAGTTTCTATCGTCCTTCATGTTCTTTCCCTGCTTCACTTACCTTATTCTACAAATATTGTTATCATCTCGTTAAGCACCCCTGTCCAGATGCTTGCAGCCCAACACTGTGATTACGACTGCTCACATTTTTGTAACTGTGCTGGGAAACCCTTGGCTACCTGGCATGCTTGGAAATGCTTGGTACAAGGGACCCTGTACCGGGGACATGATGAACAGAAGGGACCATCCGTCAAGCATATTCAAAACAAGGGATCCTCTGGCAGTAACAATCAGACCGCATGGGGCAGTGTGCAATAGACATGCTAAGCACAAAGAAGACTCTGGGCGCAATAGATTATTACCATGGGGTTTTCTAAGAATATGGACACTATACCTGTCCTAACATCTTAGATTCGGTGTATGCATATACAGTAAGCTAAGTAGGGCAATAACTTTACAGCAACTAGATGATCAACTACATGGCAAATGAGGTTTAATGTTGAAAAAATTTAAAGTAATGTATATGGTTGCTAAAAATATACGAACACAAGTTACTCGCTAGGGGGAGAACTACTGGGGGAATCCAGGATGGAAAAAGATCTGGGGGTCCTAGTAGATGACAGGCTCATCAATGGCATACAATGCCAAGGTACTGCAAGCAAAGCAAGTTAAATATTAGCATGCATAAAAAAAGAGGATTTAGTCAAGAGATAAAACGATATTTCTGCCACTTAACAAGACTCTGGTCCAGCTGCATCTTGAGTATGCCATCCAGTTTTGGGCACCAGTCCTCAGAAAGGATGTGCAGGAACTGGAGAGAGTCCAGAGAAGGGTGACACTACTAATAGAGGGACTGGGGGACCTCGGTTATGAGAAATGGCTATAAGCATTAAACGTATTCTCTCTGGAGAAGAGACATTTAAGAGGAGATATGATATCAACACACAAGTACCTTAATGGCACTTCTAGCAGAACGGGAAAAACTTTTCAATGGGAGGGAGTTTAAAAAGACAGACGACCATTCATTGAAACAGGAAGCAAAGCGGTTTAACCTTAAACTGTATAGAGGGTTCTTTACTGTCAGAGTGGTAAGGATGTGGAACTCCCTTCCACAATTAGTGGTATCAGCAGGAGGTGTTGATAGTTTCAAAGAACTACTAGATGGGCATCTTAACAATTGCAACATACAATGATATGGGAATTACTATTGACATAAACTCACACACACAGGTTGAACTGGATGGACTGGTGCCTTTATTCAATTTTTCCAACTATGTGACTATGTACAGTGGGGAGAATAAGTATTTGATACACTGCCGATTTTGCAGGTTTTCCTACTTACAAAGCATGTAGAGGTCTGTAATTTTTATCATAGGTACTCTTCAACTGTGAGAGACGGAATCTAAAACAAAAATCCAGAAAATCATATTGTATGATTTTTAAGTAATTAATTTGCATTTTATTGCATAACATAAGTATTTGATACATCAAAAAAGCAGAACTTAATATTTGGTACAGAAACTTTTGTTTGCAATTACAGAGATCATACGTTTCCTGTAGTTCTTGACCAGGTTTGCACACACTGCAGTAGGGATTTTAGCCCACTCCTCCATACAGAGCTTCTCCAGTTCCTTCAGGTTTCGGGGCTGTCACTGGGAAATACAGACTTTCAGCTCCCTCCAAAGATTTTCTATTGGGTTCAGGTCTGGAGACTGGCTAGGCCACTCCAGGACGTTGAGATGCTTCTTACAGAGCCACTCCTTAGTTGCACTGGCTGTGTGTTTTGGGTCTTTGTCATGCTGGAAGACCCAGCCACGACCCATCTTCAATGCTCTTACTGAGGGAAAGAGGTTGTTGGCCAAGATCTTGCGATACATGGCCCCATCAATCCTCCCCTCAATACGGTGCAGTCGTCTTGTCCCCTTTGCAGAAAAGCATCCCTAAAGAATGATGTTTCCACCTCCATGCTTCACTGTTTTTTTTTAAATAATCAAAATGTTTTATTTTATTATAAACTTCAACATTTCCATTCAGTATTGTACATTCTTATATTCCATCATTTACATAAAAGACACAAATGAACATTACAGAAAAGAACTAGGTACAAAATTGTCTTATCAAAAGTTTATCAATTATACTACCCCCCCCCCCCCAAGAGAAGGAAAGAAAAAAAGAAGAAAAAGAGAAGAAAAAGAAAAAAAGGACATGGAAAATAAAGTAATTCCCTCACCCCCCCCCCCCTTCACGCCATCCCTGGCTGCGGGTGAGTAAGTCTGCTCTGTCCCTACCCACTCCATTCCTTCTACTTGAGTCGTGTATTCTCCTAATGTGCCCTTCTGTGTCACTTAAATATAACCCCTTCCTACTTCCAAAGAGGCCACTGATGGCCATAGTGACTATTCTCTTTAAGTGTGGGAAAAAAAAAGTATATGTATATTGTGCCTCATGGTTAATATTAATTACCCATAATTATGTGTAGCGGCCCCCATGGCCTGAATCCCCAACTTAAGTAAAAGCAAACAAACTTTAAAAAAAAAGAAGGGAATAAAGGGAGGGGGGACCATCCCCTCTCCTACTTCCACGTGTTTATTTATTAATTCCCCCTCAACCAAAACCTCAAAAGAGGCCACCAATGGCCATGGTGTTGAAAATAGATAATTGTACCTTGTGATAAAAAAAAAATCCATGCTTCACAGTTGGGATGGTGTTCTTGGGGTTTTACTCATCCTTCTTCTTCCTCCAAACACGGCGAGTGGAGTTTAGACCAAAAAGCTCTATTTTTGTCTCATCAGACCACATGACCTTCTCTCATTCCTCCTCCGGATGATCCAGATGGTCATTGGCAAACTTCAGACGGGCCTGGACATGCACTGGCTTGAGCAGGGGGACCTTGCGTGCGCTGCAGGATTTTAATCCATGACGACGTAGTGTGTTACTAATGGTTTTCTTTGAGACTGGTCCCAGCTCTCTTCAAGTCATTGACTTGCCATGTAGTTCTGGGCTGATCCCTCACCTTCCGCATGATCATTGATGCCCCACGAGGTGAGATCTTGCATGGAGCCCCAGACTGAGGGAGATTGACCGTCATCTTGAACTTCTTCCATTTTCTAATAATTGCACCAACAGTTGTTGCCTTCTCACCAAGCTGCTTGCCTATTGTCTTGTAGCCCATCCCAGCCTTGTGCAGGTCTACAATTTTATCCCTGATGTCCGTACACAGCTCTCTGGTATTGGCCATTGTGGAGAGGTTGGAGTCTGTTTGATTGAGTGTGTGGACAGGTGTCTTTTATACAGGTAACGAGTTCAAACAGGTGTCGTTAATACAGGTAATGAGTGGAGAACAGGAGGGCTTCTTAAAGAAAAAAATAACAGGTCTGTGAGAGCCAGAATTCTTACTGGTTGGTAGGTGATCAAATACTTATGTCATGCAATAAAATGCAAATTAATTATTTAAAAATCATACAATGTGATTTTCTGGATTTTTGTTTTAGATTCAGTCTCTCGCAGTAGAAGAGTACCTATGATAAAAATTACAGACTTGTAAGTAGGAAAACCTGCAAAATCGGCAGTGTATCAAATACTTGTTCTCCCCACTGTGTGTGTGGGGAAGGTGGGCAGCATGACAGTTTCTGATGGGTCTCTAGTAGAGTTCAGCTATTTGCCCCAAGAGGAAAACCCCTTTAAAAGGAAAACACATTTAAAGCAGAGTTCCACCCAAAAGTAGAACTTCTGCTTATTGTACTCCTCCCCCCCTCGGTGCCACATTTGGCACCTTTTGGGTGGGGGGACAGCATACATGTCTTTCACAGGTATGCTTTCCCCACTTTCGGGAGCCTCCACTCGCGGGTATTGACGTCACGGCTGGGGCTCCCTCCTCCTCCCCCTGTCGCTGGGCCAGTAGGAGAGAGGAGCGGGGCACATGCACAGTGGGGTTCCCGGTGTGAAGCGAAAGGCTACACTGCCAGGTTCCCTTACTCGCAATGGAGCCGGCATGCACCCGACAGCTGATGGAAACATCAGCTGCGGTGCCGACATCGCTGGACTCCAGGACAGGTAAGTGTCCGATTATTAAAAGTCAGCAGCTGCTGGCTTTTAATTTTTGCAGAGGTGGACGGACCTCCGCTTTAATTTAAAATATTTTTTTAGAGGAAGATTCATGTCGGTGTCATGTTTAATGTAACTAGTTCCCTCTAACGACATCTAGGATAGAAAACCTAAGGCCTTTTTTGCATCACAATGTTATGCACTGCTTAAGGTACGCAACATCAGGCAACCCATTCATTCTGAATTAGCTGTCCACACACCTCAACACACAAAATCTATCCTGAGTTATTTTTCAAAATGCAGCATACCCAAACACAATGCATAGAGCAATTTTCAATTGTACATTTTGGCGCACAATTGTGAAAGTTGGTTGCAGTGCCATTGGGGTTCAATTGCTAATGGATGGCAATGCACCAGAACACATACAGTACACCTATACAATGTATTGCTATCCATTCTCATTAATATGTTATGGCACATGTGGTGACATGCATTAAAACATATATTGTGGTGTGAATTAGCCTAAAACAATTTGGGTTTTGCAAAAGTTATCTCTAGAAAATAAAAAATTTCATGGGGTTTACTTACCATGCCAAATTTTACATGGGTGTCTTTTCTTTGTTAGCTTTATTAAATTCAGTTTAGCTGCTCTCTATTATCATCTATGTATGTTTTTGCATTGCATTTAAAATATGCTTATATCATCTTCCTGAAAAGTAAAGCAAACAAGTTAATTAACAAAAAAAACGTAAAGTCATACTTGGTGGACTATATACAAAATTATATTCTGCCCACAAACTTTATCAAATAGCACAAATGCTTTTAAACAAATCTGTTACTTTGCCCATTCATATGCTCGCCGCCCACTTTTACTCACCTTTGCTCCCAGTGCTCTTTTGTTGCATCAGAGGCCTAAGTAAACATCTGGTGCTTGAAGTTATGAAGGAACATTTGACCTACACCAAGGATGCAGTGCTCAGGCCTGAGAAGCCAGGTGGTAGCAAATACCTATAAATCACCTAAAGACCACTGATTGAAGTTGATAGTTGGTGAGCCACCTCCCATCTTTCTGGTGCAATCATTTTTATTGTAATGAGAATGACAACCATTTACCCACGCAGGGCTATAGGATATCAAACATCAAACATGATGAAAAGACATGGGCTGAGAGAATGTAAACAGATAACTTTTGTAGGTAATGAATGTCCACTGAGCAAGCTAGGGAAACAAACCGAAGGTTTACATACCGAAGGTTTACATACATCTCCCAGGCCCAAAGGGGCCTCAAGGAGAGTCCGTATAACAGGTGCACTGGTTTGCATCAAAGGTTAAATTGCATTTAGTTCCACAGAATGCCCCCAGTCAGGGTGGGTAGTTAATGGAAAATAACTAAATGGGTTTTATACGTGATGGAGTTCGCCGCATGTCAGCAAAAAGGAAAGGGGGGCCCTAGACCCAGGGCCTATGTAAAAAACAGGAGACAGAGGGCTGACACAAACCCGGTGTCAGCAAGCGAGAGAGAGAGAGAGAGAGAGGAGAGAGAGGAGAGAGAGAAATAGATAGTCTAAGAAGGAGAAGGGAGGAAGAATTTTAGGGCATGCAGAGTGGGAGAGTTGCAAGGCGGTTGCTTGGAAAGACCCAGTTAGTTTGGATGTAAGGTGGGGAGAGCATAGTCCCACCAGGGCGACCATATTTAAAAAAAATTAGAGTGGGAATCATGCAAGATGCTAGACATTTTTTCATTAATCATAAGGTCGGTCTGAATGCTTTTCACCATGGCAAATGAAACATAGGGTTTCTTCCAAGCTCTGGCTATCGCCCGTTTAGCAGCTATGAACAGATAGGATGCCAGCTTTTATTGGCATGAGAATAACCCCTGAATCAGGCAATGCAATTTTGGCATCCTTGTGGATGGGTATATGGAACAAGGAATAGAGGAGCCCGAACACCATGGACCAAAAGCCCATGAGGTGGGGACAGGACCACCAAACATGTGCGACATCCCCTCGTTGGCCACAACCCCTGAAGCACCTGTCACTATAGGATAGGTTCGAAATCGCTATCCGGGCAGAAACCCAGTAGCACTGTAGAAGAACTTTATATGCAGCTTCTTGGGCAGCTGTGTTGAAGGAGCACTTAGCAATAGAGGACCAGGCTTTGTTCCAGTCCTTCGGGTCAATAGTGGTCGCCAGATCATGTTGTCCCCGTAACTTAAAAGATGCTGCCGTGGGGGGAGTCTAAAGCATTAAGAGAATAATAACGCTTTGATATGGTGTTGGGGGAACCAGGGGAATCAAGGCAGAGATGTTCAAACATTGTTTTTTGGAAGGGTAGGAGGAGTTGCACCTCAGTGAAGATATGCAATTGTGCAGTTGGGCGTAACGGAAGAATTCTGCAGAGGTGCCTAATGGGTATCCTAAAAAGAGGGCCAGGACGGAAGACACCTCCCATCTTTCATATCTAATGGTCCTTAAACATTGTGGGTGGGCCCAGTATCCAAAAGCTAGACAGAGGGTGTGAGAGAGAGAGAGAGGGCAGGCCAACCTATTTGTATATCACAGAACCCTGGGTTTTGGGGGCTGCCCTGAAGCGTGTGTAGAAATGAAAGGTCACAAATAAACACATGGGATGCCTATTTTTCCTTAATGTTGCAAGTTTCAGAATGTGTTGCAACAGAAAATGTGTCTTCAAGGAAAAGAGGCCCACTTCTGCCCAATCACCAGCGCAGCAGGACTGTGTAAATCTCAGGAATGGCCCAACAGAAATACAAACCCTTTGGTAGATAAACAAGCAAAATATGTATTTCAACTGTGTATTTAGATGGTTGCCTGAAGTTCAGTTATTGCATTGCAGAAAAATAAAATATACCTTGCATGCAAAGGCCCATGTTCAGTTTATTATGTTCCTGTTTTCCAGAAAGAATGGACTTGTCAGCACCTCGGGGGCAATGGGAGACAGGAGGATTAAGAAACAAGGAAGATCAAGGAAGGAAAGTTATAATTATAAGAAGAATTTGGGAAAACCAGCTTAATCCAATTAAGAATAGCTAGACTTGGCAGCATGCTATTATCTGCTAACATAGTCTTGTCTAACGAATTCCAGGCTAGTATAGTCCAAACCTTTCACCAAGCAAAATTTTGGGCAACAAAAAGATTTGAACAACAGCATCCAAGAGCCTAAGGCCACTACAGTCGCCCACATTAAGGGTAAACAGCCCCGTCGCTTAAATTGTATGTAAAGCCAAAACTTTTTTAACTCTAACCACTTCCGGACCGCCGCACCGCATCTCTTCAGGCGGCAGTCCGGTTTACGATAATGGTGGTCTCTGCAGCGGATTCGCCGCAAGATCACCGTTATCGGCGGTGGGAGAGGACCCCCCTCCCGTGCCCTCCGCCGCTTTTTTTTTATTTATTGCCTTTTAGTGTAAATATGAGATCTGAGGTCTTTTTGACCCCAGATCTCATATTTAAGAGGACCTGTCGTGCTTTTTTCTATTACAAGGGATGTTTACATTCCTTGTAATAGTAATAAAAGTGACCCATTTTTTTTTTTAAACAGTGTAAAAATAAATAAATTCAAGTAAAATAAAAAAAAAATAAGAAATTTTTTTTTTTTTTTTTTTAAAGCCCCCCCGTCCCGACGAGCTTGCGTGCAGAAGCGAACGCATACGTGAGCAGCATCGCATATAAAAACGGTGTTCAAACCACACATGTGAGGTATCGCCGCGATCATAAAAGCGAGGGCAATAATTCTAGCCCTAGACCTCCTCTGTAACTCAAAACATGCAACCTGTAGAATTTTTTAAACGTCACCTATGGAGATTTTTAAGGGTAAAATTTTGACGCCATTCCACGAGCAGGCGCAATTTTGAAGCGTGAGAAGATGGTTATCAATTTACATTATATTTCACAATATAAAAAAAATTTGGCTAACTTTACTGTTATTTTTTAATTAAAAAAAATGATTTTTTTCCAAAAAAAGTGCGCTTCTAAGACCGCTGTATGACCCCTGCACAAATACGGTGTGACAAAAAGTATTGTAATGACCGCCTTTTTATTCTCTAGGATGTTAGAATTTTTTTTTATAATGTTTGGGGGTTCTAAGTAATTTTCCAGCAAAAAAAATTGTTTAAAACTTGTAAACACCGAGTCTGAAAAACAGGCTTGGTCCTTAAGTGGTTAAGAGAGTGAGGAAAGTTCAAGATCCCTGTAGTGTTTCTCCTTTTTTTTTTTTCCCTCGCCGCCTTTGTTTTGATGTTCTGATGTTAGGTCATTTAGGGTTTTACCACCCCCTGATCAACCACCTGAATTAAGACATGCAGCCGCTCAGGCTGTGGCCATACACATGCAGCGACTGTATTGCCTTGCTTTACGGCTGCAGCATAAATTGAACAGTATGTAATACCTATACAAATCTATGGCACCTCACTGCCAATGCTCTTCAAATGCATGCAATGCATGCAATTGCAGCACCATGGCGCGGCATTTACAGGGTTAAATCAGGCAGTGAGGTGGTTACATATCACCTCCTCACGTTTGAAAAGCAATCCACTGTGGACTGCTTTTCAGAGGAGTGCCCAGGGCTGCCACACATGTGAGTGAGAGCTTAGAGAGCTGACACCGGTGTTCAAATTGGAATATTTCTACCCACGTCTTGTTTCAGTGAAAACCCTAAAAATTTTGAATTTCCTATTCAGCGTTGGAGATAGTGGTTGCCAAGACAAATAAAAGGGGTCATCTGCCTGGCAGAGACACAGACGCTGGAGAGAGTTTCTTGCCCTTCTCCACTCCATGTAAAACAAAAAAGGTTTGGATGTATGTAGACTTCAAATTATCCCTATAATATGCATGGGCTAGACAATAAAAGAGTTAAGATTTAAATCTGCCCATGCAACAACAGGAACATAAAGTCATTAGACTTTCTAAAAAAGATTTAACTGCTTATGAAGTGCCGCTATGTAATTGTTTAGAAAATAGCCAAGTGCCCACAATAAATCTACAGTATACGGTTCAGAATTAATTTATTTGTGTCAGTGTTGCTATACATAAGCAGATACTGAACGAAAAAAATGCAGCCATCATGCAGATCAGTGATTTCTGGGACAAGTGCTGCATCTTGTTGACTTGTTGCTGTTGAATGAGTAAGTTGCCTATGGCAAGTTTCCCATTGCTATACCACTGCAGAACTATCCACCTGCCCATACCTTAGCATGTGTAACTAGCCAATATAGGATAAAAAAATAAAATAAAAAAAATCTAGAGTTATCCAGCTCCTACAGTGAGTGCTGGGCCTAGAACAAAAAGCAGTATTTGCAGCCTAAATGTGTACATGTGAGTTATGGTTAATTAAATCCAAATAAACAACAAAAGCTAACATCAGCCACTGCATGGCCTTCATGGAAAACACTCATGCCCCCCCCCCCCCCGTACACACGACCGGGTTTTCCAATGGGAAAACTGCGAGGAGAGCTTTTGGCTGGGAATTCCGGCCGTGTGTATGCTCCCTCGTAGTTTTTCCGATAGGAAAACTGCCAAACCCGCCGGACAAAAAAACAGAGAACCAGCTCTCTTTTTTCCCGCCGGGATTCCCAACGGACTTTTATCCGTCAGAAAACCCTGCCGTGTGTAGCAGAAACTGACATTTTTGTCAGTTTTCCTGTGGGGAAAAACTCTGATGGAGCATAAAACACGGTCGGGATTCCCGAGGAAAAGCTCTCATCTGAGTTTTTCTGACGGCAAAACCGATCGTCTGTCCAGGGGAAAAGTAGAAAGCAGGTTCTCGGTTTTCCCCTCGGGATTTCCGACGGACCTTTTCCCCTCGGGAATCCTCGTGTGTACGAGGCATCAGTCTGCCTGTCCCAACATCAGTACAATGCAAGATCAGCCTGTGAGATGTTCAATAAAAGCCTCTTTGCATACCATAGGTTTTGGTCTATACCATAAACTTTTTAACAGTTTTTTGTTTAATTATGTGCATTATTTCTAAAATGTTATAATTTTTCCAACTAAAATGTAAGACAAGGTGCACCCATGACATTCTTGTAACAGAGTATTATGGAAGAGAGCACAATGTGACCTGGTTTGTTTCAGACTTTCACTTGTTAATTAAAAGTGCAAATTTAATCTTAAACTATTGAGCACTGTAAACAACTGTTGTTTTTTTTTTTCAGCAGAGCAACAGACCAGCCTGGTAAAAATGCTAAAAAAATCCACACAGTTCTAACTGCTGACTGGAAATGTAAATCATAAACATCTATAAGCAATATATTTCATATTTACCTAAGTAAAAACGTTTTTTTTGTATCACTGGTCATAATAAAGAAGTGAAGAATATACAAAAACTATATACATCCCCTTTAAGTGAATTTGCTGAAAACCCATATTCACTTGATGTGTTTGGATCTGTTCTTTGTATTGATCCATTCTGACAGGTCCATTATTAGACCCTGGTAAAAGATACCAATGACTTGGATTGCTTATAAAAACCCAGTAGACTAGCTGAAAAAATAAAACTTGCTGACATATGATTCATATCATGAAGTTCACTGTTGCTTTTTTAATGACAGCTCCAAGCTGAATTTAGTCCATATAAAAAGGATAGTGGGCAACATGCATATTGTTTAACATGACAGGTCTTACATCTCCTATGATAGATGCAGACAGAAAGATGTTTGTAGAATTAGCCAGGTTAATTATTTTATGTTAGTTGACAGATTATTTAAATTATTATATTTTAACCATTACCGGAATGTACATAACAAATAAGCCAATATCTGTGCTAAACATTTCTATATTTCTGCTTTCAAATCTCTAAATATATTACAGCATATGGAACCTAAAGTCTTTGAAATGTTTTTTTTTTTTTTTAAATGCTGGTGGAAAAAAGCATCCATGTAAATTATCTTCCTAAGGTGTGTTCAAGTTTTAAAAATACTTTTTATATCTATATTCAGTAATTATAAACATACATAGGACAGTCAAAAGTTCTCATTACATAGGCAGTTTTTTTTTTTTTTACTAATCCTCTTACAGCACTGATGAGGCCTGTTTAATTGAAAGCCAAAGCTCTCTGCGTTCTCTAATGATGTGAAACATCAACATTGCAGCTGGTAGCAAGAACCCATTTTGTATTTGCCTAGACCAGGGTTTCTCAACCTTTTTCCAGTCAAGGCACCCTTCAAAATTCTGCACAGTCTTGAAGCACCCCATTCTAAAATGTATAATAAATAAACAAATCGTTTTACGCATTACAACAGTATCCATACACATAGGACACCCAACATTAGAGGCCATTTATTCTTTGAAAGTAAATATACTTTTGCACACTGGTGCTGACTAATATTCCAACATTTATTTTTCCTCATTATCTCTACCCCACACAGCTAGCATGACCCCAGTGCTGACATAGAAGGGCATGGGGGGTCAAACAAGGATGGTGTGCAGGTGCCCAATATACTCCTTTTTAAGCAATGATGTCAGTGCCATGCCCAAGGTTCTATTGCTGCACAATTAAAATCGGTGTCTTTGTGTATCAAAAAAGGCAGGCTGCTCCACTTCCTGGCTTGTATAAAATTTTGGGGGCAATTTAAGGCAATTTTTTAGGCATTTTGCCAAGGCACTCCTGAAGAACCTAGCAGGTACCCTGGTTGAAAAAGGCTGGCCTAGACTATTGGAGACATGATGAATCTCTGAGCTACACATTTACTTCATAGCAAGAAATGGGCACTATTTTTTACTTAAAAATATTATATGATTTGGTAATGCTGGTATGTACTCTATTGATTCATGTGAAAGGTGTTTTTTTAAATAATAGACCTTAGAGCCGGTTCACACCAGGGCGGCCCGACGCGGCACGACTTGTGGGGGCGACCTCGGCGGCGCGTTCTCAAGACGACTTGAGACGCCCGCCGAGGCGATTTGCATAAGACTTCTGTATAGAAGTCAATGCAGGTCGCCTTCGGTCGCCCCCAAAAGTAGTACAGGAACCTTTTTCTAAGTCGGAGCAACCTGAGTCGCTCTTACTTAGAACGGTTCCATTGAAAAGCGTGGGATGCGACTTGTCAGGGGACTCAGTCGCCTGACGAGTCGCCCTGGTGTGAACTGGCTCTAATTGTTATAGCAAACCCGATCATTTCAAATGTACATCACATATAAATGTAGCAACAATCAGACAAACATATGCAACAGAGTCTAGGCTAGTGGCATTAGATGCCATATGATGGGCTTACACTCCCAGGGGGATGAATAAAAGATCATTTAGGGATTCTGCTTGTAGACAGTGTTGTGATTCTATGGAATGGAGAATCTTCAGGGAAATCTAATCACTGAAGTCTATGATTGATAGCCACGAGTGATTCAACCCACTGCTTTCTCCAAAACCACAAAACACTGTAACATCAGTAAACCTTAGAGCACAGGTGTCAAACACAGGGACCGCGGGCCGAATCCGGCCCTCCAGGCCATTTCATGTGGCCCTCGCACCTCTCCTGCAGCTGCAGGAGAGCTCCAGCCCTGGTCCTCCTTCAGACCCTTACTTTCTGATTTCAAGCAATGCATCCATCTTCTTCCCAGCAGCAGCATAAGGTAAGAGGGGTGTACTGTAATGTAAGTGAGGGTGAGGGAATCAACTTATGATGGTGGGGTGGCTCTTGACATCTAATGTAAAGGGGAGGGGATGCGCTGGACATCTAATCTTACAGATACAACCAGCCCTTTTGAGGGCAATCAAAATGCTGATGCGGCCCTCAATGAAATTGAGTTTGACACCCCTGCCTTAGAGTAAACCTCACAAACCTGGGCACTAATTGGGAATAACATGAAGCTCCCTGCTGGCATAATACAATAGCTTAGCTGGAGTGATTCCCCTATCCACATTGAATGTATGGATGGGGGAATCGGTTCATTTATTTTTTGTGACACCCACTGGTTGAACAAAAAAAATGAATCATGTATGGCCTGCCTAAGGCTAGGTTCACACCTGTGTGGCCATGAGGGCTGCGGTTTGCGAGGGGCTGCAGTGCTCCACAACATACAAGAAAGAATCCCTGCACTATTTCTGAAATCACAGCCTGCATGGGAACTGAGGTTCCCAGCAAGGATGTTATTTTAAATGCCGGTCCTGCATTTCTCTGTGTGGGTGGTAGCAGCCGCCGGTTTTTGTGTGGGTCTCACAGCGGCAGCACCCGCACAGATGTGAACCTAGCCTTAACCTTCTGTCAGCCTTCCTCTCTAGCTGAACCAAGACATACAATAAAGGCTGGAAATGCACACATTTTAATTACAGAGAGTGACATTGTTTTTGAGAGCAAGGAGAGGGGGAGAGTTCTCAGTAAGGAAGTGACTGTTCTGGGATTCAAGTATCCGCTCCCCCCTCCCCCATGAAAGGTGCCAAATGTGGCACCAGAGGGGGGAGGAATCCAGTCTGCGGAAGTTCCATTTCTGTGTGGAACTCCGCTTTAATTTGCTGCACATTTTCATGTTGGGATGACTATAACACAATATAACTGAACCAGAACTTGCAGCAGACTTGCAGAATGTTTGCAAAGAAAGTTGACCTGGAGTCATGCAATACGGACTTTCTGCAATTGTGCAAAAAACTTGTGAAACATGGGAAGTCTAGCAATAGCTTAGCAAGTCATTTTCAAACTTGCAGCACAATTGTTGCTACAGTGTCTTGCAAAAGTATCCCCCCCCCCCCCTTGGCTTTTTACCTATTTTGTTACATTACAGCCTTTAGTTCAATGTTTTTTTAATCTAAATTATATGTGATGGGTCAGAACACAATAGCCTAAGTTGGTGAAGTAAAATTAGAAAAATATATACATAAAACTATTTTTCAGAAATAAAAAAATGACAATTGGCATGTGCGTATGTATTCACCTCTTTGTTATGAAGCCCATAAAAAGCTCTGGTGCAACCAATTACCTTCAGAAGTCACATAATTAGTGAAATGATGTCCACCTGTGTGCAATCTAAGTATCACATGATCTGTCATTACATATACACACCTTTTTGAAAGGCCCCAGAGGCTGCAACACCTAAGCAAGAGGCACCACTAACCAAACACTGCCATGAAGACCAAGGAACTCTCCAAACAAGTAAGGGACAATGTTGTTGAGAAGTACAAGTCAGGGTTAGGTTATAAAAAATATCCAAATCTTTGATGATCCCTAGGAGCACTATCAAATCTATAATAACCAAATGGAAAGAACATGGCACAACAGCAAACCTGCCAACAGACAGCCGCACATCAAAACTCCCGGACCGGGCAAGGAGGGAATCAGACAGGCAGCACAGAGACCTAAGGTAACCCTGGAGGAGCTGCAGAGTTGCAGCAGAGACTGGAGTATCTGTACATAGGACGACAATAAGTTGTACGCTCCATAGAGTTGGGCTTTATGGCAGAGTGGTCAGAAGAAAGCCATTACTTTCAGCAAAAAACAAAATGACACGTTTTGAGTTTGCAAAAAGGCACGTGGGAGACTCCCAAAATGTATAGAAGAAGGTGCTCTGGTCTGGTGAGACTAAAATTGAACTTTTTGGCCATCAAAGAAAACGCTATGTCTGGCGCAAACCCAACACATTACATCACCCAAAGAACACCATCCCCACAGTGAAACATGGTGGTGGCAGCATCATGCTGTGGGGATGTTTTTTAGCAGTCGGGAATGGGAAACTGGTCAGAGTTGAGGGAAAGATGGATGGTGCTGAATACTGGGATGTTCTTGAGCAAAACCTGTAGCACTCTGTGTGTGATATGAGGCTAGGACGAAGGTTCACATTCCAGCAGGACAATGACCCCAAACACACTGCTAAAGCAACACTTGAGTGGTTTAAGGGGAAACATGTAAATGTGTTGGAATGGTCTAGTCAAAGCCCAGACCTCAATCCAATAGAAAATCTGTGGTCAGACTTAAAGATTGTTGTTCACAAGCGCAAATCATCCAACTTGAAGGAGCTGGAGCAGTTTTGCAAGGAGGAATGGGCACAAATCCCAGTGGTAAGATGTGGCAAGCTCATAGAGACTTATCCAAAGCAACTTGGAGCTATGATAGTCGCAAAATGTGGCTCTACAAAGTATTGACTTTAGGGGGGTGAATAGTTATGCACATTGACTTTTTCTGTTATTTTGTCCTATTTGTTGTTTGCTTCACAATAATAAAAAAGACATCTTCAAAGTTGTGGGCATGTTCTGTAAATTGAATGATGCAAATCCTCAAACAATCCATGTTAATTCCAGGTTGTGAGGCAACGAAACACAAAAAATGCCAAGGGGGGTGAATACTTTTGCAAGGCACTGTATCTGGGAAAGCAGCCACATCCTGAGTAGAAAAGCCTGTCCCCTGCCAGCAAGCTCCACAGATGGGCCCTTGCTCTCTGTATGGAGGCAGTGGTCTCTCTGAAGCCATCTAACACACCCTCTATTGCGTAACAGCTACAGCTCTTCAGTCAGAAAGGATTAAGATCTTTTCTAAATTCCAGATCTATAGCACTAACTAAGCAAGGGCATCTGACCTCTGCAAACAGACCACTATTTACATTAAGGAGTTAACTGGAGGTGATGGTTTCAGCCATTCAGATACCAAGACATAATGGGCCAGACTTATTAAACCTAAAATAAATGGAGGAACCTGGTTAGTTGCCATGGGAAAAAACTCCACTCACCCTATAAGTGTTCCTGCGTTCCTGCGCAATTCCTGCATGTTCCCTTGCAGTGTGATTTTGCAGCCCATGATTCGAATGGGCTTTAAACTGCACTGGAACACACAAAAAGGAGTTCATGCACTACTTTTGAAACACACGCCGTATCAAATCGCATTGGAACTGTGGTACCATGTTCACTGATGCCCTAAATTGCACACTGCCTTTGGGATGCTGTTAACAATGCACTAGCACCTGCAGCAGATTGCAAAGGCAGTGCGTTTGAACAGAACGCGCCTTTCCCGCACCACATTTTGGTGTGAACCGGCCCTCAGGGTCAACTATTTTAAAAAAACAGAAACAGCTCCCAAACTCTGTGCACATTATCGGCCTGGTGCAATACTATCACTGGGACCTAGACTGAACTTTATTGTTAGCTTTCTGTTTGCAAAAAGTATTTCAATCACATTGATCAGCTCAGTGGTGCAAAAAGTAACTTTTTTGTACCTTTTTGTACTTGTCTTATTTTAAGGCCAGTTCACAATAGAACGCGATGAGGGAAAGCTGCATTCTGCGTGCATTTCCAGCACTGTGTTTACAGTGGTACATGGTACAGTAGTTTTAAAAGTAGTGCATGCACTACTTTTGGTGTGGTTCGGTGCCATTTCGGCCCATTTGAATGGGTTGAAATCACACTTCACCCAGATCACATGCGAGTCGCATAGGAATGCATAGCACATTCCTGTGCGATTCATGGTGTGAACCGATACATAGCCTAAGTTTTTAGCAAATTTTAGACTTAAAGCTTTCAACTGCTAATAAAAAAGCTGTGCACAAACAACAGGCATTATATATAAGGCTTCTTATTTTTTTTTTAACCGCTTCAGCCCCGGACCATTTGGGTGGTCAAAGACCAGGCCACTTTTTGCGCGTTCGGCACTGCGTCGCTTTAACTGACAATTGCGCAGTCGTGCGACGTGGCTCCCAAACAAAGTTGACGTCCTTTTTTTCCCACAAATAGAGATTTCTTTTGGTGGTATTTGATCACCTCTGCGGCTTTTATTTTTTGCGCTATAAACAAAAATAGAGTGACAATTTTGAAAAAAAATTCAAAATTTTTTACTTTTTGCTATAATAAATATCCCCAAAAAATATCTAAAAATAATTTTTTCCCTCAGTTTAGGCCGATACGTATTCTTCTACATATTTTTGGTAAAAAAAAAAAAAAAAAAATCGCAATAAGCGTTTATTGATTGGTTTGCGCAAAAGTTATAGCGTTTACAAAATAGGGGATAGTTTTATGGCATTTTTATAAATATTTTTTTTCTACTAGTAATGGTGGAGATCAGTGATTTTTTTCATGACTGCGACATTATGGCGGACACATCGGACACTTTTGACACATTTTTGAGACCATTGTCATTTTCACAGCGATCAGTGCTATAAAAATGCACTGGTTACTGTGAAAATGACACCGGCAGTGAAGGGGTTAACCACTAGGTGGCGCTGTAGGGGTTAAGTGTTCCCTGCATAGTGTTTCTTACTGTAGGGGCTCTGTGTCACATGACACTGATCTCCGCTCCGAGTACACGGAGCCGAGATCAGTGTTATTGTCACTAGTCAGAGAGGGGAGATGCTTGTTTACACGCTCTATACCTCCGTGAGACGATCGCGGGGATCCCGGCGGCGATCAGGTCCGCAGGACCCGTGGTCCGACTCACGGGGAAGTCGGCAGGGTCGCGGGCGTGCTCGCGACTGCACGGCAGGCATTTAAAGGGCCACGTACAGGTACGTGATTATGCCTGTCTGTGCCATTTTGCCAACGTATATATACAGTGGGCGGTCCACAAGTGGTTAAAGTTTTTTTCTAAAATGTTACAACCTGTATGAACAGGAAAGAGACAGGCTGATTAGTTATTATCTGCAAAATACGCCCCTTCTTACCCAATGACACTACAAAGCTTCTAATTCACTCCCTGGTTATCTCTCACTTTGACTACTGCAACACCCTCCTTTAATGGCTTATCTTTTCCATAGGCTATCCATCCTTTAGTCCATCATAAACGCTTCTGCCAGACTTATCCACCTTACCAATTGTTTAGTGTCTGCTACCCCTCTCTGCTGATGCCTCTATTGGCTTCCGCTCACCCAACAAATAAAATTCTAAATACTAACAACTTACAAAGCCATCCACAACTCTCCCCCCAGCTACATCACTAACCTAGTCTCAAAATACCAACCAAACCTTTCTCTTCGCTCCTCCTAAGACCTCCTGCTCTCTAACTCCCTCGTCACCTCCTCCCATGCTCGCCTCCATGACTTCTCCAAAGCCTTTCCCATACTCTGGAGCTTCTTACCCAAATTTATCTGACTGACTATCTCCTACTCTATCTACCTTGAGGCATACATCCCATCATTTGGATATGGGAACGAGGGACACCTATTAGTAAAAGTATGTAGGCATAGGACGCACCCACTGCCACGCTCCCCTTTAAGGAGAATTAACAACTTAAAGGGGTTGTAAAGTGCATTGTTGGTTCACTTACCTTTTCCTTAGATTTCCCTTCTGAATATTTGTTTTCTTTGTTTTCTTTGTCTGAATTTCTCACTTCCTGTTCCTCCTCAGTAAGCTGTTCTGGCTGACTCCACACCACTCGGATGATGGCGTGAAGTTTAGTGAGGAGAAACAAGAAGTGAGAAATTCAGACAAAGAAAAAAATAATTTAGAAGGGAAATCTAAGGAAAAGGTAAGTGAACCAACAATGCACTAGCTTAAAGGAACCTATTTAGAAAATAAAAAACGAACCTTTATAACCCCTTTAAGGACCGAGACTCTTTTTGAGATTTGTTGTTTACAAGTTAAAATATTTTTTTTGCTAGAAAATTACTTAGAACCCCCAAACATTATATATTTTTTTCAGACACCCTAGAGAATAAAATGGCGGTTGTTGCAATACTTTATGTCACATCATGTTTGCGCAGCATTCTTACAATCCGCAGAGACCACTTTTATTTGAAAGCGGACCGCCCACTGTTTAAAAAGAAACCGGGGTTATGGCAGCTATCTGCTGCCATAACCCCGGTATTTAACGTCAAACAGCCGATGTATAATGATGGCGGGTGGTCCGCAAGTGGTTAAACAAAAAAATATTAGTTTAAATGACAAGTGCTTTTACCACTACCATTCCTTTATACTGGCTTTTACAATTTACAGATGCAGCAATTTAGAAATTAAATGAAAGGTTTAGCACTGGGAAACACTTTTTTAAAGATAAAAAGTAAATTTTATATACAACAATATATTGTAGATCAGACCAAAATGAGGGACAAATGAGGAGAAAAGAGTAACAGAGGGACATTGTTCCAAATCAGGGACAATCCCTCAAATTCAGGGACCGTTAAGAGCTATGTCTTTAAGGGATACCTGAAAATGCACCTCCATAGTGGAGCCTATACTGCTTCTAATACTAATAAACTGTCTTTTTATTTTTGCCATCAGCTCATACCACACAGTTATTAACTAATATAAGCTCTAACGAGCAGGGCCCTCTGATCCCTATTTATTGAATTGTATGGTAACTGTATTGTCTGTTTATATTTTGTAAAGCCCTGTGCAAACTGCTGGTGCTATATAAATCCTGAATACTAATAATAATAATAATAATAATAACAATAAAAGGAAAAAACATAAACTTCTGCAGTCAGATGCCTCTTACAGAACCCCGTGGTTTTAAATAAGCATTTACAACTTGACATGTTTTAAATAGGATGATGGTGACATCTAGTGTTCAATATGCATTTTACAGGTCGATGAATCAGCATGGATGATTGTTGTAATACAGTATGTTAGGTTGGCCATAAACAGTTCTTTCTGTACATGCATGTGGACTGTAGATTCATAAAACATGTTCTTTTGCTATAAGCAAAATGTCCCCTGAAATAAACTTTTAACTGCATTAGCTGTTCTAATTCTCCAATTTGACTCACTTTGTAGTTGGCAGATCTCAACACGGAACATAACTCATTATTCCTCCTAATGTAAGTGGTTCACTACATGAAATGATACATGCAGATTATTTCAACATATTTTTTTTTCTTTCCTCAGCATAATGAACTGGTGAACTATTATTACATTTAAACTCAATTTTTTATTTTTATTTAAAAAGGCCCCCAAAGTATCCATCTCACACCAGCCTTAAAGTGGATGTAAACCCGATTTTTTTTTTTTTTTTGCTGTCACAATGTAGTGTATAAGATTTCCTATCATTTGTGCCAGGTCTTGCCACAAAGAGTTAATCCAGCTCTGAGCAATCCTCTTTTATTGTTCAGAAAGATAAAACGGACAAACAGAGTTACCTTTGTCCGTTCCGCCCCCTTGCTGTGAGTGACAGCAATGCTGTATCTTGGCCTAGGCCAACAAGGCCCAGGCCTAGGGCAGCACTTTGCAGGGGGGCAGCATGAAAAGAGTCGCTGCCGGCTTGCGCTACACTTTTAGTGTTGCGCCAGTCTTATGAGGTGGACTGGGCCGCAAGACAAATTGGCCTGGCGCCCCCATAAAGCAGAATCCCACAGAATCTGCAGTTTTTCAGTTCTTATAACAGACAGAGGGGAGACATTTGACAGATAAGGATACTGCTGCCGGTATCATAAGGATGGTGCAGACACAAGGGACACTGACATGGTCACCTATACCTGGCAGGTAGGTAGTATGACTCTCCTGCAATCTTTTGCTTGTGTCAGTTGTACATAGTAGGGAATCTTAATTTTATTTCTGTCGATTGCTGATGAAAAAAATAAACAGATCGATTTATTTGTTCCTTCCCCCAATCCTTCCTTTGCTCACTGCCTGGACCACATACCTTCATCACTGTGCTATATGTTTTCTGCTGCACCACTGGCATGGTTATATCCTCTTGGTCCTCCATAAATTTAGCAGAAATGTGTGCTTAAAGTAGAATTATAAGCAACACTTTTTTTTTCCCCATTTTGGATAGAGTAAGGGATGGTTACAGCCCCTGTTAATTTTTTTTTTTTGCCATCCGTTCGTTTCTCTTTATTTACTGCCCCATAGCCAAACAGGAAGTGAGAGGAAATCTCTGCAGATTAATGGAATCCCTCCCCCCCAAGGCCCTCAGAACTAGTGTCCCCACTGGAAAATTTCAGGGCAGGTCTTAAACAGGAAGGGGTGTGGCCTTGACAGGAAGGGGTGGATCATATTTAAATTAGGGGTTGCACAAGTTTAGTCATGCCTAGGGCAGCACAAAACCTAAATACACCACTGAGTGACAGGTTATTTACATATCTCATGCACTAGCTTTAGACAGGCATTATTTTTTAATTCCCACCCCCACTCCTTTTCTGAAGTCATGTGGTTACTTTTCTGGATTTTGAATGTTAGTGATCATAGCAGAAGGAATACACAGAAGGAATACACAGGAGAAAATGCATGTTGACAAGGGGAGTGTAGAGGTGGGCGGGGAGTCTACTGACATCACGACTCCACCCACCGAGCTCCAGACAACAGATCCACCCACAGAATCTGCAGTTTTTCAGTTCTTATAACAGACAGAGGGGAGACATTTGACAGATAAGGATACATGCAGGAGGCATCTATATCCTTATAGATCAGCACTATGGTAGTAGTTTAGAAAGGATGAGAGCGGGTTTACATCCACTTTAAGTAGTGGCACTCAAATATGTTCTATAACATTCCTGCTAAAAACACTAGACATCTCCGTTTTAGGTGAGGTGGGTTATTGGATGCATAATGTTCCAAATCCTAATTTATGGACAGCTTTTCCTTGAGTATTGTAAAGTATTTTCAGTCCAGCTGGGATACATAACCTCACTGGTCTGCTCTGGGTCTGCCCCAGAATTTATGTAGTAAATGTGCCCTTAGACTAGGGTGACCAGACATCCTCAGTTTCCGGGGACAGTCCCCAGATTGAGGACACTGTCCCCAGACCAAGTCTGTCCCCAGTTTTGTCCCCGGATTGGATTTAAACAGGGGCTGGGGCAATTTCGAAGACAGTCAGTGCAGAATAATAAAAAAAATCTGAATTACACACCCCCACTCCGCTGCTCCTACTAGCTTACGGGGTGTATTTTTTTCCATTATCTGTGCCCCTTTCTGATGATCATGTGCTGGTCAGAGCAGAGGGACCATTTCTTCAGTTTCAGGTGCATGCCCATTCAGCTCCGCTCACATGTTCTTCTGCCTTGGCTCAAGTCCCAGCCAGCCACCTTGCCTGCTTATCTCCTTGCCTTCCCTGGTAGAGTGATCTTCCTCCGCTCCCCACCCAGTAGTAGCCGGGGGCCGGAGAGTGAGACTTGACAGGCTGTGAGGTGGGCGGCGGCGACGGGCAGAGAGTCGCTGATTGCCGCCATTACTAGTAAAAAAAAAAATATGTCCCCGGATTTCATTTAAAAAATCTGGTCACCTTACCTTAGACATTAGATGTAAGTCTACCAATACAGTTGTTTTTTGAGTCACCAGCATACACTTTCAAATAAAGCTTTGGTGCTGGTAAGTTGGGAGATTTACAAGGAAAATTGAACCAGAAATCTTATCATTGTATTTTACAGTGTCAGCAATGACTGGGGCAAATTTTACCATGGCAGTGATTTGTAGTATACTTCTAAACTATGTAAAAACCTAGTGGGTAAAGAAAAAGGATCATAGACAACCCTCTTTCGTGGGCTGACCAGCACAATTATTAGATCTGTTAGGTCTGAGAAAAATGCCCTACAAACCTGTCACACTTTGGGATGAGCCACAGAAGGTGTGGATTACATTTTTTCTGAATATTTTTAAAAACCAAATGTTTTCAAAGAAATTTTTATGAACAGTTATATGAAACAAAATTAATGTTATGACATTTATTTTAGTAAAGCTGCAAAAAAAACACGGATATAAAATAAAACCACATTGTTTTCAATGGGAATATGCATACAGGTGCAAAAACATGCATTGCATTAAGATCCAGAACCAAAAATGTAAGAATCTATACCTGAGGCATTTTACATGCTTATGAGTGTAAATGCGCACATATACACATACATTTAAAAAATGCATTTTGGTATTAAAAAAAAAAAAAAAAGCAGGAGGATATAGAACTACCATTTTTTAGCATTTACAAAATATATCTAAAGGCAAGCATTTTACCGATCGTAGGGTGTTTTCTGTGCCAGAAAAACCTTGCCTATATGATCAATACGTTTCTTGCAGCCATTTGCATACCTAAATATTAATGATCACTTTCACATCAGAGGCCCCCCTTCACATCGGAGGCCCCTCATCCCTTTAGAGGCCCCCCATCATGTCAGAGGATCCCATTACATCAGAGTAACCTCATGACAAATTGCCCTTATCACATCAGTCTCACCATCACATCAGAGCAACCCCATGACAGGGTCCCTCCATCGCATCTGAGTCTACCATCACATCAGAGTAACCCCATTACAGAGTGCCCCCATTGCATCAGAGTCTCACCATCACATCAGAGTAACCCCATGACAGGGTCCCTCCATCACATCAGAGTCTCATCATCACCTCAGAGGGCCCCCCATCACCTCTGAGTCTACCATCACATCAGAGTAACCCCATCACAGAGTGCCTCCATCACATCAGAGTCTCCTCATCACACCAGAGCAACTCCATAACAGAATGCCTGTTATTCTAAGTTTGCCTGACAGCAACGAAGAATATGAGGTCAAGACAATTGTGGATTGCAGGAAAAGAAGGGGCACTATCCAATATTTAATTAAATGGAAAGGCTACGGACCAGAAGACAACTCTTGGGAACCAGAATCCAATCTTCACGCCAAATGATTGATACAGGAATTTTTCCAGGCTCACTCCGAAAAGATGTTACAAATGGGCATCAAGAGGTTGCCCATAGGGGGGGCAATGTAAGAGAAGTCCGGTAAACAAACGCGCAGGCACGGGCACACCAGTGTGTGAGCAAGAAGAAACATGTATTGGCGCATGCGTGAACACGTGCACGTACTGGCGCCAGACAGCTTATTTGAACCCAGCAATGACATGAACACACTGCTGAGTGGTCTTTCAGCTTGTTCCTGTTGACCTGTGCCCTGATCTGTTTCCAGTTTACCTGTGTTTGACCCGGCTTCACTTGTACCCTCCTCTGGACTTCTGTCTGCCTACCTGTGACCTTGGCTTGTGTTTGACTCTGCTCCTGTACCTTGGTTTCCCGATTGTATACCGAACCCGTATCCTGTCCTTGCTTCAGTCTTGCATTCCTGTACCTGCTTTATCCGGCTGTAGATGACCCCCTGGTTAACGTTCTGGCTACGCTTCTGCCTGTTGATCCAGCGACATGGAGTTCCAGTTCTCAGTGCCTGTTCGGTGATCTACAGCCATCGGGTTCCTGTCAAGCCCCAGCTGGTGCCACCTGCTATTCCGGCCCTCGTGTCACTCTGTGTCCTACACTCCGTCATCTCTATCAGGGGCGTTGGACAGGAGGTGCAAGAGAAGCCCTCTCTACAGCTCGATCTCCACCAGGTACGTGACAGTACCACTCAGAAAGATGTCAGAGATTGAGAGGCTTCGCCTCTGGAGATGTTATGCCAGCAACTTGCCTCTCTTACCCAGGCAGTAAGCACCCTGCAAGAAAGCTACCTCCAGTTAGAGGGTCACATCCAGTCCATGACCTTTACTTCCGCACCTGGCCACTCCATGTCTGAACAGACTTAACCCACATCCACAGGGGTTATGCCACCACCGAAACCCAGAGTCCACGCACCAGAGCGATTCTCAGGTGTTTGGCACAAGTTCCGGGCATTTAAGAACTCTTGTGAACTCTACTTTACCCTGCAACAAAGAACTTTTTAACTTGAGACCACCAAGGTGGGATTTGCCATATCCCTGCTTCTCGGAGAACCACAGTCATGGGCCCATCATCACCTGGAACAGAACAGTACAATCTTGGACTCTCTCTCATAATTTTTTGAAGCAATGGCTCAGCTCTACAATGACCCCCAGCGATTGCCCACTGCAGAATCTACCCTCCATACACTACAGCAAGGTCATCGACACCGCTGAGGACTATGTTGCAGAATTCCACTGGTGGGCCTCTTATACGGGTTGGAATGAGGCAGCCCTATGACATCAATTCCGCCTTGCCCTGTCTAAAGGTCTCAAAGACGAACTTGCTCGAGTGGGGGTCCCCATTTCCCTCAATAGCCTCATTTGGCCTGCCATCCAGCTTGATCGTAGATTCAGAGAAACAAGAACAGAAAGAGCTGGCAGAACCACTATAACCACGAATCCTTAGGTAAAGCCCAAGCAACTAGGACTTTTGCACTCTCCACTCACTAGTGAAGAAAGGCTGTGAAGATGCTGGAATAACCTGTTTCTATATTGTGGTGTAAGGGGACATTGCCTTCAGAACTGCCCTGTGAGACCCACAAAGACCAAGACCATTCCCTCTACTTACCTTGCCAATTGTTCTGTGGGAAAGGGATCTGCTCATATCACCTTGCTCCTGTCCAGGGATGAGCCGAACACCCCCCTGTTCGGTTCGCACCAGAACCTGCGAACAGACAAAATGTTCGTGTAAACTTTAGAACCCTATTAAATACAATGGACTCGAACGTTCGAAATCTAAAGTGTTAATTATAAAGGCTAATATGCAAGTTATTGTCCTAAAAAGTGTTTGGGGACCGGGGTCCTGCCCCAGGGGACATGTATCAATGCAAAAAGAAGTTTTAAAAACGGCCGTTTTTTCGGGAGCAGTGATTTTAATAATGCTTAAAATGAAAAAATAAAAGTGAAATATTCCTTTAAATTTCGTACCTGGGGGGTGTGTATGATATGCATGTAAAGTGGCGCATGTTTCCCGTGCTTAGAACTGTTCCTGCAAAAAATGTCATTTTTGAAAGAAAAAAATGCATTTAAAACTGACTCGCGGCTATTAATGAATTGTCGGCTCCCGGCAATACATACAAAAGTCATTGATAAAAAAAAAAAAAAAAAAGCGTGGGGGTTCCCCAGAATTCAATTACCAGGCCCTTCAGGTCTGGAATGGATATTAAGAGGAACCCCGCCGCAAATTTTAAAAGAAATTGACGTGGGGTTCCCCCAAATATCCATTCCAGGCCCTTCAGATCTGGCATGGATTTTAAGGGGAACTCCACCCCAAATTTAAAAAAAAATGGCGTGGAGTCCCCCTAAAAATCCATACCAGACCCCTTATCCGAGCACGCAACCTGGCCGGCCGCAGGGGAAAAGGGGGGGACGAGAGAGCGGCCCCCCTCCCTCCTGAACCGTACCAAGCCACATGCCCTCAACATGGGGAGGATGTCCCCATGTTGATGGGGACAAGGGCCTCATCCCCACAACCCTTGCCCGGTGGTTGTGGGGGTCTGCGGGCGGGGGGCTTATCGGAATCTGGAAGACCCCTTTAACAAAGGGGACCCCCAGATCCCGCCCCCCCCATGTGAATTGGTAAGGGGTACATTGTACCCCTACCATTTCACAAAGAAAGCGTAAAAAAAGTTTAAAAAAACACACAAACACCTTGAAAAAGTCCTTTATTTTAAAAAAAAAAAACATTCCAGCGGTGAAATCCAGTGTCCCGCGGCGATCCCGATGTCCAGCGCTGTCCTTCATTGGTTGTGCCTGAGCGGACCTGATGGGGAACTCCCTCTCAGTATTTTAAATGTATAGACCCGCCCCTTCTAAAGTTCCCCATCAGTTCCGCTCAGCGGACCAGATGCGGAACATGAGAAGGGGCGGGTCTATACATGTATTACCAAAGTGAGAGCAGTTCCCCATCAGGTCCGCCACCTCGGTATGTCGGACCCGCCTACGTCATTGGCTTGAGCGGGGAACTTCCTTCACTGTGTAATTTAAATTTACATAGTGAAGGAAGTTCCCTGCTCAAGCCAATGACGTAGGCGGGTCCGACATACCAATTCACATGGGGGCCGGGGTCTTCCAGATTCCGATAAGCCCCCCGCCCGCAGACCCCCACAACCACCGGGCAAGGGTTGTGGGGATGAGGCCCTTGTCCCCATCAACATGGGGACATCCTCCCCATGTTGAGGGCATGTGGCTTGGTACGGTTCAGGAAGGAGGGGGGGCCGCTCTCTCGTCCCCCCCTTTTCCCCTGCGGCCGGCCAGGTGACGTGCTCGGATAAGGGGTCTGGTATGGATTTTTAGGGGGACTCCACGCCATTTTTTTTTAAATTTGGGGTGGAGTTCCCCTTAAAATCCATGCCAGATCTGAAGGGCCTGGAATGGATATTTAGGGGAACCCCACGTCAATTTTTTTTTTAATTTGCGGCGGGGTTCCCCTTAATATCCATTCCAGACCTGAAGGGCCTGGTAATTGAATTCTGGGGAACCCCCACGCTTTTTTTTTTTTTTTATCAATGACTTTTGTATGTATTGCCGGGAGCCGACAATTCATTAATAGCCGCGAGTCAGTTTTAAATGCATTTTTTTCTTTCAAAAATGACATTTTTTGCAGGGACAGTTCTAAGCACGGGAAACATGCGCCACTTTACATGCATATCATACACACCCCCCAGGTATGAAATTTAAAGGAATATTTCACTTTTATTTTTTCATTTTACGCATTATTAAAATCACTGCTCCCGAAAAAACGTCCGTTTTTAAAACTTCTTTTTGCATTGATACATGTCCCCTGGGGCAGGACCCCGGTCCCCAAACACTTTTTAGGACAATAACAACTTGCATATAAGCCTTTATAATTAGCACTTTAGATTTCTCCCATAGATTTTTCGAATTTGCCGCGAACACCCCAATTTGTTCGCTGTTCGGCGAACGGGCGAACAGGCAATGTTCGAGTCGAACATGAGTTTGACTCGAACTCGAAGCTCATCCCTACTCCTGTCACTTCAGATCCCCAGGAAAGAACATCCAAGTACCAACTATAAATCGATTCCGGAGCTTGCAGCTGCTTCATGGATAAAAAACTTTGCTCAACATCATCAAATCCCTTTATAAGCAAAAACGCACCAGTTATCCATCCATCAGGCCGATGGATCCCGTCTCAGGTCTGGGCCTATAATCACGAGACTTGCCTGCTGCTGGCTATATCTGATATTGGTCATCGGGAATACTTACGCTTGGACATTATTCCGTCTCTTCTGTTTCCCATTATCCTGGGCATCCCCTGGTTACAAATAGGGATGGGCCCGGTGCTCGATTCGAACCCATGTTCGAATCGAGCACCGGGCGTTCGCTCGCTCGTCGAGCCCAGAACTATTTGGGCCGTTCGCATCACATTCGTGTGATGCGAGCGGCCCCGCAATGCATTGCGGCCGGCGCGGCCGGCGCAGTGCATTGCTGACTGATGATTGGCCAAGCATGCACTGTGACCCCGCATGCTTGGCCAATCACAGCGCCCGAAACTCGGAGAGCAATAATTGGCTACAGGCAGGACGCCTGTAGCCAATTACAGCTCAGGGGCTTTAGTACACGCCCCACCATTTAAAAGGCCGCCACGCCATCGGCCCCGGTCACATGAGTTCCGGCTTTAGGAGAGATTAGTCTGCCGATTCTGTCTTTGCTTGATACTGAAAGATTTGCTCTTCTTTGCTAAACCATTGGCTATTTCTTTGCTAAACCATTGCTACCTAAGTCATTGATCGTTCATTGCTGCTGATTGCACAGTTAGTGTGTTATTAGCTGCTGCTGGGGATTAGTCTGGTGCGTGCTTACTGTTAGTACAGTATTGCAGTAGTACCAACCGCAGTGCTGTTAGCACAGCATTGCACCCCAACAGCACCCATAGGACTTCTAGTGTGTTAGTGGCAGCAAACAGAGCTCCTATATTTTCTTCTCAGCAGCACCCATAGGACTTCTAGTGTGTTAGTGGCATCACACAGAGCTCCTATATTTTCTTCTCAGCAGCACCCATAGGACTTCTAGTGTGTTAGTGGCAGCAAACAGAGCTCCTATATTTTCTTCTCAGCAGCACCCATAGGACTTCTAGTGTGTTAGTGGCAGAAAACAGAGCTCCTATATTTTCTTCTCAGCAGCACCCATAGGACTTCTAGTGTGTTAGTGGCATCACACAGAGCTCCTATATTTTCTTCTCAGCAGCACCCATAGGACTTCTAGTGTGTTAGTGGCAGCAAACAGAGCTCCTATATTTTCTTCTTAGCAGCACCCATAGGACTTCTAATGTGTTAGTGGCATCACACAGAGTTCCTATATTTTCATCTCAGAAGCACCCATAGGACTTCTAGTGTGTTAGTGGCATCACACAGAGCTCCTATATTTTCTTCTCAGCAGCACCCATAGGACTTCTAGTGTGTTAGTGGCAGCAAACAGAGCTCCTATATTTTCTTCTCAGCAGCACCCATAGGACTTCTAGTGTGTTAGTGGCAGCAAACAGAGCTCCTATATTTTCTTCTCAGCAGCACCCATAGGACTTCTAGTGTGTTAGTGGCAGCAAACAGAGCTCCTATATTTTCTTCTCAGCAGCACCCATAGGACTTCTAGTGTGTTAGTGGCATCACACAGAGCTCCTATATTTTCTTCTCAGCAGCACCCATAGGACTTCTAGTGTGTTAGTGGCAGCAAACAGAGCTCCTATATTTTCTTCTCAGCAGCACCCATAGGACTTCTAGTGTGTTAGTGGCAGCAAACAGAGCTCCTATATTTTCTTCTCAGCAGCACCCATAGGACTTCTAGTGCGTTAGTGGCATCACACAGAGCTCCTATATTTTCATCTCAGAAGCACCCATAGGACTTCTAGTGTGTTAGTGGCATCACACAGAGCTCCTATATTTTCTTCTCAGCAGCACCCATAGGACTTCTAGTGTGTTAGTGGCAGCAAACAGAGCTCCTATATTTTCTTCTCAGCAGCACCCATAGGACTTCTAGTGTGTTAGTGGCAGCAAACAGAGCTCCTATATTTTCTTCTCAGCAGCACCCATAGGACTTCTAGTGTGTTAGTGGCAGCAAACAGAGCTCCTATATTTTCTTGTCAGCAGCACACATAGTACCTATAGTGTGTTAGTGTCAGCACCCATAGGACCTACAGTGTGTTGTGAGCACACATAGGAGTTCTATTTTTTATACTATATAGACTACCGACTACAATGGCTGGAAGACCGCCAAGGAGAGGCAGAGCGTGCCGAGGCAAGAACACAGGGCAGGCAGGCTCTGTTTCTAGAGACAACAGTGCTGGCCGTGGACGTGGTCGTGCATCGTCATCAGCACGTGGCCATGGGACACGCTTGTCTTTGTTTTCGGCAGCTGGACATGTGGAGCCGCATCATGCCGAAGGCTTGGTAGAATGGATGACCAAGCCCTCCTCATCCTCCTCATCCTCTCTCACCCAGGCTCAGGGTACTGGCAGAGCAGCTGCCAACGCGTACTCAATGGCATCATCAGCCACCCCTTCCCTAGACCCACCATGTCCTCCTGAGGAGTCCCCCGAACTGTTTGAGCACAGTGTTGGGTACATGCTCCAGGAGGATGCCCAACGATTCGAAGGCTCGGATGATGATACCCAGCTTGAGGAAGTCAGTAGTGTGCGCGCAGAGAGAGGGGATGCTGAAGGACAGCAATCTGGCAGTAGTGTTCCACCAGCTGCAGCTTACTGCCAGGTTTGCTCTAGTGGTGAAGAGGGAGGGGATGATGAGGTCACTGACTCCACGTGGGTGCCTGAAGGGAGAGAGGAGGAGGAGGAGGAGGATGCAGCGTCACATGTCCAACGAGGCAGGATGCCCCCTGGAGGCCAGCTAGAGGCCAGCACAGCAACTGTACCACACCGCAGAGCTCCGCCTGTGCAGGGCGCTGCCTCTGCACATTATCACAAAAGTTCTTTGGTGTGGGCCTTTTTTGAGACGAGTGCATCAGATCGCACCACTGCTATTTGCAATATTTGTCTCAAGCGTATCTCGCGTGGCCAAAACATCAGCCGCTTGGGCACCACAAGCATGAGCAGACATATGTCGACCTGCCATGCAGCTCGTTGGCAAGCACACATAAAAGACCCACACCAAAGAACAAAGCGGACCTCTCCTTGCTCCTCATCAGCTGGGATCTCCATCCCCACTATATCTTCAGTCCTCTCTGAAAGCTGCTCTGAGAGGACTGAAGGTGTAGAATTAGGTGTGTCACAACCAAGTACTTGCAGTACACCGACGTCCGATTGTAGCAGGCAAATTTCCCTGCCCCAGCTGCTGGACCGTCGAAAGAAGTATACTCCCAGCCATCCACATGCCCAGCGGTTGAATGCTAGCTTGGCTAAATTGCTAGCACTTCAACTGCTGCCTTTTCAGTTGATAGACTCGGCCCCCTTCCGTGAGTTTGTTCAATGTGCGGTTCCTCAGTGGCAGGTTCCCAAACGCCACTTTTTCTCACGGAAGGCGATTCCGTCTCTCTACTGGCATGTGGAAGGCAATGTCCATGCCTCGCTGGACAGGGCGGTCAGCGGTAAGGTGCATATTACCGCTGACTCATGGTCCAGCAGGCATGGACAGGGACGTTATCTTTCTTTCACGGCCCATTGGGTCACTCTATTGGCAGCTGGGAGGGATGCAGGACAAGGTGCAGTAGTGTTGGAGGTTGTTCCGCCACCACGCCTCCAAAATGCTACTACTGGTTGTGACACACCTCTCTCCTCCACCCCCTCCTCTTCTTCTTCCTCCATGTCCTCTTCGAGTGCTCTGTCCTCGGAACCAGCGGTGCTCCGTAGGCGTACAAGGGGCTACGCGAGTACGCAGGCAAAAAGATGCCATGCCGTGCTTGCGCTGGTGTGTTTGGGGGACAGGAGCCACACTGGGCCAGAGGTTCTGGCAGCTCTGCAGGGGCAGGCCGAGAGGTGGTTGACGCCACGCCAGCTTAAGCCAGGAATGGTCGTTTCTGATAATGGCACCAACCTCCTCTCCGCCCTGCGACAGGGGCAGCTCACCCATGTGCCCTGTATGGCTCACGTCCTCAACCTGGTGGTGCAGCGGTTCTTGGGCAGGTTCCCAGGCTTACAGGATGTCCTGAGGCAGGCCAGGAAAGTCTGTGTGCATTTCCGCCGATCTTATAATGCCAGTGCTCGGCTGACTGAGCTGCAAAAGGAGCTGAACCTGCCCAAGAACCGCCTAATATGTGACATGCCCACCAGGTGGAACTCAACGTTGGCCATGCTGCAGCGACTGCACACGCAGCAGAGGGCCATCAATGAGTACCTTTGCGACTACGGCACCAGGACAGGGTCAGGGGAGCTTGGCTTTTTTTCCCCACGCCAGTGGAGCATGATCAGGGATGCATGCACTGTCCTCTCACCATTTGAGGAGGCCACGAGGATGGTGAGCAGTGACAGTGCATGCATCAGTGACACTGTACCTCTTGTCCACCTGTTGGAGCATACGCTGCGTGGGATAATGGACAGGGCACTTGAGGCAGAACAGAGGCAGGAAGAGGAGGACTTCCTTGTCTCTCAAGGCCCCCTTTATCCAGACAATGTTCCTTCTGTCCCACCCATCACACAGGAAGAGGAGGAGGAGGAGGAGGAGGATTGTGTGAGCATGGAGGTGGAGCCTGGCACTCAGCATCAGCAGCAGCAGTCTTTTAGGGATGATGTACAGTCCCAACAAACCAGTGGACTTGTACGTGGCTGGGAGGAGGTGGCTGGCGATCATGTCATCCTCAGTGACCCAGAAGACTCCGGACCGAATGCCTCAGCTAACCTACGCTGCATGGCCTCCCTGATCCTGCAAAGCCTGCGGAAGGATCCTCGTGTTCTTCGGATCAAGGAGAGTGACCATTACTGGCTGGCCACTCTCCTTGATCCACAGTACAAGGGTAAGGTTGCGGACCTTATCTTGCCGTCGCAGAGGGAGCAGAGGATGAGACATCTCAGGGAGGCCTTGCAGAAAGGTCTGTGCAACGCGTTCCCAGAAACTGGGAGGTTACAAACTCCTGGTCCTGGACGACGAGTTGCTGAGGCTTCGGTCAGTAGCAGAAGGAGCGGTGGGGAAGGTGGACGTCTGACCGATGCGTTCAGACAATTTTTTAGTCCGCAGCCCCAAGGTATGATCGGTTCCAGCAACCATCGCCAGCGTCTGATATACATGGTGCAGGAATACCTAGGGGCAAGGTCAGACTTGGACACCTTTCCCACCGAAAATCCTCTGGCTTACTGGGTCCTGAGGATGGATCACTGGCCAGAGCTTGCACAGTATGCAATTGAGCTACTGGCCTGTCCTGCATCCAGCGTTCTTTCCGAACGCACATTCAGTGCTGCTGGAGGATTTGTCACCGATCATAGGGTGCGCCTGTCCACCGACTCGGTTGATCGACTGACCTTCATAAAAATGAATCAGTCTTGGATCACCACCAGCTACCAGACACCTGAAGCGGATATAACGGAATAATTTATAATGTCACATCCCTTCAAGACTGCCTATGCTGATGCTGAGTGACTGTCCTGTTATGTTCACTGACTATCCTCTTCCTCCTCCTCAATGATCCATGCCACCACACCAGTGCCTAAGGCACAATTTTTCAGCCCCTGTATAACAGGGGCGTGTAATTACAATTTTTTAAAAAGATGCTTCGCAACAGGTGTGACTGCTGTGCTCAGAGTACAGTATCTGTGAGGGGTTGCAGTGTTGTGGCACCAGCACCAGTGCCTAAGGCACAATTTTTCAGCCCCTGTTGGGGCGTGTAATTACAATTTTTAGGCAATGCTTTGCAACAGGTCTCATTGCTGTGCTCAGAGTACAGTATCTGTGAGGGGTTGCAGTGTTGTGGCACCAGCACCAGTGCCTAAGGCACAATTTTTCAGCCCCTGTATAACAGGGGCGTGTAATTACAATTTTTTAAAAAGATGCTTCGCAACAGGTGTGACTGCTGTGCTCCAAGTACAGTATCTGTGAGGGGTTGCAGTGTTGTGGCACCAGCACCAATGCCTAAGGCACAATTTTTCAGCCCCTGTTTAACAGGGGCGTGTAATTACAAATCTTGATCTAATAGTTCACAGCAGGGCCCATTCCTGCGCCCACCAAGAGTAACTATGAGGGCCTACAGTCTTGTGGCAACACCGTCCACCACCACCACCACCACCAAAGGCCCAATTTTTCTGCCCTGTTCAACAGGTGCATGCAATTACAAATCTTGATCTAATAACTCACAGCAGGGCCCATTCCTGCACCCACCAAGAGTAACTGTGAGGGCTTACAGTCTTGTGGCAACACCGTCCACCACCACCACCACCACCACCAAAGGCCCAATTTTTCTGCCCGGTTCAACAGGTGCATGCAAGTACAAATCTTGATCTATTAACTCACAGCAGGGCCCATTCCTGTGCCCACCAGTCTTGTGGCTACACCAACATCTAATAGGGCAAATTTCTGCAGAGTATATACGGCAGGCCCCTACTTTCAAACATCCAACTTACAAACGACTCCTACTTGCAAACGGCAAGAGAAAACAGGAAGTGAGAGGAAATCTACCCCTAGGAAGGAAAATTCTATCCTGGTAGATTTAATTTGGGAAAAAGGTATCTCCTCTCTACTGATGCTTTATCACCAATCCTTGTTTCAATTAAAACCCCACTTTTCCAAAAACATTTGTCATTGGGACGGAAAGTGAGGTGACATGTTCTGAACAGATGTGCAAAGACAGCAAATGTTACAGGGGTGATAACCCCTCCCTATGTTCTCCAAAAAGCTTAAAAATTGATTTTTTTGGGATGTAGCTACACTTCATAATGTACCTGTTCAGATTCTACTTAAGAACAAACCTACAGTCCATGTCTTGTTTGCACCACCTATATACTGCTGTTCAGAGTATATAGGGTTGTAGGTATAGGGTTTTATTTTGGGTGCGGGGTCCCCCTTAGTATCCATACAAGACCCAAAGGGGCTGGGGTGGGGGGGGGGGTGATGGGGTAGCCATGCCATTTTTCTCAAGGATTTTCAGCCATATGGCGGCCAGGACAAGACATGACATTAAAGCCGCAAGTGGTTTTAAATGGCTTCTTTTTTTCCTTTACAAATGTCATTTTGTGCAAGGACAGTTCTAAACACGGGAAACACATGCCACTTCACAGGCATACTTTAGACACCCCCCAGGTACCATATTTAAAGGAAAATTTCACTTTTTTTTTTTTCACTTTATGCATCATTAAAATGACTGCTCCCGAAAAAACTTTAGTTTTTAAAATTTCTTTTTGCATTGATATATGTCCCCTGGGGCAGGACCCGGGTCCCCAAACCTGTTTTATGACATTAACATGCATATTGGCCGTTGTAATTAGCAATTTTGATTTCGAACGTTCGCGTCCATTATAACGAATAGGGTTCGAAAATTCGCGCAAACTTTCGGTCCGTTCGAAGGTTCTGGTGCGAACTGAACCCGGGGGTGTTCGGCTCATCCCTAGTTACAAACCCACAATCCGCTGATAAATTGGGGATCAGGGGAAATTACATTTCCATCCGCCTACTGCCAGCAGTCCTGCCTTCACCCGATTCCTATGGGACCTGCACTCCTTCTGGGCGTATATACTGACTCTCCTGTGTCACAGCTCATACCTGCAGCTTATCATGAATTCCTGGAGGTTTTTTTCTTTGTAGAGAAAAAAGATCATACCCTGCATCCCTGTTGATTACCGGAACTAAATAAAATCACAGTCAAGAACACATATCCTTTGCCCCTGGTTCCGAAACTGTTTCAACGTTTCAAAACATCCACTGTATTCACAAAGCTTGATTTACAAAGCGCATATAATCTAGTGCGGATCGGCGAAGGGGATGAATGGAAGACGGCCTTACGCACTAGATTGTGACATTATGAATACCTCGTTAAGCCCTTTGGGTTGTGCAATGCTCCAGCAACATTCCAGCATTTCGTCAATAACATTTTCAGAGACTTTCTTGACCTATTCCTAAATATATCTTGATGACATCCTTATCTTTTCTACTTCCATCACAGCACACCGTGAACACGTTAAAAAGGTTCTCGGCCGATTAAGAGACCATGGACTGTACGAAAAGGCCGAGAAGTGTGAATTCGAAAAAGAAACTATCCAATTCTTGGGACTTATCATTTCCACTTCAGTTATCTCCATGGATCCCCAGAAAGTCAAATCTATCCTTGAATGGCCCACTTCTACTGACAGAAAGAGCATGCAGGGGTTCATAGGATTTGCCAACTTTTACTGCAAGTTTATTAAAAATTTCTCTAGCCTAGCTGATGAGGCACAGTGTAGAAAATAGCATAAGCGTTGTGGCCAAGTTCTGTTTCACACAGTGTGGTCCCAAACCTATAGTGCTACTTCATCATTCCCAGGATGCTACTCCCAGGGGCATTTGACACCGCAGGCCCTCTGCCTTCACAGCCCATGACCAAAGTAGCATGGTCAAATCAGGTGGCCCTGGGCCCCTCAGGTTCCCCCACTAGAGAATTAGTCATTTCCCACTTTACCCAGTTAGCAGTCCAGTTTCTGTTCCTCACAAGAAGATCCTTCGGAACCCCAATCATACAAGCAGAGATAGTATACAGGCAGCTGTCCCAACCCAAAGGCCAAGATGATGATGAAGCACCCTTACTGGACTCTAATAAGAACAGATACTACCCTTGACCTTCGATTGATCAGATTATGAGATCACATAGTAGAAACAGAGATGTGATTGATAATTTATGGTTGCAAGTTCCGATTGTTTTAACCATTTCAGCCCCGGAAGTATTTACCCCCTTAATGACTAGGCCATTTTTGGCGATACGGCACTGCGTCACTTTAACTGACAATTGGGCAGACGTGCGACATTGTACCAAAACAAAATTGATGTCCTTTTTTTCCCCACAAATAGAGCTTTCTTTTGGTGGTATTTAATCACCTCTGCGGGGGGTTTTTTTGCGCTATAAACAAAAAAAGACTGACAATTTTGAAAAAAAAACAATATTTTTTACTTTTTGCTATAATAAATATCCAAAAAAATATAAAAAAACAAATTTCTTCATCAGTTTAGGCCAATATGTATTATTCTACATATTTTTGGTAAAAAAACAAACAAACGCAATAAGCATATATTAATTGGTTTGCGCAAAAGTTATAGTGTCTACAAAATAGGGGATAGAATTATGGCATTTTTATTATTTATTTTTTTACTAGTAATGGCAGTTTAGCGGGACTGCGACATTGCAGCAGGCAGATCGGACATTTTTGGGACCAGTGACATCTATACAGTGATCTAAAAATGCACTGATTACTGTATAAATTACACTGGGAGGGAAGGGGTTAACACTAGGGGTGATCAAAGGGTTAAGTGTGTCCTAGGGAGGTGCTTTCTAACTGTGGGGGGGAGTGGACTGACTGGGAGTACAGAGAGATCGCTGTTCCTGATCACTAGGAACAAACGATCACACTGTATTCCCCCCCTTACAGAACAGGGATCTGCTTTGTTTACATTGGTAGATCCCCGTTCTGCCTCTCTGTGGAGCGATCGCGGGTGGTCGGCGGACATCGTTGGCTACACACATCGGCTCTGGAGTTGCGCCATACCGGTACAGCGATTCGTGCAACAGAGCCGCCCTGCCGTAGTATAACTGCAGCAGCTGGTCAGCAAGTGGTTAAAGTGGATAGAAGAAAATCCTGGACTGCCGCACTCCATAAAACAACGTCTTTATTGGGTAGGTAAAATCCAAAAACAACCAAAACGATACAGTCAAAATAAAGTGAACAACAGGAGAAAAATAGCTGACATGTTTCACATCGTGTGATGCTTACTCATAGCTCACACGGTATCATCTCTCACTTCATTTAAGTGGTTGTAAAGTCAGAAGGTTTTTTTATCTTAATGCATTCTATGCATCCCTCAGCCCCCCTAATACTTACCTGAGCCCCCTCTCGATCCAGCAAAGTCTGCGAGTGCCTCGGCCGTCTGTGACTCTTCCTCCCGATTGGCCGAGACACAGCAGCGGTGCCATTGGCTGCAGCCAAAGTCAGTTAGCCAATGAGAGAGAGGGGGCGGGGCAGAACCGTGGCTCTGTGTCTGAATGGATACATAGAGCTGCAGCTCAGCTCGGGTGCCCCCATAGCAAGCTGCTTGCTGTGAGGCCACTCAACAGGAGGGAGGGGCCAGGAGCACTAAAGAGGGACCCGAGAAGAGGAGGATTTGGGCTGTTCTGTGCAAAATCACTGCCCAGAGCATGTAAGTATAACATGTTTATTATTTTTATATATAAAAAAAGAAAACAAGACTTTACAATCACTTTAAATATTGGTTGAAATCCACTTCCCCTGTGTGTGGCATAATGGCCAAATGTCTTATCGACTATAGATTATTCCTGTTAGAGGTGATCAGCTTGTGAAAGGTAAGAGGAACTGAACTTCTTGTCATACAGAAGCACTCCATCTGCTTCTGTGTGTCTGTGTCTGGCACCCAGGGGGGACATGGCCCACATTTGCTGATGGGTACCCTGGGTCCCGGCGCCACAACTGTCCACCTTGCTGCCCTCACATTGGGGAGGCCAGAGGCTCCGTGCTACAGTCCTGACACTCGGGGGTGCCAGCGGCACTGTGCTTAAAAAAAGCACCAATCATTCTGCATTTAAGAGAGAGCTGGGGGGGGGCACTAGTAAGAGAGGAGGGGGGAATTGGTGAGAGAGCTGGGGGGGGGCATTAGTAAGAGAGAAGGGGGGGATTGGTGAGAGCTGGGAGGAGAGTAAGAGAGGAGGGGGGATTGGTGAGAGAGCTGGAGGGGGCATTGGTCAGAGCTGGGGGGCATTGATGAGAGAGCTGGGGGTCATTGGTAAGAGAGGAGGGGGAGCATTGGTGAGAGAGCTGGGGGGGCATTGCTGAGAAAGCTAGGTTGGGGGCATTGGTGAGAGAGCTGGGTTTTGTTTAACCACACCCCTTAAGCATCTCCCACCATTAGGACTTTGGCCACACCCACATTTTGCCATTAGGCGCACCGCAGCTCACTTACTCCCTCAATTGTCCCTCATTCTGAAGTTCAAAAGTTGTGAGCTAACAGAGTTGCTCATTAGAGATGGGCTCAGGCGTGCTCGATCCCACCAGGAAGCCGACACTGCTCAGGGCTAAATCGCAGGCAATGAGACATTTCACAATCTGTGCAGCTGCGAACCGGGAAATCTCTCACTGCCTGTGATTAGCCATGTGCAGTATCGGCTTCCTGGCGGGATTGGACACATGGGATTTCAAACACACCCAAGCCCATCTCTATTGATTATACAGGCTGATGACAAAAATGACAAAAGCCTTTATAAGCAGCATTTTTTATGTCCAGTGTGCAAGAGTCCTCAGTACAGCCTGCAAGAGCCCTCAGTACAGCATGTAAGAGTAGCATGCAAGAGTCCTCAGTACAGCACGCAAGAGTCCTCGGTACGGCGCGCAAGAGTCCTCGGTATGGCGCGCAAGAGTCCTCGGTACGGCGCGCAAGAGTCCTCGGTACGGCGCGCAAGAGTCCTCGGTACGGCGCGCAAGAGTCCTCGGTACGGCGCGCAAGAGTCCTCGGTACGGCACGCAAAAGACCATCAGTACAGCGTGCAAGAGCCCTCAGTACAGCACACAAGAGTCCTCAATACAGTGCGCAAGAGTCCTCGGTACGGCACGCAAGAGTCCTCGGTACGGCGCACAAGAGTCCTCGGTACGGCGCGCAAGAGTCCTCGGTACGGCGCGCAAGAGTCCTCGGTACGGCGCGCAAGAGTCCTCAATACAGTGCGCAAGAGTCCTCGGTACGGCGCGCAAGAGTCCTCGGTACGGCGCGCAAGAGTCCTCGGTACGGCGCGCAAGAGTCCTCGGTACGGCGCGCAAGAGTCCTCGGTACGGCACGCAAAAGACCATCAGTACAGCGTGCAAGAGCCCTCAGTACAGCACACAAGAGTCCTCAATACAGTGCGCAAGAGTCCTCGGTACGGCACGCAAGAGTCCTCGGTACGGCGCGCAAGAGTCCTCGGTACGGCGCGCAAGAGTCCTCGGTACGGCGCGCAAGAGTCCTCAATACAGTGCGCAAGAGTCCTCGGTACGGCGCGCAAGAGTCCTCGGTACGGCGCGCAAGAGTCCTCGGTACGGCGCGCAAGAGTCCTCGGTACGGCGCGCAAGAGTCCTCGGTACGGCACGCAAAAGACCATCAGTACAGCGTGCAAGAGCCCTCAGTACAGCACACAAGAGTCCTCAATACAGTGCGCAAGAGTCCTCGGTACGGCACGCAAGAGTCCTCGGTACGGCGCGCAAGAGTCCTCGGTACGGCGCGCAAGAGTCCTCGGTACGGCGCGCAAGAGTCCTCGGTACGGCGCGCAAGAGTCCTCGGTACGGCGCGCAAGAGTCCTCGGTACGGCACGCAAGAGTCCTCGGTATGGCACGCAAGAGTCCTCGGTATGGCACGCAAGAGTCCTCGGTATGGCACGCAAGAGTCCTCGGTACGGCACGCAAAAGACCATCAGTACAGCGTGCAAGAGCCCTCAGTACAGCACACAAGAGTCCATAATACAGTGCGCAAGAGTCCTCGGTACGGCACGCAAGAGTCCTCGGTACGGCACGCAAGAGTCCTCGGTACGGCACGCAAGAGTCCTCGGTACGGCACGCAAGAGTCCTCGGTACGGCACGCAAGAGTCCTCGGCACGGCACGCAAGAGTCCTCGGTACGGCACGCAAGAGTCCTTGGTACGGCACGCAAGAGACCATCAGTACAGCACGCAAGAGTCCTTGGTACGGCACGCAAGAGTCCTCGGTACGGCACGCAAGAGTCCTCGGTACGGCACGTAAGAGTCCTCGGTACGGCACGCAAGAGTCCTCGGTACGGCACGCAAGAGTCCTCGGTACGGCACGCAAGAGTCCTCGGCACGGCACGCAAGAGTCCTCGGTACGGCACGCAAGAGTCCTTGGTACGGCACGCAAGAGACCATCAGTACAGCACGCAAGAGTCCTCGGTACGGCACGCAAGAGTCCTCGGTACGGCACGCAAGAGTCCTCGGTACGGCACGCAAGAGTCCTCGGTACGGCACGCAAGAGTCCTCGGTACGGCACGCAAGAGTCCTCGGTACGGCACGCAAGTGTCCTCGGCACGGCACGCAAGAGTCCTCGGCACGGCACGCAAGAGTCCTTGGTACGGCATGCAAGAGTCCTCGGTACAGCATGCAAGAGTCCTCGGTACAGCACGCAAGAGTTCTCAGTACAGCATGCAAGAGTCCTTAGTACAGCATGCAAAAGACCATCAGTACAGCGTGCTAGAGTCCTCAGTACAGCACGCAAGAGTCCTCAGTACAGCACGCAAGAGTCCCCAGTACAGTGTGCTTGGATGGATCCTACAACAATCGGGTACCAAATTAGAATGTACACAAACATCACACACGCCCCGCCTCTCTCTTCTGATTGGCTACTAGCTTACCTGTAGCTTACGCTTATACCTGTTGATAAAAAAAGTGCCGCATGTAGATCAATCATTAGTGCGCCCTATGTGTATTCAGAAGAGAATTACATATAAAAAATGGTTCGTGTTTTTCTGCTTTACTGATTGATAACATTAGTCTGCCCACAAGCAACATGGCGGCCACAGGCTCATGAGTCTGCGTGTGTTCAGGTAGGGAGGAAGTGACGTCTTTGAGCGGAAGAGCGCTGCAGGTCTGGCTGTGTTGTGTACAGGATACGGGCGGTAGGTTTGAACGGTGTCAGTTCTGTGTTGGGTGTTTGCGTCATGGCGGCCCCGTGGTGCGGCCATTACTGCACGGTGCCATTGTTGTTATGGACAAGCTGAGCCTCCTATTATTGAATGATGCCCTCACAATGTATATACGAGGGTACTTTATGCCAACATTGCTGCAGGCTTTGTGGTTCTCCCAGACTAGAGCTGTCAGTGTATCTGTAGAGCCCCAAACATCAGTGATACTCAGGGGGGACTTCCATCTTCCTGCTCTCCCCCTATTATTTCCATTACTGACGAGCCAGCCTTGCTTCCCCCCTCCTCCTCTTCTCAGGGGAAGTCTTGAGAACACAAAGGCAGCTCTGGTTGTTCTAGTCACATGTTCTATGTGCGGACATATCTAATCTAATTTGTTTTTTTTCCATTTTTGTTTAGCAAAAAATAGACTGAACATTTTGGGGGAAAAAAAAACGCTTTTCTTTGTTTCTGTTATAAAATTTTGCAAATAAGTTGTTTCTTTTTTCCTTCACTAATGAGAGCTGGTGAGACTTTGATAAGCTGCATAGATGGGGCTGCACTGATGTCCTGTCAGATTTGCCGGTTATTGGCACACAGAGACGGCATGTGAGGAAAGAATTGCAGATAACCAGCAAGTCTGTTTGGATGTAACCAGCTGTCACTGGACACAGCTGATCACATGGTAAAGGGCTGCTGTGATTGACCCTTTACCGCGATTTGTGATCCGCTGTGTTCAAAAGAGACAGTGGTCACAGAGCACATCCCAAGGGAGGCATGGTTCTAGTAAGACCGCCCTCCCATAACTGGAGAGCTGCGCTGTGGCCATATTTTAGCTGTTTTTCATAGTGCAGTTGTAGGCAGAGGCAAAGTGATCCTTTCTCAGCTACTGTTACAGCACCTGGCTGAAGCAGGAACAGCAGAAATTGTGGAAATACGTCTAATTGCAAAATTGGCTTTATGGGTTTCAATCTTAAAAATACAAACGGTTGGAAAACAATAATTTGGCATGGATTGCAGCCTCTACATACTAAATCAAATATTATTATTTTTTGGTGATAATTATTATAGCAAAAATTGTCAGTCTTTTTTTTGTTTATAGCGCAAAAAATAAAAACCTCAGAGGTGATCAAATACCACCAAAAGAAAGCTCTATTTGTGGGGAAAAAAAGGACATAAATTTTGTTTGGGTACAATGTTGCACGACCGCGCAATTGTCAGTTAAAGCGATGCATTGCTGTATCGCAAAAAATGGCCTGGTCATGAAGAGTGAAAATCCTTCCGGGGCTGAAGTGGTTAAAGTAGAATTCCAGCTAAGGCCTAACAGGAATTACCTATTCAACCCAGTCACGTGATCCAGCTCCTTTGTGTCAGTTATTGGCGGCTGCAGGGGAGAGGGCTGAGCGGTGACAATGGCTGCATCATGGGAGCCTATGGGTAAAGTTATCGCTTCTCGCTTATACAGCCATTTTCGAGCGCTCTTTGCATTCCTGCAGCTGCTGCTAGCGGACACAGGGGATCATGTACGGTGGATATAAAAAGTCTGTTAAAATGTCAGGTTTCTGTGATGTAAAAAAATGAGACAGAGAAATTATTTCAGCTAGAGCTTCCACTGCGGAGGGGCAGAAGTAACAGCGCTCTGCTTAAGCTAACAGGAATGCCCACAAATCGGGCTTCTGACAGGGTTGGAGAAGGCAGATATGAATGAGAGATAAACAGAATGGATCTGCTGCACAATCGTAGAGCATTTCTTCATACAGAGAGAAGTACTTTTATTTTAATATTGATTACAGGTATTTTATGCCTACAATTAATGCAGCACTTCACATTTTGTTAATTTTTATCAGTTTCTGTCCTCAAGGACCATACAGTGCCTTCAAAAAGTATTCATACTCCTTAAAATTTTCCACAGTTTGTCATGTTACAACAAAAAACTTAAATGTATTTTATTGGAATTTTATGTGATAGACCAACACAAAGTGGCATATAATTGTGAAGTGGAAGATAAATGGTTTTCAATTTTTATATTTTTTTACAAATATCTGAAAAGTGTGGCGTGCATTTTTATCGAGCCCTCTTTACTCTGATACCCATAGCTAAAATCTAGTGAAACCAATTGCCTTCAGAAGTCATCTAATTCGTAAATGGAGTCCACCTGTGTGTAATTTTAATCTCCGTATAAATACAGCTGTTCTGTAAAGCCTTCATAGGTTTGTTAGAGAACCTTAGTGAATAAATGGCATCATTAAGGCCAAGAAACACACCTAAAAGCAAAACGCTATATGTGGGGGAAAACTCACACTGCATATCACCCTTAACACACCATTGCCACTGTGAAACATGGTAGTGGCAGCATCATGTTGTAGGGATGCTTTTCTTCAGCAGGGACAAGGAAGCTGGTCAGAGTTGATGGGAAGATGGGTGGAGCCAAATACAGGGCAAACTTAGAAGAAAACCTGTTAGACTCTCCAAAATACGAGACTGGAGCGGAGGTTCACCTTCCAGCAGGACGACGTCCCTACACATACAGCCAGAGCTACAATGGAATGGTTTAGATCAAAGCATATTCATGTTAGAATGGCCCAGTCAAAATCCAGACCTAAATCCAATTGAAAATCTGTCGCAAGACTTGAAAATTGCTGTTCTCAGATGCTTTCCATCCAATCTGACGGAGCTTGAGCAATTTTGCAGAAAAGAATGTGCAAAGCTGGTAGAGACATCCCCAAAAAGATTTGCAGCTGTAATTGCAGAGAAAGGTGGTTCTACAAAGTATTAAAGAGGAAGTAAACCCTGATGGGTTTTACTTCCTCTTTTGCTCGCTGCAAATGAAAAGCATAATGCATACTAGCCCATTATGTGCCACTTACCTGCAAAAGAATCCAGCGATGTCCCCACAGTAGGCAGCGTCCGTCTTCTGTCCCCTCTTCCTTCCGGGCCGCGGACTTCGGCTCAGTGATTCGCCGGAGAGGCGTGACGTCACTCCCGTGCGTGCGCATGGGAGCCGCCATTAACGGCACAGGCTAGGGAAGAAACGGCACTTTGTTTAGTTTCTTCCCCCTGCATGTGCCGTTAACATTTTCGGCGGACTACAAGTGAAATCTCCTAAACGGTGCACGTTTAGGAGATATTTCCACTACCTATAGGTAAGCCTAGAATAAGGCTTGCCTATGGGTAGAAAAAAGGGTTTACAACCACTTTAACTCACGCCACACTTTTCACATATGTATTTAATAAAAATGTTGAAAGCCATTTATCATTTCCCTTCCACTTCACAATTATGTGCCACCTTGTGTTGGTCTATCACATAAAATCCCAATAAAATAAATTGACATTGTTGGTTGTAACCTGCCAAAATGTGCAAAATTGCAAGGGGTATGGATACTTTTTCAAGGCACTGTACTCACATATACCATGGCTGGTTTGTACGGGAACCAATAAACCTACAAGCGTGTCTTTGAACCGTGAGAACTGCTGTACCTGGAGGAAACCCAGGCAAACACGGGGAGCATGAAAACTCCATGTAGACCATGTCCTGGCCGGAATCCCATCGCTGCAAGGCGGAAGTGCTAATTACCAAGTTACTGCATTTCCCCATAATGTATTTCTACATTAATCACTAGACCAGCTGTCTCATGTCTTTGCACTAAGCAGGGGGACTAGGCAGGGCTGCCCCCTGTCTCCCCTGCTTTTTGCACTGGCCATTGAGCCTCTCGTTGCCCAAGTGCTCGATTGTCCACAAATTGGGGGATTTCGCTATGGTGACCTGCATGAGAAAATAATGCTCTACGGCGACGATATGCTCCTCTTTTTGGAGGATGTGGACAACTCATTGTCTCATGCATTGTTCCTCATCGCTGATTTTGGCCACTACTCAGGCCTTACCATTAATTGGTCTAAATCCACATTGATGTTTCTCGATGAGGCACCTAGGTTGAGTGCAGAGCTTCCATGCCCTATCCCTATAGTATACTTCCTTTAAATACTTGGGCATTAACATATCCCCCAAACTGACTGATTATTATAGTCTAAGTATATACCCCTTACTAACTCATTTCAGAGACAAAATAAATACATGTAACCGACTTACAATGTCCTTGGCAGGGAAAACAAACCTTATTAAGATGATTCTTATGCCCCAATTTTTATACTTGCTCCAGAACACACCGGGGGTTATTCCATTAAAAATATTTGGAGTGGTCAACTCCTTATTCAGATTACTGTTATGGCCTAACACTCCCCCCCCCCCCAGGATCAAATTGGAGCAGCTGCAATATCCGAAGGAGGTGGGTGGTCTGGCACTCCCCAACCCTTGGATATACTATTTGGCTGCACAGCTGCAGCACCCAATAGGCGCTATGGCTCCCAGACCTTCAGGTTCGTCAGCTAAACTCCTGCTAATTGGCACGAGGGCAGGGTCTGTACCGGAGGGCTTGGAAGCACAGCTGTTTCAACGGCTCAACAAACAAATGCCCACTTACACACTCCTTCAGAAGGTGTGGAATAAAGTCAAACAATTGCAGCAAGTAACGGGATAATACAGCTTATAGCCCACTTTGGGGGAATAAATCATATGAGGAACTGGCCAAACTCCAACAGGGACCCAGGTGGCGCTCCATTGGAATAACTTGATTCAGGCATGTCTTTCACAACGGGAGTCTGCTTTCTTTCACAGACCTGCAATCTAAGTTTGCACTGCCTTCCGGCATGCTATTCTATAACTTACAACTAAAGCATACTGTTAAAGCGCAGGGTACCGCAGCGGAATGGGTACAATCCCCCACCCCTGTTTTCCACATACTGCAAAACGCATCAGACACAAAGGGTATAATATCCCAATGCTATCTTATGCTTCTATCTGCACTCTTGGAGGGATATTCCATGAAAGCAGCGACCCAGTGGGAGGCAGACTTGGACCCTATTATAGCAGAGCAATGGGAAGAGGCCCTTCAGGCTGTTAACACTTGTTCGTTGAACATATCACAAAAAGAATCCCAATTGTATATCCCGTTGGGAGCACACTATACCCCAGTAAAACTCTATAAAATGGGCAAATTACCTGACTCGTTGTGTGGCAAGTGTAAAATAGTGCCGGGTGACCTAATACATCTCTTCTGGCGTTGCCCCAAACTCCATAGATATTGGAAGGGGGTCATACTTAACCAAGTATTCCAAACAATTTGTCCCTCTTGATCCACTATGTTGCCTTCTAGGTGGCAATGCCAGAGGAAATTACAAGGTTAAAAATACAAAAAATTCCGCGCTGCTTGTGAAAGTGAGCAGCTACAAACCAATAGACAAAAAGGTGCAAACAAGATAACAAATAAATTGTAGCGCTAAAATTTGTGAATAAACGTTGAATAACACCCTGTGAAAAAGTGATAACAATCCAGAAATCAGATGTCAATAGTCCATCATAATAGGAACCATATCAAAAGTCTCTGGTAAATAAAAATCGTCAAGTTCGTGGTAGTTAAATGATACTTCCAAGATCTTGAATAAATTGTGAAATGAAAAGTGACCACCACCGATATAGAGGAGGCTTACCAGAATCTGTGGACCCTAATAGACGTACGTCTGGGTCGACTCAAGCTTTGGATATATATCACTGAAGAATCCTCAGCTGGTAATTCCACACAGGACTTCACTTACGACAACCGATGGTCGAAAGATGGAAAAAGCTTCACTAGTATCCATTAACTGGCGTTATGTTTCAAGAGGCCCTGCTGAAGTTGTCGATGACATAGCTTTCTTAAGATGGCCGCGGTGGTGGTCACTTTTCATTTCACAATGTATTCAAGATCTTGGAAGTATCATTTAACTACCACGAACTTGTCGAATTTTTATTTACCAGAGACTTTTGATATGGTTCCTATTATGATGGACTATTGACATCTGATTTCTGGATTGTTATCACTTTTTCACAGGGTGTTATTCAACGTTTATTCACATATTTTAGCGCTACAATTTATTTGTTATCTTGAAACTACAAGGTTAGCCTTCGCCAGAGCCTTATTCCAAGCTAGGAAAATTATACTTATGAGCTGGAAATATGCCATCCCGCCGTCGGTTAAATCCTGGATTCAGCACAGCATAATACTCTTATCATGGAAAAATACATATATCAACATAGGGGGAATCCTGGGAAATTTTGACATTATGGACTGCATGGCTTGATACACCAGGTATTAGTCCCAGAAAACTGGTGCAGATGAGGCTGCTCAAATGTCCAGGAAAGCCATCTTTTGTTAATATTCATGCCCACTGTGGTCCAATTATTTTCATACAGAAAAGGCTTATTTGCGAAGGCCGCCTGCAGCTGCCATGAGTACTGCTTTCCCGTATGAAAAAAAAAACAACTTAAGATCATATGATGTTTAACATTAATTCAGAAGTCTCTTGTACTTGAATGTGTGTTACAGAGAAAAAAAAAACTCCCCTAGCAATTGGGACTTTTAGGACTCTGAGGAATTGCACAAACATGAAAACATGGTATGAATATAGAGTATTTTTTATCAAAAAAAGCAATTGAAAGGTATATGTTACATATACACAATTTACATATAAAGAATGAGTGGTCGGAAGTACTGGAGATTAATACAGAAAACCAAACACCAACATGTTTCAGAGTCTTTTGAGCTCCTCCTTCAGGGTAGGTTTTAACAATCTTGACAAATACAGTAGTGCCTGGGCATAGATGTGAAGCGCATGACCAACCAATGGTAAAAACAATATTTATAATGAATGCAGTCAAGGTAAAAAAAAAGTGTGCAGAAACATATGAAATCCTCTTTGCTTGAGGGCGATCCATGTGGGGCGCACAGGGATCACCTTATCCTAGTGGAGGTTACCTCATAGGAGACGGGAAAAACCACAGCTCAAAAAGTAACTTTTGGTGCCTTTTAAAGATCCCTCAAACAGCAAGTATCCCAGACCAGACTGGTGGTCTGGTCTTATGTGTGCAGGCTGCACCATGCAGTGAGGATCCTTTCTAGCACTGCTATCTGGTGAACTACTGGCATTCAGATATTCCCCTCTTGGACACTATACTGTTGAGGATTTTTCCACTGAGAGTAACCTTTCAGCCATTCTGGTCTGGGATACTTGCTGATTGAGGGATCTTTAAAGACACCAACGGCTACTTTTTGAGCTGAGGTTTTTCCCATCTCCTATGCGGTAACCTCCTCTAGGATAAGGTGATCCCTGTGCACCCCACGTGGGTCGCCTTCAAGCCCAGAGGATTTCTTATTTTTCTGCACACTTTTTTTTTTTTTACCTTGACTGGATTCATTATAAAAAAAATTACCATTGGCTGGTCATGTGCTTCACATCTATGCCCAGTAGAGGTGCGCATCTTCACTGGCCTCACGATTCGATTCAATTACGATTATCAGGTCAACGATTCGATTCCGCGATGCATCACGATTACAGCGCAAGTGCGCATGGTTTTTACCCCAAAAAAATGTAAGCAGTCAGGAGAACTCCATTTTTTTTTTTTATTATATCTGTTCTTTTAAAAAAAAGACAACACTCCCTGCATGTAGTAAAGTCTAAACAAAGCAGACAACAACTTGTACATAGTACAGGAGATGGTCAGAGGCTGCAGACCTGGTACAGGAGATGGTCAGAGGCTGCAGACCTGGTACAGGAGATGGTCAGAGAGTGCAGACCTGGTACAGGAGATGGTCAGAGAGTGCAGACCTGGTACAGGAGATGGTCAGAGAGTGCAGACCTGGTACAGGAGATGGTCAGAGTGCAGACCTGGTACAGGAGATGGTCAGAGAGTGCGGACCTGGTACAGGAGATGGTCAGAGAGAGTGCGGACCTGGTACAGGAGATGGTCAGAGAGAGTGCGGACCTGGTACAGGAGATGGTCAGAGAGTGCAGACCTGGTACAGGAGATGGTCAGAGAGTGCAGACCTGGTACAGGAGATGGTCAGAGAGTGCAGACCTGGTACAGGAGATGGTCAGAGTGCAGACCTGGTACAGGAGATGGTCAGAGAGTGCGGACCTGGTACAGGAGATGGTCAGAGAGAGTGCGGACCTGGTACAGGAGATGGTCAGAGAGAGTGCGGACCTGGTACAGGAGATGGTCAGAGAGAGTGCGGACCTGGTACAGGAGATGGTCAGAGAGAGTGCGGACCTGGTACAGGAGATGGTCAGAGAGAGTGCGGACCTGGTACAGGAGATGGTCAGAGAGAGTGCGGACCTGGTACAGGAGATGGTCAGAGAGAGTGCGGACCTGGTACAGGAGATGGTCAGAGAGAGTGCGGACCTGGTACAGGAGATGGTCAGAGAGAGTGCGGACCTGGTACAGGAGATGGTCAGAGTGCAGACCTGGTACAGGAGATGGTCAGAGAGTGCGGACCTGGTACAGGAGATGGTCAGAGAGAGTGCGGACCTGGTACAGGAGATGGTCAGAGAGAGTGCGGACCTGGTACAGGAGATGGTCAGAGAGAGTGCGGACCTGGTACAGGAGATGGTCAGAGAGAGTGCGGACCTGGTACAGGAGATGGTCAGAGAGAGTGCGGACCTGGTACAGGAGATGGTCAGAGAGAGTGCGGACCTGGTACAGGAGATGGTCAGAGAGAGTGCGGACCTGGTACAGGAGATGGTCAGAGAGAGTGCGGACCTGGTACAGGAGATGGTCAGAGAGAGTGCGGACCTGGTACAGGAGATGGTCAGAGAGAGTGCGGACCTGGTACAGGAGATGGTCAGAGAGAGTGCGGACCTGGTACAGGAGATGGTCAGAGAGAGTGCGGACCTGGTACAGGAGATGGTCAGAGAGAGTGCGGACCTGGTACAGGAGATGGTCAGAGAGAGTGCGGACCTGGTACAGGAGATGGTCAGAGAGAGTGCGGACCTGGTACAGGAGATGGTCAGAGAGAGTGCGGACCTGGTACAGGAGATGGTCAGAGAGAGTGCGGACCTGGTACAGGAGATGGTCAGAGAGAGTGCGGACCTGGTACAGGAGATGGTCAGAGAGAGTGCGGACCTGGTACAGGAGATGGTCAGAGAGAGTGCGGACCTGGTACAGGAGATGGTCAGAGAGAGTGCGGACCTGGTACAGGAGATGGTCAGAGAGAGTGCGGACCTGGTACAGGAGATGGTCGGAGAGAGAGTGCGGACCTGGTACAGGAGATGGTCGGAGAGAGAGTGCGGACCTGGTACAGGAGATGGTCGGAGAGAGAGTGCGGACCTGGTACAGGAGATGGTCGGAGAGAGAGTGCGGACCTGGTACAGGAGATGGTCGGAGAGAGAGTGCGGACCTGGTACAGGAGATGGTCGGAGAGAGAGTGCGGACCTGGTACAGGAGATGGTCGGAGAGAGAGTGCGGACCTGGTACAGGAGATGGTCGGAGAGAGAGTGCGGACCTGGTACAGGAGATGGTCGGAGAGAGAGTGCGGACCTGGTACAGGAGATGGTCGGAGAGAGAGTGCGGACCTGGTACAGGAGATGGTCGGAGAGAGAGTGCGGACCTGGTACAGGAGATGGTCGGAGAGAGAGTGCGGACCTGGTACAGGAGATGGTCGGAGAGAGAGTGCGGACCTGGTACAGGAGATGGTCGGAGAGAGAGTGCGGACCTGGTACAGGAGATGGTCGGAGAGAGAGTGCGGACCTGGTACAGGAGATGGTCGGAGAGAGAGTGCGGACCTGGTACAGGAGATGGTCGGAGAGAGAGTGCGGACCTGGTACAGGAGATGGTCGGAGAGAGAGTGCGGACCTGGTACAGGAGATGGTCGGAGAGAGAGTGCGGACCTGGTACAGGAGATGGTCGGAGAGAGAGTGCGGACCTGGTACAGGAGATGGTCGGAGAGAGAGTGCGGACCTGGTACAGGAGATGGTCGGAGAGAGAGTGCGGACCTGGTACAGGAGATGGTCGGAGAGAGAGTGCGGACCTGGTACAGGAGATGGTCGGAGAGAGAGTGCGGACCTGGTACAGGAGATGGTCGGAGAGAGAGTGCGGACCTGGTACAGGAGATGGTCGGAGAGAGAGTGCGGACCTGGTACAGGAGATGGTCGGAGAGAGAGTGCGGACCTGGTACAGGAGATGGTCGGAGAGAGAGTGCGGACCTGGTACAGGAGATGGTCGGAGAGAGAGTGCGGACCTGGTACAGGAGATGGTCGGAGAGAGAGTGCGGACCTGGTACAGGAGATGGTCGGAGAGAGAGTGCGGACCTGGTACAGGAGATGGTCGGAGAGAGAGTGCGGACCTGGTACAGGAGATGGTCGGAGAGAGAGTGCGGACCTGGTACAGGAGATGGTCGGAGAGAGAGTGCGGACCTGGTACAGGAGATGGTCGGAGAGAGAGTGCGGACCTGGTACAGGAGATGGTCGGAGAGAGAGTGCGGACCTGGTACAGGAGATGGTCGGAGAGAGAGTGCGGACCTGGTACAGGAGATGGTCGGAGAGAGAGTGCGGACCTGGTACAGGAGATGGTCGGAGAGAGAGTGCGGACCTGGTACAGGAGATGGTCGGAGAGAGAGTGCGGACCTGGTACAGGAGATGGTCGGAGAGAGAGTGCGGACCTGGTACAGGAGATGGTCGGAGAGAGAGTGCGGACCTGGTACAGGAGATGGTCGGAGAGAGAGTGCGGACCTGGTACAGGAGATGGTCGGAGAGAGAGTGCGGACCTGGTACAGGAGATGGTCGGAGAGAGAGTGCGGACCTGGTACAGGAGATGGTCGGAGAGAGAGTGCGGACCTGGTACAGGAGATGGTCGGAGAGAGAGTGCGGACCTGGTACAGGAGATGGTCGGAGAGAGAGTGCGGACCTGGTACAGGAGATGGTCGGAGAGAGAGTGCGGACCTGGTACAGGAGATGGTCGGAGAGAGAGTGCGGACCTGGTACAGGAGATGGTCGGAGAGAGAGTGCGGACCTGGTACAGGAGATGGTCGGAGAGAGAGTGCGGACCTGGTACAGGAGATGGTCGGAGAGAGAGTGCGGACCTGGTACAGGAGATGGTCGGAGAGAGAGTGCGGACCTGGTACAGGAGATGGTCGGAGAGAGAGTGCGGACCTGGTACAGGAGATGGTCGGAGAGAGAGTGCGGACCTGGTACAGGAGATGGTCGGAGAGAGAGTGCGGACCTGGTACAGGAGATGGTCGGAGAGAGAGTGCGGACCTGGTACAGGAGATGGTCGGAGAGAGAGTGCGGACCTGGTACAGGAGATGGTCGGAGAGAGAGTGCGGACCTGGTACAGGAGATGGTCGGAGAGAGAGTGCGGACCTGGTACAGGAGATGGTCGGAGAGAGAGTGCGGACCTGGTACAGGAGATGGTCGGAGAGAGAGTGCGGACCTGGTACAGGAGATGGTCGGAGAGAGAGTGCGGACCTGGTACAGGAGATGGTCGGAGAGAGAGTGCGGACCTGGTACAGGAGATGGTCGGAGAGAGAGTGCGGACCTGGTACAGGAGATGGTCGGAGAGAGAGTGCGGACCTGGTACAGGAGATGGTCGGAGAGAGAGTGCGGACCTGGTACAGGAGATGGTCGGAGAGAGAGTGCGGACCTGGTACAGGAGATGGTCGGAGAGAGAGTGCGGACCTGGTACAGGAGATGGTCGGAGAGAGAGTGCGGACCTGGTACAGGAGATGGTCGGAGAGAGAGTGCGGACCTGGTACAGGAGATGGTCGGAGAGAGAGTGCGGACCTGGTACAGGAGATGGTCGGAGAGAGAGTGCGGACCTGGTACAGGAGATGGTCGGAGAGAGAGTGCGGACCTGGTACAGGAGATGGTCGGAGAGAGAGTGCGGACCTGGTACAGGAGATGGTCGGAGAGAGAGTGCGGACCTGGTACAGGAGATGGTCGGAGAGAGAGTGCGGACCTGGTACAGGAGATGGTCGGAGAGAGAGTGCGGACCTGGTACAGGAGATGGTCGGAGAGAGAGTGCGGACCTGGTACAGGAGATGGTCGGAGAGAGAGTGCGGACCTGGTACAGGAGATGGTCGGAGAGAGAGTGCGGACCTGGTACAGGAGATGGTCGGAGAGAGAGTGCGGACCTGGTACAGGAGATGGTCGGAGAGAGAGTGCGGACCTGGTACAGGAGATGGTCGGAGAGAGAGTGCGGACCTGGTACAGGAGATGGTCGGAGAGAGAGTGCGGACCTGGTACAGGAGATGGTCGGAGAGAGAGTGCGGACCTGGTACAGGAGATGGTCGGAGAGAGAGTGCGGACCTGGTACAGGAGATGGTCGGAGAGAGAGTGCGGACCTGGTACAGGAGATGGTCGGAGAGAGAGTGCGGACCTGGTACAGGAGATGGTCGGAGAGAGAGTGCGGACCTGGTACAGGAGATGGTCGGAGAGAGAGTGCGGACCTGGTACAGGAGATGGTCGGAGAGAGAGTGCGGACCTGGTACAGGAGATGGTCGGAGAGAGAGTGCGGACCTGGTACAGGAGATGGTCGGAGAGAGAGTGCGGACCTGGTACAGGAGATGGTCGGAGAGAGAGTGCGGACCTGGTACAGGAGATGGTCGGAGAGAGAGTGCGGACCTGGTACAGGAGATGGTCGGAGAGAGAGTGCGGACCTGGTACAGGAGATGGTCGGAGAGAGAGTGCGGACCTGGTACAGGAGATGGTCGGAGAGAGAGTGCGGACCTGGTACAGGAGATGGTCGGAGAGAGAGTGCGGACCTGGTACAGGAGATGGTCGGAGAGAGAGTGCGGACCTGGTACAGGAGATGGTCGGAGAGAGAGTGCGGACCTGGTACAGGAGATGGTCGGAGAGAGAGTGCGGACCTGGTACAGGAGATGGTCGGAGAGAGAGTGCGGACCTGGTACAGGAGATGGTCGGAGAGAGAGTGCGGACCTGGTACAGGAGATGGTCGGAGAGAGAGTGCGGACCTGGTACAGGAGATGGTCGGAGAGAGAGTGCGGACCTGGTACAGGAGATGGTCGGAGAGAGAGTGCGGACCTGGTACAGGAGATGGTCGGAGAGAGAGTGCGGACCTGGTACAGGAGATGGTCGGAGAGAGAGTGCGGACCTGGTACAGGAGATGGTCGGAGAGAGAGTGCGGACCTGGTACAGGAGATGGTCGGAGAGAGAGTGCGGACCTGGTACAGGAGATGGTCGGAGAGAGAGTGCGGACCTGGTACAGGAGATGGTCGGAGAGAGAGTGCGGACCTGGTACAGGAGATGGTCGGAGAGAGAGTGCGGACCTGGTACAGGAGATGGTCGGAGAGAGAGTGCGGACCTGGTACAGGAGATGGTCGGAGAGAGAGTGCGGACCTGGTACAGGAGATGGTCGGAGAGAGAGTGCGGACCTGGTACAGGAGATGGTCGGAGAGAGAGTGCGGACCTGGTACAGGAGATGGTCGGAGAGAGAGTGCGGACCTGGTACAGGAGATGGTCGGAGAGAGAGTGCGGACCTGGTACAGGAGATGGTCGGAGAGAGAGTGCGGACCTGGTACAGGAGATGGTCGGAGAGAGAGTGCGGACCTGGTACAGGAGATGGTCGGAGAGAGAGTGCGGACCTGGTACAGGAGATGGTCGGAGAGAGAGTGCGGACCTGGTACAGGAGATGGTCGGAGAGAGAGTGCGGACCTGGTACAGGAGATGGTCGGAGAGAGAGTGCGGACCTGGTACAGGAGATGGTCGGAGAGAGAGTGCGGACCTGGTACAGGAGATGGTCGGAGAGAGAGTGCGGACCTGGTACAGGAGATGGTCGGAGAGAGAGTGCGGACCTGGTACAGGAGATGGTCGGAGAGAGAGTGCGGACCTGGTACAGGAGATGGTCGGAGAGAGAGTGCGGACCTGGTACAGGAGATGGTCGGAGAGAGAGTGCGGACCTGGTACAGGAGATGGTCGGAGAGAGAGTGCGGACCTGGTACAGGAGATGGTCGGAGAGAGAGTGCGGACCTGGTACAGGAGATGGTCGGAGAGAGAGTGCGGACCTGGTACAGGAGATGGTCGGAGAGAGAGTGCGGACCTGGTACAGGAGATGGTCGGAGAGAGAGTGCGGACCTGGTACAGGAGATGGTCGGAGAGAGAGTGCGGACCTGGTACAGGAGATGGTCGGAGAGAGAGTGCGGACCTGGTACAGGAGATGGTCGGAGAGAGAGTGCGGACCTGGTACAGGAGATGGTCGGAGAGAGAGTGCGGACCTGGTACAGGAGATGGTCGGAGAGAGAGTGCGGACCTGGTACAGGAGATGGTCGGAGAGAGAGTGCGGACCTGGTACAGGAGATGGTCGGAGAGAGAGTGCGGACCTGGTACAGGAGATGGTCGGAGAGAGAGTGCGGACCTGGTACAGGAGATGGTCGGAGAGAGAGTGCGGACCTGGTACAGGAGATGGTCGGAGAGAGAGTGCGGACCTGGTACAGGAGATGGTCGGAGAGAGAGTGCGGACCTGGTACAGGAGATGGTCGGAGAGAGAGTGCGGACCTGGTACAGGAGATGGTCGGAGAGAGAGTGCGGACCTGGTACAGGAGATGGTCGGAGAGAGAGTGCGGACCTGGTACAGGAGATGGTCGGAGAGAGAGTGCGGACCTGGTACAGGAGATGGTCGGAGAGAGAGTGCGGACCTGGTACAGGAGATGGTCGGAGAGAGAGTGCGGACCTGGTACAGGAGATGGTCGGAGAGAGAGTGCGGACCTGGTACAGGAGATGGTCGGAGAGAGAGTGCGGACCTGGTACAGGAGATGGTCGGAGAGAGAGTGCGGACCTGGTACAGGAGATGGTCGGAGAGAGAGTGCGGACCTGGTACAGGAGATGGTCGGAGAGAGAGTGCGGACCTGGTACAGGAGATGGTCGGAGAGAGAGTGCGGACCTGGTACAGGAGATGGTCGGAGAGAGAGTGCGGACCTGGTACAGGAGATGGTCGGAGAGAGAGTGCGGACCTGGTACAGGAGATGGTCGGAGAGTGCGGACCTGGTACAGGAGATGGTCAGAGAGTGCGGACCTGGTACAGGAGATGGTCAGAGAGTGCGGACCTGGTACAGGAGATGGTCAGAGAGTGCGGACCTGGTACAGGAGATGGTCAGAGAGTGCGGACCTGGTACAGGAGATGGTCAGAGAGTGCGGACCTGGTACAGGAGATGGTCGGAGAGAGAGTGCGGACCTGGTACAGGAGATGGTCGGAGAGAGAGTGCGGACCTGGTACAGGAGATGGTCGGAGAGAGAGTGCGGACCTGGTACAGGAGATGGTCGGAGAGAGAGAGTGCGGACCTGGTACAGGAGATGGTCGGAGAGAGAGAGTGCGGACCTGGTACAGGAGATGGTCGGAGAGAGAGAGAGTGCGGACCTGGTACAGGAGATGGTCGGGAAGTATGATATCTGTTGTACTTTAAGGAAAAAAATAATACCTGTTGTGCCGAGAATGGTTCCCCCCGCCGGATTCTGTTTCCCCCCCCCCCCCCCCCCCCGTCTCTCGGCTCCTATCGGAACTCCGCTCCCTCCTACTGTTCCTCACGAATGCAAATGCTCCTAATACTGCCCCACCTCTCCAGCCCTCTGCTCATTAGCATTCGTGAAAAAACAGTAGGTGTGAGCGGCGCTGGAGAGGCGGGGCGGTATTAGAAGAATTTGCATTCGTGAGTAGGAGGGAGCGGCAATGTACAGGGCTGGGGGGGGGCAGAGTTCCGATAGTAGCCGAGAGACAGAGGGAACAGAATCCGGCGGGGGAACAGTGTGTACATGCCGCGCTCATGTGACTGCCCTCTCTCCTCTCTGCTTTCACGTCTCTGACGCCAAGAGAGACATGAAAGGAGAGAGGCGGGCCGGGCAGTCACATGAGCGCGTCATAGAAAAAAAAATAATAAGATAACGGCTCTCCCGGGAGGAGGGGCGGGGCTAGACATCGGGGTAATCAATTATTAGGCTTGCATGCATTGGTGCCGCATCGGGGATGCCCGAATCGCGATGCACTGATTAAATTCCGCACCCCTAATGCCCAGGCACTACTGTATTTGTCAATATTGTTAAAACCTTTCCTGAAGAAGGAGCTCAAAGGACTCCGAAACATGTTGGAGTTTGGTTTTCTGTATCAATCTGCAGTACCATCATTGAGTGGTTTAATTTTTGCCCTGTGATTTTCGACCACTGATTTTTTTATATGCAATTGTGTACATGTAACATTTTATACCTTTCAATTACTTTTGATAACAATAAATACTCTATATTCATACCATGTTTTCATGTTTGTGCATTCCTCAGAGCCCTAAAAGTCCCAATTACTAGGGGAGTTTCTTTTTTCTCTGAATCTATCAGTGATGTGGCCAATTTTTAGCAGATTTCAAACCTCTTTTTCATATCAATGTGTGTTGCAGTGCATGCAAGATGCATGAAGTATTTTGTTTTTGTGGAAACCTCTCCCACCAACATGCTGTTTTGCAATGCATCAGAAAAAAGTCTTACATAATCGCGGTGGGTTATTCTACGCTTTTCAGATTATTTGAATAGGATGCCTTAAAAAATGCAATGCACGTGAAAACATATACAGTATTAAAGAGTGTTGCCTCGTACGTTCTGCAGTGAAGAAGTTCTTCAACTTCCAGTACTTTCAGCTTCCGGCTATTGTACCACCGATTTTGTGTGCATCTGCTTTGGCACAATTCATTAATTTCCACAGTCTATCTCAATTATTTCTTACCTACTCTGGAAATAAGGCCAAGGTAAAATAGACCCCCAGCAGGGATTTTAAACAAACAACCGTCTGACTGCAATACTCGTCTCTTACCTGATGCTGTTCCCCATAGGAAATTCTTTCTCCCACTATATGTCCTCAGTCTGATATTCAGCATTATTTAACCCAAAGATTGAGGACATCCATTGAGTGCAGAGTGTCTTGGACCTGCTACCTGAGGAAGCGTTACAGTGGTACCCTGCACTCACGTCATCACTTCAGCACTGCACCCTGAATCATTGAGGACTGCTCACAACCTGCTTTAAGATATCTGGATTAAGGTAAGTTTTAGGGGTGTTGAAAATAATCATGTAATCGATGCATCGCGATTCAGTCTTAAATAATTCTGCATCGATGCAGAGATTGGCTGAATCGCAATTGCATCAATTACTTCATCGGCCCCTGTCAGAGTCCTCCCCTCATTTCTCCATGTTTAAGCGTGTATGTGTGATCACACACTGACCTTGGATCTGTAAACGCTGGCCGCTGTAACAAAGTCCTGCCTCCTAGACCGGCTTCTATGATAGACAGCACACTGATCCAATGCCAGGAAATTGAATCAGCGTGACGTTTATCATAGGAGCCGGTCTAGGAGGAAGGACTTTGTTGACCGCCGCCGCCGAGCAATTCAAATCCAAGCTCCGTGTAACAGCAGAAGATTCCCGCTCTGTGTAATTCGGGCACTAATGAGGCTGCCTTGATGGGCACTGATGAGGTGGCACTGGTATGCTGCACTGATGGGAACTGGTAGGCTGCACTGATAAGCGGCATTGATAGCCACTGGTAGGCGACACTGATAAGTGGCATCGATGGGCACCGGTAGGCGGCACTGATGAGGCTGCATTGATGGCAGGGTGGATTTGATTTGAATCACTAGTAAAAAGGCTTGGTTTAAATCGGCTCAATTTAAATCATATTTTTTAAAGAGTAACTGTCATCTCTGTCCCGCAGCGGCTCCTCCTCTGACCCGCTGTTGACTCACCAACAGTCCCATTCACTTTAATAGGACAGTGAAAAATAGAAAAAATATTGCGCTAAGTGTAAAAACTAAAAAACAAGAAACAAAAAGCAGCTACACAACAATGTGACGAAAATTGTAAACGTAATAGGAATAAAAAAGTAGCGCTGGTAATTAAGGAAAAAAACAAATAAATGTCTCTCAAAATATATAGTGAAAAATAAATGAATATCACACCAACCTAAAGGGATGTGTATAAGTTCACTATAAAATCCATAAAAAACAACATATGTAATCGTGAAGGAAAAAGAAAAACATGTGCAGTGTCTGTCAAAATAACCAGTGAAGGCACAATGCAAGGAAGGACATGTAGGCTATAGGTCATCAAGGAAAAAACATCTTCCGACTATAGGAGACAGATTAAACACTCTTACCAGAGTCCATGGATCTGCCTACCGAGGTAGCAGATCATGTAAGCATGGGAGATCCAGCCACAGGACCAGTCGGCTTGTCTGATGACTCCTAAGCTGCTGGAATCTTGGCCGTTACGACTCGACAATCCTTAGATCCAAACCTTGGATGGATATCCCCAATGGATACAACGAACCTGGACTCCTAGGGTATCACCCTGTTTCCAATTGGTATAGGAGAAATTTGACCACCAAAGACCCCTGAAGGGGGTAACTAAATGATGCAGAGTAACTCAAGGTAAGCCCTCTCCGAATCCCATGCAGGAAAGAAAGAGACAAGGCTCCAATGGTGCAGGTCAAAAGGGTAGTATACGGTTTTATTGGAATAAAACCACAAAAATTAACATAAAACGTGATCACAGATAAGAATAAAACAAAGCATTATGGGGAGTGGCGTACCAAGCCCTACGCGTTTCGTCTACATAAGACTTCTACTGGGGCATCAACCTGCTCCCCCATATTGCTCAAATATTTATACATAAAACACTCCAAACTAAAAGAGGAAACCACCAATCAGGTGGATTACCACCTTGTGGATCTATGATTGGAGGAGAGCAGATTGGCTACCCAATCAAACTCGCAGCCTCCAAACAAGAGCCAATAGAAAAGCAACATAGGCAGAAACCCCTCCCAGGTCAGCTATCACAGCTTGTTTGACCCCGGAAGTGATATTCCCTAAGCCAATGAAACATAATTTAAAAAGCCCGCCAAAAAATAGGGGCGGTGGTAATGTGCAGTGATACATACCCACACACTAAACCACCATTCCCCCATTGGTCAGATCGAATAGTGTAACCGCCTATCCACCATCCACCTATCTCCTTGGAGTATAATCAACCACTGGATGGATAGGAAAGACTAGGGGGCGTATCTAATATGTGTATACTATACCTGCACATATAGGTTATTATGTGCTAATCCCTAGTTGCATATATGGCATGCTTGTCCCATCGCACATAACACATGTACGATTAACATTAAGGCATAGATCTCTGTTCCAAACTCTCCCCTCGGTGGGACGCCGGAACACATAAAAAGTCACGTGATGCAGCGACGTGAATATCGCAGCCGTCACGTGAACCGCAACGAATGGAACGCATAGAAGGCTGGATGAACAGCCGCATAGCGTACGTATCCACGTTGCGCAAGAGGCAAGACCGCACTCCAAATCCAAGACAGTGATCCAGCAGGAGATGAGCGTCTCCACTCGTCATGTGACTAATCCGGGCACGCATCCAAAATTCTCAGCTGGATGCCTGGCCGGGCAACCCACACCACTCAGTATACAAGGATTCAGAATGGGCCTTAACACATGAAAGGCATCCAATAATGAATTGAGGGGCCATCTTGTGGACAAACATGGAACTGAATCAAATACAATGTATGCTCAATGTATGCTCACTAATACAATACTATTGTTAACTTCAAGCTAATAAATAATACATTAAAATGCCATCTTATGGACCAATGAAAAGAGAGATATGTAGGGCTATGACCAACAGCCCACATATTCCCTAATCTGCGAATATTGCTAACTTAAAACATAGTTATACAGATGCACCACAGATGGTGATAGTACTGGAGAGATAAAAAATCTCTAATTAATAACTCTGATACACATGAACCCCTAGGTATATGGAACAGTATTTCACCTAAAATCAAAAAAACACCCAACATCTAGGAATAAAAATGAATAATGATATAGGGATAACTAATGAAGGGGGGTGGCCCGTATATTGTTAAGACAAAAGGGATTGTCATGCCGTATTAATAAAAGAATTTATGTCCCACTCCACGTTCATGCCAAAAGGTTGGTATGTGCGGAGTTCATAGATCCAATACGTTTCCAAACGGGACACCCCACATATGCGGGACTCGCCCCTCCAGTGTGGGACAAATTGGTCAATCACCAAAAATTGTGTTCCCATAGGGTCACGGTTGTGGTGTTGAAGATCATGTCGGGGGACACTGTGGTTGGTTTTGCCCAGCTTAATATTATTGATATGCTCGTTGACCCGAATCGAAAAAGTCTTAATAGTGCGACCAATGTATTGTCTTTTACATGGGCAGGTTAGAAGATACACAATGAATTGTGTGGCACATGTAGTGAAACGCTTCATCTGATATACCTTCAAGGTAGCCATAGATTGAAACGTATCACTTTTCCGTCTGCCATGGGTGTTATGTAGACATACGTTACACTTACGGCAAGGGAAATATCCCTTGCAATCCTGAAAAAAGGTTAACCTTTTGGGAGGGTCAATAATATTTGGAGCGATCTGACCTTGGATAGATCGAGCTCCCCTAAAAATGACATTGGACCGTTCGGGTAACGCAGGTCCTAATATTTTATCGTTTTGTAACACACCCCAATGTTTTCTCAAAATATCTTTTATTTGTCTAGATTGGACCGAGTATGTGGTGAAGAAAGACCATTTAAACCTATCTTCTATCACTTTTTTAGGGCGTTCTTGGAGTAATGTACTACGATCAATCCGTAAGATCCGATCGATTTCCATGTCCAAGTCACCTGTCTCATAGCCCTTCTCGACAAATTTTTTCTTAAGAATGGCAGATTGAGTAATGAAATCTTCCACCCGGGTACAGTTCCGTCTTAATCGAAGGAACTGACCACCTGGTATGGATTTGAGCCACTGTGGGTGGTGGCAACTATCTACTGGGATGTACCCATTACGATCTGTGGGTTTGAAATAGGTGTTAAACTCAAGATGTTGGTCAACTACTTTGATCTCCAGATCTAAAAAGTGTATAGAGGAAGAGCTAGCCGTATGGCTCAGCCTAATCCCTCTATCGTTGGAATTAAGCATGGAGATAAATTGGCCAAGGGATTCATAATCAACTCTCCATAGGAGGAGGATGTCGTCTATATATCTAGCCCAGAGAACCAGTTCTGGTCTCTTAAGGGCATAGACGACATCCTCCTCCCATTTGGCCATGAATAAATTGGCCAAACTAGGGGCAAATTTTGCCCCCATAGCAACTCCCTTGGTCTGCAAATAAAAATTATTCTGGAACCAAAAGTAATTGTGCTTCGCCGCAAACCTCAAGAGTTGCATAATAAAATTACGTTGAATAATAGGGAGAGTACTATTGATGGATAAAAAATGTTCAACGGCATTAAATCCCAATTCATGGGGAATGCTTGTATATAATGCCGTCACATCTGCCGTGACCAAAATTGTACCCACCTGGAAATCAACCGATTCCAAAAGTCTGATAGTATCCCCAGTGTCCTTCAAAAAAGAGGGCGTAAGTTTGACTAATGGTTGGAGATGGAAATCTATGTATTTTCCTATCCTGGCCGTCACAGAGTCGATCCCACTCACTATGGGACGACCAGGAGGATTCACAGGATCTTTGTGTACCTTAGGAAGATAATATATAGCTGGAATCCTAGGTGCAACTGGTACCAAATAACTCCTCTCCTTTTTATCTAAAATTCCCAATGCGAAACCCTCGTCGATCAACTCTACCAAAGCTTTTTTAAATTGTATAGTGGGATTCTTATTCATAATGGTATAAGTATCTGAATCACTCAGAATCTTATCCATCTCTTTAATGTAATTGGTTTTGTCTAGCACGACAATGGCACCCCCCTTGTCGGCCGGGCGGATGATTAGATCTTTTTGTTCGCAAAGCTGCTTTAAACCAACTTTGACCTTAGGGTTCATGTGTATCTTTTTATTAGGTAATTTTTCTACATCTTCCAAAACCAAACTACGAAAAACACTAATAGCAGGAGCTATATTTCCCGGAGGGTTGAACAAAGAAGGATTGGCCAACCCTGTATGTACATGATCATTAGATGCCACTGGAGCAGTGGTGACTATATTGTTGGATGGGGCCAAGAAGTGTCTTTGAATACTCAGCTTACGGACATACTTTTGTATGTCAACAAAAGTGGAGAACCTGTTCAGTGTCCTGGGAGGGACATATTTTAAACCTTTGTCAAGGACAAGTTTCTCCTCTTCTGTCAAACTGACTGAGCTGAGATTAAAGACACCCGAGCCACTTAAACTCTTTGCCTTTTTGGCTTGGGCCCTCCACCCACCTCGGGTACCTCTTTTTCTTCCGGGCTTCTTGGGTATTCCTGTGCTGCCCTGTGAAAACCCGACTGATAAACAGATCCCGGATACTGATGGTTGTAATTGTATGGAGATCTGGAGATTAAATCCTCATCTCTGTTATAATAATTACGAGGCCCATAATGTTCCTCTCTCCTATAATTATCCTGTAGGGGGAGGAACCTATTTTGAATCCGAGTAGGGGTTCTATATTGATAGTCACGATCATCATGGTGATAATCATGATGATCCTGCCATCCAAACGAGGGTCTTCTGGGGCTCCTGTAATGATAGGTATCCCCGGAATGACCCCGTTGGGAACCTCTTCCTCTATTATTGGATCCTCTACCCCTGTTGGGGGGAGGATAGTTAGAATAGGGTTTGGGAGTCTGGGGTTTATTTCGAACATCTGGCACTTTCAAAGGTCTCCCCTTTGGAAGTTGGGACGAATTAGACATCCGAATGGGAACATCCTTAGCAATGGGCATAAAAGTGAGTACGCTCTCCGGGTTCTGGGGATCAGATTGAGAAATCTCCATCCCAGATATCTCGTTCTCAGAAGGCAAAGATTGGTTTAATTTCTTTTGCCAATTGAAAACAAGATTGGACTTGTAGTCCATGGTATCCCTGCTATACTTTTTTTGTTTTTTAGATCTCTGATCCTTCTCTTCTTTCTCCAGGTGGTTTTTTAAAACTGTTGAAAGAGAAGTGTACTCTAAAGTTGTTTTGTAAGGAGTCAATTTCTCCTTTAAATCCTTGATTTCCTTATCAATGAGTGAGAGTTTAAGACGCTTCTTTTCTATTAGAAAGGAGAGAAGTTTTATGCCTACCTCATTGAAATACTGAAACCAAGATGCGGTATCTGGATCTCCCTGCTGTGGGGATACATCCCAACGGAGGCCTCTCGGAACCATGTGTTCCTTTGTGTATTGCTCTAAAAAGGCCATATCCCATTGTAGGTGTATCTCCGTGGTCATCAGATTTTTTAATCTGATGAACATACCGCTAATTTCAGTATCGGATCCGGTGGAAATAAATACACCGTCGATATTGAATGACCTAGCTGTTCTATAGTCAAACACATCCATAGTGACACAAACAAAAAAGACAATACAAAAATACAAAAAGCAGCAATATACAAGTGTCAATAAAACAGTGAAAAATAGAAAAAATATTGCGCTAAGTGTAAAAACTAAAAAACAAGAAACAAAAAGCAGCTACACAACAATGTGACGAAAATTGTAAACGTAATAGGAATAAAAAAGTAGTGCTGGTAATTAAGGAAAAAAACAAATAAATGTCTCTCAAAATATATAGTGAAAAATAAATGAATATCACACCAACTTTAATAGGACGACTGGTGATGCAGCAGTGACACAACAAGGTGAGGGACGTGGCGGCAGCAGGTGAGTGGATGACCGCTAACAGGCGCTGCCATGTTGGATCTGAAATGACAGGTGCTCTTTAAATGTAAGGACTCTTTCTTGCTGGTAGAATCTTTAACCATTGCAAACAAAATGGTTTCCTATTTAGAATAATAAGCTGTCAGGTTAGTAAAACAGCGATATCGGAACCGATTTTAGGTTAATAGGTTAATCACACATAGTTGAACTACTAAAAACAAATTATTTATTAAAAAAATTACATTATATTACAGGCATACCCCACTTTTAAGTACACAATGGGACCAGAGCATGTATGTAAAACGAAAATGTACTTAAAGTGAAACAATACCTTTTTTCACTTCTAGGGTGTAGTGGGGGGGGGGGGGTCAGGGGCTGTAGTGGGGGGGTCAGGGGCTGTAGTGGGGGGGTCAGGGGCTGTAGTGGGGGGTCAGGGGCTGTAGTTGAGGTCTCAGGGGCTGTAGTGGGGGTGTCAGGGGCTGTAGTGGGGGTGTCAGGGGCACACTGGAACAGGGCGGGGGCTATGCTCTCTGAGCTTCAGCTCCTTCTACTGCGGCTGCAAAATGTCTGTACAGTACTTGTGAGACACTTTACATACACTCGGGGGTATGTCCTTACTCGCGAGTGTATGTAAAGTGAGTGTACTTAAAGCGGGGTATGCCTGTACATATTCTTGTATTTGCTTAGGCTGCATTCACACCTGAGTGTATCGTTTTCAGGCGTTTTTGTGCAGCTTTTTTACAAGCTTTTTCAAAGCATTTTTGAAGTGTATTACAAATGTTTTCACAGCTTCAGGTGTTTTTGTTTAGCCAATTTAAGCACTAGGGGTAGGAGAGGGAGAGGAAATTAGGGGTGGTGAGATGCTATTTGAGCGTTTTGAGCTTAAAACGCTAAGGTATGAATTCAACCTTAAAGCGGAGCTCCGCCGTAAAAAAAAATATTAAAAACCAGCAGCTACAAATACTGCAGCTGCTGACTTTTAATAAATGGACACTTACCTGTCCTGGAGTCCAGCGACGTCGGCAGCAGAAGACGAGCAATCGCTTGTCTCTCGGCTGCCCATCATCGGTGAGGGAATCAGGAAGTGAAGCGTTGCGGCTTCACTGCCCGGTTCCCTACTGCGCATGCGTGAGTCGCACTGCGCCGTCCTCACTGTTCACCGCTGTGTTCTGGGAGCCGTGTGTTTCCCAGAACACAACGGGGGGGATGGGAAGTGGCGTACTGCCCGCAGGTCCCCGCAGAGTCTATGCCCGGAAGTGGGTGCAAATAACTGTCTTAGACAGGTATCTGCACCCCCTCCCCCTGAAAGGTGCCAATTGTGGCACCGGAGGGGGGGGGGGAGTAATCCGATGAGCGGAAGTTCCACTTTAGGGTGGAGCTCCGCTTTAAATATCAATGTTTAACAACTGAAGTGCATAAACAAAGTATCTTTGAAAAAACAAACAAACAAAAGAACCTAAACTGAATATGTCAGCTGGGTCCACATAAAAAAACTTGAAACATGGTTCTTTCATCACAGCACGACTTCTCATGATGTTTCATTCGGGCCACCAGGTCTTGCATCCCTTTGTTGCATTGCTTGCATTTTTCACGCATACCTGCTTTACCCATAGGTAGAGGAACTTCATTAAAATATTACCAAACTGAGTCTCTTTTACGGCCTGCTGCCGTTTTGCTCCTCAAGGGAGGAATAAAGCACTTCAAGCTATGTGCAGAAAGATCACAAGGTTTATGGTTCGGGTGGAAAGTGGGGGTCCCCCAGAGTTCTGTCCTGGGACCAATCCTATTTAATTTATTCATAAACAACCTGGAGGATGGGATAAACGGCTCAATCTCTGTATTTGCGAACAATACGAAGCTAAGCAGGGCAATAACTTCTCCGCAGGATGTGGAAACCTTGCAAGAAGATCTGAACGAATTAATGGGGTGGGCAACTACATGGCAAATGAGGTTTAATGTCGAAAAATTTCAAATAATGCATTTGGGTGGCAAAAATATGCATTCTACTCACTGGGGGGAGAACCTCTGGGGGAATCTTGGAGGCAAAATTACCTGGGGGTCCTAGTAGATGACAGGCTGAGCAATGGCATGCAATGCCAAGCTGCTACAAGCAAAGCAAACAGAATATTGGCATGCATTAAAAAGGAGATTAACTCCAGAGATAAAGCGATAATTCTCCCACTCTAAAAGACTCTGGTCCGGCCACACCTGGAGTATGCTGTCCAGTTCTGAGCACCAGTCCTCAGGAAGGATGTGCTAGAACTGGGGAGAGTCCAGAGAAGGGCAACAAAACTGGAGGACATTAGTTGTGAGGAAGGGTTACGAGCACTGAACTTATTTTCTCTGGAGAAGAGATGCTTGAAAGGGGATATGATTTCAATGTACGAATTAGGGCCGAAACAACTAATCGATTAATCGACAACTAATCGATTATGAAATTAATCGATTACAATTTTCATAATCGATTAATCGGCCAGTAACATAATGAGGTTAAAAATAAACTAAAATGAACCCTTTATAGTACAAAAAGAGCAAATTGCTACTGTAAATATTACTTTCACTGTCCCACAGTAAAAAATGAACCTTTTACAGTAGCGATTATTTGCTCTTTTTGTACTAATTTTTTTTTTTTTAACCCCATGTTACTAAACATCTCAGGCCTGGGTCACACCTCCGTGTTTTTTGGTGCTTTTTGCAGAAACACACCACTTCATTTACATGGTTTCTATGGGACACGTTCACATCCATGATTTTTTCAGCTGCTGCGTATTTGGAAAGGGCAAGGATTTTAGTTTTTTGGTTTAATATACTTCAATGAAGAAGCTGCAGAAAAGCATGTAATGCGTTTTTGCGGCAATTTGTGTTTTGTAATCTGCCCAACAACAAATTGGCCCAAAATTTTTAAAAAATGCAAAAAATTACCTTTCTTTTTTTTTTTTTTTTTTTTTTTTTTTTTTACGGTTAATAACCGATTAGTCGATTAATCGAAACAATAAAAGGCCAACTAATCGATTATGAAAATAATTGTTAGTTGCAGCCCTAGTACGAATACTGTACTGGTGACCCCACAATAGGGATAAAACTTTTCCACTAAAGGGAATTTAACCACTTAAGCCCCGGACCATTTCGGGCCATTAGGACCAGGCCTGTTTTTGGTATTCGGCACTGCGCTGCTTTAACTGTAAATTGTGCGGACATGCAATGTTGTACCCAAATGAAATTTGCGTCCTTTTCTTCCCACAAATAGAGCTTTCTTTTAATGGTATTTGATTGCCTCTGCGATTTTTATTTTTTGCGATATAAACAGAAAAAGACCGAAAATTTTGAAAAAAAAAATATTTTCTACTTTTTGTTATAAGAAAAATCGAATAAACTCAATTTTAGTCATACATTTAGGCCAAAATGTATTCAGCCACATGTCTTTAGTAAAAAAAATGTCAATAAGCGTATATTTATTGGTTTGCGCAAAAGTTGTAGCGTTTACAAACTAGGGTACATTTTCTGAAATTTACACAGCTTTAAATTTATGACTGCCTATCTCATTTCTTGAGGTGCCAAAATGGCAGGGCAGTACAAAACCCCCCCAAATGACCCCATTTTGGAAAGTAGACACCCCAAGGAAATTGCTGAGAGGCATGTTGAGCCCATTGAATATTTTTTTTTTTTTTGTCCCAAGTGATTGAATAATGACAAAAAAAAAAAAAATTACAAAAAGTTGTCACTAAATGATATATTGCTCACACATGCCATGGTTATATGTGGAATTGCACCCCAAAATACATTCTGCTGCTTCTCCTGAGTACGGGGATACCACATGTGTGGGACTTTTTAGGAGCCTAGCCACGTACGGGACCCCGGAAACCAAGCACCGCCTTCAGGATTTCTAAGGGCGCAAATTTTTGATTTCACTCCTCACTACCTATCACAATTTCGAAGGCCATAAAATGCCAAAATAGCACAAAACCCCCCCAAATGACCCCATTTTGGAAAGTAAACACCCCAAGCTATTTGCTGAGAGGCATGTTGAGTCCATGGAATATTTTATATTTTGCCACAAGTTGCGGGAATATGACAAACTTTTTTTTTTTTGCACAAAGTTGTCACTAAATGATATATTGCTCACACATGCCATGGGCATATGTGAAATTACACCCCAAAATACATTCTGCTGCTTCTCCTGAGTACGGGGATACCACATGTGTGGGACTTTTTGGGAGCCTAGCCGCGTACGGGACCCCAAAAACCAAGCACCGCCTTCAAGGTTTCTAAGGGCATAAATTTTTGATTTCACTCCTCACTACCTATCACAGTTTTGAAGGCCATAAAATGTCAAAATAGCCCAAAACCCCCACAAATGACCCCATTTTGGAAAGTAGACACCCCAAGCTATTTGCTGAGAGGCATGGTGAGTATTTTACAGCTCTCATTTGTTTTTGAAAATTAAGAAAGACATTTTTTTTTCTTTTTTTTTTTTCTTTTTTTACATTTTCAAAACTTTGTGACAAAAAGCGAGATCTGAAAAATACTCAACATACCTCTCAGCAAATAGCTTGGGGTGTCTACTTTCCAAAATGGGGTCATTTGGGGGGGTTTTGTGCCATCTGGGCATTCCATGGCCTCCGAAACTGTGATAGGCAGTGAGGAGTGAAATCAAAAATTTACACCCATAGAAATCCTGAAGGCGGTGCTTGGTTTTTGGGGTCCCGTACGCGACTAGGCTCCCAAAAAGTCCCACACATGTGGTATCCCCGTACTCAGGAGAAGCAACAGAATGTATTTTGGGGTGTAATTCCACATATGCCCATGGCATGTTTGAGCAATATATAATTTAGTGACAACTTTTTGTACATTTTTTTTTTTTTTTGGTCATTATTCAATCACTTGGGACAAAAAAAAAAAATATTCAATGGGCTCAACATGCCTCTCAGCAAATAGCTTGAGGTGTCTACTTTACAAAATGGGGTCATTTGGGGAGGTTTTGAACTGTCCTGGCATTTTATGCACAACATTAGGAAGCTTATGTCACACATCATCCACTCTTCTAACCACTTGAAGACAAAGCCCTTTCTGACACTTTTTGTTTACATGAAAAAAAAAAATTTTTTGCCAGAAAATTATGTTGAACCCCCAAACATTATATATTTTTTTAAAGCAAAGGCCCTACAGATTAAAATAGTGGGTGTTGCATTATTTTTTTCCACACAGTATTTGCGCAGCGATTTTTCAAACGCATTTTTTGGGGGAAAAACACACTTCTTTTTTTATTTTTAATGCACTAAAAAACACTATATTGCCCAAATGTTTGATGAAATAAAAAAGATGATCATAGGCCGAGTACATGGATACCAAACACGACATGCTTTAAAATTGCGCACAAACGCGCAGCGGCGACAAACTACATTCATTTTTAAAAGCATTTAAAAGCCTTTACAGGTTACCACGTTAGATTTACAGAGGAGGTCTACTGCTAAAATGACTGCCCTCGATCTGACCTTCGCGGTGATACCTCACATGCATGATGCAATTGCTGTTTACATATGACGCTAGACCGACGCTTGCGTTCGCCTTTGCGCAAGAGCAGGGGGGGACAGCGGTGCTTTTTTTTTTTTTTTTTTTTTTTTTATTATTTATTTGGCTTTTTTATTTTATTTTTAAACTGTGCCTTCCATATTTTATTTTTTTACCATTTTTATCGTTATCTCAGGGAATGTAAATATCCCCTATGATAGCAATAGGTAGTGACAGGTACTCTTTTTTTTAAAAAAAATTGGGGGGTTAGACCCTAGATCTTTCCTCTGCCCTCAAAGCATCTGACCACACCAAGATCGGTGTGATAAAATGCTTTCCCAATTTCCCAATGGCGCTTTTTATATCCGGGGGGGGGGACATTCCCTCCCACTGCTTGTAAAAGCAGTCTAGAGGCTAATTATCTGCTAGAATTGCTTTTACATGAAAGCCGGCTGCTGGCTGAAAAGAATGATACCAAGATGATACCTAAACCCGCAGGCATCATTCTGGTATAAACATTCAAAGTCCAGCAACATACCAGTACGTTGCTGGTCCTTGTTGGACATGTATTGTAATCTTTTTTTTCATACAGCCTATTGGCTGAACGAAAAAAAGAGATTGATTGGTGGGTATGCCCACCATTAGAATACCTCCCTTCATCCACCCACTTCTAATGATGGGCATATATGCCGAAGCATGGGGGCATCCTCCCGCAAAAAAGTTATGCCGCGTACACACGGTCAAGCCTTCGTCGGAATTTCGACCGTATGTACGCGGCATAAAAGGTTATGCCGCGTACACACGGTCGGACTTTTCCACGGGCAAGCCTCCGTTGGAATTTCGACCGTATATACGCGGCATTAGGAGCAAAATCGCTCCTCCGCCCCTGCTGCCCCCATGCTTCGGCATATATGCTCTTTTTTTTAACTGTGGTGGTGAAATCACCTCCTACAGCGTTGGAGTCACGGCTTTATGTATCGTGGGAGCAAACGCTGTTGCTGTCAAGATAAATAGATCCGCGCTGCAACTGAATGGCGTACCTGCTAAGCAAATGGTGGTTAACATTAAAACAAAGTAACATTACAGTACAACAGTAAGACCTTACCATGCCATACCTGCAAAGCAAATACCAAAACAAAACCTAGTAAAAAAATTAAAAAATGTTTTAACGCAACCTGTGCCTAAAATATATATATGCCGAAGCATGGGGGCATCCTCCCGCAAAAAAGTTATGCCGCGTACACACGGTCGGAATTTTCCACGGGCAGGCCTCCGTCGGAATTTCGACCGTATGTACGCGGCATTAGGAGCAAAATCGCTCCTCCGCCCCTGCTGCCCCCATGCTTCGGCATATATGCTCTTTTTTTTAACTGTGGTGGTGAAATCACCTCCTACAGCGTTGGAGTCACGGCTTTATGTATCGTGGGAGCAAACGCTGTTGCTGTCAAGATAAATAGATCCGCGCTGCAACTGAATGGCGTACCTGCTAAGCAAATGGTGGTTAACATTAAAACAAAGTAACATTACAGTACAACAGTAAGACCTTACCATGCCATACCTGCAAAGCAAATACCAAAACAAAACCTAGTAAAAAATAAAAAAATGTTTTAACGCAACCTGTGCCTAAAATATATATATGCCGAAGCATGGGGGCATCCTCCCGCAAAAAAGTTATGCCGCGTACACACGGTCGGAATTTTCCACGGGCAGGCCTCCGTCGGAATTTCGACCGTATGTACGCGGCATTAGGAGCAAAATTGCTCCTCCGCCCCTGCTGCCCCCATGCTTCGGCATATATGCTCTTTTTTTTAACTGTGGTGGTGAAATCACCTCCTACAGCACTGGAGTCACGGCTTTATGTATCGTGGGAGCAAACGCTGTTGCTGTCAAGATAAATAATTCCGCGCTGCAGTTGAATGGCGCACCTGAAAACAAAAAATTACATACCTGAAAAGCAAGCATGATAAAACATTGCAGAATAGAATACAGTAAAAAAGAGCAGAACAATAGAGAGAAAATAGAGAGAGAGAGAACAATAAAACGACAACTATTTTTGGTTTTTTTATTTTATATTTTTTTTGTGTTTTGTTTTTTACGTTTTTTTTTTTCTTTTTTACACTTTTTTTTGTAACTTTACAACTGTAATGGTTCGGGTCTCTCAAAATGTAATGGCATCTTGGGAGACCCTGTGTAAGTGTGTCCTTGTCTGTGAAATGCTGTACCCTACGCTAAAACTTCACTTTTGAGTGGTAGCGTTCAAAACATTCACCTTGGCAAAGACCAGGCTTGTCAGGACAGAGTGGACAAAAACTACGGGTGTCACGCCTAAATCCGCGCTTGCTACAGACACGACATCTTTTTTGGGGGTGGCTTTGGGTAGGGGTACTCGGGAGGACATACGAATAATGCCTCTCATGCAGCCGGCTTACTGCATTTGGTTGGGGATGGTGAGGTGCAGAACCGCCTGGATACAGGAGTTCTGTGACTATCTCATTCTGGAATTTTAGAAGAGATAACGTCCCGCCTGAAGCTCTGTATAGCACATGAGCGTTCAGCAAAGCCAATTGGAATAATGATAGAGACACTTTTTTGTACCAGCGTCTCGCCTTACGGTCAATTAGATACGGCGCCATCAACTGGTCGTTGAGGTCCACCCCTCCCATATTTTGGTTATATTCGTGGACACAGAGGGGTTTCTCCACAACACCAGTCGCCGTAGGAATTTGGACTGTCGTGTCTGCATGAAGGGAGGTAAGAAGGAAAACATTCTTATTGTCCCTCCACTTCATAGCGAGCAAGTTATTACACTTCAAGCAGGCTCTCTCCCCCAGCCTAAGACGGGCATCTACAAGCCGCTGGGGAAAGCCCCGGCGATTAGGTCGCACGGTGCCACATGCTCCAATCTGATGATCAAACAAGTGACTAAACAGTGGCACGCTCGTGTAATAATTGTCCACATACAAGTGGTACCCCTTTCCGAATAAGGGTGACACCAAGTTCCACACTATCTTGCCAGCGCTCCCTATGTAATCCGGGCAGTTGACCGACTCAATCTGACTGTCTTTTCCCTCATAAACCGTAAAGTTCACTACATAGCCTGTTGCCCTGTCACAGAACTTGTAGAGCTTGACCCCGTATCTGGCACGCTTGCTGGGAAGGTACTGCTTGAAAGACAAGCGGCCAGAAAATTTAATCAGGGACTCATCAACGCAGACAACTTGATCGGGAGTAAACAAGGCTGCAAAACGTTCGTTGAAGTGGTTTATGAGGGGCCGAATTTTATAGAGCCGGTCGTATTCAGGGTCCCCACGTGGACGACAAAGTTCATTGTCGTTGAAGTGCATGAACCGCAAAATCTGCTCGTATCGTGCCCTGGACATGGAGGCAGAGAACACGGGCATGTGGTCAATTGGGTGCGTGGACCAATAAGCACACAATGACGGAAATTTATGTGTGCCCATGTTGAGGGAAAGGCCCAGAAAGGTCTTAAATTCGGAAACCGTAATTGGTTTCCAATTTCTGGCAATTTTAGGCAACTGGGGGTTAGCGGCGATAAATTGACCAGCATATAAATTACTCTGGTCCACAATAGATCTATAGAGATCTTCCGTGAAAAACAGCGAATAAAAATCAATTGGAATAAAATCAGCTGTTTCCACCTGAATACCGGGTTGGGCAGTGAATGGGGGAAGTACGGGTTCTGCAGAAGTGGTGGGGACCCAATCAGGATAGGCGAATTCTGCAGGAAGGGCAGTATGGGCACGACGGGCCTGCCTTTGTCTTCTTGGTGGCAGCGGGACACTACTTGTGCTTGCCACCTCGCCAGCTTGAACTGCACTTATGGGACTCGCCACGTCACCAAGTGTTACTGCAGTGCTGGATGTACGTCCAGGCTGTACTAGGCCGCTGGTGCTTGCCAGTTCACCAGAAGGAATAGCGGCGCTAGTACTACTCTGCTCCATGATACGAGAGACCTGCGGTTCTTGCTCCTCAACAACCTCAGAAGATCGGGATCGGGTACACCTGACCTTAGCAGGGACCTCAACTTCGTCGTCAGAGCTATCTGACGTGGGGCCGCTGACGTCACTGTCTTCTACGGGAAGATATTCTGAGCCTGAATCTGACAGATATGTGACCTCCTCTTCACTATCTGTCATGCTCAGAATCTCGTAGGCCTCTTTACTAGTGTACCTTCGTCTTGCCATTTTGGGCTCTAAATTTAGGGGTACACTAGTAAGATTCATAGGAAAAAAAGCACCTGACTGTCGTCAGCAAATATATCAAACGCTACAAAAAAACTGTTAGCGATCGCAGGGATCAGGCCTGTCTCTGCGAACGCTGCAGTTATGTGTGTTGTGTTTGGTAAGTGACAGTGATCGATCGATACTGCACTTGGGTGGGCTGGGCTGGGCGGAGGGGCTAAACGCAGGCGCTAGCAGGTATCTGGGCTGATCCCGCTAACACTGCGTTTTTGGGAACCCTAAACCGCTGGGGATGCTAGTATAGATCTGATCAGATACTATACCACTAAGGGGGGTGTATGCTTTGCGCGTGGGTGTTAGCGTTACTGGCACTAACCTAACACTGCCTGGGGCGACGCAGACCCTCTCTGGCGCTAAAACCTAATTGATCTCACCCGCCGGGCGATCAGGGGGGTTAAACCTTTATTGGGTTATATACGGCGGGTGCCCTGATGCTATAAAAAGCAAACTAATCAACCAGCGTCACCCGTAACCTTTATATGGTGATCACTGGTGAAATGGTTAACTAGGGGCAATCAGGGGGTTAAAACCTTTATTAGGTTAAATATGGGGGTACCTGACACTATATAAAAACCTGACGGGTAACCTAAATAACTAAATAGCTTACTGGCTAACCAGTGACGCTTATACGGCGATCACTGGTGAAAGGGTTAACTCTAGGGGCAATCAGGGGGTTAAAATAATATATGGGGGTACCTGACACTAATAAAAACCTGCGGCGAACCTAAAAAAAAATACTAAATCTAAAACACCAGCGACACGAATACAGCGATCGGAAAAACAATCGCTTAGTGACGCTGAAGTTAGAGGGTGAAAGGGTTACCTGGGGGGTGATCAAGGGGTTAAACCTTTATTAGGGGGGGTTAGGGGGCTACCCTGGACCTAAAGGGGCCTAATCCTAACTGCCCTGCAACTTTTTACAATCACAGATGACACTAAATGCAGTGATCAGTAAAATAAATGATCACTGCAATCAGTGACACTGTGATTGGGGGCTTTGGGGTGACCTGGGGGGGTGATCTGGGGGTGACTGGGGGGTGATTTGTGTGCCTATGTGTACCTACGTGTCAGTGGACTGTTGGAGCACTAACCTCTGTCTTCTCTCCTCGGCGCCGGGAACGAAAAGACCGCGGCGAGGGAGATGACATCACTTCCTCCAGCCTGTGTTTACATCACATGGCGGAGGAAGCATTTTCATTGGCCGGGAGCGATCGCGAGGGGGGGGGCGGAATCGAGCGGCCGCCCCCTCATGCCTGATCGCTCCCGAACACTTAACGGCCGCTCACTGCAATGAAGGGGGGTCCGGATGGACCCCCCAACTGCACAAAGGCGATCACGTAGATCTACGTGATTCTGCCTGTCCGTGCCATTCTGCCAACGTAAATCGGCGGTGGGCGGTCGTTAAGTGGTTAATAAGACACGCGGACATTCACTATAATTAGAAGAAACTCGGTTTAAACTTAAACTGTGTAGAGGGTTCTTTACTCTAAGAGTGGTAAGGATGTGGAGTTCTCTTCCACAGGCAGTGGTTTCAGTAGAGAGCATTGATATTTTTTTTTTTTTTTTTTAGATAAGCACCTGAATGATCACACCATACAGGGTTATACAATGTAATACTGACATAAAATCACACACATTGTGTCCTTTTTCAACCTTGCCTACTATGTAACTATAGGCTGCTTAGGTTTCACTTTCATTTTTACTGCTTGCCCTTCCTCCTCACACTTAGAGCCTGGTACAGATGTATTTCTCTTCAATCATACAGTTTGTAGTGTATATAGATTTTCAAAACAATGGGATAAAGGAATATTCCTGAACTTAGTTTTATCTCATGGTTACTGTGAAATTGTGTGAATGCATCAATGCAGTGCATGTTATCTCAGCTTGCAGAGCTTGGATTCATTGGATGACTTTACCAAAAATGTAAATATTGCAGATTATACAACCTCATGCTACATAATTAAGCTCCATTTCATGCTGAATAAACTAAATTATTAATGTATCTTCAATAGAAAACTATCTTTAGAAGATTTTTACTCCAAAAGCATTTTATTAAAATAAATTTGATAAAAATCAAAAAAATCTGATTATTTTTTAAATCATTGATTTCTATACACCCTGATTGATGGGCACTGATGAGGCTCCACTGGTGGGCACTGGACTGGTAGACTGGACTGATGAGGCTGCACTGATGGGCACCAATGAGGCTACACTGATGGGCACTGGACTGATAGGCTGCATTGACAGGCACTGATGAGCTGCACCGATGGCCACATATAAGGCTGCGCTAATGTTTTTTTTTTTTAATGCATCGCACAATCGAATCGTTGCCTGGATAATCATAATCCAATAAAGTCGTGAGACCAGTGAAGATGCGCACCTCTATTAAGTATAAATAAAAAACAGTAGGGGCTTGCAGAGGAGTGGATTGTGAGCCTAAAGTTGGGCTTTAAGTGACTATTACTATTAAGACTTCTTTATTACCAAGTTGTATGTTTTGGTTTTAGCGTTTCTTTAATTATTGAATTGAATACCAGTCAGCTTAATAGCGGCGCTAGACAGAATTGTAGAGTTCTACAAGACCATGACTGAGCAGAGTGGGAATTCAATGATTCTGTCAAGTGGAACTTTGATCTTTCTACTGTTTCACAGATCTGACTGGTGTTAAACCTGACCTGCTTACAACTGCCGGAAATTTTTCCTTATTACCGACATGGTTTTAAGGTCCTTAAAAGGTGGGAAAAAAAATTAAATGTGACATTAAAACCATAAATCTTCCCTTTTTTTTTTTCCTCATGACAAACTAAAGAAATAATTAATTAGATGAATATATTAATTGCACTGCTGCAAATAATGTTTTGGTTTTCACGTGAACCAGCATTCAGTAAACTACCAAATAGGTGCATGATACATCACAGTGAACCATGAATAGAAGGTGCTGTGGTGACACCCCCTTAGGCCCATGTCACTCTGCATTCACAGTATGTCCTTTGTGTACTGGATTAAAGTAACAAAGTAATTGCATGTTGAAAAAATATATACCGCATATACTCGAGTATAAGCCGACCCGAGTATAAGCCGAGGTACCTAATGTTACCACAAAAACCTGGGAAAATTTACTGACTCGAGTATAAGCCGAGGGTCAACAATGCCCATTTGCACGCCTCACTGTGCCCATTGCAACTTCACTAAGCCCATTGCCACCTTACTGTGCCCATCCTCACATGTGCCCATCCTCACATGTGCCCATCCTCACTATGCCCCTAGAATTAAAATTGAACATTGTAAATTGTACCGGAAGGCTGCAGCGTCCATCGTTTAAAACTTGCGGTCTCTTCCTGGTCTCTTCCGTGATAGGCGGAACTGTGTCTGCTGAGAATCGCCTATCACGAACTTTCTCTCATCCTCACCCATCCCAGCAGACACTGTGTTCAGTTTCTGCCAATCACGGACGTCTGCTGGGAAACTGAGGATGAGAGAATGTTCGTGATAGGCGATTCTCAGCAGACACAGTTCCGCCTATCACGGAAGGGACCAGGAAGAGACCGCGAGTTTTAAACGATGGACGCCGCAGCCTTCAGGTACAATTTACAATGTTCAATTTCGCTGACTCGAGTATAAGCCGAGGGGGGGGGGGGGGGGGGACTTTCAGCCCAAAAAAAGGGCTGAAAATCTAGGCTTATACTCGAGTATATACAGTAATCGGATTTTTAGCTAATAATCACCAATATAATTCAATAAAACCTGCCTCCAAATGGCTTTTAATCGAGGGTGTGTGAGTGCTGCATTTGAGTTCTGTGGGATGGGGCAGAAACAGAATAGATTCTTGGCGGCCTCCGTCAACTTCATGTATTACAGGAGTTCTTTAGCTCCATGGAAACCTGGCAAGCATCTTCTTGTTGTAGGCAGAGTTATAAGTATGGCTGACATACAGTATACTCCCTAAGTGCAGCATCACTTTCCATCTACAGTATGGTGTAGGCCAGGAGGCATGACTTCCATCACAGGCTGGCAAGGCATCCGATCTGCCAAGCTATAAGCAGATGGCTTAGTTGTTGATGGACTGGGAATATACACACTGTGGTGGCAACACTGCAGATTAGGAGCCTGCGGATTATTACCACCTGAGAAGAAGATTTACAAGTGCCTGGTAGAATTAGAAGCAGAATTCCAGGAATATACTTGTTTGAACTTACAGTGGCTTGGATTGATGGAAATATCCATTTCTCCATCACCTTTCAGGATGGCACACCTGAGAGATGAGGGCTCCTCCCTACAGGAAACACAATCAATTGACAACTTGTTATAAGTCCCCACCCTTCACCTTGTTCCCCAGTATTGATTATGTTTCTCCCTTCGGCGAAACATTTGTTATGTTTGTGACCAGATGACCAGGGAGGGTCAGATGGTTCCCTGTTGGGGCAGGTTTAGGAAAGCTGGGGAGGGCTGAACTAACCTGCAGGCTTGTCCTCTCACAGGTCGCCTTAAAGGCTGCACCAGCACTTTGGCTGGAGGGGAGTGTGATGCCACCGATGCAGTGCAAGATACCGCCACCCCGCTGCTCTCTTGATGCTCCTAAACCTTCCTGGAAAGCCATCCCGTCCTGGAGAGGAACAGCTTGCACTACAAGCCTCACTTTGAGCAGCAGAGGTCACGGCGGCGGCGGCAAAACAGAGCGACCCAGAAGTGCTGCTGAAAACACCTGAAGAGAGGTGTGGGGGAGAGGAGCGGAGAGCAAGGCGGCGGGAAGCGGTTCGCACGCTGTACCAGCAGCCCAGGACCAGGCCAACCTCCTCATGGAACAGGAGGAAGGGATGGCGACTACAACTGCGGGCAAGTCAAAGTCGGGTCCCCGGTGCGTAACCTCTCTTGGGGATAAGGGGGGAGGGAGGTGAGGAACCCAGGTTACCAGAGGGGTCGCCTAAATTGGTTGGGTCCCTCTATTTGACTTATCCTCCCCCACCTTTCAGTATAGGCCCATAGTTAGGGGGAAGAAAGAGTGAGTCACAGGTATTGTGGCTCTTGCTCCCTTCTACAGCTCTAACTTTACAAGTCGTCCCTCTACGTTGCACTCTGTTTTGATGCTCTGGAATGGCGGGTCATCAAGACCAGACTGAGATCTACCAGTCACCGGTCCACGATCTACTGGTTGCTGACCCCCAATATAAACTGACCATGGCAAGCACGGGAACAGATCCGTGCTTCTGTGGTCAGTTTCTGTCCTTGGGCTTAATGTACGAAGATGCAGAATTCCGTGCCTGTATCTCCCATAATCAGCTTACTTTCTTCCTTTCCCTGACTAAGTCCTCTGTGTGACAAAATCCATTGAGCAGAGCCTAACCTGTGACACTATTACGCCCACTGGCTGGATCACAACGATGTATTACATGCTTTGGTCTCTTATACACATTGTGAGCAACTTTCTTAGAATAAACGTTTTTTAGTCTAAAGCAGAATTGCACAATTTGGCTTGTCCTTGTTCTTTTCTATGTTGGCCGTGAGTCTGCTTCTGGCTGTTAATGATGGTGCTGGAGGATTTTTGCTGACCATGGATGTGACGTTTACTATTTCTTATGCTGCAGATCTCTTATAAAATAGAGGTCAAATATGTACACTGTATTACCAAAAGTATTTGGAAGCCCTCCTATGCACACTGGGGCCTTAGGCATTGTTTTCCAAACTCAATTGCGGAGAGACTGATTTGTCCATCTGTGTAAAAATTTGCTTATATAGACAATAAGCACTGTTTTTAGCACTTCAGGACCTAGTTTTGCAACGCCCTTTTGGGGTTGGGTCAAGGGTTAGGTTTACAGGTTGGAATTGGGAAAAAGTCTAGCATTATTATTTAGGGGTTAAAACTAGAGGTCCGCTGATTTTTGGCACTTTTTAATTAATCGGCATCGGCCGATTATTCTAAAAACAAAAGCTGATATAAAAAAAAAAAAAACTTCAGCGCGGCTTGCAGATAACATCTTTCATAGAAGTCAATGCAAGTTGCCTGAAGTTTCCCGTGGAGGTGGAGTGACTCATCTCTGGGCAGCCTGCCAAGTGAGAGAAAAGAGTTACAAATGTTTCTTCTTATCAATGAACTGAACTCTTGTGTAGAAGTTCTCAGTTTAACCATTTAAAGGCTAAATCTTTTCTGACACTTGTAGCTTACAAGTAAAAATCCTGTATTTTCTGCTAGAAAATCACTTGGAACCCCCAAACATTATATATATATTTTTTTTTTAGCAGAGACCCTAGGGAATAAAATGGCGGTTGTTGCAATATTTTATGTCACACGGTATTTGCGCAGCGGTCTTTCAAACGCAATTTTTTGGGAAAAAATACACTTTAATGAATATTAAATAAAACGAAAAACTTTTTTTTTCCGTCAAAGTTTTGATTACCTGTTTTTGTGCCTGATTCCCTTACCGAAGATGGCGGCGGCAGCACCCGAGAGAGAGATCGGCTTCGGGTGCCGACATCGCGGGCGCCCAGGACAAGTACAGTAAGTGTCCATATATTAAGTCAGCAGCTGCAGTATTTTGTAGCTGCTGACTTTTAATATTTTTTTTTTTTTGGCGGAACTCCGCTGCTTTCACACTGGAGCGGGCAGGCGTTGGCAGTAAAACGCAGCTAGTTTTAGCTGCGCTTTACCATCATTTTAGTGGCGATATTCGGCTGCTAGTGGGGAGCTTATAACCCAGCTAGCGGCCGATGAAGAGGTTAAATGTGCCCGTGTAGCACCGCTGCAGAAGCGCTTTGCAGGCGCTTCGGCAGCAGTGCCCATTAATTTCAATGGGCAGTAGTGGTGGAGGAGCGGTATACACCGCTCCAAAGATGCTGCTTGCAGGACTTTTTTTTTTATGTCCTGTCAGCGCACCGCCTCCAGTGTGAAAGCACTCAGGCTTTCACACTGAGACTGCAGGGGAGCTGTTTTGCAGCCATTTTTACAGGTGCTATTTTTAGCCCAAAAGTGCCTGAAAAACGCCCCAGTGTGAAAGGGGTCCAACTGTTAGGTTTTTTTTTTCCCCTTCATCATAAAATCTAAAAAATCGGCCTAACATATCGGCCCAAAAAAATCGGCATCATATATCGGCCGCAGCGATTTCTAAATATCGGCCAGAGAAAAACCCATATCGGTCGACCTCTAGTTAAAACTGGATTGAGTGATTTACATAGTATAATATGTATTTTAGGTGTGATGGTTTTTTACTGGAGGTAGATTTGTGCCGTAATATCATATACAGTACATAGTGTATGTGTCGTGTTGACAAGTGTCAGTGCTGAAAATGTGTAAGAAATGTACTCCTTTTCACTATTTTGCTGTAAATTCATGAGATGATGAAATGTAATGCTGATACTCCTGTGGCAAAAAAACTGTAACCCAACCTTGCAATTCTTCAATAGCTGAGGATTGTGTCCCCTTTTTTGAATGTCATTGCTAATTTATATTGTAATGTTTTTTTTTTATTGTATTCTATTGTAATTCAGTTTGTAAGTTCCTATGCCTGCTTCTTTATTTCTGCTGCATTCCCCATTTCTCAGAATAAAAAGTTGCTTTATTTAGAACCTGACGGTTTCTAAGGAGAAAGTTCTAGTGTGAAGAGCTATATTTGTTGCTCATCTGCTGTAAGTCTTGGTAATAACATTAGCAGGTTGAAAAAACAGTATGAACTTAATTTTTCAAGTCTTGTCCTATTTGTTTCTAGGAATAATTGGGCATGTCGCTGGAAAAGATTATTAGAGCTACCCTATCAAGTTTTATACAGTCCCATATCCCAGATGCTGATCTCAGGTATGTTCAGTCTGATTGACATCTTTTTGATGCAAATGCTTACTTTTTCATCAAACCAATATACACTGTAGGATGTATGTGACTGGTATTCTGGACTCTAAGGAAAATGCTAGTTCTCTGGTTTTATTGCTTTCTGTGTCACTGGTCAAGAGCAAGTATGCTAATCGAAGGTTTAGACTTTACTCTGCTGCAGATTTGTTCCAAATCCTTCAAAAATGCATTAAAGCCAGGTACAGTCATCCAATTAGGATTTTTTAGAGGAATATCAGCTACTGTGTTCCTCTCATCAAAACTAGCAGAGCTTGCTTTACACAGGCGCTTTATTGTTATTCAAGATGGCTTTTGGTAGTAAAAAATATCTGGTATTTTTATCATAAATACAGGCTGTACTTTGCACACTGATGGGGAGGATTGGAGAAGAGCGGACATGAGGCTTTCACTTGCAGTTAAAGTGCATCTATGGTCAAAATTATAAATCCCATTAATTTACACACAGAATTTCAGCTATTTCTGGCTTCTATTAATCTGAATGATCTTGAAGTTTAAAAACGTTCTTTATAGTACATCGTGGGACATGGAGCCAGCTATAACTCATAACTACAAGGGTTATAGGCCACCTACAGGTGACTGGACGCTGGCAAAGGAGACAGGAATTCCTCCCTATATAACCCCTCCCATACAGGAATTACCTCCAGTTTTTTCACCAGTGTCAGTAGGTGATGGTCAGTGATGTGCCTTTGCCATGTACTCAGATGATTCCAGATTGGGTTCAAGACTTTGGTATCAGCCGGATCTGTTCCTTTGGCTTTTGCTCTTAAAGGGACCCCGCTGTGATGGAAGAAGTCTGGACACAGGCACAGCCTGTAATGCGATCATGCGGTGCTGCACCCTGCTCCTGCGCAGTAATAACTGATTGAGGTGTTTCCGGCAGGCTGCTATACAGGTCTAGGGCAGTAGACCCCAAAAAGGGGGTTTGGGTCCTTCAAGGTCCTAAGAGGCATTGCCTGATGTGATTTTTAAAGACTGGATCCTGATCTTATTATGAACGGATCCTGCAGAAAGATTTGTGAGTGCCCATGTAGTCTACTAGTACACATTTACTAGGAGTGCACCTTTTTTTATGAGGTTTGTGGCTGCCAAAGTAAAGCAGCATGGTGGTGGCCATATTTTTGGTTTGAACACTGATCAAATAATTATTACTATTACTATTTAGGATTTATATAGGTTCAAGAGTTTTCACAGCGCCTTTACAACATGAGGCCACATAGTACAGTTACAATACAATTCAATACAGGAGGAATAATGGCGTAGCAGCAAGAAATGTGGTTTGACAAATGGCAGCAACAGTACAGGATACGAAGGGCATACGACCACAACTCTCCAGGATACACGCGTCAGTGGGAGGAGGATCATAAATGAATGCATTCCCCTTTCCTTTGGGACGTGGGAGGAAGTAGTGAGGTTTCCTCTTCTGTGGACCCTGTACATCATAGTACAAAGGATTGGTCATCCACTTAAGCAAGCTTCTGTGGGGCGAGGTGGTAAAATGTGGGAACATTTGCTTTCTTTTTGGTTAAAGGAGGAATGGGTGGACAATGAGGAAGGAGCAAATGAGGCAGGACCTAGGGTGTGCTCAGGCCCAAAAGGTTTAGTGAATCCACTTTCCAAAATGGTCTGCACTGATTTGAATTTGCCACTTCCTGGGTCTGTATTTCTAAAAATTCCACCATTGGGTGCATGGCAGCTGCCATAAAGTTCCTAGTCGTTCCTTTTTACATCGTCGCCTAGAGGGAGTGATATGGGCTAACCCTGACAGGATGTTTCTTCCCCTAAAAAGGGTTTGCTCAGCTTATATCCTATAGAGGAAATTATTCATGAAGACGTGGGTAACATTTCAGTCTTTTAATGTTCCAACTGATTTAACATTTGGAAATATAGCTAATGTATCCTTGGCAATGCAGCCGGCATTATCAGCCATTAGTGTCTGCAAAGTCTTAGGGGTAGAATGAAGCAGCTAATGAAAGTTAGACGCTACTGACAGGATGACCTGGGTGAAGGTTTAGCAGATTCCCTCTGGCTTTCTGTCTTACTGTGGATGCTTAAAGGATTCCATTAGAGCTGCACGATTCTGACTAACATGAGAATCATGATTTTTCTGCTTAGAATAAAGATCACGGTTCTTGCGGCGTAACATCATCTTTCACATTATCCCAAAAATTGGGGCTAACTTTACTGTTAATTTTTTTATTTTATTTATTAAAGTCAATTTTTTCCCCAAAAATTGCGTTTGAAATCCCCTGCGCAAATTCAGTGTGCCATAAAATATTGCAACAACCTCCATTTTTTTTCTCTAGGGTCTCTGCTAAAAAAAAAAAATGTATAATGTTTGGGGCTTCTAGGTAATTTTCTAGCAAAAAATACAAATTTTTAACTTGTAAGCAACAAGTGTCAAAAAAAGGTTTGGCCTTTAAAGAGGTTGTAAACCTCTCTGTAAGTTGTACCTATAGGTAAGCCTGGAATAAGGCTTACCCATAGGTACTGTAAATATATCCTAAACGTGCGCCGTTTAGGAGATATTTACTGTAATTTGTGCCGATGATGTCATCGGCGCATGCACTGTGAAGACATGGCTGGTGCCGTTTCTTCACGAGCGAGTGCTGTGACTAGCGGCTCACTCAAACATGAGCGGGAGTGAAGTCACGTGGCTCTGGCCAGTCACAGAGCCAGAGTCTGCACCCCTCCGAAAGGAAGAGGGGCGAACATGGATGCGGCCTCCAGCGGGACAACGTGGGCTTCGTTTGTAGGTAAGTGTCACATAATGTGCTAGTGTGCGATGCATACTATGACATTATGCTTTTACTTTGCAGGGGCAAAGGAAAGCAGTAAAACCCATTAGGATTTGCTTCCTCTTTAAATGGTCTTACTGCCCTCATCTGCAAACTGAAGTTCATCCCTTTTGATCTAAATTCTAAAAGAACCAAAAGTTACATTGTTTATAGTTCTCTCCGCCTAAGCAATGTTGTGACACTTGGCAGGATGCCTGGTTTGTTTTTTTGAAAGCTGTCAGCTTGAGCAGAGAACTCTCTGTGCTGAATTAAGGAAATGCTGTTTTAAGATCAGGAGGGGGGTTGAATCAAGATCTTGATTTGTTTTTGTAACAGTTAATCGTGCAGCTCTAGATTCCATTCAGCAATTTTTGCACTTAAGACCTATGCAATTATTTGACTGAAATGCTGGATGCAAAGTCTCCCTTTCTATGGAGGCGGCACCCTGTGTGGGTGTAAGAACATTTGCAAGCATTTGCAAAACCATGACAATAGCTATTACCTGACATATGGGTCCCTTGCACAATTTCTCATGGCTGCAAGTTGAATTTCCAGGAATTCCCCTCCACATTTTCAGGCTTTTAAGTGTTTTTACGGATCTGCAAAAAAGTCTTGTTGCTGCTGCAGGCTCTCAATCACCTTGGGTGAGGTGATTATGCCAGTTTAAAAAAAAAAATTCTGAATGATGAGGTTCATTCGATACTGAATCCTAAGTTTCGCAATGGTTTTCTCCATGGACAAGAATGTCAAATGAAGCAAGTGGTGTGCTGTAGTGGCATTTCTCCAGCCAGAAGTGTTTGTTTTTCTGGCATCAGGGGACATAAGGATACTACCTACATGTCCTGATCTTTTTGTTTTTTTTCTCCTCACCAGAGGTCCTTTCAGGTGAAGTTAAAGATGGTCGTTTGTAGTCTTGGCGCTCGCCCACCCGTCTGTGTTTTCCCCCGACTCAAGCGGTGCCCTAAGCAGCTTGGTGTGTGCATTTACTATCAATATAGAATTATGATTTTGACCGCAGCCACATTTTTCCCATTAGACTAGGTAAATACAATGGTCCATTTTGGATTAAATAACGGTGTGAAAAACTGTGGTTGTCACTATTTTAGCTGTTTAAAGGGGAGATCTGTCACAGAGTTAAATTCCTGTCTCAAAAGCTTCTGATTGAAGCAGCCATATTCAAAAGCACAAACGCATATCACATTTTTAAAGGGAAAAAGGCAGCCTGGAAATGTTTATTCAGCAGATGGTTCTGGGGATCAGCTTTTGTTTCTGTACAGGATTAATGACTTGTGCTCATCTCCACAGTTCCATGGATGAAGTCTTCTTCTCGTATGTAACCGGGTTGTTAGAAGAGCTGGGATCACAAGAGTCCACAGAAGAAGATTTTGAGATGGAAACATTTATAGAAATGTTGGAGGGATACATTCCTGGTTTTGCAGAAATTGGGAGGTATGTATACAAAGCAGTACTTTATACGTTTCTTTCACTGTATCTTAAGCCGAAGAAAGAACATTTTGGGTTCGATAGGAAAGGGTTAAAGACTGTCAGGTTTCATTGTTGTATGCCTCCCCAGTGTGGGTATGTGTCCTGGAGACCTCTAGAAGGGAATAGGGAAATCTTGTATTAGGAAGATTTGTTACAGTGACAATTGTCTTAAGAAGGGTTTTCCCTTATATCAGAGAGATTTCTGCTTACATCTTGTGCTTACGGGACAAAGTAAATTCTCCACAATGGGACACAGATGGCACAAAAATCCTGAGAGGGCTTTTAATCCTCCCAGCTCTATCCAAAAATATAAGTGTCTCTATTCATATAAACACTCAGTGCTAGGGAGCTGCTTTCACTCAATAGTGAACCCTACAGACTATGACTGAGATGCCCTTAAAGTTCATGTAGGTGGCAGCTGTCCCAATACTTTTGACAATATAGTGTATGTTAGTGACTCAAAGTATTTAGGCCAAAGCATCAATATGACAGACAGGGATGTCGAATTATCAGAAGCAGAGGTTTAGCAATGACACATCATATATTTTATCTCATTACCTCTCATTTTCTTAGAGTAAACTGGAAATCATGTAATGATGTCTTGCTACCTTTGCAGCGATAAAGTTTATGAAATGATGTTTGAACTGTCTGGGCGGCTAAGTGAAGCACGTAATAAAGGTACGTGGGAATGTTGTTGGGGTTTTTTTTTTTATCTGCAAATTGATTATTGAATTAAGATCTTTATATTTGGACACAGGCAGAATTTTCTAACTTTTTGGCTCTGTATGCCACCAGAGTAAAATTAAAATGAAGCAATGAAAATGAATTTGAAGTGCAGACTTTTAGCTTTAATTCAAGGGGTTGAACATAAATATCAAGTAAAAATTGTAGGTACTGCAACCATTTTTATACCCAGCCCCCCCCCCCCCATTTTCAGGGGCTCAAATGTAATTGGACAAGTGAATATAATCATAAATGTTCATTTTTAAAATTTGTTGAGAATCCTTTACTGGCAATGACTGCCTGAAATCTGGAACACATGGACATTGCCAAAGACAGGGTTTTCTCCTTTCTGATGCTTTTCCAGGCTCTAACTGCAGCTGTATTCAGTTCTTTGTGAGTCTTTCTGCCTTTAGTTTTGCCTTCAGCAAGTGAAATGCATGCTCAATTGGGTTGAGATCAGGTCATTTCAGAATTTTCCACTTCTTTTCCTTCAAAAGCTCCTGGGTTGCTTTTGCAGTGTGTTTTGGATCATTGTCCTTCTGTACTGTGAAGTGCCGTCCAATCAACTTTGCTGCATTTGGCTGAATCTGGGCTGACAGTGCATCTCGAAACACTGCAGAATTTATCCGGCTGCTTCTGTCTTCTGTTACATCATCAATAAACACCAATGACCCAGTGCCACTGAAAGCCATGCATACCCATGCCATCACACTGCCTCCACCATGTTTTACAGATGACGTTGTGGGCTTTGGATCATGAGCTGTTCCAAGCCTTCTCTGCATTTTTTTCTTCCTGTCATTCTGGTACAGATTAATCTTAGTTTCATCCGTCCAAATAATGCTTTTCCAGAACTGGTCTGGCTTTTTTAAATGATTTTTGGCAGTCTAATCTGGCTTTTCTATTCTTCAGGCTTATGAATTGTTTGCACCTTGTGGTGAACCCTCTGTATTTGCTCTTGTGAAGTCATCCCTTGATTGTAGAGTTTGACAATGATATGCCTACCTCCTGGAGAGTGTCCTTCACTTGTCTGGATGTTGTGAATGGCTTTTTCTTCACCATAGAGAGGATCCTGCGATCACCCGCCACTGTTGTCTTCCTTGGACGTCCAGGCTTTTTAATGTTGCTGAGCTCAGCAGTGCAATCTTCTTTCCTCAGAATGTACCAAACTGTTGATTTGGCCACTCCTAATGTTGCTGCTATTTCTCTGATGGATTTGTTTAGTTTTTGAAGCCTTACAATGGCCTGTTTCACTTGCATGGACAGCTCCTTTGAACGCATGATGTAGGTTCACAGCAATAGATTCCAAATGCAAATACCACATTTAGAATCAAATCATATCCATTATATAACTATAGCTTGAATATGTTTTGGTAAATACCTGAAAAAACTAAATCCAAATCTATACGGACCTAACTGTGTATATGTATGTATATGTATGTGTGTGTGTATGTATGTATGTGTATATATATATAACATTTTTTTATCCTCATATACTGAGATTTATTCATCAGGTTATGTGCAGTGCAGCAATGTGGTGATGAATTGGCAAGCTTAAAATGCAGTGGAGAACAAAATGACTATTTATAGGGTTAGTTCACTTTTTACATGATTTTACATTACATTTACATTATTTTCACAAAAACATCCCTATACGTGTCTTTTAATACATTAAAAGGCTGTGCTCTGTTCCCTACCCACACATGGGCAGTCCACTCTCTCTCGCAGCTTAATGTTCTGCAATAGTGAAAGAGAGCAGACTGCGCCTGCAAGGGTAGGGAACAAAGCCAGGGGTGTTTGTTCATGAGTTTCTAGGGCTGAGCATCCAATGCTGGGTACATCCTGCTATCTGCAGGACAGTGAAGGGAGGACAATAATGGCAACAGCTGAATAGTATGCATTTATTTGCAGAACAGAGCACAGAATTTTAGTGTATTAAGGACACTGCAATGCAAAGGGGCATTTTTGGGAAAAGTATGTGAAGATCAACTAATCCTTTACTAATCCTCTACTACTAAATGCACAGTTGAAATACATATACTGTGTAAATGAACTGTTTTCACTGCCAAAGGAATTAGTTTTTTTTGTTTAGCCAGGATAAGGATTTGACTATATCCTGGTTCAGGTCTAAAGCTTCCTTGGTCCCCTGCCTGCTCACTGGTAAGAGTCTAGTAGTAGTAGGGGAAATCAGAGGTTGGTTTGAAGTTTGATGGCAGTTCCAGACCTAGTGTATTTTATGTGACAATAACAGTTGTTTATAATGTATTTTCAGAAAATTATTCTCCTAAACAATCATCGGAGACTTCAGATTTGGTTCCAGAATCTGATGGCAGTGAACCCCCTCAAAATAAATTACAAGTGCAACTGGAAGGAGCAGAGGCCCAGGTAATCTCAACTAAGTGTAATTTATAAACTCAATGTCTCCACTGCTGTACAGTGCCAAGTGGAAGAAACCACTAAGCCCATCTAATAGAATAAGGCCGGGTTCACACCTATGCGTTGCGTTTTTGAGCTTGGAGTCTTTGCCAAGTTGCCAAGCCGACCTGGGAAGTCTCGCTGCTGTTATCATGAGGAGGAACTCCACGCCAAATTTTAAATAAAAAAAACGGCATGGGTTTCCCTCCAGGAGCATATCAGGCCCTTAGGTCTGCTATGGACTTTAACGGGAACCCCTACGCCGAAAAAAACGGCGTGGGGGCCCCCCCCAAAGTCCATAGCCGACCCTTATCCGAGCACGCAACCTGGCAGGGCGCAGGAAAAGAGGGGGGACGAGAGAGCGGCCCCCCTCCCTCCTGAACCGTACCAGGCCGCATGCCCTCAACATGGGGGGGTGGGTGCTTCGGGGCAGGGGGGCGCACTGCGGCCCCCCCACCCCAAAGCACCCTGCCCCCATGTTGATGAGGACAGGGCCTCTTCCCGACAACCCTGGCCGTTGGTTGTCGGGGTATGCGGGCGGGGGGCTTATCGGAATCCAGGAGCCCCCTTTAATAAGGGGGCCCCCACCCTATGTGAATGAGTATGGGGTAAAAAAAATGGCAATAAAAACAGTTTTTTTTAGGTCATTTATTAGTCAGCTCCGGGGGTCTTCTTCCGACTTCGGGGGTCTCCGGTGTCTTCTCCGCCGCGCTCTCCAGGATATGCGGCCTGGTACGGTTCAGGAGGGAGGGGGCGCTCTCTCGTCCCCCCCCCCCTTCCTGCGGCCTCCCAGGTTGCGTGCGGATAAGGGTCTGCTATAGACTTTGGGGGGACCCCCACGCCGTTATTTTCGGCGTAGGGGTTCCCGTTAAAGTCCATACCAGACCTAAGGGCCTGGTATGCTCTTGGAGGGGAACCCATGCCGTTTTTTTTATTTTATTTGGCGGGGAGTTTCCCCTCAAGATCCCTGTTCAGAACGCAACACATGTGCGAATCAGATGCGTGCCCATAGAACATAATGGGCCTGAATTCGCACCTGAGCCGCACCGCAATGCCTAAAGAACGCACACGTTTTTTCGGCAATGCGCAGTGCGAATGCATCGCACATATGTGAACCAGCCTCATTGGAATTAATGTTTTTTTTTTTAATATTATGCGAATTGGATGCGGTGTAAGCTGCAACCAATTCGCATAGGTGTGAACCGGGCCTAAAAGTCGGAGCTCTACATGGAGATCTGTTTCCTCCATGGGAATTATACCATTATACCAGAAGGATAGTTATTATATAAATCCAATGTGGTGGGCATGCCCCATTGTCCCAAGGATTAGTAACAAGTGAAATGTTAGCCTGGCTAATAAAATGGTTCCCTCTGTTGGTTTTAATTGTGTCCATAGAAACTGAAACAAATAGTTTTCCACTTTTTATATGTTCTACAGGAAAAAAGTGAATTGAAGAAAAATGTTGATGTACTGCTAGAAATGTTCCCATGCTGCAGTTTGCACCAAGCTGAGAACGTTCTCTCTATGGCTAAAGGAAATCTTGAAGATGCAGTTCAGATTATAGTTGACAGCGAGGGGCAGTTTGACAATGCCTCTGAGCCACAGGTTAGTCCCACCAACTGTGACAGACTACTACGCCTGCTTTTGATCTGTTGAAACTAGTCTAATTACTATTGTACAGCATTTATATTGTGCCAACAGTTTGTGCAGTCTTTTGCAAAATAAAGAGAGGGAGTGTAGTTACAAAACATTTCAAGAGATTTTCTTTCCGTCAATCATGGGTTGATGGAAGGAAAATTGCTTGATTCCCCCATCAACACAGCCAGGTAGACGATAAAACGGAAGTGACGAAATCCTTGTCACTTCTGGCTTCATTCGTCACAGAGGAGGGGGAGGAACACATTTGTGCATGCAATCACTTACAGCAGTCCTGGAATGGAGTGGTTGGTTGGGGGGGGCACAGTTTGGGAAGATTGTTACCTAGAAAAGTGACAATGTCATAATTATTATTGTGCTAAATAACTTCTCTACAGATAAGATGTGATTTAAAGGCTAACTCCACCTTTTACACCATATTATACCCGTAATTAGAGTAACATTGTGCCAAGAGACTCGTGCCCCCCCCCCACCTTCTAAAAGCCTGCAGCTGATGTCACATTTGAATTGAAGTGATCGTGGCTGTAGTGCTTTAAAGTCTCTTATGCAAAAAATATAATGAATGCACTTTGTTTTTGCTGCAAGTTTATTGCATGTAAATTTTGTCTTTTTTTTTTTTTTTTTTAAAACCTGGACTAAGCCTTTAAATTATATCAAACAGCTGCACTGAAATGTTTTTTTTTCATTTTCACATGCGTTTTACACAAACCGTTCTATTCATTAAAACCATAAGGATCATTATTTGGTGCAGTAATAGCCAATGAGAGCCGAAAATAGGTCGCATGACTGAAAATATTGATGATTATAAAAAATAACCATATCTATTACAGGTATTTAAATTCTCATGGATATGCTACAGTATTTTCTTTCTTTCTGTTAAGGCACACAGGAAGTCTTAAATCTTTAGGTTATACTGCTACCTACAGAAGCATTGGATACTTGCGAGCCCAGGGTATAACAACTCCCACTACAAGCACACCTCAGTTTTTTGAGTGACCATATCTCAGTGTCTTAGGAGGAAGAACATTTCTTTAGCTGTATTGACTTGTGTTTTTTTTTTTTTTCTTCCTAATATTTTTTTTTTTCTCTTCAATTTTTTTAATTAAGATTCTTCTCTACATTTGTGATGTAGGTTTCCCCTCTAGTTGCCAGCTTTCTGGCATAATAAGGGGACAAAGAAAGGAAGCGCCACCTAAGTGCAATATGTCAGATAAAAATGTTTAATCTCAAAGGAAATGCACTTACAGGACACAAGTGAAAACAGGGCACATCAAGGTCTCATAGAACGCGGTGCGGTCCGGTCTCAGTTCCATCTGGATCCACGAGTCTGCAGGCAAAGAAGATAGTCCATCCTGTGGCCACCTTCCTTTCTTTGTCCCCTTATCTTTCCTCTACAGAGTTGGCTTTTCTCTGAGGACAGCTGCCGCCCACCATTTTATCACCTCCTTCCTTTTTAGGACTGGTCATTTGTACCACCATATGGACTATTGAACTGTGACTGTTTGTTTTTTAGACATATGCATTGCCATTTTTAAGTGTCCAGCAATACCAGTGTGTGCGCTGACAGTTCATCTTTATCCTTTTGCAGCTTTCTGGCATGGTTGTCCTTGGCCTGGCTTTTGAACTGTACGACATCTGGAGCCTGCTGCACTGAATGCGGAGAAGCTAGGCTGGAAGTGACTTTCCAGCATTGTTTTCCGCATGGGTCGCTTTCCAGACTTCGTTCTGGTTAAGCTAGCTGCCAGGCACTTTTCAGATCCAGAGCCATTGGCATTGCCATTGGGCTTGCCAAGTCTCTGAAGACTTGTTTATTGAGTTGGCCAGTCAGACCAAGCATCGGGAGCTCCACCGGGCACCATTATTCCACATTTCCTACCAGCTTTGCTGGGGGTCAACAACTGAGTGGACTGTTGTGTGTGTGTGTGTGCATTCTTTTTCCCGCCATATAGCATCAAAGAAGCTTCTCCTCACTACTGCTCTTGTTGCAAAGAGCCTTATGAAACTTTGGTTTTTGATCCGTTCCTGCTGCCTTCCTAAAATTACTTTTTATTATCGTCCATGGACTGACACAGCTCTCATACTGTTTACGTGTGGGTACATGTCCCTGCTCGCAGGAGAAGATCTAGGCAGAATGTTAGATGTTAGAAACATTCTAGAACAAAACCAGAGCTGAACAGTCGGCGGTCCCTCCTACCTGCAGCTAGCAGCCTCAGTTTTTTTCTGCCTAGCAGAAGGAGAAGACATGGCTCTCTCAGGAGCCAGTCTCCTGGAAGATTTTACTTTTTAATTTTTATTCCTTTGGGAATTTTATTATTTTATTTTTGAGACCTTCAATCAACTGTCGACTGGGCAACAGGTTGGGTACACTGGTATCCTCGTAGTCTTCCCTGTCCGACCATCGAGCGTGCTGATCCTCACCTTGTGTGCATGAGACTCAGTTCACGACATGCCCCATGACTCCAGGGGTGGCCGGGTTGCTTTTATGCTCCCGCGGTCCTCTCAAGATTGAACAGTACCTGTCTGTATCTTTTGCGGTGGACCGGGCCAACAGCTACGCAGTACTACTCTGTGATAGGTCTGTCTGAAACAAGCCAGTGGGTCCCTCTGGGACGGGTAAGTAGTCTCTCCTGATGCAGGTGAGTACATGCTGGCTGTGTTTCTTTATATGGGGGGGTTCTCCCTGTCTCCCCCCTGTTATGCTGCTCTCTGCACCCTGTACTGGTGCTGTGCTTGGGGGGTCGCTCTGGCCTGGCGGGCGGCGTCCATGTCTGTTGGTGATCTCTGGGAGTGGAGCAGTGTTCTGGTGTGGAGTGTGGGGACTTTATTGCGTGCGCCATTAGCACTGTTTTTTTATTTCAAATAGTGCGCTCGGCGGCCATCTTGCCGTGGCTCAATGGCGCAGTTATACAGGCGGCTGGCGGCCATTTTCTTGAAGCCGCGGCGCTTTCACTTTCGGTTTCGGCCTCTAGCGGCGCTGCTGCGGCGCGAATTTCCTCAGTCTCCTTACAGATTCTTCACTCTCCTCAGGCTTCACTCGCGCTGCAGCGTGGCTCATACAGCGGAACTGAGCGGTCCTTAAGGGTTGGTGAGTCCTCCGGGTATCTCCTCCTCAACGCAGCCAGTGGGTGGACTGTATTATTCACTGTAATAGTGAATAAGGTCTCAGAGGGTGGCAGTATGAAGTCTGGTTCACCTGCTTCTCCACACTTGTCAGAGGCAACTGGAAGTGTTCCTGCACCTGCGGCCCCTATGGACCAGTTGTCGGCAGTCCTGGAATCATTCCTTGTCAGAATGGAAGTGGTGTGCGAGCGCAAGGGAAGCTGTAAAGCGCCCCCTCCCCACACATTCTCCTGTAAGGGAGTGCTCTGTCTCAGTTATGGGGCCTAGCTACTGTTGCTCAGGACCCTAGATCTGAGGATTTTGATGTGTTTGGACAGGACATTCCTTGTTAGGAAGATCCCTGTCTTGAACCAGTAACTGACAGGGTGCTTGTAAGTGAACTCATTGATGCTGTGAGGGACACTCTCAAGTTGAATGTTGAGGCTGAGGAACCTCAGGTGGAAGCTGTATCCTTTGGTTCGTTTAAAGCCGTTTCTTCAAAAAAGGTTTTTCCATATGTGCCTTTTTTTATACATTCATTGACCAAGTCTGGGATAAGCCGCGGAAGACTTTGACGGTCCCACGGCGCCTAGCCATAAGGTACCCCTTTGAGGAGGACCTGGTTAAGAAGTGGACTCTCCCCCCAGTGGTCGACCCCCCCCCCCAGTCGCCCGTTTGAATAAGGCTACCACGCTCCCAAAGGTAGGGACTCCTGCATTTAAGGATCCCACTGACAGGTAGACTGTTTGGGGCCGCCCTGGATGACATTATTAAGGATGTCACAGGGGGTAAGAGCACCTTCCTTCCTCAGTCTATTAAGGGAAAGGAGCCCCACCGCAGGCCGGGCCCTTCCTTTCCGGCAAAAAATAAGTTTTTTCATCAGTCAGATTCCACAGGGTAAGCTCGCCCAGACTGAAAAGAGTGCGGCTGGGGGACAAAGGCGTCCCTGGGTGCGTAAGCCTACCAAGCAAGCTCCCAAGCCCACCACCGCATGAAGTCTTGCCCCTGCCCGACTCTGGGGTGGGGGAACGTCTTTGCAGGTTCACAGTGCAGTGGACCTCCCGGATCTCCGACCGGTGGGTGTGCGAGGTGGTCACCAGGGGATACAGGATAGAGTTCCGCTCGTGGCCCCCAAACAGGTTCTTTCCCTCGAACCTCCCTCTCCTTCCTGCCTGCTGGGCGGCCCTCTTGGGGGCCGTACAGGATTTGCTCAGGTGCGGGGTAATTGTGCCTGTTCCGTCACAGGAGAGGTTTCATCGGTTTTACTCTAACCTGTTTGTTGTCCCGAAGAAGGACGGGGTCCGGCTAATCTTGGACCTCAAGGCCTATGTGAAGGTACTAAAATTCCAGATGGAATCCATTCGCACAGTGATTGCGACACTCCACCAAGGGGATTTTTTGGCATCCTTGGATATCAAGGACGCTTACTTGCACGTTCCAATCTGCGCAAGTCACCAGAGGTTTCTGCGCTTTGCCATAGGCAAAGTCCACTATCAATTTGTGACTCTTCCCTTCGGCCTAGCATCGGCACCACGGGTTTTCACCAAAGTGCTTGCCCCGGTTCTAGCTTTGCTGAGACAGCGAGGAATTGTTATCGTGGGCTATCTGGACGATCTCCTAAGAGCAGAAAATGGCTCAGAATTGGAGGAGAATGTGACAATAGTCAGTCAGACCCTCCCGGAATTCGGGTGGCTTCTGAACATGCAGAAGTCTGTTCTAGTCCCGACTCAACGATTGGAGTATCTGGGTCTGATCCTGGACACTTCGGTAGCGAAGGTGTTTCTACCCTCAGAGAAGTTACTGACACTTCAGTCGGCAGTGCGGATTCTGACGTCCCGAAAATGGTCGTCAATTCGTTTCTGCATGAGAGTCCTGGGACTAATAGTGGCCTCCTTCGAGGCACTTCCGTATGCCCAAGCACACACTCGGGCATTGCAGAAGGGAATTCTGTCGGTTTGGGACAAGTCCCCATTGTCATTGGATCTTCAGATCCAGGTGAGTCACTCTGTCAAGGCGTCCCTGACGTGGTGGCTGAGATCCCCGGCTCTTCAGGCCGGGAAGTCGTTCCTCCCCATACAGTGGACGGTGGTCCCGACGGACGCCAGCCTGACGGGCTGGGGAGGAGTTTGGGGAGTCCTGTCAGCTCAAGGGCTCTGGACTCCGGACGAATCTCGTCTACCAATCAACGTCCTGGAATTGCGGGCGATCAGACTGTGTCTCTCCGCGTGGTCGAAGAGCCTACAGGGCCGCTCGATCAGAATTCAGTCGGACAACGCCACGGCCGTGGCGTATGTCAACCATCAGGGGGCACTCGGCTGCGGCATCCGAGGTCGCCCACATCCTAAGGTGGGCGGAAAGAAGCATGCCGGTGCTGTCGGCCGTCTACATTCCGGGTGTAGAAAACTGGCAGGCAGACTGAGTCGCCAGTCCCTGGACCAGGGGGAGTGGTCCTTGCATCTGGAGGTGTTTCAACTCCTTTGTCGGCAGTGGGGCACACCGGAAATGCACCTGATGGCACTTTGACTCAATCGCAAGTTGTCGAGGTTTGTGGCCAGGTCCAGGGACCCCTGGGCGGATGCCTCGGACGCGTTGGTGGCCCCGTGAGGTCAGTATCGCTTGATGTATGCTTACCCTCAGCTGCAGTTGATTCCTCGTCTGCTGCGCAGGGTGGCGGCCAAGGGCATTCCGGTGATCCTCATAGCCCCGGATTGGCCTCAGCGTCACTGGTACGCCGATCTGGTACGTCTCATCGTGGACGTCCCTTGGCGACTGCTTTTGAGGGAGGACCTTCTGTCTCAAGGTCCTATCCTTCATCCTGCTTTACAGTCTCTGGCTTTAACGGCATGGCTATTGAGAGCCAGGTACTGAAGGACCGAGGCCTATCGGATTCGGTAATTTCAACCATGCTTAGGGCACAGAAGTCTGCTTCTAGAAAGATCTATCACCGTACCTGAAGAGCTTACATCGCTATGTGCGAAGAGCTAGACTGGCGTCCACAGACGTACTCTGTCCCCAGAATCCTGCGGTTCTTGCAGCATGGTGTGGCCCAAAGGCTGGCTTTGAGCACAATTGGGGGCAGATTTTGGCCTTGGCCATTTTATTTCAACGACCCCTAGCAGATCATTCCTTAGTTAGCACTTTTGTGCAGGGGGTTCGCTATGTGGTTCCACCTGCCAAGCCTCCGCTCCCTCCTTGGGATCTGAACTTGGTGCTCTCGGTTCTCCAGGAACCGCCCTTTGAAAATATCAGAGAGATTCCTCTTTTAACTTTATCTCAGAAGGTGGCTTTCTTAGTGGCCATCACTTCTGTTAGACGGGTGTCTGAGTTGGCGGCTCTGTCATGCAAGTCGCTTTACCTGGTCCTCCATAAGGATAAGGCGGTGTTGCGACCGCGAGGGTCTTTCCTTCCTAAGGTGGTTTCGGCTTTTCACCTTTAATGAGTACATTGTCCTTCTGTCTTTGTGCCCTCATCCATCGCATCCTAGAGAGTTTGCGCTTCACAATTTGGATGTGGTGCGTGCCTTACGGGTATACCTGGCGGCTACTGCTTCTATTTGGAAGTCTGACTCACTGTTTGGCCCTGTTTCAGACCAGAGACAGACACAATCGGTGTTGTCTGCCACCATTTCTAGGTGGATCAGACAGACTGTTATACAGGCCTATGCCATTAAGGGCCGGGTGCCTCCCTTCCCGGTTACGGCGCATTCCACCAGGGCGATTGGTGCTTCCTGGGCTTTCCGAAATCAAGCGTCGGTTGCACAAGTGTGCAAGGCGGCGACCTGGTCGTCCGTTCATACCTTTTCAAAATTCTATAAGGTTGATGTGGCTGCATCTTCGGATGCTTCCTTCGGCCGCAAAGTGTTGCAGGCCGCTGTTTAATGCTGCAACTCCTCTGTTGAGGAGCTCTGCTGGTTTGGAGAGAAGTTTTGGTTGTTCCTTTACTATTTGCTCCCACCCTTTTCTTTTACTGCTTTGGGACGTCCCACACGTAAACAGTATGAGAGCTGTGTCAGTCCATGGACGATAAGAGAAAATAGGATTTTTGTACTCACCGTAAAATCCGTTTCTCTGACGTCCATGGACTGACACAGCACCCCCCCCCCCCCCTTCTTTTAAGGTTTGTACTGCTTTGTTACGAACGGAGGCTGCTAGCTGCAGGTAGGAGGGTTATGTCCGGAGGGACCGCCCCCCCAGGGAGGGGCTGTCCAGCTCTGGTTTTGTTCTACAATGTTTCTAACATTCTGCCTAGATCTTCTCCTGCGAGCAGGGACATATACCCACACGTAAACAGTATGAGAGTAGTGTCAGTCCATGGACGTCAGTGAAACGGATTTTACGGTAAGTACAAAAATCCTATTTTTCTGGTCATTGACCCTCGCTTAGCTACAGTATCTCTCTTTCATGAGTATTTGAGACCCTGCCTCTTACCCCAAGCCTGTACCTTGCTTAACTGCTTTGTGACCTCAACATGTATGATTCTTAACACGGGAAGGAGGGAGACTGTCTCTCTGTACCAGGTGCTCCCAGCTCACTTTCTATGGCTGGTTGGGGGGCTGCTTGCGGCGCACCTTCTGATTGCACGGACACCTGCAGCGTAGAGTCTTGGTATCTTCAGAGCCCTCCTTGGCTCTGTCACAAGTAGTTGGGTCTTCTGCACTCTCGGCTATGGTTTTACTAAGGTCAGGGCTTGACAAACTTGCTTGGAATCTAGGAGCCAGCTAAAAAAGTTAGGAGCCAGTTTTTGTTTTTTTTTAACGACCAATGCGTGCAGAAGCGAACGCATACATGAGTAGCGCCCGCATATGAAAGCAGTGTTTAAACCACACATGTGAGGTATCGCCGCGATCGTTAGAGCGAGAGCAATAATTCTAGCCCTAGACATCCTCTGTAACTCAAAACATGCAACCTGTAGAATTTTTTAAATGTCGCCTATGAAGATTTTGAAGGGTAAAAGTTTGTTGCCATTCCACGAGTGGACGCAATTTTGAAGCGTGACATGTTGGGTATCAAATTTACTCGGCGTAACATTATATTTCACAATATAAAAAAAAATTATCTTTTCTGTTGTCCTATTTTTTCATTTAAAAAAGTGTATTTTTTTTTCCTCAAAAAAAGTGCGCTTGTAAGACCGCTGCGCAAATATGGTGTGACAGAAAGTATTGCAACGACCGCCATTTTATTCTCTAGGGTGTTAGAATAAAAAATATATATAATGTTTGGGGGTTAACTTCTAAGTAAAGGGAAGGAGATGGGCGGGCAGTGAAACGGGCAAGCATTGCTGGTTGTCTTTGTCATACCAACGGCCACCACAAGATGGCACCAGATTACAGAATGAATCATAGGCCTGCAGAAGGCCGCAAAGCCGCGGCCTAAATTACCGGCCGGCGCGGCCCGACGAGATCACGCGATCGCGGGGGGGGGGTGCACAGAGATACAGGAAACCTCAGCTGTGCTGCGCCAGGTCGCTAATTCTAGTCGCATTTGTGACCTGGCGCCCGGGGATTATCGAGCCCTGACTAAGGTCAATCAGGACTTTTATGACCCTAATTACCAAGTTATTTGTGGAGGCGCCCATGAGTGTGCCTTGCACACTCTTCGATGGATTCTTATCTGATGTGCCCACAACCTTAGTGGGTTCCGAGCCATTGGCCGCTGGGATGCAGTGTGATTCTCTTAAGTCCTTCTCGGATGAGCTTAACTCTACTGCTATTACTCCCATGTTAAATGTGACTGTTTCAACCCTTATTAATGTAGAATGCAGTGCAGTTTCCAGCCTTGGGTTGTATAGGGCTCCTAAGGCAATAAAATCTTTCCCTTTTACACCGGCTTTTCCAGCGGTTTCTATACGAAGATTGAAAACGCACTGATGGGTTGTCTTGCTCTCTGCAAGTGCTTGCTGGGCCTACATTTTGTGTAGATTTTTGTTTAGAAACAATTTTATTACCTTGTGGATCCAGCAATATCTCACCTAAACAAGGAGTGGAGGAGACACGTGCTCTGAAGGATTCATCCGATAAGCTGGTGTAAGCCCTTTCTAGAACTCTTGTCGGCCATTCCCCCCCTGCATCGGATTTTGGCTGTGAATTGACTTGTTCACACTATCTGACTGGGCAGGGTACTTTAAGACTGGGTTCACTTTATTGCGAATTGGATGCGGGTTTTCTGTGTCCTGTGCGTCTTTTGGTCCATTTCAGGTCCGAATTCAGCCAAAAATTCGGACTGAGATCGGACCTGAACCGGTGAATGGAGACGCAACAGACAGCCTAAAGCAGGATCTACTTTTGTGCTGTTGGCCCTCTGTGTGTAGAATGCATGGAGCAGATGGATGCAGCACTGAATTTGAACTGTGATGGTTTACAGGGAGCCTCTCCCTTTTTCCCTTTTTTTTTTTTGTATTTATTTCCACATGAATTTCCTGTCTGTCTATATGCATATGGTTCTTTGGCTAAATTGTTGGACTGCAGGCTACTAGAGCGATCTGGTAAGAAGTGTTCGACCTGCATGCCTCCTCCTTTGGACCAGCCCCAGATGGTTATCACAAGTGGGCACTCGCCTTCCTTAGCAGAAGAAGCCTAAGTGCCAGACTGAAAAGTCATCTCCCTCTCTGACAGTCAGGAAGCGTCGCTTTCATTTCTTCGACTTCAGTGTCGAAACCCTCAAACTTGGCTCTCCATCTATCTGCATGGTCTGGCACTCTATCTGACAAATCCTCAGACAAGACTTTCTACTAGATGCACCTCCACTTTCCACAGTAGGGGGAGCATCAGCTGGCCTTTGTGGACAATTGGGCATCTTGCATCCCAGATGGTTGGGTGCAGGAGATGGTGTCCCTGGGCTACAAACTTGAGTTTTGTTACCTGCTTAATTATTGCTTTCTCTCCTCAAACCTTGGTGTTATCTCAAAGCCTTCAATGTTTTAATTTCAGGTCTATAAATTCCAGATGGAATCCACCACATCTCTCATTGCTTTCCTTAATTGGGGAGACTTTCTGGCTTCTGTATATATCAAAGATGCTTGCAAGTATGCATCTTTTCAGATCACCAACGTATTTTGAGATTTTCTGTAAGACCTCTGCAGTATACCAGTTCATGGCCCTGACATTTTTGGCCTCTTTCGAACCTTGGATGTTTACCAAGGTGCAAGCTCCAGTGTTGCATCTGTCATGGCATCCCCATTGTGGGATACTTGGACTATGTCTTGTGGAAAAAGTTGGCGGGGGCTTTGGCAGACAATGTGTTTCTGACTGTCCAGACTTTACAGACGTTTGGGTGGATCCTGGATGTTCAAAAGATATTTTGCTGAAACCTACAATATCGATTTAAATAACTTGGGTCTGGTTCTGGACACATCTCAACCAGTTACTTCCCAGGAAACGTTTTGGACTCGAGAATCTGCTTTTTTGCAGGGCTGATGGTAGCTTTTTTTAGTGGTAGTTTATTTTGCCCAATTTCACTCCAGACCCCTGCAAAACCATCTAACTGTGGGACAAATTGGTCCTATATCCTGACAGGTCAATTAGATTGACACCAAGGATGAGGCCGAACCTGGCTTGATGGCTCTTGAATCCAGCTCTGGAGTCAGGGAAGACCTTTCTTTTTCTCTTTCAAAAGGTTCTCATGAGGGACACTGGCCTGTTGGACTGGAAGAATGTCCTGGACAACCTTGGCAGTGCAAGGGCTGTCTCTTAATCATTGCACAAACCTGTTGGATGGCCATCTGATTCAGATTCAGCTGGACAACACCACAGCAGTTATGTACATTCAGGAAGGAATCAGAAGTTTCATTGCGGAAAGAAAGGATGAGCAACTCCTGTTCCGGGCAGAACTGCACATTCTAGTAACCCTTGTTGGCCGTGTACATTCCCACTAAAGAACTTTGTCTGACAGATTTCCTCAGCTGGCAGTGTCTGGACCCAGGAGGAGTTTTGAGACCTGTTCCTGGTAGCTCTGTCAAATCGGTACACTCTGATCTATGCCTTTTTAGCCCTGAAGCTTCTTCCCTGCCTGCTTCACAGAATACAGATAGTGGGCAGAGTGATCCTCATTGCTCTAAATTAGCCCAGGCAAATGTAGTACTCTGACCTTGTAAGACTTCTATCAGACACACCATGGGCCCTGCTAAACCGCTGGGATCTGTTTTGCTTTCCTGCTTCTTGGTTTTGGCTTTAATGGCATGACTGTTTGACTCTAAGGAACAGGGGAATCGTACAATTCTAATGCCCCATACACACGATCGTTTTTCTTGCCATTTTTTTTCTTGCCGTTTTTCACGTCGTTTTTTTTCATGTTTCCTCTCAAGCCTGTCTTGCGTACACACGATCATTTTAAAAAACGATCAAGCAAAGCGCAGTGACGTACAACACGTACGACGGCACTATAAAGGGGAAGTTCCGTTCGAATGGCGCCACCCTTCATGTTAGTAAAGTTTGTTGAGCGACGATTCGCTCTTTTCAGTCTCGTGCTTTTCAGTCCGTGACTGCGTGACGAATGTGCTATCTCCATTACGAACGCTAGTTTTACCAGAACGAGCGCTCCTGTCTCATACTTGATTCTGAGCATGCGCATTTTTTTTCATGTCGTTAAAGCATACACACTATCGTTTTTCACGTCGTTAAAAAGAACGACATGAAAAACGACGTGAAAAAAGAGAGCATGTTCGAAATTTTTAATGGCCGTTTTTCACGTCGTTAAAAATGCTCTGGAGCATACACACGATCATTTTTAATGGCCATTTTTAAAAATGGCATTTTTAACGGCATGAAAAACGATCGTGTGTATGGGGCATAAGGCTAATTAAGTTCTCTATTGCAAGGTCTATCATCAGATATTGAAGGCATATTTCACTTGGTTTGAGTCTTGTGGGTCTAGACCAGCATTTGACTCTTAGCACCATTAAAGATCACGTCTCTGCTCTTTCCATTCTGTTTCAGAGACAGTTGACCGCTCACTCTTTAACCACTTGCCGCACGCCGATGTACGCCGGCAGAATGGCACGGGCAGGCAGATGGGCGTACAGGTACGTCCCTTTAAATTTTTAATAAGACCTTTTGTGCAAAGGGGTCTCCTGTGTAGGTCCCTTGTACATTCTCCTGTGACTCCGTGGCATCTGAATCTCTTTTCTCTCTGTGCTTCAGAAACTGTCATTTAAACCCATAAGAGATATTTCCCTCTCTACTCTATCCCACAGGGTTGCTTTCTTTGTAACTATCACCTACGTGTGGCAAGAGTTTGGACCTTTGGCCTTTTCTTGCAAAGGAACAAGGACATCTTGGTGCCCAGGATTTCCTTTTGCCTTAGTTGTCTGCATGTGTTTTGGGCTGTACATTTCTATCTCTGTCATTGCTTTTTACAGGAAGACTGATTCCCTTTTAGTCATTTTGGATGGACCCCAAAACAGCACCCTGACTTCTCATTCCACGATTTCTAGGTGGCTCAGACAGACTATTGTTCAATCTTATGGTCTTAAGGATCAGGTTTCTCTTTACTATTAAGGCTCACTTTACTAGATCTATGAGCGCCTTTTGGATTATTCAACATCAGGCAACTGTTTTCCCAGAATTGGAAGAATGCTACTTGGGTTTTCTGTTCACACGTTCTCCAAGTTCTGCTAAATGGACAATTCTGTCTCATCTGGTGCCAGCTTTTGGCCTAAGGGCCTTCCGGTGGCTCTTTGAGCTGCAGGCAGTCCCCAGTTCCTTTTGTTTACATTGGGCCTGTTGGTGGTTGTTTGCTGTGTTGCTCACTGCTCAGACTGCTTTTTGGTGGTTTAAAACATTGTGTTCCTCAATGGTCAAGAAGGAAAACAGGATTTTTGTACTCGCTATGTATCCTTTTCTTGGAGGCCATTGAGGGATACATGTTGCACCAGTCTGTGATCTTGCATTCAGTACTGCTTTGATATAAAATTGAGGCAGCGGGAGGGGCTCTATACTGGGCTGGCCTACAGTGTGTTTGTTTTTTTGTTTTACGGTGTCTAATTCTCCTGGTAGGTGGCAGTATAACCTAAAGTTTTTCAGACATCCTTTCCTTCAGAGGACAAAGAATTATTGTACAAACTGTAAATTAAATTATTGCCTTTTATAAAGCCGCTGTTCTTTTGCACTGGAGTTATAAACAGCTGAATCATAATAGTTTGTGTATAACACTGTCTAACCCATTTTGTTTCTGATTTTGTAATATAAGGAATTACAGAAGGTTCCCAAAAAGGAAGACTTGAAAGACTTCATTTTACAGAAGTAAGTAATTATGTTGTGTCAGGTAATTGATGTTTTATTGTTGATTCTCAGGTCAAATATACCAGGACAGTTATGCTTCAATACACAATCCTTACAGATGCATTAATGAAGATTCAGTATCTGAAACACAGTCTAGAGGCTTACATATTTTCAAGGTTACTCATGTTGTCCATAAAGCCTATTATCCTGGTCTATTGGTTATATAACCAAAATCAAAAGTCATGGAAACTACCTACCTGTGGCCGCTGCCTTCTTGCCTTGTTCATTCACTTTTAGCTTGAGGTACAGTGATGTGAAGAATGAGATTGTCTCCGTCATAACGATAACTAACTGTACCTAGTGAATTGACTGTATTTTCTCAGATTTAGAGGTTATTGGAGCCTTTTCTTGCTTATGGTAAATTATTGCCTGAATTGTATGTAATAAATATAAGGACTTTTAAAGTGGGAGTAAACTCCATTGTATGATTTTTACCTATAGGTAAGCCTATTATAAGGCTTGCCTATAGGTACAGTAAATATCTCCTAAACCCTGCACGTTTAGGAGATATTTAGCTGGTTGCTGTACCTCAAGCTAAAAGTGAATGAACAAGGCAAGAAGGCAGCGGCCACAGGTAGGTAGTTTCCATGACTTTTGATTTTGGTTATATAACCAATAGACCAGGACAATAGGCCTTTGAGGGGAACCCAGTAGGTCTATACAAGCAACCAGCTGAAAAATACAGGGGGTGCAGCTACCAGACCAGTCACCCTTGGAAAGGAGAAATAACAGCAGTGACCTGTCTTTATGTCTGGAAACTCCAGCACAGAGAAAAAGTGTAGGAATTGTTTATTAATTAACGGCTAATTCCTCCTCTTGAAGAAAAAATAAAATGTCTTGTTGGCAGTGTTCGGAGGAAGTGAGCACATACTTTCACATATCGTTGTGTTGCTGTCTGATAACTCAGTTTTGGGGGAAGATTTTTTTTTTTTTTTTTTTACTGCATATAAATCTGTGTATTTCAGATGTCCCATCTACTCCCAAAATTTCACCTCTGTCTATGATCCCTATACCCATTTCCAATTTTTTAAAAAAAATCTTATGTCTATTGGCGGCCAGAGTTTTTCTCTCATGTCACTGGAAGTCTGCCTCCCCTTGCTTGCTTGAGTGTGGGCACAGGTTCCTAATGGCATAATGGCGATGGAAATGTTGGTGGCTGAGGATAGTGTGGATCCTGAAGGTCCACACTACTTGAACTTGTTGGCAAGCATATAATGATTCCGCTAATTTTCAAGCTCTCCTCAATAAATATCTAGTTCGACACTTATCATATTCATGTCCTTGGGCACTTCTCAGTTGGTCATGGACAGCAAGTTTTTAGAATTTTTATTGTCTGGACTTGGGGGGGGGGGTGTGTGTGTGTTTTTGTTTTTTTGGTGGCATATGTGGCACCTTCACAACTGCTTTCCCTCCCCTTGTTTTTGATATTGCTAAGTTCTCTGGTACATGGCTGACATATATTTTTTGTTTTTCATGGCCTCTTCTGGTGTTCCTGAGGCCCAATATAATCTGTTTGAATGTACAGATTGGATTTGTATAGGCATTCCATTTTCTCTGTACTATCTACCTAAGTTACTTTGCAATTTTGATATTTTGCACTAAACATTTGTAACTCTCACCCTTGGAAGGTGTACCTTGCTTTGTTTGGTGCAAGTCTCAGGGCTTTACCCCCAGGAGTTTCTTGGTGGGACTGATCTCATGTTTTCCGCAGATGATTTTTGACCAACACTTTTACATTGGCTTCCTATTCTCTGAATAAAGTGGTGTTAAACCCAAAACTAAAAATGTAATATTTAGTAGATTGCCAATCATTAAATGTGGTGGCTGCATTAGTTTTTATTTTTTTATGCTTTTTCCCCTGTTTTCACCTGGTGATCTGGCCAGGACACACCTCCTGTATTAGAGTGCCTACACACTGGAAGAAGGAGCACAGAGACACCTTTTAAAAGAAGCATTGTCTGAGTCAGGGGAGTGTTAGATGTACTAACAGATTTAAATGTACAAATAAAATTGAAGCCAAACTCCAGCTAACATGTTTGAGCCTAGGTTTACACGTATGTGGCTCTGTGAGCAACATTTTGCACAGGCATGGCAGCCCATACATTTGAATGCACTGTTGTGCCTTCTAAAGAGCAGGGAAAATGTCCCTGCAGCATTTCAGAAATCACAGCCCGCCCGGGAACCTAAAGTGCAGTGCAATTTCCATTGCGTGCAGCGTACCATTAGAATTAATAGCAGCTGCACGCATCCAGCGCATTTTTTTGTGTGTGTGGCTGCAAAAACAGGTGCAGACCTGCAGCGGGAACACCCGCACAAATGTGAACCTAGTCTTAAGCAGTTACAGTAACAGTTTTTTCTGTTTGGGATACAGGTTTTACCTAAATGAAAGATGACCATTGTAAGGACTCCTGTCAGTGTTAAATGGTTTGTCTCAGACCTCTAATCTGCATGACAGCTTGTTCTGTTGAAAAACAGACTTACTGGCAGGATTACCAGGTAAAAATAAAAAGAGCCTAAAAAAATAAAACACACAGCCACCATCTCTAAGAATTGACAAGCTGCAATATACTAATTGCATGCTTTTGGGTTTAATACTGATTCCCTATTTGTTATCCCTGAAAAGCTGTACTATGTCTGTCCATTGATGCTCACAGCCCAGCTCGGGAGCAAGCCTGCATATCTGCCCCCCATAGCAAGTGTTTTGATATGGGTACAGACAGAGAATAGGAGGAGCGGACAGCGCTGGCAGGGTACCTAAGAAAGGGAGGTTTGGGGCCGTTATGTGCAATATCATTGCACAGAGCAGGCAAGTATACCATGTTGTATTTTAATAAAATAAAAATTATATATATAAAACCTTTTACAATAGCTTTAAATTTTGAGGTGTGTGTGTGTGTGTGTGTGTGTGTGTGTGTGTGTGTGTATAGCGTGATACATTTCCAAGGCAAGTGTTTGTAAACTAAAGCAAGTCTAGAGAAAGTCTACTAACTTATTTTTTTTCTTAAAATTTTTAACTTCAGATACATGTTAGTTGACAATGAGGAGGATAAAAAGACTCACAGACCCATAATGCCAAAGGAGGTATGTGAATACTTTTCTGAACTGAAACATAGATCTTCCCTAGGTTATTCCTGCTGTATATTTTGCACTTACCTGTATGCATATTTGCAAGAGCTTGCACCACCATTTACTGGCCTCATGTACTGTGCACTTGCATGGTATGCTTACCATAACTTGTCCTCTTCATACAATCCTCTCTGTTTCCTAATGATCGGTGCCCGTGTGTGTACTTTATAAAAAAAAATGCAGTCTATACCTTATTTCAGAGCGCTTCTCTGCGCTAGCGTGACCGACCGCTTCTCCCCTCTTTCCATCTAACAGCTACAGCGGGAGGGGCCGAGAATCTCCAGCTGACGTTAGTCAGGAGGAGAGGTGGAGAGAGGCGGCTGGTCACGTGAGGGCCGAGTGGCACTCTGAAATAAGCTATTTTTTTTTTTTATAAAACGCACGGAGAGGCACCTTTCATTTAGGAAACAGATTGTATGAAAATGTAGCGGTATATATATAAAAAGTCATTTTAGCAGCCGGAGGGGCAGGCATTGTCACTAGCTGGCAGGAATGAGGGGGGGGGGGGGGAGAGGAGGACAGAGAGGAGAGAGCGGATAACAGATGCACGTAAATGGGTAACGAACTCTTTAAAGTATAACTAAAGGCAATTTTATTTTATTTTTTTGGATAGTGTGTAGAGAAATTATAATACCTGTCAGGATTTTTTAGCTGTCTGTGAGATTCATCCTCTTTTTGTCCTCTCTACCATTGTCATCAAAAGGTAAAAGAAAATCCAAAATTTTGGGTTGTCCCCAGAAAAGCAATAGAGGGGAAATCTTCCAATTGGGACACCAGTTCTGGTGATCCTGGTGACAACCAGGGATTCCCTCACTTCCTGTTTTTCCTATGGGACAGGAAAAGCGGGGATATCTTCCCAATGGGACACAGATGGTAAAAAAAAAAAAAAAACTATCGGGTTATAACCATCCATTTCTCCATCCAATCTGAAAACATTTTCTGACCTTGGTTCTACTCTAACACCTTATTCACACTTGTGCGTCTTGTCATGTGACTTGGGACATCAAATTCGTATGACAAGTCGTACCCCATGTTTTCCAATGATAACCATTGATATATGTGTGATTTCAAAGTAGTTCATGCACTAATTTAGTCTGCCTTTCGTGCAACGTAAGGGCCATAGACTTCAATGTTAACCCTCAAAAGTTGCATGAAAGTCGTACTGGAGTGTTTTACATGCAACACTTCTGTCTGACTTTGCAGAGGAACAAGTCACATCCGAGTCGCACCCATCTCAAGTTGCACGACTCCAAGTACAAGTGTGAATGGAGCCTAAAGCAAAACATCCCTAAAAGTTATTGGGTTAGATTTGGAGTTGTAGACTAGGCACCATGAGGTGTCGGATCAAACCTTTAGCAGCAATGGGGTCTTCTTTATGGTCCAACAGATCCCTGTTTAAAATTCTTACTTATGAGATTATCATAGCACTGATTCAGGGCATGACTTCATGGTTAATCCCCACCAACTGCAATCCCAATCCAAGGTCACTGCTCTTTTGGGCCACTAAAGTAGTCTGGTTCAGCCGCAAAGTCAGAAAAAGTGAGGTCTGTGTTGTCTGACATCAGTAATTTCAGTAGTAGGCTTTTTTAACCCTCAATCTTTCTTCTGTCTTTTTAAGTTCAAATGTTTTCCAGTATAAACCTTCCCATTTACATATTCTAGATTTTGCAACAGCTTTCTACTTTTGTAATTATAGGCCCCAAAGAAAATGATTCGATACATTGACAATCAGGTAGTGAGCACAAAGGGGGAACGGTACAAAGATCTAAAGAAGCCTGAGAGCGAAGAGATGAAGAAAACCTACATAAATCTCAAACCTGCTAGGAAGTACAAGTTCCACTGACAGCTGAAGTCACTGCAACCTTTTCTGGCTACGTCTAACCTGAATTATGTGCACTGGATAGGTAGAAAACTCTGTTCTGGCAGCACCAGAGAACTTTAAATTATTCGCTGTTCACTTTGAGTTGAGGCGTGGGTATTCTCTTCCCAAAAAAAGCAATACATAACATCGGGGAAAGCGTGACAACAGCACACGTATGTAAATATACCACAGATGTATCTATTTTATTATCGTCAATTTATTATTTGCAGGTATTGCAATGATTTGTAGTAGTAGTATTATTATTATTTTTTTCTGTGCTTACTCTTTGGTGTTTGTGTAATTTTGCTGCTCTCCCTCTCGACAAACCACAAATGGTAATAGATGTGTAACTGGAACATCCTAGCAACTGTGCTGTACTGTTATGAAGTCTATCATCTGCCAGCACTGTCACACGGGATAAAAACAAAGATCAAAACTCAGTGTATTTTGGATAAGAATTGCTACAGTGTAAAGATTAGCTGCTTATATAAAAAAAACGTGGATAAAATACAGAAACATTCAATAGAAAATGTGTTCTGTAACATTACCATGTATACAAATGAAGTTTGCAGTCCATTCCCATATTTCATACCACTCCCTCTGTACCATATGTTTTCATATGTGCCTTTTACTGTTTACATAAGGCTGCATGTAGACTGGATGATTAGAAGATTTTTTGAATACCCTGTATGTAAATATCATAAGAGAACAAACACATTTTGTAAAGGTTTCATGCGATTTGTAATTCGTTCTCTCTTATCCATTGGCCTTTAAATTGTTGGGTCTCAGACATGACAACTTTTCATCTGCTACATCAAAGATGATATAAACAAAATGCATAGAATTGTAAAAATAGATAAATGACCCTTTTAAGATGCAAACAATTGCTATACAAGAATTGAGTGGTTTTCCCCTATTCAATTCAATCATATATACTTGTGCTGTAGCAGAGTATATATCGATGCCACAGAACACCCACTGTGATTGTATGCATTAACGTCGCCTACCAAGAATTATTTTGCATCCTGGAAAAAAAAAAATGTGTGTGTGTGTGTATATAATTATATATCTAATATATCTATCTCTATATATCTATTAGTTTTTTTACAGGAAATTAAGCAGTTGTGTAACAAATCTTTATTGTAGCTGATGAAAAATGTCTGCCCAATGCCTGATCCAGTTATTTGGCTAAACAGTGTACTGACAGGCTGGATAAACAGAAATATCAAGCTTTCTGTACCCCAATATGCTCCATGATTAGTGTGTGCTGAGAATTGTGGTGGAGATATGGGAAATGGAATGCTAGCTACCTCAGCCTGCCATTTGCGTATGTGTCCTGGATCCCTGGGAGTAAAGGGGAGCCAACAATTCTGAACAGCATGCTAAATTTAAATGCTAACTCCATCTACAACTTGCTTCTTAAACCACGTATAGCTTTTGGGGACCCCAGTGCTGATACATCTCCATCAGAATATATGGTAATTACATGCTCAACCCACCAGATTCTTTTAATGAAGAATATACAATTTGGGATTGCTACTGCCAGAAATGGTACTCCTGTTTTTTTTAAAACTTCTTAGAGGTGGTGGTGAACAAGTATGATGGGAAAATGCCAGCACTAGTACCGTTTTGAGTGATATAGGACCCCAGGGGGGTGATCCGAACCAATTGGTGTACACAGATGTATGTCTGGATTTGCTGATGGGGAGATGTGCTGCTCATAATTAACTCCCCCAAAGTTAATGTAAAACCGATTTAGTAAGCATCTTAGATTTGTGTCAATTTCTATGACTTTCCTGAGGAGGGTGAAGGTAGGATGTGAAGCTTTTTAAAATAAATAAATTCACTTGCCTTTGCAGTCTACTGAGAATGTTAAAGTGGTATTAAACCCAAAAGCCAATATTCTATTGCCCCTTACCATTTCTTAGATGCAATGGCTGCTTTAGTTTTTCTTTTTTTTAGGCTTTCTTTCCTTTATTTTCACCTGGTGAAGCAGCCAGTAAGTCTGTCGTTTTTCAACAGAACAAGTTGTCCTGCAGATGTAGCGGTTGAGACCACCGATTTACAACGGACGGGGTGCTTACAATAGTTGGCTGTTGCTGTTTCCTGTAACTGATTATAAACTGAGTTGCAGTTCAGCTTCAATTTGTTAGTATATCTAAATCTGCTAGTACATCTAACACTCCCCTCCCCCAGATTAATATTGCTGCTGTCCAATTGTGTCCCTATGCTCCTTCATCCATAGTGGGGGACACTCTAATACAGGAGGTGAGTTACTGGCCAGATCACCAGGTCAAAACAAAGGGAAAAAAATAAGAAAACAAATGCAGCCACGACATCTAGTAATTGGTAAGTTGCAATATGTTAAATTTTTGGTTTTCTATTTAATACCGCTTTAAAAATTCCAATGAGCTTGACATCTATATGTTTTTTATAGATTTTTTTTTATAGCTACTGCAGATTATTTTGCTGGGCAGGTTTTTATGTTTATCTTATTGTTTATTGGCAACTGTGTGTCAGCGCAGGAGGGATGCGACACATAAACTAAGCAATCCACAGGCTAAAGAGAAATATCAATTAGCCCGTGTTGTGGTAATAATTAAAGCAAACTTGTCACGCATATGGGCTATGCAAATGCAGTATATGAGGAAAGGTGTACAGGAGATTGTAGTTTGGGGGGAAAAAAGCACATATCAGAAGATCCAGAACATCTAGCAGCTAAAACTACATGCAAATCTCAAACTTTGTTTAAATGTCAGGCTTGAACATTACAAATTTTGAGCTACTCTATTTGTTAGGAGGACCCATCGTGTTAAAGTGATTGTGAAGATCTTTTTTTTTTTTTTTAAATAACATGTCATACTTACCTGCTCTGTGCATTTGGTTTTGCACAGAACAGCCCCAATCCTCCTCTTCTGGGGCTCCCTGCTGGCATTCCTAGCCCCCCACCCTTCCAAGTGCCCCCTAACAAGCCACTTGCTATGGGACACTCATCTGGGCTCGATCCCAAGTCGGGCTCTGTGTAATTATTGACACACGTTCCTGCCCTGCACCTTGCTCCCGTGTCACAGGATTTAATTGATAGCAGCAGGAGTCAATGGCTCTCGCTGCTACATCCATGGGCAGTAAGGAGGGCATGAGAGGAGAGAGCCACTGCTTTTGGGCACAGCACTGGATTGAGATCAGCACAGGTAAGTGTTGAGGGGGAGATGATTACAGAAGGTTTTTTACCTTTAATGTAGTGAATGCATTAGAGTGAAAACCTTCCCCTTTTACAGCCACTTTAAGATCAGTCGCAGGAAGGCGTGGAACGAAGCTTCATTTTTTACTGGAAATTAGCTGCCAATATCCCTGGATCATTTTGGCATGCCGTTTTTACTGAAAGTTATCATAGCCTATTTAATTGTTCATATACTCATCAAATTCTTATTTTGCATAGGCTTATGGTAGGTTTACTTTTAGATAAGGATGTTATATGCTAGGGGAACTTTTTTATTTAGAAAGTTTTTTTTTTTTCTTTAAAAAAAAAAAAAAGTGTAATGTTTAAATACTGCAATGCAGTCCCTTATTATGGAAACCTTACAGAGTGCTTGACATAAACTTGTTTGCCTTTTGTGACTGTTTTTAATATAGGCAGCTTTTTTTTCTTGCTTTTCTTGTTAATTGTATTTTTTTCGCTAATCTAGGCAGATGATTTAAGTTCAGACATAATTAAAGGAATATCTGAAGGTTGATTATCTTTTTATTGTGTTGATTAGCTTTATTTAAATACTAAAATGAATTTGGTGTTTGTTTCAAATGAAAGTGCATGTACTCAGTTTTAATAAAACTGTATATAGTGTGCTACATGTCATATGCCATTTGATCTCACAAAGAAAGTCTGAATTCAATATGTAAAGATGTAAGTCTGCTACTAACCGTGTCGGTGTAAAGATATGCATTGTTTCTCCTGTTAGGATACTAAAGTTATTTGTGGGGAGGGACTTGTTTCAAGGGATAATTCAGTCTGTAGAGAAACAGTTCTTGCTTGTGGAGACCAATGTATGCCAGTAGACATGGGTGAGCAAAAAACTTGTCTAATGCCTGGTATTTGCACTGCACACATGTAAGTAGATAATGCAATTCTACATCAACAGGTCAGTCCACCCAAAAGTGATGTTTCAGTGATTGATGGAGTCTAGTTGGCTCCTGGATGCTTCTTTATCTTGGATACCAATGGCCTCTTCTCCCTTTCAAATTTCTACTCTTTGCTCTTAAGGTAACAACCTGGACATTTTGGCTGGTAGCATCCACCTTTGTGTGCTCCAGCACCCCCTGTTGCAGTCTCAATAATGTAGAAACAAATATCCAACATTAAGGTTACAACACATGTGCAAAGACAGATTATCTTACAACAGTCCTACTATAAGGAACTGTCAGGCAGTTTAAAAGACAAGTTCACTTATTAAATCCCCCCACCCAGCAGAGTGCCGTAATAAACACTTAACGCCCTCCCCATTTTAGCAATCTGCAGTGTGTGGTTCTATTACTCCCTAAAACATTCCTGACGGCTCCTCCTTCTTTTTGAGCTTGTGTACCATGATTATTTTGTTTCAAGAATTGTATTAAGTACAGATGAGGTACATTCAAAACAGAACTATGTGCAGATCTGTACATTTTGGTTTGGTTCATAGACATAAGACACTGCTAAACAGGTAGGTCTGGGTATCCTGCAACATCTGAGCTACTGGTAACAGCTACCAAAGGTAGCCATTATAGTGGTGGCAATTAATTAACTTTGATGGATCAATCTTTTAAAACTGGGGCGGGGAAAAATCCTGAGGAAAGCGGCTATGTGGCATGAGGAAAGTTAAAAATAAAGGATTCCCACCAACCAGTGTTCATGATTCCAGGTGGGACTTATCAAAGCCTGGGGGGAAAAGGAGCCTATCCATTGGCACCGTGACTATTTTCATTCCTGGGTATGTTGTATTCCAGCTTTCTTGCTTAATGCAGCTTTCGATAGGAATAAGTTGGGCTGCCATCTACCAAAACCTGAAACAGGTTTTAAGTGGACTGACCCTGTAGGTTTTCTGCACTTTGCCAAGATCTTCAAACTGCACAGGTCATATAACCAAAATCATATTAGAACTGCTGAGACTGATAATGCAATATTGACTGTGTGCTGTTTTCTGAACATGGGGACTGCTGAGACTTACAGTTCCGTATTGTCTGTTCTGTTTTTCAGACACTCAAGTTCAAGGATTTTTATTGGGTTTTAAACATGCCATCTCATACATAGCCATAGAAAATTTAAATGTAAAGATCTCCACGTAAGGAGAAACCTACAAGGGTAAACGGCTAGTAATACAGGCTTAGATGTTGGATGTGCTAAATAGAATGAGACTTGAAATTGTATTGACGGTCTACTAGTTGATGGCAACAACATCCAGTAGAATTCAGTAAGAGAAAAAAAAAATGGATCAGCAGCATTTGCTGGCTCACCCCAGCCATAGCTCAGGGACTAATGTGGCGCTAGTCAGTGCTCTGAAAGTGTCCTGGCTGTAATGGGGGAGAAAGGAAAATATAGGGAAGAGAGGGGGAGGGGGGTGTTAGTTAGAACCATGTCCCCACCATTGACCATGTTTCTAAGAGAATAGTAAAAATTAGGATGTAAGCATTTATCAATCCAGTGTTGCCACACTTTAGTATACCCTTTCATCTTGTCTTGCAGGGTTAGCCTCTATCTTGGTGTGTATCCTCTCCTGGGTAACCGTTTTTGGTGGTGGTTATACATAGTGATGGCGTCTTCCAGAATCTGGCAATGGTCTGTTTCACAGCAGTCATGATATAAAAGAGGAGGTGAGACTGGTTCCTGGTCGGCTCCAAGGATGCTACATTTTAGTAGGGCTGTCTGAGGGTCGGGTTGCAGTGGTTTCATATGTGGAAGAGGAGAGAAAAAAATTCCACCCAAAAATTCTTAACTAGTGGGCACATCAACCAAATGTATAGGTATGTCATGGGCTCCCTACAACCCCGGTAATGGGTGGATGGGTAGCCCGGGACATATTATGGTATCCAATTTGGCACTAGGTACCATCTCACTACCACTTTGCAGGATGTTTCCTGGGCCAAGATATTTAGAGATACCTTAAGAGTTGCCTGCCAAGTCCTCAGGCATAAGGTCCAAGGCTAAGTTATTTACCCATTTAGCGGTGTAAACTGGAAGAGGGGGCTTAGATGTGGTTAATAAAGCAATGTAAAGTTTCGTTATTGCATCTTTTTTCAATGTATTTTTAAGAAAAAAACATGTATGCCACAGGCATTTTTCTGTTTGACCAGTGTTACTGTAGATAAAAAGTGCACATTTTATTCTGTGATTTCTCTTCTTTATACTGAACATATATTGTCGAAGAAATTTTAAAAATGTAATAAAAATGTTTCTTTCTTTCTCGTACATCACGGGACACAGAGCGACATAGTCATTACTAATGGGTTATATAGTTACCGTCAGGTGCTGGCACTGGCAACTTCCAAAACCGGAAGTACCCTCCCCTATATAAGCCCCTCCCATCCGGGAGCACCTCAGTTTTTTGCCAGTGTCTAAGGTGTTGGCCAAGAAGAAACATGTGTTTTTCACTGAGCTTGCGTACAGGTTCTTTTGGGCCTCAGTAAGCTATTCCGGATCCGACCAAAAAAGCTTCATAGCTAAACGGTCGGTACCCGGGCCTTGCAGAGAAGAGCAAGGTTCTGCCTGTAATGCTTCTCTTAGGAGAGCTGGACCCTGGGATCCAGAGCTCTGGTCATACCCACGACCAAGATGTTTTCTGTGCAGGGTGCTATACAGGTCCAGGGGAGTGGAATCCTTGGGAACCCGGTCCCTGAAGGTTTGATTACAATGCCTGCCGTGATAGGTGAAGTTTGGGCTTTTGTGGACCAAACAAAGTCCTGCGGCGGGGAACAGGTAAGTGGGGGCCCCCAGGAACTTGGTTCTATTGGGGGACCCCCAAGCCTAATTTGTCTTTCTGTCTGTTACCTAACGGTATTCCCGCTAATATCTGTGCATGCCTGTAACTACTAAAAAAAAATGTAATAATTTTTAATGGTGGTCAAGAAAAAAAAAAAAAAATGTTTTTTTATATATGTTTAGTATATTAAACTGCGGTACCTGTGTTTGTCCACTAGAGGCCGCTGTGGAATGTTTTTCTTGTCATATGGACTAGTTTCTTCTCAGAGAGCAAAGTCCAGGCAGCTGGTGAGTTCTCCTACAGGAAACTGTTTCCTCTGCCATGTTGCAGTGTTTGTCTATCCCCCGGCCTGCGGCAAAGGGGGCCCTGGCTCCTGTCCCTGGTTTCCATGTTTGAAAATTAGCGCCGAGGCGCACGTGGCCGCGCGCGTGCGCGTGCACGCGCCTCTATATATAGAGGTGGCCGGAAAAAGGGGCGGGGCCTGGGGGATGACGCTCTGTGCGCGCCGCAGCGCTTCTGCGCATGTGCGGGCGTCCCAGCAGGTTTTTAAAAAGCCACATTATTGCAGTAAGCTGGCTATGAAGTACAGAGACAGAGCTGGCAACATTTAAAGGCATACAGCAAGCGGTTGATACAGGCATCCCCTAGAAAGGCACATTAGTAGACACCAACTGTGATATAGCAGCAATTGTGCTAGACTATTCTCAGTAAAAGTGGTGTATTACGGCTGGAATACCTCAGCTTTAGGCTTAGGAATATGCCGTCCAGTAGCTCCGGAACTGAATCTTCCAGGAAGCGAAGGGGGTCTCATCGGGCTCTGAGGATCTTGGGCATACTCCTGCTGCACCAGTCTCCCCTGAAGTTCAGAGGTAAGTGACCGTAGAGACCCCGCAGGGGTACTTGGTACTGTGGCTGTCCTCAGTCACCTGCTCCTGTGTATGTAACAGAGGAGGTTTTTTCCTCAGCTCTGGGAGGATTAGAGAGAGATTGTCAAAATTTATCGCTGCCTCCCTGTCAGGGAAAGCACGCCCGATCTCCGTCTCCTCCTTCAGAGTGCCTGTTAGCAGAGCAACAGTCCCATACAGGGATCGACCTGCCTGAAGGGGATCAGGATAAGGTTGATTCTGTTATAGAGGAATCAACAGTGGGGGAACCTTTTCTCAGCATCTCAAGCTGAAAGATTATGGGTTCAGTCTCTGACTAACATGGTCCGATCAGCATTTAAAAATGCACCTTGCGGAACCATCAACCACTACTGTATCCTCGTTGGGGTCGCTAGAAGCCCCCAGACTGTTTGTTCTTTTCCACTTCACCCTTTACTGAAAGGGCTCATTTACCAGGATTGGGAACGTCCTGAGAAAATATTTATTCCCCCAAGAGATTTCCGGTGGTCTATCCCATGGAGGATAAGTTCATCAAAAAAAAAAAATGGAAGGTCCCTACAGTGGACGCAGCCATCTCTTGTATGTATAAATCACTGACATGTCCAGTGGATAATGTCCAAATGTTCAAGAACCCAATAGATAAAAGATTGGAGTCCTTATGAAAATCTGCTTGGTGATACAACCAGCAGTAGCAGCTATTGGGGTCTGCTAAGCAGTGAAGGATCAGTTGAAACAGGTCTTGAGGGACTTGACAGATCAGCAGGCTTTGCCCTAGCTGATCTACCTAGAGCCTTAGGCTTTGCGGTTGACGCCATAGAGGATTCAGTCCATCAGGCCTCCCGCCTTACGCTGTCTATAGACATATGCGTAGGCTCCTATGGCTCAGAAACTGGTCTGCTGAAGCTCCCTGTAAAGAATGGCTGGTTAGCGTCCCATTTCATGGTGAACGCTTATTCAGGGAAAACCTGGACAAATATATCCAGAAAATTTCCAGCGGTAAAAATACGCTCTTGCCGGTTAAAAGCAGAGTTAGAGGTCCCTCTTTAAGGGGCCTGCTTCTCCAGTCCCTGGGGCATCGGCTGTGTAACAGTTCCGACGGCCTCCTCGGTCAAATCCCGGGGGTAAAAAACAGGGACAGTAGCAGGGTAATGAGAAACCCTGGGTCAGGGGAGGTACAAAACCTCCCCCAAAGTTAAATTCATTGAAGCCCCCACTCAGTCGGGTGGGGGGAGGACTCCAGTTCGCAAAGAGACCTGGCGGGACACGATCAAGACAGATAGGTGCTCTCCGCAGTAGGTTTGGGATACAGTTTGGAGTTAAAAGACTCTCCTCCTTCCCATTTTTAAGGTCAAACGTGCCAAGGGATCCCCGGAAGAGAGAGTCCCTCCTGTTGGCACTAGAACAACTATTGCTCCAAGGAGTAATTATGGAAGTTCCCCTGGAAGAATGAGGGTTCGGGTTTTACTCAAACCTCTTTACAGTCCCGAAGCAAACGCGGACGGGAGGCCCATATTAATTCAAAAAGGGCTATACAAATTCCTGTATATCAGGACTTTCCGATGGAGTCGATCCGATCGGTGGCCACTGCCCTACAAGGGGAGGATTGGTTAGCCACGATCGACATCAAAGATGCTTATTTGCACATTCCCATCTTTCCAGTCCACCAAAAATTTCTACGCTTTGCAGTAGAAGGGCGCCATTTTCAGTTCAGAGCCTTACCCTTCGGTCTGGCCACAGCACCAAGAGTGTTCACAAAAATTCTGGCCCCATTATTGGTCAATCTAAGAACACGAGGTGTAACGATAATGGCATATCTAGACGACTTGTTGCTGATAGACCACTCAGTGGAAAAACTAGAAGTGGTTGTTCACGAGACAATCAAGTATCTGGAATATCACGGTTGGATTATCAACCGAGACAAGTCAGCCCTAAAACCAGTCAAAAGTCTGGAATACTTGGGGCTAAGGCAGGATTCAGACCAGAGAAAAATTTTCTTGTCTCGAGAAAAGGGGTCGTCTTTGAGAGATTTGATCCGCTTAGTGGGTTCAAAAAGACAGCCATCCATACGCCTGTGCAGGAGGCTGCTGGGAAAAATGGTGGCATCATTCGAAGCAGTACCCTACGGTCAATTCCATTCAAGGAAGTTGCAAAGGGCCATACTGTCAGCCTGGAACAAAAAAGTTCAGGCTCTGGACGTACCAATGTCCTTGTCCCCTTCCGTTCGCAGAAGCCTCCGTTGGTGGTTGGTTCCCCGGAATCTGGAAAGAGGGAAATCCTTCAGTCCGATTTCTTGGAAGGTGGTCACTACAGATGCCAGCCTTTTAGGCTGGGGAGCAGTACTGGAGCAATGGTCTCTCCAGGGCAGATGGTCGGATGCGGAAAAGGCCCTGCCCATCAATCTCTTAGAGATACGAGCAGCCCGGTATGCCCTAGTAGCATGGACATCCAAACTCCAAGGGTCCCCTGTCAGAGTTCAGTCAGACAATGCCACAGCAGTGGCATATATCAATCGTCAGGGGGGCACCAGGAGTCGTGCAGCCCAAAGGGAAGTAAATTACATCCTGAGATGGGCAGAAAGATATGTCCCAGCCATATCTGCGGTATTCATTCCAGGGGTGAAGAATTGGAAGGCGGACTTTCTAAGTCGCCAACAATTATGCCCAGGGGAATGGTCCCTTCATCCCGAGGTTTTCCGGACAATATGTCAGCGGTGGGGAACACCGGATGTAGATCTGCTAGCATCCAGATTCAACACGAAAGTGGACAGGTTTGTCTCTTGGACAAGGGATCCCCTAGCGTGCGGCTCGGATGCCCTAGTGTTCCCTTGGGATCAGTTCAAGCTGATATATGCATTCCCACCGCCACAATTGTTACCTCGATTACTCCGCAGAATCAGGGTAGAAAAGAAACCAGTGATTCTGGTGGCTCCAGCGTGGCCCCGAAGAGCATGGTACGCGGAGATTGTAAAAATGTCTGTGGGGAGTCCTTGGACCCTCCCACATCGTCCGGACCTGCTTTCGCAGGGACCGATATACCACCCTTCCTTACCAGCCCTAGGTTTGACGGCCTGGCTATTGAAGCCCACATTCTAAAAAGGAGAGGGCTCTCTAATGCTGTGGTGTCTACCATGATCAATGCCAGGAAACCGGTATCCAGGCAGATCTACTATAGAATCTGGAAGGCGTACATCGCCTGGTGTGAGGCCAGGAAATGGCATCCACGTAAATACGTAATAGGTAGAATTCTGGACTTCCTACAATGGGCTGTAGATAGGAAGCTTGCCTTGAGTACTATCAAAGGTCAGATTTCGGCCTTGTCAATATTTTTTCAAAGGCCCTTGGCTTCGCATTCACTAGTCAAAGCCTTTATACAAGGAGTGATGCGTATTAGTCCTCCGGTTAATATTCCCATATGTCCATGGGATCTAAACTTGGTTCTGTCGGTTCTACAGAAACAACCATTTGAACCATTACAGCATATTTCCTTAGTGCTTCTCACCAGGAAATTGATTTTTCTAGTAGCCATTTGTTCGGCTAAAAGAGTATCGGAATTAGCAGCTATGTCCTGTAAGGAGCCATATCTGGTTATCCATAAGGACAGAGTAGTGTTACGTCCTCATCCAGCCTTTCTTCCTAGGGTGGTATCGAGGTTTCATTTGAACCAAGATGTGGTTCTTCCTTCTTTTTTCCCCAAACCTACTTCGGTAGAGGAAAAGTTATTGCATTCTTTGGATGTAGTAAGAGCAGTTAAAGCTTATCTAAAAGCCACTGCTCAGATTCGCAGAACGGATACTTTGTTTATTCTGCCGGAAGGCCCCAGAAAGGGTCAGGCAGCGTCAAAATCTACTTTAGCCAAGTGAATTCGACAGGTCATAATACAAGCCTATAGCTTGAGAAGTAGACCGCCTCCGTTCAAAGTTAGAGCGCACTCCACGAGAGCAGTTGGAACTTCATGGGCAGTGCATCACCAGGCCTCCCTGGCTCAAGTCTGTAAGGCCGCAACATGGTCTTCAGTACACACGTTTACTAGGTTCTACCAGGTGGACGTTAGAAGTCAGGAGGATGTCGCCTTTGGGCGCAGTGTGTTGCAGGCCGCAAAAGATCCTCATGTCTGATAGCGCTCAGCTTATATATGGTGTATCCCCCCCCTCATTTGGCATTGCTTTAGGACATCCCATTAGTAATGACTATGTCGCTCTGTGTCCCGTGATGTACGAGAAAGAAAATAGGATTTTTATAACAGCTTACCTGTAAAATCCTTTTCTTGGAGTACATCACGGGACACAGAGCTCCCGCCCCTCTTTGGGGACACTTATTGCTTTGCTACAAAACTGAGGTGCTCCCGGATGGGAGGGGCTTATATAGGGGAGGGTACTTCCGGTTTTGGAAGTTGCCAGTGCCAGCACCTGACGGTAACTATATAACCCATTAGTAATGACTATGTCGCTCTGTGTCCCGTGATGTACTCCAAGAAAAGGATTTTACAGGTAAGCTGTTATAAAAATCCTATTTTTACAATTTTGTGAATTCTTTTTTATGTGATGCTTACAAATTAAACTAAAAACTAGCTTTAAATACGAATGTCAAATAAAAACAAAATTGTATCGTATCATACTTGCCGTAATTTTCTTTTGCTGGTGCCTATCTACATGGCAGCATACATGTGATAGTAGCCCCACCTACTTCCGCCCAACAACCAGTGCATAACTATAAAGAGTTAACACCCACCCAAAAGCCCATTCTCTGTACATCACTAGGAACAAACTAGGTGGGTTTAGTATGTTGCCATGGATAGGCACCAGGAAATGAAAATTACAGGAAGTATGATGCAATTTTCTGTATTCCTGGTGCCTCCATGGCAGCATACATGTGATAGATCAATAATTAGCTACCAGGGTGGGAAGCTTCAGCAAATCCAATCATAAAGTGAATAAGCTACACCAAAGAAAGCTGCAGTGAGGACTACTAAACCTTTCAATAGTGCTGAAAGATTGCGCCATAATAGATCCTGATTGGCTCTCCTGCCTGTCATGTTGGCTGCATCTCTGCATAAGGTGCTCGCGATGTCCAGATGCTACTGGAGGAACATACAGCAATTACTTTTGGTTTTTGCAGCCCAACCCTATAGTGGGTAGTGATGAGCCGAACACACCCCGGTTCGGTTCGCATCCAGAAAATGCGAACGGACCGAAAGTTTGTGCAAACTTTCGAACACCGTTAACGTCTATGGGACTCGAACGTGAGAAATCAAAAGTGTGAATTTTAAAGGCTAATATGCACGTTATTGTCATAAAAAGTGTTTGGGGACCCGGGTCCTGCCCCAGGGGACATGTATCAATGCAAATTTTTTTTTAAAAACTGCAGTTTTTTTGGGAGCAGTGATTTTTTAATGATGCTTAAAGTGAAAAAATAAAAGTGAAATATTCCATTAAATATCGTACCTGGGGGGTGTCTATAGTATGCCTGTAAAGTGGTGCTTGTTTCCAGTGTTTAGAACAGTCCCTGCACAAAATGACATTCTAAAGGAATGAAAGTCATTTAAAACTGCTTGCGGCTGTAATGTAATGTTGGGTCCCGGCAATATGGATGAAAATTTAGAAAAATGGCATGGGTAACCCCCCAGGCCCTTTGGGTCTTGTATGGATATTAAGGGGAACCCCGCACCCAAATTAAAAAAAAGAAAAGGCGTGGGGGCCCCCAGGCCCTATATACTCTGAACAGCAGTATACAGGCGGTCCAAACAAGACAGGGGACTGTAGGTTTGTTCTTAAGTTGAATCTGTAATTTGGAACAGGTACATTTTGTAAGTGTAGCTCTAGCCCAAAAAATCAATTTTTAAGCTTTTTGGATAACATAGGGAAGGGTTATCACCCCTGTAACATTTGTTTTGCTGTCTGTGCCCCTGTTCAGAAGATTTCACCTCACTTTCTGTCCCAATGGCAATTGGATTTAGAAAATTTGGGGTTATTAGGGAAACAAGGATTGGTGATAAAGCATCAGTGGAGACACCTTTTTCCCCATAATAACTTACAGTAGAGAATTTCCCTTCCTAGGGGTAGATTTCCTCTCAAATCCTGTTGTCTACCTCCGTTTTAAGTAGGAGTCATTTGTAAGTCGGATGTTTGAAAGTAGGGGACTGCCTGTATATACTATACGGCCTGCCCTATATACTCTGCAGAAAATAGGGCCTTAGGTGTTGGTGGTACCAGAACACTGTAAGCCCTCAGTTACTCTTGGTGGGCGCTGGAACGGGCCCTGCTGTGAAATATTATATCAAAAATTGTAATTACATGCCCCTGTTAAACAGGGGCAGAAAAATTGGGCCTTAGGCGCTGGTGCCACAACACTGCAACCCCTCACAGATACTCTAGTTGAGCACAGGAACAAGCCCTGCTGCAAAATATTACAGCAAAAATTGTAATTGCACGCCCCTGTTAAACAGGGGCAGAAAAATTGGGCCTTAGCCTCTGGTGGTGGTGCCCAGAACCAAAAATGTTCTTAGAAGCTATTAATATGAACATTGAGGAGGAATAGGATAGTCACTCAGCATAGGCAGTCTTTAAGGGATCTCATATTCATAAAACAATCGGTTACATCAGCATCAGGTGCTTGGTAGCTGGTGATCCAAGACTGATTAATTTTTATGAAGGTGAGTCGATCAACCGAGTTGGTGGACAGGCGCACTCTGTGATCCGTTACAAAGCCTCCAGCAGCACTGAATGTGTGTTCCGAAAGAACGCTGGATGCAGGACAGGTCAGTAGCTCAATTACATAGTGTGCAAGCTCTGGCCAGTGATCCATCCTCAAGACCCAGTAACCCAGTGGATTTTCGGTTGAAAAGGTCTCCAAGTCTGATCTTGCCCCTAGGTATTCCTGCACCATGTAAATCGGACGCTGGTGATGGTTGCTGGAACTGATCAGACCTTGAGGCTGCGGACTAAAAATTGTCTAAACGCATCGGTCAGACGGCCACCTTCTCCACCGCTCTTTCTGTGACTGACCGAAGCCTCAGCAACACGTTGTCCAGGACCAGGAATTTGTAACCTCCCAGGCTCTGGAAACGCGTTGCACAAACCTTTCTGCAAGGCCTCCCGAATATGTTTTATCTTCTGCGACGGCTGGATAAGTTCCGCAACCTTACCCTTGTAACGGGGATCAAGAAGGGTTGCCAGCCAGTAATGATCCCTCTCCTTGATACCACGAATCTGAGGGTCCTTTGCAGGATCAGGGAGGCCATGCAGCGTAGGTTTGCTGAGGCATTCGGTCCAGAGTCCTCTGGGTCACTAAGGACGACATGATCCGCAGCCACCTCCTCCCAGCCACGTACAAGTCCTTGGGTTTCTGGGGACTGTAAACGATCCCTTAAAGACTGCTGTTGATGCTGAGTGCTAGGCTCCACCTCCATTCTGACACAATCCTCCTCCTCTTCCTGTGTGTTCGGCAGGCCCGCAGGAACACTGTCTGGATAAAGGGGGCCTTGAGAGGTAAGGAAGTCCTCTTCCTCCTTCTGTTCTGCCTCAAGTGCCCTGTTCATTATTCCACGCAGCGTCTGCTCCAACAGGTACACAAAAGACACAGTTTTACTGATGCATGCACTGTCACTGCTCACCATTCTTGTGGCCTCCTAAAATGGTGACAGGACAGTGCATGCATCCTTGATCATGAGCCACTGGTGTGGCGAAAAAAAGCCAAGCTCCCCTCTCCTGGTGCCATAGTCGCACAGGTACTCATTGATGGCCCTCTGCTGCGTGTGCTGCAGCATGGCCAACGTTGAATTCCACCTGGTGGGCATGTCACAGATTAGGCGGTTCTTGGGCAGGTTGTATTCCTTTTGGAGGTCAGCCAGCCGAGCACTGGCATTATATGACCGGCGGCAATGCACACAGACTTTCCTGGCCTGCCTCAGGAGATCCTGTAAGCCCCGGGTACCTGCACAAGAACCGCTGCACCACCAAATTAAGGACGTGAGCCAAACAGGGAACATGGGTCAAGTGTTCCTGTCGGAGGGCGGAGAGGAGGTTGGTGCCATTGTCCCCTAAGCACACCAGCTCAAGCACCGCATGGCATCTTTTTGCCTGAGTGCTTGCATAGCCCCTTGAACGCCTACGGAGCACCGCTGGTTTCGAGGACAATTCTATAGAGGAAGAGGCCATGGAGGAAGAAGAAGAGGAGGGGGTGGAGGAGAGAGGTGTGTCAGAATCACCACTAGTAGCATTTTGGAGGCGTGGTGGCGGAACAAGCTCCAACAATACTGCACCCTGTCCTGCATCCTTCCCAGCTGCCAGCAGAGTCACCCAGTGTGCCCTGAAAAATAGGTAGTCCCGGTCCATGCCTGCTGGACCATGAGTCAGCGGTAAAATGCACCTTACCGCTGACCACCCTGTCCAGCGAAGCCAAGACATTGCCTTCCATGAAAAAAAGTGGCGTTTGGGAACCTGCCACTGAGGTACCGCACATTCCACAAATTCACGAAAGGGGGCAAAGTCTACCAGCTGAAAAGGCAGCAAATGGAGTGCTAGCAATTTAGCCAAGCTAGCATTCAGCCGATGGGCATGTGGATGGCTGGGACCGAATTTATTTCGCCAGTTTAGCAACTGGGGTAGGGAAATTTGCCTGCTACAATCGGACATTGGTGTAGCGATAGCAGATTGCCCGCAAGTACTTGGCACACCTAATTCTACACCTTCATTCCTCTCAGTGCATGTTTCTGAGAGAACTGAAGGTATAGTGGGGTTGGAGATCCCAGCTGATGAGGAGCAAGGAGAGGTTTGCCTTGTTCTTTGGTGTGGGTCTTTTAAGTACGCTTGCCAACCGACTGCATGGCAGGTCGACATATGTCTGGTCATGCATGTGGTGCCCAAGCGGCTGCTGTTTTGGCCATGCTTGATACGCTTCAGACATATTTTGCAAACAGCAACGGTGCGATCTGCTGCACACATCTCACAAAAGGCCCACACCAAAGAACTTTTGGAAAATGGCACGGAGTCAGCAGCGCCCTGCACATGCGGAACTCTGCGGTGTGATGCAGTCGGTTGGCTGCCCTTAAGCTGGCCCCAGGAGGACATCCTGCCTCGTTGGAGATGTACCTCCTCCTCCTCCTCCTACTCCTATCAGGCACCCACGTAAAGTCAGTGACCTCATCATCCCCTCCCTCCTCGTCACTGGAGCAAACCTGGCAGCATGCTGCAGCTGGGGGATCATGACTGCCAGTTTGTTGTCCTCCTTGGGCACCCCCTCTCTCTGGGCTCATGTTACTGCCTTCCTCAAGCTGGGTACCATCTTCGAAGCCTTCAAAACGCTGTGCATCCTCCTGCAGCTTGTACCCAACACTGTGGTCGAACAGTTCGGGGGACTCCTCTGTGCATGATGGTGGGGCTAGGGAAGGAGTGACTGATGACCTGGAGCCAATGGAATAGGCTGCTTTGGCAGCCAAAGTACTCTGAGCCTGGGTGACAGAGGATGAGGACGGCTTGGTCATCCACTCTACCAACTCTTCTGCATGTTGTGGCTCAACACAGCCAGCTGCTGGAAAAAAAGCCACGTGCTGAGGATGCACCGTGTCCACGACCAGCACTGTTGGCTGTAGACACAGAGCCTGCTCGCCCTCTTTTAGTGGCCTGTGAGCGTCTGCCTCTCCTTGTTGGCCTTCCAGACATACTGTATTTGATGTATTTGAATTTGTACACCAGGAATGGCCTGCAGTCAGGTATAGTCTTGGCTAGACTAGAATGCAGTGGATATATGTGTAGGAGACAGTATATATTTAATTCACTGCAGATCACTGAATCGCCTGCCTGAAAGTGTATTTGAATAGGTACACCAGGAATGGCAGTGAGATGTAGCTGCACAGGATACAGTGTGTGTGTGTGTGTGTGTGTATGTATAATATATACTGAATATACTGCAGCTAACTCAATCGACTGCCTGCCTGTAGTATATTAGGAACAGAATAACAGGAACAGTCTGCAGTGAGATCTAGCTGCACAGGATACAGTACAGTGGAACCTCTGTTTAAGAGTAACTTGGTTTGAGAGCAATTTGATTTGCAAACAATAAAAAAAAAAAATCCTGACTCGGTTTGAGAGTGTTGACTCGCAAGACGAGCAGACTTCAAGCTAAATAGGCCTGCAGTACCGCATTTGGCCTGAGGTACGGGGGCGCAGGAGCCGCACA